>NW_024121322.1:7888406-8608411 GCF_016745375.1 Pimephales promelas
GTTTTTTTGGTTTGACGCGCCGCGTCAAAACCTATCCATTGGCTGATTTGCTCACGTGTCCGGTACTTCTGAAGTTACAGTAAAACACAACTTGGGGGCGTTCAAGCACAAAACAGTCTTGCCGAGCACACATACGGCGAAGAAGAGATAAGATACCTATGGGCAAGATGAATATTGAGCTGCTGGTCTCGGAGCATAAAGAGCTATATGATAATATTTATATTAGTATTTCTGTAATAATAGTATAGTATAGGGTGACCAACAGTCCTGTTTTCCCGGGACATGTGTAACAGTCACTTTGTGCTTTATAGAAATCCGAGTTGAGATGAGAACTGCGCATAATGTGCGTAGTGTCAGTTAGATTTTGACAAGTGAGGCGATAACCGCTCTGCCGACTCTTTCTATTCTTACTTTATTTTATTCTTATTTTATTTTTCTATTGTGACCAGTTTATTTGTGTTTTTTTCTCTCGCTCGATCCCCATGTATGAGGACGAGTGTAACGTTTGAGTGGTTTTATTAAACGCGGGGAAATACGACAACTCTCGTCTTTCGTGCATCTGTTCATCCGACAACTAGTGCTATGTTTTTATGGGCAACATCTCAACTTTGCGTTACACATGTCGTGTTTCCACGTCCTGTCCTGGCTGTTTTTAAGTGATGAAAATGTCCTGGTTTTCAAAAAAAAAAAAAAAAAAAAACTGCTGGGAAAGATCAATTCTACAGCAAAATATAGATGGGCAAACAAGGTGGATGAGGAAGAAAAACAGGATAAAGAGGATGAAAACTAAAGATATAAATAAATAGATTTTGTTAGTTCGTTTTTGTAAGTTTGTGAGAGCTATTTTTTGTTTCATTTGGAGGCAGTTATTATTTATATATTTATTTTTCTAATACAGAATACATTATTTCTATCATTATTTCATTCGTTTTTTCTATCTGTCATAATAAAACATTGAGACATGAATATGATCACCCTAGTATTCTATCATTATTTCTGTTTTACATTAAGCGCCATCTAATGTCAGGGAATGAATTTGCATGTTCACTCGGCTCATCGTCAGCGAAAAACGCTTGGGTGTGAACACAAAAAACGCGTTGAAAAACGCTGACGAATAACGCGCGCTGATATTCGTCCCGGTGTGTACGGGCCTTTACTTGATAGGCGTGGTATGCTGGAAAGAAGCGATCGACGTCATTTTCGCGCGAAGAAAGCGACATAGTAAACAATAATGGATGACAGACAGCAGATCTTGTTCTTGCTTCTCGGCATGTTTGTCACTAGAAACAAGCGCTGGAATTAGGCGTTTCCAAGAAGCCAACGCAAAGTCCGACTCAGGAGAATGATCCCGAGGACGCGAGTCCAGTAATTCTGTTAATGGAAGAGCGCGTTCTTGAACGCGGCACTCTGCTCGCTCTGGCTCTGCGACTCCGGTTCTCTCTGTATGTTCATTTTAGGCTACAATAAAACGAAATATGTTTTAAAACACCACTCTGCTTCTTTTCGATTTCATTTTAATACTTTGTAAACATTCTAAAGCACACCAATGTGGTTCAGGCAACGCATAGCCTATTGATTATATTCACTGCATGTAGCCTATGTAACGTTAGACTATATTTAGAACAAACTAAATATAAAACACAACCCTGCCTCTTTTTGTTTAAATTTAAAAATATTAAACCATATTCCAGGCAATATGTAGGCTAATGTAATGTATTGCATATCGCATAGGTACAAATGTTGCAATAAACAACAGTACAGATGATCTTGTAATAAAATAAAAAAAGACAAAACTATCTCTTTTTGTTGAAATTCAGTTTTATCAATAATAGCCATTATAAAAGTATAAGTAAAAGGTACAAAAAGATCTACAGTAAGCTTAAATAACATCAAGAAACAATTCAGTCAGTCAAATATAATTCAGCGCTCAAAGATATGAAACTTCACGTAGCCTTCTGCCAAAACTATTGGCCAGGGAACGAGTTAAAGATTCACGAGACCAAAGATCACCTGTTAGGTTTATACAAGATGAACTATATCTCGTTTAACCACTACAGAGACGTCCGAGTCAGCGGCAAACATCAGAACGACTAGCCGAGGAAAGGCTGTTCCAGGCGGGGGACACGAGCGCGAGCGTCCGGTGATCGATTGGAATGGATCTCAGTCAAATTATCAGAAATCTATAAATAAACTACAGATTTCAGCTTTAAAAAAACTACTTTCTCACCTGAAAAACTCTTAAAACTACATTTCGTGACACAATAACAGTAGTATTATATTTCAACTGTATGCTTCTAATGCCCTTGTGGCACGCGCGAGTGACGATACTCCGTCCACCAATCAGCATTCTGCAGTGAGTCTAGCTCCACCTTTTAGTACCCTTTCACTGCGCTAGGTACCCCAACGGAAGGGTACCCAAAAAGTGGTACGGTACGGTTTGGCTTTTTGGTACCATTCACAAAATTTGACAGTGGAAACGCAAATAATTGCGTACCGAACCAAACTGTACCGTACCACTCAGTTGCAATGGAAAGCTTTCCTGCCCTGAAAAAAAGTAGACTTGTCAAAGGGTTAGTTCACCCACCAATTCTGTCATTAATGACTCCCCCTCATGTCATTGCAAACCTTTGAGACTTGTTCATTTTCAGAACACAAATAAATATATTTGATAAGTCTGAGATTTCTGTCCCTCCATTGACAGACTACGCAACAACCACTTTGACGCTTCAAAAATGTAATAAGATCATAAAACTAATCCATATGAATGTCTCTGTTTTGGCAGAGACACGATCACTTTTGTATGATGAATAGATTTAATTTAGTCTTTTATTCAGATATAAAGATTGATCAGTGAACAAACAGAAGTTTGGTTCAACTGAACCTGCTTGCCTGCGAGAACAAACTTCTTGCTGAAGCTCAAACCATATCATTGGTGGTTGCACGTCATCATGTTTGAGCTGAGTTTTACGATCTCTTTTAACTCTTTAATAAAAAAAAAACTTTTTGAAGCGTCAAAGTGGTAATTGCGTAGCTGTCAATGGAGGGACTGAAGGCTCTCAGATTTCTTCAAAAAGATCATTTTTGCGTTACGACGATGAACAAAAGTCTTGTGTTTTAAACAATTTCTGACTTGTTTATTTTTTTTTTATTTTTTTTTTTATGGGGGGTGAACGTACCTTTAAAATTTGTCCATCAGAATGAAATTAATTGAATCATTGTTGTTTGACATTACTGTGATAAGAGTGATTGACAGGTTGCCCCACCCTCAATAATACAAATCTACACGTATAAATAATACTAAATACTGCAAAATGTCTTCAATAAATGCATTTTTAATTTTGATTTCATGACTTTAATTACCAGGACACTTATTTCTTTAAGACAACCATTCATTTTATTAGTTTATTTGGTGCATGCGTTCTTGAATTAAAATGGCTGGCCACTGCATTCAATTAAAAACTTAAAAAGTAACTTACTGCAAACGTGCATTAACCAAATCACTTATATCACACAAAGTTCGAGCTCCAGACTAGATGTGCTAAATATGAGTGCAAGATTACTGTCACGATGAGTAAGTTAAAGATAGCACTGATGCTAACTTCTTGACAACCAGTGTGTCCAAACTTGCCTCAAAAACACACACTTTCATTCAACAAACAGATTTTAAAGCACTGCAACACACTGCAGGGAGTGACGGGGGAAAAGGCGTTAAATCCCGGAGCACATGTTGGACTGAACCGGTTAGCGGATGATTGGGTGACAAACACGTGCTAACAAAGCGGTGCGCCACACGACTGATAATAACTCACATTTTCATCGTTCCCTTCGGCCCCAGGTTACTCTTCAGCACGTCCTGAAGTCCCCGGGCCGCACTGATGTTCACGGCCAGGGCCGCATGAGCCCGGGCCACCTCTGCTTTTGGGTTTAGTGCTTTAACCGCGGACATTCTGCTGGAAACCTGAACACAGAGTCACGGGGATAAAGGAAGAGAGAAGCTAACGAGGCTCAGGCGTCTAGAAGCTTCCACTCCCTCTTCTACTTCTTCTTCGCTGGGGTTTGGCGGAGGTTGGCATCAGGATGGTGGCATTACTGCCCCCTGCCGTCCTATACTTAACTTCGCTAAATTCGCTTGTGCAGTCTCTTCGAGAATATTCAGTACACAAACAGCATACTTTTTACATGTTAACATAACTATTTGTCCTAATTGAGTCATAATTTCAGTGAATTTCTCATCCTAGTGTAAGAATATGTTCAACTGTCTCATATTTCACATTCCTTTCCCGCTTTCTCACTTTCTCTGTTTCATATCTGTTATGTATTGACTATAAACGTTTACTGCATTATCCCACTGTTGTTGCTATTTTTAATTTATTTTCCTCCACGCTATGCCTTTTCCTTATGATTAATCTAATTTTATTTGTAAAATAGCCTATAACATTTGTTTAATGGGGTGGGTGTAACAGTCTTTGTATACAATCTATGGGTATCACGATCAACACAATCACGATACTGAACTCACAATACGATATTATTGCGATACTAAGGCATGTGATAAAAAGTTAACAAACAATTATTGTTGGTTAAAATGAAAAAATTGGTATTACTATTACATAAGGGGTGTAAATGAATATTGGACTTGGTGCTGGAACACAATGCACAGGACAATAGAGACAGACATCAGAATAAAAAATAAATAAAATAAAATATGTCGGCTATGTATTTACACAATATCTGACAGTGTTTTTAAAGACGGTCCTAATCGTTCACACTAAAGGCCACTAGATGGCAGTAAAGCCGGGTTAAATGTAAAAGGCAGAAGAAGACCCACTAAACATTGGACGTCGGATAGACGTGCAGATCTGATCTCGGACCATTTTCATAAAGTTGTAGACATTTGTAATTGTCCACTATAAAACACAAAAACAAGCCCTAGAAATGAATACAATTCAATTCGAATTTTTTTTGTATAGCGCTTTTCACATTATACAATAGTTTAGCACAATAGCAGCTTTAATTTACAGAAAATGTAGTGATCTGTTATCAGTCCCCAGACAGCAAACTGATATTGAATCAACGTGGAAACGACGTATCATGACATTTATAAAACGGTTAGTTCCAATCCTTGATTCTGATTGGTCAAGAGCTGTGCTTTATTCACGATAAAACACGGCAATGACCGCTTCACCCAACGGTTCTAGTTATCACTGCGCCCTTAGCAACACCCTTAGCAACCACACATATACCAATGTGCAGTGAAATGCTTCGGTGACTGGTGTAGTGAAAACGGTTGCAGCATATTTTAAACAAATCACCAAGACGGAACTCAACGCACCATCCGTGACTTCTACGGAACTGTCACGCCGGTTTCACACCGCACGCGTTAGCAGAGCGTTAATTTGGCCATGATCAATGCAATGTTGCTTTAATTCAGCGTAAGCCGCGCGGCAAAAATAGAAAGAACGCCGAAACGATCGCGGCACTGCTGCTCCTGCTCTGCTCCTGCTACGCGATGCCGGTGTGAATGCTCTAATCTAATCTAATAAACATGGGCGCCGGAAAAAATACGCGCTGCTGACGCTCTGCTAACGCGTGCGGTGTGAAACCGGCGTCAGAAGCTCCACAGGAGAAAAATATGGGATCATTAGCTATGTAGCGTTACGCGCGGGTCTGAACAGATTCCTGAATGATCCACCGAGTTTGTCCTGGTGTCTGAAGAGACACAGCGAATTCACCTCATCCAATAATGTTTTCGGTGGAGTCGTAAAGACAATAAGAAGAGAGGGTCGTGATGAAACACACACCGATTTCTACTAAAGATTTCAGCACCATAAACTGTCCGATGCGCTTAATCCCAACCTGTCACTATACCAGTCACCGGAGCATTTCACTGCCCATTGGGTTTGCTGCACGGTATTTTTTTCATTACGAGTCTTCTCGAATGTATTACATTTCAGCACTTCAGCATGACAGTTCGTATTTGTAGAAGTCTCTCCAAATTGTTCCTCAAACCACTTATCCATCGTCATGCCACCTATATAAATCGAAATTTACTTTAAACATTTTAGCCTTTTTAAATTATGTCTGTGAGTGGATATAAGTGTAAAAGTAAAGTGGAGGCCAAACTTAAAACAAAGAAAGCACTGGAGTGACATTCAACAGAAAACACCGCTGACAGCGCTGAGCCCCAACTAAAGAGGAGGTTATATCACCACAGCGGAGTCGATTGAAAATAATGCGTGCACAATAAACGGAGATGTTCAAATAAATTTAAATAAACAACAATAAATAAAGTATCTCTTGTTAGGCAGCATTTAAGCAACTAAATTAATAACTAGATTAAAGACCTAACTGTTATCTATCAAAATATGTGCCCTTGTGTTTTTTATTATTATTTTATTTGTTAGTTTGCTGAGAGATAAGCTATGCCTTTGTGTGAGGAAATTTCACAAATTTTGTGTTGTAAAAAAATAAAAAGAATGAGACAAAGTTTGAGAATGGTTTTGTTGTTTTTATTTGAGCTTTCCTGCATATTACACATTGGAACGTTGTTGTTCACAGCCAGGGACTATATTTTTCTAGCGGAAGGAATGTTTTTATTGATTAAACTACATTAAAAAGTTGCACTAATACATAGTTTTTTATTTTAATATTGTGTGGCAACCGTTTTATAAAAGCAATAAGGTACTCGAGGCAAGTGCTGTATCGTGAATAAGTAACGGCTGAAGGGGTTGCAGGCACTCCGCTTCGCGTCGTGCCTAACAACGCCCTTCAGCCGTTACTTATTCACGATACAGCACAGCCTCTCGTACCTTATTGCTTACTGAAACAACGTTGATTTGCTAATCAAAAACAATTAAATATAAGTGTCTAAATAATAACAACGTTGATCTGACATTGTTTTGCTCATCGAATTAACGTTGAACCAACGTCAGACGCGTCATTCTTCAAAGCTAAATGAAATTAAATTGGTTTGCTTTCATAACGTTGAAACAACGCGTTGATTTCAAGTTGATTTTCCGTTAGTTTTGAAAGAATGACGCGTCTGACGTTGGTTCAACGTTAATTCGATGAGCAAAACAATGTCAGATCAACGTTGTTATTATTTAGACACTTATATTTAATTGTTTTTGATGAGTTGTAGATTAAATAGATCAAACTTAATTTCAATAAAACATTTGCGATTTGTTTTTAAAAGGTGTTGTTTAAGGGTGACATGTGGTTGCATTTACACTGTATGACCAGCAGGTGTCACCAGCGCGCGGTGTTTCGAGCGCTTCGAAACAGTGAATCATTTTGCGAAGTAATCAGTTCAATTGATTCAGAGTTTCGAAAAGATCTCCCATCCCACCTCTCTCTTTTCAATATGGTCTTCCCCATGTTGAAAGTGGCTCCCTGATGCACGTAAAGTATATATGTACAATAGGCCATATTCCAGAAATCGAGCGAGCAGGAGAGAAGCCCTGTTTCCACCTTGTATTAAGTGAACCGAATTATAATAATGCTATTTAACTCCCAAGTCATGTTAAACAAGCCTGTTAATATTAGATAATTTAACTATAACCGTTACTGATAATAAAGACTATGGTGTAGTTTCTCCTGTCTTGGACCTGGACCAGATATAAAAAGATTTTGCATTTTGATGTTAATAACACACCCATTGCAAGTAGCCTATTGCTTTTCTCTTTTTTTTTCTTCACATGCTGAAGTATCTATTGTTGTTTGGTTAAAGAGTTAATTCAGGTTTCACGTTTTTCCAAATCATCTCAGTGACAAAAGTGCCCCAATTGTAATTCACCCCTACATTTATTGTCCTGTTTACTGTTCTCCAATTATAATAAATAAGACCTGAATGGCCTATATTAAGATGAGTAATGTCAAAAAGTGGGTTTCATGAAGCTTGTTTACCCAATATATCAACAATTTCATTGCCATATTATTATTATTACATGAAGTTTTTTGTCCAATAATTATTAGAATCTGTGTTTTTTTTTCTTCTTCAGAATTAAGATGTAGGGAATGGCTTAGTTTTTCAGTTTTTTATATCAGCACATGCATTCCGTTAATTTTGTGAATTGGTAAATTTCGTCGGGGGTGAAGAAATATAGAGCTGACTGATTATCATCAGCATAACAGTGAAAACTAATGCCATGCTTCCTCATGATATCTCCCAAGGGCAGCATACAGAGTGAACAGCAGCGGTCCTAGCACTGAGCCTTGTGGTACTCCATACTGAACTTGTGATTGATAAGACATTTCTTCATTTATTGCTACAAAATGATAATGGTCAGATAAGTATGATGTAAACCATGCAAATGCAATTCCACTATTTTGAGTCTATTTTAAAGAATGTTGTGGTCAAATGCAGCACTAAGATCAAGTAACACTAATAGAGAGATACAACCACGATCGGACCACGATTCTGAGTGATTCATTCATTTTGTGTTGACCGGCATGCGCACCATTCCATGGATTTATACTGGAAACAGAAATGATTTCTTCACCTTCTGAGTCTTTCGTTCTTTTGTCACGTGACATGACAGCCGTATTGGATACAGAAGTTAATTAATGGATCCGTCCAGAAACTGATGAATGCATGAACCCATGAACACATTCCTTACAAACAAGCATGTTGTTTTTTTTTTGTTTTTTTTTACCACTCTTAAAGGTGCATTATGCAACATTTCATGTTAAAAATAGCCGTTTTTTCTAACTTAAGCTTAAGCCTGATGGGCTGAACAAGCCCTTCTCTGATCACTGAGATTGCCTCTGTAATCCTGTACAGTAAAATAAATAAGAGGGATTTGGGCTCGAATTTGAGACTGGCCGTGACGTCATGCGTGTTCATGCTCGCCTGGCGATGTCTGGCAGGTTTGTGTATTCGCCGCCATTCTCCGTATCAGCGAAGACAACTCGAGTGACAAAATTTCAGTCAACTTTCCACAAAAGTAGTAGATGGATTTAAAGAGACCGGCTTGTAGTTCATTCCAAACCCCAACGCAAACTCCACGTAAGACAAAGAAAATAAAACTTGTGTCTAGTGCCAGGCGTCAGAGTAAGACGAGAGTCGACATCGGGAAGCTTTCAACAAATGGAGAGATCTCCGGTCAGCTCTAGGGCTCAAACGGGATACAAAGTAATAACTTATATTGTTCATGAACGTGTTTCCATATTAATACAATCATAAGTGGATACAGTAAACACATAAAACAGTTAAACACGGAGATAGATGGAAACAAAAACCGAAGTTTTCTACCACCCCCGTTTCACACACATACAGTAAGTGTGTGATTTACTCAAATGTCTTTCGTTTCATGTATTTAAAATGACTTGCAGATTTATAACTTTATTACCTCATTATGACTGTATCTTTTGTTACAGTCATAATGAGGTAATGAACAGCTCGTGCAAACTTGCGTGTGTGTGATCCATGAGTGCGCACACCTCTGGTTGCAGTTTCGCTTGTCGCCAGAGGGGGTGTAGTTCTGCAAAAACTTGTGTTTTGCACCTTTAAAGTTACGTGATGCATTTCTGGTCTAAAATTTCTACCAGTTTACAAAATTGTGAATTTCTGTCACGATGGTTCTTTTCCATAACTCGTCCTAAATCGTCCACAATACCACTATTTGAAGGGACAGCCATTTGTAGTGGTGTCTGAAACCACAGTGGACGTTATTGAGTGCACTCATTCAATCCCATAATGCACCGCAAGAACGAGTGTACACTCAACGGCTAGAGAATACCCATAATGCACTGTGAGAGTCACGTGCCAAATGAAGAAAGCTAGTTTCCATGACAGATTTCAAGAGAAATCTTTTCATTACTACTGGAGCTGCCAGTTTCCTGTTTCAAATGATTATCAGGCACCAAACGCAAACTACGCAAAAGCAGCAGCCCTTCCGGTGAATTCACTCTGGTACAAAGAAAGAAGGAACGACTCGGATTGGGAGGTGAGGTGAACTAACAGACTGCATAGCCTTAAGACCCAGATAAGCAATGACTTATTCGTTCTCATAATTTGGCCTGGGTTGCATTATAGTTTTTTCTTATTCTAAATGTGGTCGTTTGTGTTAGTTAATTGATATTTTGACATTTCGTCTACATCCAACGCACATGGCACCCTTTAGCGTCAATATGAGACGCAGATATATATGGGCCAGATGGCGCCTCCTAGTGGTCTAACCCTAACCCTACCACACAACTAAACCTACCCATAACCGAAGCGTGTTATATGAGCCCGTTCACATCCCAAAGCGCCATGGCACCCTTTTAACGTGAAATGAGACGCAGATATATTTGGGCAGAAGGCGCCCCCTAGTGGTCTAACCCTTACCCTACACCATACCTAAACTTAACCATTAACCGAAGCGTCTCATTAGACGTTAAAGGGTGCCATGTGCGTTGGATATTTACGCTTTTGCAAAAGCGTCCTATATGGCGCTTTGGGATGAGAACGCGTTGGTTATATTGACGCTAAAGGGTGCCATGTGCGTTGGATTTAGACGAAATTTCAAAAGGGTCACTATATGGCGCCCTAGGATGAGAACGCGTTGAACATTTCAACTATATTCAGCTGAAATTAAGAAAAATGACTTGGAAAAAGAAGATGAATACATTTTGCTAAACGAAACTAAAAGATCCGAGTCAGTAAAATGATCCGATTTCTGCATGTATTCTATAACAACGTTCACATGGCATGAGAAATTCACAAAAACCATGCGACATCCAATCAGAGCAGCTAGAAACGGATTTCCAGTGATTCGATTTGAATAGGATTTCAAACCCCAAATGAATTTAACTCGAAATGGGTTTGTAAATATCTAATTTCATTTCTAAATCTTATCGAATTTCAATCGTATGTGCAAAATTTTAATTTGGTCTGACAGTCTGAACAAGGCTTAATCATTCAGTGTTTCCATAAATCTTTGGAATGCACTAAAATAGAGCAGACATCTTGAATGAAATTGTATACGTTATATAGGATTCAGATGATGGGATTAAGTGTGCCAGCTAATTTTGGAGAAAGAGATGGGGAGGACACAATATGGCTGTCAATAGTACACTGCGGAGAATATGGAAACATGACGCTGTTAAATGTGACCATTGCAAGGAGAAAGAGACATTAGGACATTTGATGATAATCAGTGATAAATATTATAATGAAAGGATGTGATTTCAGAAAAATGACTCTGGGAAAAGAGGATATATTCTTTCCTCTATAAAATTCAGTAGCATCTTTGTCACTTTAATGTGTTGTCAGTATCATCCGTCACATTTGCAAATTCCAAATTAATCTATTCTGTCCTTGTTGAAAGAAAATGACTCATTTTTAGTGAAGGACATGTCCCTTTTTGTGCAGTCAGTCAACACTTCACAAACAAGATGTCTGATTCATTTATTTTGTTCACGAACAAGTGCAATTGGGTCACAGTCTATTCGAAGTAATGACGCACCATAGAGGTTTTCACCACAAAAGACAGCAAAACACATTTTAATTCCATATATTTAGGATTATATATTTAGGATTATGTTTTGTGCATGTTATCTTTGCATTGCACCGGCTTTCCTTCCAAACTGTCCTTTCTCGTTAAGTTTTCAATCTCAAGTTCCTAAAACCAATGTTTTTAAATTCATATTGCCAAAGCATTTGCAAGGCCGCTAAGGTTGATGAGCATCATAACTTTGAGCATGTGATGACTGATATAGTGGTAATATCCATTCAGTATGTCCAACCCAATGAAATGCACCTGCAGTCCACACTTGAAAATGGTTTGCTCATGCTATAGCTGCTTTCACAGGCAGGAGAAACCATCAAAGAAGTCGCACGCTTGAAATTGAGATTCAAAGGGGAGAGACTTCAGTGAATAAGAAATATGAGTCAGTGTATGAAAATGAACAAAACTGATCCGTTCAATTTAGTTTCAGTGCATACAGTCAGACGATGAATACTTGACTCTCGACTCCAAAACTGAGGGACTTCTGTGTACCATTACACACTCCTAATTCAATTAAAAAGGTTATTTTAAAAACACTGAGACACATGAACGACACATCACAGGACCTTGGGAACATATCCAGCTAACAATTTTACGTTCTGGGAAGTTTTTGGTTCCCAGAACGTTCCTAAGAACGTTTCCTATTGGGGATCCAGGCAAGTTTTCTTAACGTAAATAGAATGTTCCCTTTAGGTTATGAAAATAGAACCTTAACCCTTATGCTGCATTAGGGACATTTTTGGTCTTTTGCAGTTTAATTTCTTTGACCATTTTGGCTGTTTTAATGCAAATGGTATGAAATTTGGCAAAATTGTGACTTTTTGGATACATGTAAAAAATGTGATCCCATTTTGCAAAATATGTATAACACACACTGTGTAGATCAAATAGTAACACTCAGCACCATAAAGACCAAAAATGGCCCATTGAAACCCATTAAAACGTTGTTTAAATCTGAGGCTGTCAGTAATACATGAAACATGATTTTTGCACAAACATCCTTTCATTTTGAAGCAAAAGCATTATATTTGCATTATATAGTGTATTCCACCAGATGACGTCACTACATATTTATTCCCTATGGGTGGAAATGCACCTTATTTTAGGCAATAGGCAATGTTTAATAGGTGGCCATTTTTGGTCTCTAACGCGCCAAGTGGGATTTTTTGCAAAGTGGGACTGTGATAATCCAAATCTAAAGTTTTCTCTTTGCATTTAGTTTATTGAAAATAATTGAATTTTTGTGTTTTTTCCTCTTATACAAATCGATGGTTTCGCAAACAAAACTGGTAATTAAAGGGTTAAAATCCTGAAATTGAATACATTTTTGGTAGTTATGATGAGGACTGATGCTGGTTAAAAGATTTAACTTGGTAAAAGTGGAAAATAATAATAATATATAATATTTTAGGCAATGTTTAATATGTGGCCATTTTTGGTCCTTAATGCACTCAACGGTGTTAAAAATCTAATGCAGCACAATAACCTACAGGGAATATTTCCAGAATGTTCTTGTTTGGTTTCCAAAAAAATAACCAAATGGGAACCATACAGGAACATTAGGGGAACGTTCAGTGTTTTCTGGGTAGATACGCTCCACACTCATACTTTCCAGGGTTAACAATTAATTCTGAACATTCATAATCTGACGATTCACACTGTACATTCCTAAACCCATGGGTTCATATTCTTCTTTGCATAATTGTGTTGCCAATAACTGTATGAATGCAGCAGGCAACAGATTTTCTCATGCTTTTGCATCAGTGAGATTTTTTTTTTTTTGCCATGTAAATCATCCTTTGTTCAATCACATTGTTTACTTGCATGTTTGGCATCACCCTGCTGAGGGATCGAACAATGATTTAGAGAGAGCGGTGGGTTAAACACATTATAACCAGCCCTTCAAAATGCAGCCAAGATTCATTTATGTTTGCTCTGAAAATGGTAGACACTACAAACAAGGCTATGGCATTGAGGTTTTATTGTTTTTGAGATTAAAACCTAAAATCAATACTTATTACCTGCCACAATGAATTCATTTACTATGAATGACTTTGTGTGGTTATACATTCAAGTATTTCACAAGGACAGGATAGGTAGTGCCTATGTGCTTCTGGTTGTAGTGGTGACAGACTATCTCCACTTCATATTCGTCAAAGGAGACTTTCACTCGCTCGTTTGGGGACGTGAGGAAACACAGTGTGTACAGGGCAAACTCAAACTCTGGGCTCACACCAACAAAGATGCTTCCTTTGGGTTTAATTCCATTCTTCCAACAGAACTGGAGAGCCATCATGTGTTTGTTCTCATCCGGCTGGGAATATGAAAATTAGAAGGAAAAGAAATTATGATTATGCTTTGAAGGGATACTTCACCTCTGGAAAGATGAATGTGTATTTAAAATGGGTCATTTATGTAGAAGAAGTATGAAATTATTTTTGTATTTGGAGCTTAATTTCTAGACTGAGAAAAGCCAGAAAAAGTGTTTTTGGCTTATGTGGATGAAAGACAACAAATCCCAGAATGCACTTGCTTCGCTGCCCTAGTATGGAAGCATATGTGTAGCAATATTCAATTTGAAATGTAATATGCAAAATGACTATGCAATATGTATAATGGCATTGCATTTTGTATTTAAATTTACATTTTACATTACCATTCTAGCAACGTTTGGTGCAAAATGAAAATGAAATTACATAATTTACATTTGCCATTTCATACACTAGTTTTTAATATGCATATTGAAACGCTTTATAAGTGGCAAAATTAAAATTAAAATGCATTACAGAAATGATTAGATATGTGTAACATGTTCAAGCAAAATCTGTGATCACTCAAACGTTATTTTTCTTAATTTGATTTACACTCACGGTCAAGACACTTTTACCTGTCAAGCAGAAAATGTAACTATAATAATGCCGGTTGCATTTCAATAGAGCTGGTAAGTCCCGCCCCTTCCGCTAACACCGCTGGACCTCTAGGTTGAAAAATCGTCAATGCAAGTGAATGAGACAAAAAATAATTATTTTCTAATCCCGTTTGAATTTTGCAATGAATGCGAACATATGTTGTCTGTGAATTTTTTATATAATTTTTCCTACGCTATCTCACGACCAATTCGTACGAATTCGTACGAGTGATTCAAAAGTGGCTAATTCGTACTAATTCATACGACCTCACTCGTACGAATTTGTACGATTTGTCTAAACCCACGTGACGGTTATGTTTAGGGGCGGGGTCAGGGGTAGGTCATTCGTACGAATTCATACGAATTGGCTAATTCGTAAAATATGTACGATTTAGCAACTCACTCATACGAATTGTTGCGAATTAGCCACCTCGTAAAATTCGTACGAATTCCTGTGAGATCGGGTTGAAATTTTCGTGTAAAGAATGCTACAATTTAGCGGGTAGAATTTTCACACGGTTAGGCTTTGTGTAAGAGCACTTTGTGGACTACAACTCTTCGGTGCTTTCGACGCGTTTGATATGCGTCACCACCACTAGCACACGGATCCCGCTAAAAAAAAACATTGTTTGAATGGTGACATTTGGGTACAAAACACACAGGCATCTCGATCTAATTCCTTAGATTATCACACCGTGATTTGTGGGGGGAAAATGTGTTATGCGGTGACGTCACATATGCGACATGTAGTCTTTCTCATTATGTCTATTCCACAACTGCTAGCCAAAGAATCATCCAATAAACTGTCAAACTCGTTACATGAGAAATTATATAAAAAAATTCACAGACAACATATGTTTACGTTCATGGCACAAGTCAAACGGGATCAGAAAATAATTATTTTCTCTCATTCACTTGCATTGATGCTTTTTCCACCTAGAGGTACACTTGGAGTTTTACGGATGGGCGGGACTTACCAGCTCTATAGAGTGGTGTGGGTATGACATCAAAGCCCCGCCCCCTGGTTCCCTCGGGATTTTCCTATGGGGTTTTATAACGGATTCAATTTAAAATAAAGCCTTGACATTACTTTGACGCTTTGTTCTACAACGTCAATTACAGACCCATACCGGGTTCTGACGTCATACCTGCACCACTTATTGTAACTAATAGGATTATTAAAACACCAAACCTCACTGGGATTTGCGTGATGACACCATCAGCCCCGTCCCAAATGGCATGTTTATGACAGGTTGTGTTGTCTTAGTAATGTCAAGTTGTCATGACAAAGACACTGACAGATGTATGATGTATTGGTTTGTGTCAAGTTGTCATAACAAAGACATCTCAAACAATGTCATGTTCGCATTAAAAATGTCATAATTGACCGAATGACAATGATAGTTGTCATAAATCTGCATAAAACCTCCTTCATATTCATGACGTGTGTCATGTCATGATTATGAATTCGTACGAATTTTACGAGTTGGCTAATTCGTAACAATTCATAAGACCTCACTCGTACAAATTAGTAAGATTTTGCTAAATCATACATATTTTACAAATTGGCCAATTCGTATGAATTCGTACGAATGACCTACCCCTGACCCCGCCCCTAAACCTGACCATCACGTGGGTTTAGACAAATCGTATGAATTCGTACGAGTGAGGTCGTACGAATTAGCCACTTTTTAATCACTCGTACGAATTCGTACGAAATGGTCGTGAGATAGGGTAGGTCAGTCTTATGCACACCCCTTCAAGTAAAGTGTGACCATCAATTTTATAATGTATCTGTTATTACTAAGAACAATCTAAATGAATTTAAGTGGTATTTGTACATTGCAGTGATATTACAAGCATACCTGTGGTGATTTGGCATTCACACTGTATCCTTTGTAGTCGATGTGTCCTAGTTTCTCCTGTAAGTACAACTGAATCCAGTTATGGAAACCAATGACGGTATGGCCTCCTCTTGTCTCTCCTACAAAGACATGTTCAAAACCAGACGAGTCCGGTCTTGTGTGGAGAGAGAAACAAGCAAAACCAAACTTTTAAAAATGACTTTATGTTACATAAATGAATATCAAGTTACCCGTCTATGTGAGCAGGGACCAAATTCATCACACATTCTTAAGAATTAAAGTTGTCTTAAAGTTTTGATGTGTCAGAAATAGCAAAAGATATTTTCCTCCACACTGTGACCTACATCCGAGTGAAACTGATTATTGAAGAAGAAGAAGAAAAATTTTATCCATCGGTTGTTGACTGGATGGAGACTGCAAGCCTGCAGTCGATTGAAATAACATTTTTTGCAATGATTGGATTGAAGTTCAGAATAAGTCACTCTTGGTTTCACCTGATGATTGAGATATGGCATTAATCATAATGGTGTCAGAACATTTTTTTAAATTCTTCTTAAAGGGATACTCCCCCCTAGCCTGGTTCAACCAGACTTTAGTTCATTTCATTTCCACATAGAGTCTGGAACCGCTCCATTGAGAAACGTTTCCTTCCTTGTAGGCGGGTTCACTATTAAAGTTCAAATCTATTGGATCTGCCCAAAGTCACTCACGATCTGCCATAGCCAATCGCTAACGGGGTGTCGTGAGTGACGTATGTCACGCGCCGAAATGGCTGGAAACAACAAGTCCGAATGATCAGAGGATTATGTTTACAATAGGATTTCAGTCAACGAGCGCCGCAGGTTTTGTTAATCTAGGAACAATTATTAATTCGAAATGTATATTTGACACGAAGGACAGTGATATATTCATCCAACGGTGGAAGCTGTGTCTAATCATTACAAATACGCCGCTGTGGTCGTTTCTGATCTGCCGCAAATGCTGTAGCAGCTAGTGAATGATCAGTCTGTCTCTATCTGCAGATGTGTAATAAACAACAATTTTTCATATTACGTCTTATTGTTTCTTAATTACCTTAATTATGGTCTTCAAAGTATGTGTTTGTACATTTTTATGTGGCATTTATTTTTTTTGTAAAACAAATCAACCATTGCCATCTAAAACTGAAAACCAAATATCTTCAAAGTATGGTTTTTCACATTTTTATTTATGACAATTATTTTTAAAAAATCACAACCAATTTGTATGATTTACAACATGTAAAACTGACACACCAACCTCCTGCACGAGTGCACAAAGGGGCTCAAAATGTTCTATTCGTCACGAGAATCAGTAAATATACAGTTGGGAATATGAGCGACTGACATGACTCCTGAGCGGATCTTCAACAGTAGTTTAGCAGCCAGGACTCGGGGCTTCCGAACACCGCGAACACCAGGCTAAACCATCCGTTCAAAATGTCACGGTCATCGTGCACGAACTGCCCAGCACAAACTTCCAAACTTTCTGCCTCCTTCACTTGGTCCTCAGTTGTGCAACAAGAGGTGAGACGATAACAATCCGGCTTTAAATTCTATATATTCGGCAGTTTCTTTTCCAACAACGGACCGAATAGCTTTTCTCACGTCTTTCTCCGCTGCCATTACTGAACTGAAACTGACGCGCTTACATCAACGTCATCGTTCTCAGCCACTCCCTCTATTCGCTGATTGGTCCTACAAAAAAATGGTTTCTGGAAACCTAAGGATATGGAGCGATCCCAGACGTAGTATAGAAGTAAAACGAAATTGAGCGGAAGTGCGTAGGAGGGCGCAGCCAGGCTAACTCCCCCCAAAAATGAAAATGAAAACGCACATGATGGCAACGAAAACAACCCCAGTAGAGGAAAAATTCTAATATTTAACATTTTTCACTTCAAACCATCACTTCCAGTCAGCTGTTATGGGCACATTCAAGTGTTCAAGGTTGACATCAATATCAGCATGTTGCGAAGGGTGATGCGAGAAAAGACATTCCTCTGTTCTTCTGCACCATTTCTTGCACAGTGCTTCACAGTGTGCTTATGTCACGTAGCGCTTCATGATGCTGGCCAGAAGTGATGGTATCACTGTAAGGTATCACTATTATAAGGTATCACACTCTCATACACACACCTATCATCCACTGGGGCCATAGGTTATTGTCGTGTGGTTTTTCAAGCAACTTTTGGGCATCCATTCACTTCTACTCAAGATAGAACATCATATATACATCTGGCATAGCATTAGCAAGTAAATAGTTTGCAAATGATTGGGTGGAGTGTCCTTTTAATGTTTTTGCGAATCTGGCCCCAGATAATCTCCTGCAAACTGTTCTGAATCCTTTATACTTACTTACTGGATCCTCTCCTGGCATACAGCTCGAACCAAATGTGATATAGCTGCTTCTTGAAGTCTGTGGAGTTCTCTGGCGAGAGATGCTTCTCCACTAGATATTTGTGGGCGATCTAATGTTAGCAAATACACAATTGTTGCAAATGGATATTCAGTACAATATCTTACGGAAATTGTAAGGTATAATAAACTCATTCCTCTTTTTAGTTTGACCTCTTTGCATGGTACGTCACATGAAAGTAAACGAACATCTCAAACTGTTATTTTGAAAAACAGAATTATTTCTCATCACAAGTAATGAATCATTTCCGTGACCCGTTTGTTACCTTCATAGTGGGAGTCTTTATGACTGAATCCAGGAACTTGTGATTTTCCAGTTCTTCCTCTGGTGTGACAATCTCTGGTTCACCAGCAGCACTTTCATAGTTGTCCAGAAGTGAGATGAAAGCTAAAATGACACAAATACCATTATGAAAACATGTACTCATACTTGTTCAGATCAATTTCTATTTCCAATCATGTCAAGACAAGTAGAATGTCATTATTCCATTGATCACTGCATAGACAGTATATTTTTTTAATTCAATAAGTTGCTCTTTTTGTTTGTCAAGTATGTTTTACCTTTTACTATAGACACACCAAAAAAGAGTGCCAAAACTGTATTTATTGTTTGAATTTTGTGATAAAATAGATCGAATTTCAAAGGCGACCAAATCAAATGCTGGTGCGACCAACTGAGAAAGTTGGTAGCGCCAGTGCAACCACTGGAAAAGTTAGTCTGGAGCCCTGCCTGAAGCGAGCAAGCCACCCAAGAGGACCATGACCTCAGATTTAGAGGTGCTGATTCTCATCCCAGCCCAGCCACTTCACACTGCAAACCATCCCAGTGCATCTGAAATTGCTGCTTCTAGAAATTCTGTCCATAAAAATTATGAACAGAACTGTTGACAAAGGGCTACCTTTCAAGGACACCCTACACACACACACACTTCTTATTCACCAGACGTCACTGTCTCAAGATCTCATTTAAAAATGAATAGGATGAGTTCGTTTTGTCACCTAGAATTGTGGCATATGTGTGGATGGAGCAAGAACACAAATTTACACCCAGAATTTATATGTACGGGTTTGTTTTCTCAAAGTTTAAAGGTAAAGTCTTCCACAGTGTATCTTTTGATGCTGAAATTCATCCAACTACTTCAATAGGAAACTAACCTGACTTCTCCACCACGGACAATTCAGATCACCTCAGGTTGTCAATATAATATAATAACAATACTACTGTGCCTTGGGGAACTTCCTGTCCTCATGAAGTAGCGTGTGTATGACACGCCAATTCGTATTTCCATTTTTGGCGTGCTATCAAGACGCATAATCGCTTTTCAGTGTGTTTATGAATGCCGTTGACTTAACATTATTACTGTATATATAAATATATGACTTACCTCAAGCCCGTCCCTAAACCTAACCATCACTGGGGTTAATGGCATTTATGAGTCTTCCCCTACCATCCTAGGAAAAAAAAGATCGCTCCCCAGATGTAGATCTATGCGGACATTTGACAGCGTGTACAGACACGTGGAATCACTGGGACGTTAATGGCGTAAACATACACACGCATACATGCGGATATACGCGGATAGCTCAAAATGCGCACTTGACTCGAAAGTGGCGTGTATGTTTTCGCAAAAGTCATGATGTCATGTTGCCTGAATAATACAACATTATCCAATACTTCAAGGTTATTCCTCTCTTAAAGCACTGTGATGACATCCCCGTAAGAAGCCACTATCACTATGTCAAACCACACCTGAGCACCAGGGGCCTCATGTATCAACACTGCGTACGTACAAAAACACGGCGTACGCCAGCTTTCACGTTCACGGCCAGATGTACTAACAGTGAAATTAACAGAAGAATGTGCGTTCCTCCAAGTAAACTTCATGTCTGGCGTACGTACATTTGCCTTGATTTGTCCGTTGGCGACTCCTAGAGGCAATAAGGTGAAGTGGCAAACATTACTCTACGAATTGTTCTATCGCACCACCAGCTGTCAGATATTGTATCAATTACAAATTATGTCACACGAGTCTTATTAAAATATTCTATTATGCAATAAAGTAAGAACATAAAGCATGTGCAAACCCGTCTAGCAATGGCAGCGTTGGCTTTACTATAGGAAATAAAAATTAAACTTCATTATTTCAGTCAGTAAATGTAAAAAAAAAAAAAAAGTAATATTTTTATTCAGCCAGGACATATTGAATTTGTTTAAAAGTGCCCGTACATGCATTTATAATGTTAAAAACGATTATAAGATTTCTATATGTGTTTGATTTAAGTTTTTATTCATTAAAGAATCCTGAAAATACTATATCACGGTTTCCATGAAAATATGAAGCAGAAGCACAGCTGTTTTCAACACTGATAATAATCATAAATGTTTCTTGATCATCAAATCATCATATTAGAGTGATTTCCGAAGGATCACGTGACACTGAAGACGAGTAATGATGCTGAAAATTCAGCTTTGATCACAGGAATAAATTACACTTTCACATATATTCACATAGAAAACATTTTCAGTGGAATTTCATTTCTTGCAGGTTTCTTTAGCCAAATTGGACTATTACCATATTTAAATTAATTTAATTGAGGGAGGAGACTGGGTGGGGCGTTGTGCTCGTGCATGTGCGCTCAATTTTACGTTAATTGGGATGTACAAAGAGAATATGCGTGGGATCCTTCGTACGCAGACATTCATACATCTGTTTTTTTTTGTGCGTACGCACATTTACAGCTTTGATCGTACGCTATGTTTTAGTATGAATTCAACACAAGTCTTTGTACATGAGGCCCCTGGTCTTTACCGGAGGTTCCTCAAATCTTGCCCTGGAGGTCCAATGCCCTGCAGAGTTTAGCTCTAACCCTGATCAAACATGCAAGCTAATCAAGGACTTCACGATCACTAGGAAATCACAAGTAGGGGAGTTTGGGGGCACTTTAGGACTGGATTTGAGGAATCCTGATCTCTAGGGTGACCACCCGTTTCAAACAGCGTTTGAAGCCCAATTCATGCGTCCCGCAAATTGAGACCGTGTCACGCATAATCAATGCTTGCTCAAAAAAAAAAAAAAAGTCGGTCAGTCTATATCCTCGAGACCCAGGCAGCCAAACGTTGTGCCTGAACTCGTTCACGTTCATGAACTCGTTCATATTGTGGGTGAACTGAACGTATTGTTTTACTGCCTGTCCTGATTAGTGAACTCGTTCATTCTGGTGTCTGTGAACGCACGCTCTCTCATTTTAACTTCGTTCAATGGGGTGCCAGATTTCTATAGAGCCTTCCAGGCGAAAGCCCGGCTAAAACTCAACGTAAACAGGGTTTAATATGTAGCGAAAAAAACACCCAATCTGGCAACACAAGCCACCAGTGTCGCACCGCGCGGCCGCCGTCGACAAAGGCGTCATATGATAATTTAAACGGATTTTATAACGAGGTCGGTGAAGATGGGAAAAATCTTACATTTCTGTGCAAACTTTGAACTGAACTAGTTCATTTTAAAATGTGTGAACTAAACTTTGAACTAGTTCAGAAAGTGAGAACTTCCCCAAGACTGGTTGCCACTCCCACGTGACCTGCTGACTAGGTTGATGTCAACTTTTTCATTGTTGTCATGACAGCACACCTTGTCGTTCCGTGAACCTCTGGAGTTGTGAGTTTAGACTTTTTTTCGACTTTTTTTTTTAAAACTGTTCCTGTGGTGTTGAGGAACTATAATTCCTGTTAATCCTATAATTTTATATTTTTATTTATTTAAAGTGAATTAATTGTAATGAAAAATAAATAAAATTAAATAGCTAAAGTAAATCGTAAGTGGAAGTGCATCTGTCAATTCATTGAATGTTCAAATATTCATTTTATTTAGAAAAAAAAATACACATTGGTTGGCCTATTCATGAGCATATATCAGCAATTACACATGTTTAGGGAATAGGGCATTATTAATGTATGTGCTAAGGTATGTGCTTTTTTTTAAAAACAATTATTCATGTACAAACAGTAAGGCAATAGTAACAATTCTAGATAGGGGTAAACCACTATCAGAGTCTGCCCGTGGGATGGGGGCACCGCCGCGCCAAGCAGTGTCCCACATTGTCCCTCAGAAACATACCCCTTGTCCCCCCTTGGGCTTATTAGCAGGTGGTCACCCTACTGATCACTGATCACTGATCACAATCCTGATGCCCTTCTCAGGAGCATGCTGGTCCAACACAGGATCATTAATACTAACTCTGAGTATTACAGCCTCACAGAGAGAGCGTGTCTAGTCTTCCAACACCATCACTGTTAATCTTTAGTACTTCTATTCTTCAGCTGCACAGCATATGCCAGACAAGACTTCTACTGCTCTTTGCAAGAATAAGAGTTTATTCACAATCAAGAGACACTCCCTGAACAGAAAGATACATGTGCATTTACGTATATCTTGCAGTTGAGTAAAAATCAATGTTACCCAAGCAGGGCCGTTACCACCATAGACAGAGATTAGAAATGTGCAAATTATAAAAGTTAAATATTTAGTCTGGTCTGTCTCAGCGATCTAACGTCTAACAGCACACTTGTCAATGTCAAAATGATTGAGATGGCCAATCATAACGTATTCCAGAGTGAAGCGTCAGTTTAACGTTGAAAGAAAGTGAGGTAAAATGTAAATAGCTAAACATTTAACACAGGTCAACTGTTTCATCATGATAGAAAAGTTCATGATAGAAAACGACAAACATTAACACCTTACAGATATTAACCCTTGGCTCCCTTACTGTAATTGTGTCACGGTACGTGTAACCACACTCACAAAGACAAAGATAGACGTTTGTTTATCTTTGTTACCAAGTAAGGAAAAATTACTTGGTAACACCCCAGACAGCAAACTGACATTGAATCAACGTGGAAACGACGTCTCTCATGACATTGAAACAACGTTGATTTTGCTCATCGAATTAACGTTGAACCAACGTCAGACGCGGCATTCTTCAAAGCTAAATGAAAATCGAAAATTGGTTTGCTTTCATAACGTTGAAACAACGCGTTGATTTCAAGTTGATTTTCCGTTAGTTTTGAAAGAATGACGCATCTGACGTTGGTTCAACGTTAATTCGATGAGCAAAACAATGTCAGATCAACGTTGTTTCGATGTCATATTTCCACGTTGATTCAATGTCAGTTTGCTATCTGGGACTTTACTTGAAGGGGTGTGCATAAGACTGACATGACATTTCATAATCATGACATGACACATGTCATGAATATGAAGGAGGTTTTATGCATGCTTACGACAACTGTCTTTGTCATTCCGTCAATTGTGACTTTTTAATGCGAATATGACATTGTTTGAGATGTCTTTGTTATGACAACTTGACATAAACCAATACATCATAACCTGTCAGTGTCTTTGTCATGACAACTTGACATTACTAAGACTGCACAACCTGTCATAAACATGACATAGCAGATTAATGATCAAACCTAAGAAACCACTTATCTTTATGGGTTAACATTATATTAAACTGTCATGTGGTTGGTTTTGACATTGGCTTTCATGAGGCCATTATAACTGTCATGAATATTTTTGTTGACCTCAACTATAGTGGTACTAATTGAATTTGTCATGAAGAGTTATAATGGCCGCATGACAGCCAATGTCTAAACCAACCATGTTAACTCATAAAGTTTGATAATTAATCTGCTAGTCACGTTTATGACATGTTTATGACAGGATGTGTTGTTTTAGTTGTCATGACAAAGACACTGATGGGTTATGATGTATTGGTTTATGTCAAGGTGTCATAACAAAGACGTCATATTCACATTAAAATGTCATAATTGAGCGAATGACACTTAATGACAGCTGTCATAAACATGAATAAAACCTCCTTCATATTCATGACATATGTCCTGTCATGATTATGAAATGTCATGTCAGTCTTATGCACACCCCTTCAAGTAAAGTGTTACCAATTACGGTAATAATAATTATCTTGAAAACAGGAATAATACACACGCTAAAATAAGCGAGAACCGACAACCAAATGAACTAATCAGAACATGGGAAAACTGGGTCACAGAGAACAAAACAGATTAGATATGTGAACTATTGCTTATACTGACCTGGTGATTGATATTTAATGATCTTTTTTAATGAAGCTAATCATATGACAGAATCTAGATTCTTTGATCATGTGATGTATATAGATATGCACTGTGTTTGATCTGAGCATCCTTAGTCTGCACATTCCCTGTAGAAACCAAGAGGCCAATACATAAAATATTTCTATCACACTTTAAAATGAACAAAATCATACATATTAGCTGATTTCCTACCCAAGAAAGTCTCCTTTTTGAAAATGTTTTCGTCAACAAAAGTGAACAAAGGCAACCCTGCTCCATCATTGCAATCGTCAATACTTGCCAGATCACCCGCTTTGCCCTGTGAGATAAAGCAAAGTTTGAGGAACTTCCAAAAGCATTTGCACTTCTTTTTTTTTTTCATGCATGGCTGGCATAACTTTAGATAGGGAATTAATGACTGGATAAACCTAAATTATTATTATCCAGATTATTAATATATCTGAAGACTGAAATGTTTCAATTGCTGGTTAGTGTGTAAATTTCAGAATAGAACCTTAACCAGAATATTGACCTTAATCAGAAAATGTTACATGTAATTAAATCATAGAATTACTGTATATCAAGCATCCAAATTAATGTTTTGCAGCCATGTCCAAAAGTGTCACTGTGAATGGTTTTCTAAACACAGCACTAAAGAACAATGCACATCTCAGTTTGTATGTGTTAAATAGGAGCTCTCTGACCTTATGACCTTATGTCAACAAACATAAAATAGAAAATGCAAGTCACTTTCTAGTGTAAATTGTAAAGGATTCAACAGAAAGCAGAAGTCAAATATTATTTAGAATTATATTATTATAATTTCAAGAAAACTTCACACAGAAAAGATTTCAGAATTACCTGTAGAGATATGCGATAATCTATCCCAGGTCTCAGACGATTGATGTCATTGTCCCAGAGCTCCTGAATCATAGCTGAAAGTTCTCGATCACCTTCAATCATTTTTTTTTTCTTTTTGAATTCCCAAGGATTCACTACAGGTGTTAAAATATACTTCATGTGAAATTAATTGCTTAAAATATATGATTTTGATATAAATATAACCTAAAAAATGAGTAAGTGACCAATTTACCAATGGAAAAATGTATTTAATGAAACATTTGTTGCAATTATTACCATGGTATGTAAAAGACTAAAACATTTCTAAACACTATGTTCTGAACTGACACCTGAAAACAAAATAAATGAATCCACAGACCTGGTTCCTCTCACCGATGTGGGTTAGTGGTAGATTCTGATTGTCTTCTTAAAAACAGTGAGGGCAGGTATGCCACAACAGCTTAGGCCAGTGGTGTTCCCGCACATGGACTGGTTGGGCAAGATGCAGCAAGCTTCCCACACTATGACAGAGGGCCCATTCTAAAGGGTTAGCCAGTGTCAGCAACTCTAGCCAAAGGGATTAGCGCAGCTTTTGAATGTCCCTCGACAGTGAGAGCAAGTGCTTTGTATTTGTTTCCGTGAGGTATTGACACTTTACCTGACATTGTGTACCTTCTTCTAAAGCCTAACCCCTAACATTTACTTTTCTTCATTTCATGTGAAAGGAACAAAATCTCCAAATTTACTCTTCAATCTTACAGGTGTCAAAGGTGTGTGTTCATGTCTTGTTCCTGTCTGTCTTGTGTTCCCCCCATTATTGTGTATTTGGTTTGGTCCTGTCCAGTTTTCCCGCTCCTCGTTTGTGTCCTGTGTTCTTAATTAATTTGCCCAGCTGTGTCTCGGTTCTTTGTATTTTTCATTCAGGGTTAAAATTTTTGGGTGATATTAACATACCGTTTCAACTTCACAATTCCACAAAGTTAGTGTCACTTTTATTTTGATAGTTGGGCAGTTCTCCTCTGACCAACGGACATGAAAAATATTTCATCCCTTTTGCCTGGAGATCGGATTCATCATGCTGGTATGGAGTCAAAGCTGGCCATTGGGTCTGCGCGGTCTTATTCTTGCGCTCTTTACTGAGGATCTTTTGCCGATGGGTGACGTGACGAGGCATTCACAGGGGTTTGTCTAGTTGACAGTCTCTGCTGACATTCATGGCTACGAGTCTAGGTGCAGGTCCACCTATGGTCTAGATATGGACCATATACAGTTGACTACGGTAACCGAGGGATAAATAGAAAGACTAATATTAGCTTTGATGCCATTCTTCTTACGATGTAACCAGGGCCTGAAATTAACACCCGACCACCTGCCAAATGCGGGTGAATTTTCCTATTGGCGGGTAACACTGTCAATCTACCTGCCACATTGGCAGGTAGCCAATGAGAATTGAGTGATTCATTAGGATTTTTACATTTCAACTAAGTCCGCCATTGCGTTTGACTTTAGCTAAAATGTGGCGGCACATTACTGAGGTAAAGAAGCCAGCTGAAACAAACAACCAACAAAAAGATGAGGATGAGAAAAAGAAAAGTAAAAGAAGACATTTCAATACAAAGTGGATAATTGGCGGCAATGGCAAGGTTCGTGAGCGGCTGATTTATGACCGCGACTGTTGTTTCGGAACGTTCATGCGTTCAGAAGAAGACGATCAAGGCCCTTTTCCGACTACGTTTGGATGTGTGAGTATTAAACTGTTGGTGAGATGGGATAAGATAATGTAACGCTGACGTAGCCTACAGTACAATGACAGTTGCACAGATGTGTGTGCATGTGCAACTGTGCATGTTGGGAGTTGGGAACCAGTGAGAAAATATCCGGTACCTTTACCAATAATAACAATATTAATTTAGTTCATAGTTAACGGTTCCTGAACGCTATAACTAAAAGCTGTCAGGATCTGTCTACGTGACTAAATCAGCCATCAACCCAGCCGCGTGTGATTTGTTTACATACGAGTTGCGGTAGGTCTATCTGTTGAGTATATACTATATAGCCTATACTATATACTGTATATGTTGTGTGAGTGACAAAATCAATGAATAAAAAGATTTTAAAAAAATGTATGTTCTTAGAGATATTATTATTACTTGACCGCACTTAAATGTGTATTCTTACAAGTGAAAGAACAATGTTGTGAAATTCCCGTTTTTTTTTCACCTTTATATAAACGTGAAACCCCCCCCCCCCCCCCCCCCAAAAAAAAACAGAAATTTCACAATATTGTTCTTTTTTACCATTTTTTGGCTGAGGCAAAATATGAGGCAAAAAAAAAAAAGTGGCTGGTAAAAAGTCTCTGTGGCAGTTGAATTTTTAAATCCACCTGCCACAGTGGCCGGTGGCCGAAAAAGTTAATTTCAGGCCCTGGATGTAACGAGTACATCGGGTGTTATGGGAAGTGTTCCCGGTTGCAGCCTAAATGGTCGTACACACCAGGACGAATATCGGAACGTGTTAGTCGCCAGTGTTTTTTCAACGCGTTTTTTGTGTTCACACCCAAGCGATTTTCGCTGGCGATGAGCCGAGTGAACACGTAAATTCATTCCTTGACATTAGATGGTGCTTAATGTAAAACAGAAATAGTCCTATTTTGTAGTCGCTGTCGCGTTTGTGATATAGTTCTTTATGTTCCAACACCAATGGAGATCTACATTCATCTTGCCTTGCATCTTCCTCATCTTATTTCTTCCCGGCAGTGTAGACGCTAGTTGGCGTACATCTTTTTTATCGTACGTATGTGTGCTTGGCAAGATCGTTTTGTGTTTGAGCGCCCCCAAGTTGTGTTTTACTGTAACTTCATTAGCTCCAGACAAGTGAGCAAAAGCGCCAATTTCATCGGCCGGATAGTTTTTGACGCATGACGTTTTTCGCGTCGGTGTGCACACTCACATTGGCGCCCAAGTCAAGAGGCGTTAAACATCGGCGAATATCACACATGAAATTTGTCCCGGTGTGAACAGGCCTTAACAATCCTTTAACGGTTAAAGAGATGTGTTTTCAGTCTACATTTAAACTGAGGCTATGTTTACACGGAAACGATTCTGAAGAGAAAACGCAAAAGTGGCGTTGCGTCATCTTTTTTTATTCTGCGTTTAGACGAGCGTTTTGTGTGGGAAATCCGCGTGCAAATGGAGATGTAAAAGTGTGTGAAATTCAATGTAGTATACCCTTCAGGCGGCTAGGAGTGCACACAACACCAAGTCCACACGCCTGCGTACAACTTTCACTGTCAAGCAGACTTTTGCGTTTTTACCGTTTACCGTTTTACCGTGGAGTGTTTTTAAGATTTCCACTCTGGAGGGTGGTTTCACTTTTTTGCGTTTTTGAGCCTCAAAAACGCCGTTGCTGTGTAAACGAAAGGCACATCCGATAAAATATTTTTACGTTTTCACCCACAAGCTTTCTCGTGTAAACAGGGCCTGACAGTGTGTCTGCTCCACAAACAAGGCTAGGAAGACTTAATTTGAATTTAATTACAACTTAAATATATTTCATACAGTGAAAGAGTAAGAAAATCTGTGTTTAGCGAGGTTAACTTACACCACACTTATATGAACCTTTTGAGCACTCCTGCTCTGAGGCAGGAGTTAACTGACGTTAAATGGTGCCCTAAAACGTTGGATGTTGACGTATGGTCAAAAGCGTCAGTTAGATGACGTCTTGGGATGAGAATGTGTTTTTTCAGGAATGGCACAAAGTGTGACTGTTCAAGTCTGTTTAGATCAGTGTGCTCAATAATGTGTCTTTGACCTTCATATATATTTTGATTATGTTGTGCACTATGTTGTAAATAAACTACAAACAAACAAAAAAGCCATTCTTTTAATCTTGATTGGCCCATTAGGGGAGTGTGTTTGTCTTCCCGTGTGTGAAACGCATCAATATTCATGGTCATTGCCACTCCCTCGTATACAGCCTTTCTAACACAAAGTCTCACAAAGGGTAAGTCATTATATTGTTTTATGTGAATTAATGTGAATTATGATTTTCACATAACTTTGTAGTGAAGACTCTATTCCAGCACAGTATTTAAATATCCTGTGAACAAATGTTCAGTACGTGCTTTATGGTCTTATTTAAGTGACTTAAAACCACACATAAATTTAATTGTCTCAAGAATACACAATTGTACATGCTGCTTATATATTATTGTAGGACACTATGTGCTGAATACATTGCAATGAGACTTTAGCCATTGTTATGATTAAACGTCAGGGCCCCAAACCCCCCCTCAGACCCCAGAGAGTTAATAATATGGGCCTTTCAAAGTTGGTGACCTGATGTGGATGAAAGATCCAAACACAAAGAAAGAAACTTGAGCCAAAATGCACAGGATTATGTCGGGTGGTTACTATGGACATGCTGGGTATCATTTATACAGTGTATTAGACTTGCAGAACCTAAAGTTGTTATGAACGCTTAAAGCCTTACAGGTCCAGGTGGAAGGAACCAGCACTAACTTCCCAAGGTGCTGGTTAAGATGTAGACAGAAGTGTCCAGGAGTTGAGACCAGTATCAGGGCCGCAGGTTTGTAAGAATAGGCCCCCGGGTTCCTCGTTCTCACACTTGGCCTCCTCAGAAGTGGGGGAGCACGCATTTGAGGATGCAGTAATTCGTTCAGGACATGACCTAGAATGCTTTCGTGTTGATGAATTGTATACACTCACCTAAAGGATTATTAGGAACACCATAATAATACTGTGTTTGACCCCCTTTTGCCTTCAGAACTGCCTTAATTCTACGTGGCATTGATTCAACAAGCTGCTGAAAGCATTCTTTAGAAATGTTGGGCCATATTGATAGGATAGCATCTTGCAGTTGATGGAGATTTGTGGGATGCGCATCCAGGGCACGAAGCTCCCGTTCCACCACATCCCAAAGATGCTCTATTGGGTTGAGATCTGGTGACTGTGGGGGCCATTTTAGTTCAGTGAACTCATTGTCATGTTCTAGAAACCAATTTGAAATGATTCGAGCTTTGTGACATGGTGCATTATCCTGCTGGAAGTAGCCATCAGAGGATGGGTACATGGTGGCCATAAAGGGATGGACATGGTCAGAAACAATGCTCAGGTAGGCCGTGGCATTTAAACGATGCCCTATTGGCACTAAGGGGCCTAAAGTGTGCCAAGAAAACATCCCCCACACCATTACACCACCACCACCAGCCTGCACAGTGGTAACAAGGCATGATGGATCCATGTTCTCATTCTGTTTACGCCAAATTCTGACTCTACCATCTGAATGTCTCAACAGAAATCGAGACTCATCAGACCAGGCAACATTTTTCCAGTCTTCAACTGTTTAATTTTGGTGAGCTCTTGCAAATTGTCGCCTCTTTTTCCTATTTGTAGTGTAGATGAGTGGTACCCGGTGGGGTCTTCTGCTGTTGTAGCCTCAAGGTTGTGCGTGTTGTGGCTTCACAAATGCTTTGCTGCATACCTCGGTTGTAACGAGTGGTTATTTCAGTCAAAGTTGCTCTTCTATCAGCATGAATCAGTCGGCCCATTCTTCTCTGACCTCTCGCATCAACAAGGCATTTTCGCCAACAGGACTGCCGCATACTGGATGTTTTTCCCTTTTTACACCATTCTTTGTAAACCCTAGAAATGGTTGTGTGTGAAAATCCCAGTAACTGAGCAGATTGTGAAATACTCAGACACCAACAACTATGCCACGCTCAAAATTGCTTAAATCACCTTTCTTGACTATTCAGACATTCAGTTTGGAGTTCAGGAGATTGTCTTGACCAGGACCACACCCCTAAATGCATTGAAGCAACTGCCATGTGATTGGTTGATTAGATAATTGCATTAATGAGAAATTGAACAGGTGTTCCTAATAATCCTTTAGGTGAGTGTATATTGCACTTTTGTGATTGGTTTCAAGGTTTTACACTGTAAGAACACATATTTTAACATGGTGTATTTTTTATCTGCACAAAATGTGTGATGGTTTTATGCTATGAAAAAAAAAAAAAAAAGCGAAAACACACAGGTGATGAAAACATGTTTATTTTGTACAATGGTTACAAACTGTTTTTGCCTGTCATGGCATGTTATATCCCAATATGTCCTGTTAACTCTGTGACATTTTGAAATGTGATTATGAAATGAGGACAGTTCTTTTTCTAAGTGGGGGGTATTTATTTGTGTATGATAATTTAGTGTTTATGTAATTTGGTTACTCTTCACGGGTGATGTAACTCCCTCTATTATAACATAAGGACGTGGAGTTGTTGCGCGGACACGTGTAGTTGTCTGCAGGAGAAGCATGAGCGCTAGAGCGACACGTGTGAAGCAAACTGTAATGCATGGTGTTCCTAACCGCATGAGCTCTGACAAATAAACGTCAATAAAGCTTTATGCAGTATGCCTTCAGTATTATCTACAGCACATCTACCTCTGTTCCACAGCCACTCTTACATAACCACATCCATTCTACAGGAAATAATCAACGGCACATTTCTCACGGCTAGGTGATATATTAGGAGCAAAGTGATTCGATTTTCTGATATAGACGGCACACGAACAGAAAACCGATTCTGTGCTGATAATAATGTTCATATTCTCATAGAAAATTTTTCAAGATACTCATATGACACCTAATTTTAATGAGTATAAACGAATCAAAAATTAAACATGCCCACGTGTATAATGCAAAACTATCACGATGCATATATCCAAAATATACAAAACCGGTGGTTTGCTCAGCTGGAAGGTTAACGCAATAGGGTTCAAACTTCAAATGATGTTTTACTGTATGTAACCAGAAATATTTGCTTATCTGTCATTTTTGCTACCGAACAGTTGCACCCATTCAGTCATTTGGAAGAAATAGAAAATATGAATTTTTAATGCAGCAGTCAATGATCTGATTATGCCGCAACACTTTGGCAATTCTGAGATTTTAGTGCACAGTGTTTTTAGTTGCATTTGTTTTGGTGTGTTTTGTTCATTTGTATAGTTCACTATAGAAAGTACTGGGTAACATAAGGTAACTAGTATTTAGTTATTAGCCTACCCAGTTTTTGTAATATAATACCTCTACTTTTCGTGATAACACTTGAGCAAACATATTTATGTACTCAGAAGCATAGTATCCCTGGGGTACGATTTCTGAACTTAATGGTTTATTAAAATAGAAAGTGGGTTGTGCTTGCATATGTTGCATTTTATTAATGATGCTGTAATTTATTTGTTTCCCATGTATGCATGTTCATGTGATAAAGATACTATTTAATACATGCATGCATGTCATTTGCTAACTGCAACAAATAACACACACAGTAACGTATCAAACAACAAGATTATCTATGAAGTAATTGTTTTTGTTAACTGAAATGTCATCCTATATATGTTTAAGCCCAATTTATTCATTTACAGTATAAATTAATTAGTGCTGGCCAACGATTAATCGCGATTAATCGCATCCAAAATAAAAGTTTGTGTTTACATGTGTGTGTGTAATTATTTTGTATATATAAATAGACACACATGCATGTATATATTGAAGAAAAAAATTGTTAATTAGATATAAAATATTAATATTTAAATATAATATAAATTTTGTATAAATATACATACAATTAATACATGCACATATTTCTTAAATAGTATATACATGCATGTGTGTTTATTTATATGTACAAAATAATTATATGCAGTACACACACATGTATTATGTAAGCACAAACTTGTATTTTGGATGCGATTAATCGCGATTAATCGTTGCCCAGCACTAATGGATAAAACAAAAATAAAAAAAGCATGTAGACATTTTGCAGTTTGTTTGACGACATTCTGTTACTTGTGTTTGGAAACTTTTTTTTTTTTTTGTAAACTCAACAAAATAGTAATAATCATAATGCGGGAAGAATATGACTATAGTAGACTATAGAGTACTCACCCCATCAACTGAAAGATGAGCTGGACTAACTTTGGGTTAATATTTATTTAGTGGGTATACACCACACCTATCCCAGGACGGACAGGAGGCTCATTCTGATACCCAAAAGGATGCAAAACTGTACTTTTACATATAACAATATAATTGTGCATTTATAAATGACAGACATCTAGAAGTGGCCATAAATGATGTAAAATGTAGCTGTTGAAGTTAAGCTTTCCTGACCTTTTTTTTGTGTGCCTTTTATCAATTGATGATAATAAAAGACTTTTGCTAAGGTGGCCTAAAAGGTGCATGCATTATACAGTATTCATTATTTACAACATCTGTACAGGTGACCAAACGTTTAACCAGCCGCGACCACACGTGAAAAACTCTTTTAAACACTTACATTTTTACATTTGATCTGTAGAATGCACAAATAATAAAATGCTAGGACATATCCGTTGATATTTGATTGCTTTTACCTCATATACGCCTGGCAGCCATGCATTTGGATGATGTTTCTCAAAATCTCTTCAGTGCTTGCTCTCGATGGGCCTTAAAAGAACATGTAGGCATGCAGTACTCGTATGTTCTGCCATTCGCCCAACCGATTCTGAATGAATAATCTTTGCCCCTTCTGCTTGTGTGTTTTTTTTTTGTTGCTACAACTTTTGCTTTATGCACAAGATATACTTTCTAGAAAAAAAGGTGTAAACATAGACAAACAATTCACATATTACATTAGTGCACAACTTTAAAATAAACGAATAAATAAATAAATAAATAAATAGTAAAAATTGCACATAACATAAGACGGGAAAAACTACAACAACAGCAACACAATGCAACTAAATGTTTTCAATAGGTTCCCGTTTCCAAGAAAGGGTCTCGCTGGAATCTGTAACATAAAATAAGGCCAGCCTTTGTATATAGGCCTGAATATGTATTTTTTAAAGATAGAGATAGGAAAACCAGTAAACTACGTTGAATAGACCAAATGCAGTGGGAAAGAAAATGCGGGCGTAAGAGTCTATCTTAGCGACACGGATGTGCAAACGGCCGTGCCGCCAGGCTCCCGAGCGACAGTCCTCGAAGCAGCAGAAGAAGCTGGCGCAGTCCTTCCCGTCCAGACACTCGTAGCCGTACTCCTCATCCCGCTCCTGCATGTGGGTGGCGTTGTTCATCTGGATGGCGGTGGCTGAGCGCGGGCGGATGTCCACGGTGGGGGCCTGCTTTTAGAAGAAAACACAATCAGCACGGGTCACGTCAAACACACCAGCCGCCAGGGTCTGCGTTTACGTGCTTTGCCCCTAATTGTTATGATGTGTATCTGCAATATTTGGCTTTGAAACTACTTGAATGAATAGTAAATTAATATTATGGCTGTTCATTGTACTTTTATCTGTCTTTGAATTTTTTTTTATATTGTTCAATTATTATATTACACTAGGAGTGGTTCCCAGACTTTTTAGAGGGGTGTATCCCCGCAGGCATTTAAAGGGATAGTTGACTTTGAAATTAATTGTTGGTATGTTTTAGCTTATCTCAAGGGCATCCGAGATGTAGGTGTCTTTGTTTACGCAGTATTTCCAATTTTGATATTTTTAGGTCAAACCGTTCTTGTTTGTCAGTCATACAGTATAATGCAGGTCTATGGTCATGATTTAATGACTCGTAAATGTGAGTACACGTTGATGGCCTAAGACATGAAACGAGCAGTTTGTGAGAGAAAACGAACAGTATTTATATTGTTTTTACCTCTTGTAACCACAAGTGATCTAAGGGCGAGGGCGCTTTGTGGCTGTGGTAACGACGTAAAAACGATATAAATACTGTACGTTTTCTCACACAAACCGCTCGTTTCGTGTCTTAGGCCATCAATGTGTACTTACAATTACGAGTCATTAAATCATGTTTCATTTGGACTTCTCTGTGCATGCTCTTTGAGGTGGTGACCATAGACCTCCATTATATGACTGACAGACAAGAACGGTTTGACCTAAAAATATCAAAATTGAAACTGCTGTGGAAACAAAGACACCTACATCTTGGATGCCCTTGATGTAAGCTAAAACGTACCAAAAACTAATTTCAAAGTGAACTATCCCTTTAACATCCTTTTAAATACTCTTGTCCACTCTTGACGATTTTCCATTGAGGGACAATATTTACCCCTTCAATTGATTTTCAGGAGACATTTTTGCTTTAACTAAAGGCAACGTTTTTCTGACCCTATTTAATGTGTCATGTCAAATTTTAAATATATTTCATTAATTTAATTATTAATATAATAAGTAAAATAACACATTCAAGTAAATCAATCAAATCGTTTTAATCAAATGAAATTTTTTTGTATCACCCTAAAGCCATCCAATTTTCCGTCATTTATGAGACAACGCTTCCCCCGCCACCCAGATACACGTACGTCTGCAAGCATCTGCTAAACATCTGATAGACATCTTTAAGATGTCAGTTTAACATACAATCTAAACCATTACATTTTAAAGACATCTTGCAAACGTCTATTTGACATCTGACAGGAAACATCCTATAGACGTATTCAGATGAGCAAACACTCTTAAAAATACGTCTTCCAGATGTAAACACACACATCATATGGACGTCTCTGTGATGTACAGGGCTTTGTCGCACCCCAGATAGCACAAGTCTATTTGATGTGATGTTTACATCTGGAAGACGTATTTTTAAGAGTGTTTGCTCATCTACAATACATCTATAGGACGTTTCCTGTCAGTTGTCAAATAGACGTTTAGAAGATGTCTCCAAGATGTAATGATTTAGAATGCATGTTAAACTGACATCTTCTACACGTCTATTTGACATCTGACAGGAAACGTCCCATAGACGTATTGCAGATGAGCAAACACTCTTAAGAATACGTTTTCCAGATGTAAACATCACATCAAATAGACTTGTGCTATCTGGGACATTTCCAGCTTCCCGTGTTTTCACTGTTATACTCTAGGTGGCGCTATTACATTATTCATCTTCTGAAAGATTATGAAAAGAAGACGCGGAAACAAGCGAAGTGATAGAGATTCATAAAACTAAATATTTTGAGGGCCATGAAACCTTTTTTTTCCCCCAAAACGCCCAGGGGTGGGGGAGGGGGGGTGGGGGGTGATCATAAATATTAAACTAAAACTGCCAGTAGGTGGCGGTAAATCACTGTCTTACTGGGTGAGTCAATGAGTCGTTCATTCATTCAGTAACAAAGCAAATGACTGTTTAGCTGCGTTTCCATCCACGGTTGCGAATTTAACTTGCGCGCAAAATTGGAATATCGCAAAAAACAATTGCAAATAAAGCACCGTTTCCATCAAGTGAGTCGAAGAGAACAAAAATATCACTAAGAAAAGAAGGAGAAGCAACTGTATAATAATTTTCGGATATAATAAATGACTCGTGCAGATGAAATGCAATAAACGTGTAAGAGCGTTCTGGGAGGTAATTATACCGAATCACACCCAGACATTTCAGAATGACCACCGCGCATGTCGTCCCAACCCGCTCAGACAACAACATAGTGTCGGCGCAGATCCGGGCCACATCTGGCACATGTGGATTCAACGCGCACCAAATGTGGGACGTATCTGCGCCGACACTATGTTGCTGTCTAGAAAGTCACATGAATTTTTTTTAATGTGGATCATGGAATTTATTTGGTAAATTTGTTTCCATCGTAGTTTACGCGCATGTTTTCTTGTCAGATAAAAAATTCATCCGACTTTGTATACACATTTTTAGAATTTAGGTTCATCTTTTTGACGTTTTTGATGCACTATCCCAAAATGCGCATAGAAATGGGTGGGTGGAAACATAACTATGAAATCATTGATGATCAATTTGTTCAAAACCGCATATTCGTTCGTTGAAGACACACATTAAAACTATTATTTTGTAGAAAAATAGCACAAACAATATTGAAAATACTGTTAAATATGCATGTCACTTAACATTACATTTTTGTTTGTTGAAGTGCTGTATAAAATCAGTCACATTTGCGCATAATCGTGTAGTTCTTTAGAAACTAATTACATTATTGCTTGTATAATATATGAAAACAAGAACTCACACAAGGTATGTTTCTGTATCAAAGACAGTTTGAGTCTTGAATCGACCTCTATGCACTCAATGTTTCTATATTTGGTTTTTATGCAAGTAAATGCTAAAACCACACTTTTTTTTCTGGAGAACGGCAGTAATAAAGAGCTTTTTTTTTTAAGGCAGCATCCTCTACATGCAATCTATCACACCTGTATTCATATTGCTTGCGTGGATGCACTCAGTTTTGACCGCAAAAGACGAGGTAATTTGATTGGACGACCTTTAACGGCACTACCGTTTCCCCGTTTACACTAGATCCAGCATTTTGCCTGTTACAAATACATGTTCGGTTTTAATGTTATTTTAAAGTGGTGTAGCATTTTGTTTGCTCTGTCACCTCCTCGTCTACCCCTGTTTGGGAACTACTGCACTAGTTTCCCAGACAGCAAACTGACATTGAATCAACGTGGAAACGACGTCTCTCATGACATTGAAACAACGTTGATTTGCTCATCGAATTAACGTTGAACCAACGTCAGACGCGGCATTCTTCAAAGCTAAATGAAAATCGAAAATTGGTTTGCTTTCATAACGTTGAAACAACGCGTTGATTTCAAGTTGATTTTCCGTTAGTTTGGAAAGAATGACGCGACTGACGTTGGTTCAACGTTAATTCGATGAGCAAAACAATGTCAGATCAACGTTGTTTCGATGTCATATTTCCACGTTGATTCAATGTCAGTTTGCTATCTGGGTTATGTCCTCTGCGAAAATAATAAAACATAAGTTTATCATTTATTTGGCAAAAATGTCATCAGAACGATGCAGGATAAAAAGATAAATGTTCCTACAGCAAAGACTATACATGGCTTTTTCAAACAGAACAGCTAAATAATTAATATCCATTCAATCTTGTATCTTTGCCAGCAACAGTACTGATATTTCGGTTTAAATATACATTTGAGATACACAAATGTTACAAGACCTGATTGTCAATATTTCCCAACAAAGCCAAGAGAAACAGGCTCATTGGGACATATCCACATTTCTGGACTCACAATCATTTTGCCCAGCTTTGGAAGGTTGCTTCAAATCCCTTTGAAAAACGAAGCACAACCAGATGTTCACGCTGGCTTCTCCGAGTGCTCATCGTGTAGCTTTTAGGACAGAGCCACCTGAGGCTGTGTTAAAACGAGGTCATGTGAATCGCTTCTCAAAGGGTTTCACCGAAGCGTGTGGGAAAGCAACGAGCACAAAGGGTCTGCCAAGCGAATAGAAACAAATACAGTGGAATTGGCAGCTTTAACTGGATGAAATACGACAACCTACCAAAGATGAAGTGCCTGTCCAGGTGTGTGTGTGTGTGTGTGAGAGATTATTTCAAAGTGCTTTTCTTCTAACTGTGGTTCTCAACTGGTTGGCTTGGCTATGACACAAAAATAGGTTGTAAGTAGTCCCAAGATTATTTGGCTTATTCCCAAAAAATGAGCCAAATAAAACACAATCAGAATTAGCTCCAACCCTAAACTTAAACATACTTACCTGAAGTAATCCTGAAGACTTTGTTTAGATTTTTGAGGTGTGTTTGATTAGAATTGGAGTTACACAATTTGTCCACCCTGCTGTAAAGAAAAGCTTGTGTGGAAGCCCTTATATGGAGATGCTTTGAGTGCGTTTATGCAAATTACTAACCTTGGGTCATTTAGAATAGCCTACTACAAATTCATTAACAATAAAATAAAGGCCTGTTCACACTGGGACGAATTTCGCGTACAATATTCGCCGACGTTAAACGCCTTGTGACTTAACAAAGGGCGCCAATGCGAGTGTGCACACCGATGCGAAAAACGACACGCGTAAAAGCGTCATTTTTTTAAAAATGCCTGAAAAAAACGCCTCAAAATCGATCCAACCGATGAGATTGGTGCTTTTGCTCACGTGTTTGGAGCTTCTGAAGTTACAGTAAAACACAACTTGGGGGCGCTCAAATACAAAACGGTCTTGTCGAGCACACATACGTATGGCGAAGAAGATATATGCCAAGTAGCGTTTACACGGCTGAGAATAAATAAGACGAGGAAGATGCAAGGCAAGATGAATGTACTGTATATCTGCTGGTCTCGTTGGTGTCGGAACAAAAACAACTAAATAACAAACGTGACAGCGACTATGATTTTGACAAACGCGTAAATACCGTAAATACTTGCTCTCTTGTTCTGAGTGACAACCAAGTGTCAGAAGCGTAAAGTTGCGCAGCGCCACCTTGTGTACCGGAGTATTTCTGTTTTATATTGAGCGTCGTCTAATGTCAGGGAATGAATTTGCATGTTCAGTCGGCTCATCGTCAGCGAAAATCGCTTGGGTGTGAACACAAAAAAACGCATCGAAAAACATCGGCGAATAACGATATTCGTCCCGCTGTGTACGACCCGTAAGGTTAATATCAAATTCTTGTGTGTATGAACTAGGGGTTGCTCAGACTAGTCATCATGTTGATTTTAATTCTCTACCATGAAACTTCAAGCTTGACGTCGTTTGACGTTGACTAGTCGCTGATCACGTTATTTTTACATTAACAACATGGACGCCTTGCAGAAGACATCCTGACTTAGTGCACTATATCTTTTCTAACTGATCAGAGTTAAGAATTTCGATAAATTACGATCAAATCTGACTGTACAAAAACAATACTAATACTGTAATACTAATACTGTCCTATAGGGGATAATACATCTTTAAAGTCCACTTTAACGCTCATATACCATTTGTTAAAATGACAAATAAAAGCATACTCTGAAAGCGCTTCACTAGTTATATTTGTTTACACCACCTGAATAGTTGATATTGATATCAAGCACTTAAAATTGGACTTTTTTTATTTCGTTCAACCCCTAGTATGCACACGTTGTGAATCTGCTGACATTTTTTGGAAGAATTGTCCTGTGTGTCCTTTCTGCTGAATTACTTATGAATCAGACCCAGTGTTTGTTGTCCATTGTCAAATTTAGGTCCTGAAAAGAAAAACCCAGTTGAGAACCACTGGTTTAGTCTGGTTACACACTGATACAATTGAATTTCCTCCAAATTCTGGCAAACTTTCTTCTAATACTAAGTGTAAGTTACAAATATCGATCTGTGCCCCATGCACATTGACTTTTAAAAGATTACTATGGCTAAATCTGCCAAAGCCATCAAGCTTATGCTCTTTAATTGGGATTAAGGTAACCAGCGTGGTTGTCTATTTCAAGCTGTTAAGGCTCTGCTGACTATTTCTGTCAGGTTTAAAGCCTCATATACAAGCACACAGAGAGAGAGGGAAGAAGGCGGCCTGTTTTTAATTAAATGAAAGATGCAAATATTTCAGCCATTGCTGTTCTATTTATGTAAAATAAGAGTCCCACTGCCTTTCACATCACAGGAGGTTCAGTACTAAACTTACTAGATGTTAGTGTAGTGAATCTAAAGGCCGGACACAAGAGCAGTGTGGTTGCGCAGAATGCAGAAACATGCATGATTAGTGAAGTTTACATGAGCAATATACCTTTGAGGAAAAGAGCCGCAGGAGCTTTTGTCCACACAGGAAACAAACAACAAAAAAAAATTAGAAATTGAAAAGAAGAAAACAAACACGAACAAACCAACAACAACAACAACATAAAATAGACATACAATATAATATAAAGAAGACTCTGAAATATACACAGACACAGAGGAAGGAAGGGGTGCAAGGCAGTACATCTTCACACGTTCACTGCATGTTGTTAAAATACAGAATAAAAAGGAGAACACATTTGCAAAGTGCAAGGATTCATTTAAAATACTATCAAAAATACAGTATATTTGACATGGTTTTGAACATGGCTCATCCGATCAGATTTAACAGCTTTGGAAACAGACATTTCTTATAAAAGTAAATCGCAAATCGGCATTAATTACCAAACAACAATCATCTGAGGAGGAGACTGACACTCGTCCAACTCGGCTTAGATCAAAACACTTCTTCAGCAAAAACTTCCTGTCAGTTTTTCTTCAGAGTGTGCCTTTGACTGGTAACCAATCTGTCGAATGTGGTTTGAAAATCCGCCTAGCATTTTAAACCCCAAAATCAAATAAGACATTTCTGGCAGCCCTTTAATCATCTGAAAGTGGAACGACCCCATTTTCCCATTTTCTGAGATCAGCCCTCCTCAAGCTACAGAAATGAGCACCATGCTGAGATGAAAATCTCCAAACCTGCTGCCGAAATGATTCGGATCAAGGACAACACTGCTCAGCGACACAGTCTGACCACATCTGGAGCAAGTTTCTAGCGTGCACACTATAGCTATGTTCCAAAACCTAGTGAGCTTTCTCATTGTCTATCACCTATATAGGCATGTCAAAACCTTTTGGACAGCAACTAATGATCTTATGTGCATCACAAATGGCTTTCTTCACACAAAGAGACTCATCTAGCACTTAAAGTTAATTCCTACAGAGTTAACAATAAAGTCTTAACAACACATCGATTACAATACACAGCACACATAAACAGTCTTTTTTTTTAACCAGCCGGGACTAGTTTCCAATCTGATCAATTCTCAGAAAACTACAGAATATACTTTTCCGGTAAAAGGTTTGGACACAATTACGTTATTATTTCTATTTTCAACATTTGAGTCCTCAAGAAGAATATAACCGTCCACTGTCAGGCCAAACCGTTCCATTCCATGCCGATCCGGTCCAGCCGGTTGGTTTATATAATGCACCTTGTTGTTGAAAAAGAAAGAAACTAGGCCTATTGAATCATTTATTTGAACTCTAAAAAATGGTGTACTAACAACTAGTGCTGTCAAACGATTAAAATATTTAATCGCGATTAATCGCATTAATGTCGTAGTTAAAAGAGTAGTTCTCTTTTCAGAAAAAAAACTTTTGCTGATAGTTTACTCACCCCCATGTCATCCAAGATATCCATGTCATTCTTTCTTCAGTCGAAAAGAAATTAAGGTTTTTGATGAAAACGTTTCAGCATTTTTCTCCATATAATGCACTTTACTGGTAACCAAACGGTTCAAGGTCCAAAAGACAGTTTCAGTGCAAACTGTTCAAAGGGTTTTAAACGATTCCAGACGATGAATAAGGGTCTTATCAAGCGAAACAATCGCTCATTTAATACATAAATAACAGAGTTTAAGTTTTATAAGCTCAAATGGTCGCCTTGCTCTGTTCTGTGATGCGCGTTTGTGACTCTCCTGTTCGAACTTGTTTATCAAAATGAATGAATCTTTTTCGTGTCATTTGGTTCATTCAACAAACGAAACAAACGAATTGACTCAAAAAAAGATTCGTTCATTTTGATGAATGAATTCGAACAGAAGAGTCACGAACGATGATAGCTCAGTTCACAACGACAAAACACAGATCACTTTGGTCTTGTCAATTAAACCATTTGGCAACTTTTTAGTAAAGTAATTTCCATTCAGAATCTTATTGGCATCCATTTCGGCGTCTCGCACTCGTCATCCACTCAAAACGTAACGTTAACCAACTATCTGGCCGGCTACAAGTCCAAACAAGTGTGTGCGCCGTCGTGCCTGTTGTTTTGTTTCCGGCAGTGTTGTAGTACTCGAGACTCGGACTCGGTCTCGAGACCATATTTTAATGGTCTTGGTCTTGTCATGAACTCGTGTCCAGTTGGACTCGGAATTGACTCGTACTCGAACATTTTTTTTTTTTTAGGACTCGGAATTATTCCCGAGTCCACCCGAGTTCAATTAAAAATATTTTTCATGATTATTAATGTATGTTAATAAAATATTTCTTTAAATTGATTGACACGCCCAGTGATTGGTGATTTTCTAGTGCGCAACTGCGCATGACAAATTGTAATAAAATTACTTTTAACACCACCTACTATGTGGCCTTTTTACCCTAAACTGATCATATTTTTTAAACTCTAAGTAAATTCAGTAAAAAAAAAAAAAAAAAAAAAGGATTTCTCTAAGTAAATAAAAGTAAATTAGGTAATCAACCCTCACTGGTCTCGGTCTCGACTCGGACTCGACCGTCTCTGGTCTCGGACTCGACTCTCTATGGACTCGGTCTTGACTCGGACTCGACTCTCTCTGGTCTCGGTGTCGACTCGGACTCGAGTGAGGTGGTCTCGACTACAACACTGGTTTCCGGTCTAGCTAGATCCGCTTTGGTTGACGAAGCAACAAAACGTCCTCCTCGTACGGCGCAAGCCATTGAAATGAATGGGTTTTATAGTGCAGCGCCACGCATGTCGCGTCCTGTTGCAAAATCTACAAAAAAAAAAAAAAAAAAAAAACCTACAAAGTTTGCTGGGACAAAAAGACCGTTAATCGCGCGATAAAAAATTGACGCCGTTAAAATGGGTTTGCGTTAACGCTGTTAATACTAACAACCTAAAAATATGAATTAATGTCAATGGCAGGTCATTTTGATGTAATGGGTTATACAGAGACTGTATAACAATCCACTACATTACAAGTCCAAATTGTATAGTCCTAGAGATGTAAATTATGGATACTGTAAATAAAAGCAAACCAAAAACCGTGCTGAGAATCTGAACCAAGCTCAAGTGGAAATATAATTCGAACCTGTTTGGCCCAACAGTGGAACAGAGACTTATGACTCCAGCTCTTTACAATCAATATTCCCAACCAACTATGTGATTCTATTTAAACAGTACTGAAGGAATTCACACTGCACTATAAAACTAGTTATACACATTTAAGTCCCTTAATCCTACACAGTCTAAGCAGCTCACTAACTCGTGGAAGAGTGCGGTTATTTGGCGTACTCAATCCTTGACCCTAAAATACTAACAATTGCAGTTCTCAAATAGGTTAATCTAAAATACTGGTCGTAAATACACTTTATAATATTGCTGTACTGTAGGTGATAATGTGAATTGCTTTAGGAAGTGTACTCACGGGATTTTTCTTCTTCTTGTCTTTTTTTGCGCTGGGCTTGCGGTTGCTCACAAAGTAGTGGAGCATTCCGTACTCAATTAGAGCGGCGAAAACAAAGATGAAGCACACAGACACGAAGAGGTCCATAGCTGTGACGTACGACACTTTGGGTAAGGACTTCCGAGCAATGGTACTCAAAGTGGTCATGGTAAGCACAGTTGTGATTCCTGCGGAACAAAGTAAAAAAACACTGAAATAAGAGCATGGACATTTCAACATCTGTTGCATGTGGATTACTGAGGTTACATCTGTGGTATTTATCTTTCACACGGCTAGTCCACGCTTGTGGTTTGGATCTTAATTTATACTGGACAATAATTTAACCACTCATTTAAAATAGTTCACTTTTGAAAAAACGTTTGCTGATAATTTACTCACCCCCATGTCATCCAAGATGCCCATGTCTTTCTTTCTTCAGTCGAAAAGAAATTAAGGTTTTTGATGAAAACCTTCCAGGATTTTCTCCATATAATGGACTTCAATGGGAACCAAACGGCTCAAAGGGCTTTAAATGATGGTTTGTGACTCTCCTGTTCGAACTCGTTCATCAAAATGAACGAATCTTTTTCTGAGCCAATTCGTTCGTTTCGTTCGTTGAATGAATCAAATGACTCGGAAAAAGATTTGTTCATTTTGGTTCCCACTGAAGTGCATTATATGGAGAAAAATGCTGGTTAATCAAAAAAAATGTTTTAATCAAAAACCTTAATTTCTTTTCGACTGAAGAAAGAAAGACATGGACATCTTGGATGACATGGGGGTGAGTAAATTATCAGCAAAAGTTTTTTTTAAAAGTGAACTAAAAGAAATTTTTTTTTTTAAATTATTGTTCTGAAAATATAAAATAATAGCATAATGTGAATGTATAAATACTGCATTTTTACTATTAATTCATTATTAAATTCAATTAATTTTAAATATTAATGAGTGTAACCAATAACCAAACTAAATTGGTCAGAACCCACAAAATATTAATTTGGATTCTTCGTATAGCTCCTTTTTGAAGAGATTTTGCGGTAAATTAGAGCATTCTGGGCAATTAAATATAATGTATTATTAATTACAAATGTATTACGATCACCACTTACAGAAGATACAGGGTATTCATAAAGTTTTCAGACCCATCCATTTATGTTCAGATTGTATGTTGAAAGCCCGTTATAAATGCTTTATTAATTCTACACAATCTAAACTAAAATGTGCAAATGATTGACTTTACAATAAAGTTTGAGAAAACAAGATGTAGAGTGGTTTTAGAAAGCAGCCTACTTGTAACATGAGTCTTTAATGAGATTTTAAATTGTAATTTTAAACTCCTGAGCAGTTTAAATAAACATGCTAGATCCCTGCTCATTCAAGGATGCTCTTTTATAGCACAATTGAAGGAAAAACAAAAGACATACAGTGGCTGCAAATCTCCAAGCCTTTTAAGAGATGACAAGGCCAATAGCAATACATACTTAAAGTCAGAAGCTTATCTCAAGCTAAATCCAATGGGTAAAAAGGAGGATTTGTCAAAGCCTTCAACACCACAGATATATCCCAAAACAGAATGCTTACCAGGCAGAAAATTCCCACACATAAAACATCATGGAATGTCTTCCCAGACATAGACCAGTAAACGACACACGCTAAGCCGCACTAGCTGGCTCATAAAAGCTGCAGATGCATTTGCTCCTGTAGAAAAGCCAGCACTGAACCTACAGGCCAGTGAAATATAAAGTTCGGTCATAAAAGTCTAGATGGCGCAGGCTAATAGGTTCTAACCAACCCGATCTCACGACCAAATCGTATGAATTCGAAGCATGATTAAAAAGTGTCTAATTTTGTGTCTAAAGACCTCACTCGTACGAATTAGTACGATTTTGCTAAATCGTACATATTTTATGAATTGGCCAATTCGTGTGAATTCGTACGAATGACCTACCCCTTACCCCGCCCCTAAACCTAACCATCACGTGGGTTTAGACAAATCGTAAAAATTCGTACGAGTGAGTTCGTACGAATTAGTAATCATGCGTCGAATTCGTACGAATTGGTCGTGAGATAGCGTAGGTTATACCTTAAATTCCTCGTAATCACATTATTATCTGTAGGGCACAGTTGATTGGTTCCCACTAGGGATGGGACGATAACCGGTTTCACTATAAACCGTGATAAAATGTACTGACGGTTAGTATTATCGTTTAAAATTTAATTATCATTAAAACCGTGTTTGATTATCGCGATTTTAATAACTCACTGAATCCTGTCGGCCAGTCTGGCGCAGGCACGCAGCACGCAATATTTTTTTAAATTACTATTCGAGGAGGAATGGCGGAAGGCAGTGACCGTGCTCAGGAGGTTTTTCAGCCTTTTAAGAAGACCAAATTTGAGGTGTGGTCATATTTTGGGTTTTACAAAAGTCCTGAGGGAAACTTGATCGAGGATGGTCACCCTGTCTGCCGAACAAAAAGTCACTGCAATAGAAACACTTCAAATCTGCCGAGTCGTCTTGTGTGATCATCACCCGAACGCAAGGCAAGTTAACTTTGACCTCAATACCAAAACTACGTCTTGGAAACAATTGGGCACGAAATGTTGTTTTGAGTTTTTGACATTTTATGTCACTCACTTGAAATAGACGTCAAGCTTCCGCGAAGAAAAGTTCGTAGCAAGTGGATTTGAGCCAAAGACTAACAACTTCAAACAAGACTATTATTAAAAGTGATATTTTAAGGGATAGTAAAGTATAGATGCATCACGTATTAAACCGATTTTATTTTTACCACATAATGACGGGGACATATTGAATTGATAATGAGATTAGCTAATGTTTTAAATCTTACCTGTTTATGAACTCATTTCGTTAAACAATCGTCCAGACAAGATATATCACACCAATATTATCAAACTCTGTAAACAATAAATGAACTCTGATTTCATTTTTGCAATACAATCAAAAACCGGAGACGCAAGACGGCAAGTTGTATTTGAATGAAACAAGAGCGCGCGTCCGTTGTGATATGGATGTGCGCTGTGTAATAATGCGTTGCTATTATTGACGACGGGCATTATAAAGAAGCAAATGCCATAGAATAGAATCTTGCTTAAAAAACTGCATAGAGAGGCTTGTTTTATTTGTTTTTTGTTGATTTTTTTAATTATAAAACTTGTTAAAATGTTTTCAGTGTGAACATCAGTTCTTTTTGAGCACTTTCATAAATTTTTAACAAAACCGTGATAATATTGATAATCACGATTATTTTGGACACTATAATCGTGATATGAAATTTTCATACCGTCCCATCCCTAGTTCCCACTGTATCAATAGCCAATGAGCTCACGTGCTCAACCTTCAAATACATGGGCAGCATTTGCCTTAGAGTTCCAGCGAACTTTCAGAAACCCTCCACTAGGGATGCTTTGATACCATCTTTTCCAGAATTGATCCGATCCGATACCAAAAATTCTGAGTATCGACCGATACCGATCCGATCTGTTTGAACGCTGAATGGAGAATGACTGACAGCTGCAACTGAGGAAAAAAGTTTACGTGATCTTGAATTTAATTACTTAAATATTAATTTCTTTCTCACATAATGGCTTCACAACACTTATAATAGAGTGCACGAAAACTTTATGGTACTTAAGAATGTTTCGGTGCCTTTAGTGGGGCTTAACAATAACAAAGTATACTATACGCACAACATCGGATTTGGATCGGCCTCGACTGATCGATACACGATCCGGCAAAAAGGGCTGTTTTGGAGCCGATACCGATCCTGAATATCAGATCGGTGCATCCCTACCCTCCACCTTCCCCAGCTCCACCTGTATAGACCTGCTACGGGTAACTCTTGTATGCTATATTTTACAGCAGCAGCGTGTCATGTATGTATTGGCAACAACCATATCCTACAACAGCGATAAAATCAGCAGCAGCATAGCAGATCTATTCCGCCAAGACCAAACATATCAACATTGTCATATCCATTACCATATCCATTAAACACTCCAAGAGTTGTCAAGACAGAACTTGATCTAGACTCAGTGGTGCTGGAGGAGTCAGAGAAAACCGAATGTCTGCCACATCAGGTCCACATGAATGAAGCCTCCACTTCCCGGGCCTCACCCCATGCCTCGACAGCAGGTCTGCCCCCCTCATTCAGACTTCCTGGGATGTGAACTGCCCTAAGAGAACAAGGAACTTGCCTTGCAACCAAAGCAGAATGCAGAGACTGACCTCGACAACACACCCCGTGTTGAGCCAAGCAGAGGCAAAAAGACTGAACACATTGAGACAATCATACCTGCATCGTCCAAGAAACCAGGATCATTCCTAGCAAGGTCTTTTGCTGCCTCAGCAATAACACACTCTCTTGGCTGTTTAAACACAAACCCATCCTTAGCAAATGACAGCGATCTAAGTCCTGATGCCAACCCACCAATTCCTGTGATTGTATTAAAATGAGCTAATTGCCAAGGTAGTTTAGAACTGTGGCAGAAGGAAGTGGACTGAAGTTAGCTACGGGAGAGCGAGTTTAGGAGCAGAGCAGTAATAAAATGGGTCAACTCCCTGATAACTAAGTGTTTCCTCTCTCAGTAACAGACAGGGAGAGAGAATGCAAGCTGACTGCCTAATTGGTATGGGGAAAGATAGACAAGCCTGACTCAAAAATAATAATATTTTGCTTTACATCTGTAAATTAAGCAAATGTTAAGTGTCCCCAACTAAGTAAGCCACAAAGCCATGCCACCAAATAATTTGAGAAAGGTCAACCTGTGGAGTCACCATGTCAGGGGGAGGTAACCTCCTAGGACAAGTTCAGACGGAGAGAGCAACCACGTCTCTGACCAGGACTGACCATCAAGGAGCCTTTGCTTCCGGCCTCAGGTTAACACACACTGGCACACAAGTCCAGAGGGCCCAATCTCTCTGAAAAGCCGCGTTTCCACCGCAATTACCAGGAACTATTTGTCCCAGGAACTTTTTTCACAGGAACTTTTTTCCCCCCAGACCGCTTGCTTACTGCGTTTACACCGCGTACTATAGTACCGGTCCGGGGCGGGAAGATTACGTTTAACTGCGTGTGACTGCTCTTCCTAGCCTGCGCGTTGGTTTCGAGTTTTGTATGGAGCCGATTCAAGCTTTGCTGCGAGGTAATTAACAAAACGGCAGAAAAGAGATGAGCACCCAAAGCGTATTCAGAAAGCTCATAATGCTAGATATAAAAGACGTTTGTTATCAGCGGACATCGACCGTGAGATGGATGGGACGAACGCGTGCCATAGGGCAGAAAGAATAGCGTGGTAAGAACCAATCAGCACGTTCAGCGCACAAGTCCCACCCCGAAAGTTCATGAACTCTGAAAAAGTACCACCTCGCCAGCAGGGACTTTCTGGGGGGGGGGTACTTCATTTAGACCCTGGTTCCTGCGGTATAAACACACCGAGTACCACCCCAAAGTTCCTAGTTCCTGGGGAAAGTTCCTGCGGTGGAAACGCGGCTAAAGTCTCTCTAGTTCTGCTAGCTCAAAACGCAGCAGGTCGAGTTCTTACCAGAACCAGGAAGTATGACCATATTAGCCCGGTTCTGTCAACCCTGCATTGGCTGCCTATTAAATATCGTATACATTTTTAAATATTGCTGATTACTTATAAAGCACTAAATGGTTCAGCTCCGCAGTACTTGAGCAAGTTCTTAACGCATTATAGTCCTTCACGTCTATTGCGATCTCAAAACTCCGGCCAGTTGATAATACCTAGAATATCGAAATCGACGAAAATCAACTTTTTCCTATTTAGCAACAAAACTGGAACAATCTTCCTAACATTGTCCGGGAAGCAGACACACTCTGTCAGTTCAAATCTAGACTAAAAACACATCTCTTTGACCTAGCATACACATAACAAACTATAGACTTCCTTAATTCAAAATTAGGCTGCATAGTTTAGATCTTCGACACGAAAGCCATCGGCACTGATCCTCAACATCTCATCTCCAATTTATCTACATCTCACAAACAGATGGAAATGGACAAATTCTTTTAATGTTTCGATCCAATTTGTCTTGTAATGCTGCCCGAATCACACACTGTTCCTCCGTTGGCCAGAGGAGAACTGGCCCCTGACTGAGCCTGGGTTCTCCCAAGGTTTTTTCTCCATTCTGTCACTGATGGAGTTTTGGTTCCTCGCCACTGTTAACTTGGCTTTTGGCTTGCTTAGTTGGGGACATTTAATATTCAACAATATTATTGATCTGTGTTGTATTATTTTCATGTTATCACCGTGAAGCTGCTTTGATACCGGTCTTGGTCTCGAGACCACTTTTTGATGGTCTCGGTCTCGGACATTGAGGACTCGAGATTTTTTTTCAAGACCAGACAAGACCATAACTGTGAAAATATCACTAATTTGCCAGAATATTGACTCATTTTTTGTTAACATCCTTGCTTTTATTGTATGTAAAATGTACTGATTCAAATCCAAGCAATAACGTGACTCATTGGTCATTGCTAATTATGTTTTTTTTGTTACTGCTGCCTGTCACCCATGTATTCATGTTCATGTATCGTTAATAAAAGGCGGGGGAAAGTGAAGACTTGTTTTACATTCTGTACTAAATGATGGAAGTCACCCAGGAGTATTGAATAAAGATGGTTTATTTCAGCTTTGAGTGTTAAATATCTCTGTTTTAATGGGAATGTGCATCTTTCAGATCAATCTGAGAAGATTTCAGAGCAATCTCTTTTGATCATGTTTCCCATTTTATTGTGTCATGGTGGGGCTCTGGTCTTGGTCTTGGTCTTGTCTTGGTCTTGGCCCCTAAAAGTCTCGGTCTTGTCTTGGTCTCGATACACTCTGGTCTTGGTCTTGGGTTAGGTGGTCTTGACTAAAACACTACTGTATTGTAAAAAGTGCTATATAAATAAAGGTGACTTGACTTGAAAGATCGCCTGAGCTGCGGCATCTCTGTTCTGCCTCTCCACGGGTCGCTGCAGAGAACTGGAGCAGAAATTACTCGAAGGAGGCGCAGGCTCTCAAGCTCTGCGTGGGTTGAGATACCGAAAAGATGCTGACTGCTGCTTCGCATCCTGGAACTTATTGAAGACAGCAGAAACGGTCTCGTCAAAAAGCATTGCAAGCCTCTGAACCCTGAGATAATACCTCACATACAAACATAACCCAACCGGAGCTTACATTTTTATCTGGAGAGAGTAAAAGAGAGAACTCAACTGGATGGCTCTCCATAGATACAGTGGTTAGCCGATCTCCCTTTTCCATGAAAAGAAAGAGAAACAAGATCTGTCATCCTAAAACTTTAGTAGTGTGGAATTTAGACAAGCTGCTAAGTATCAAATGAACATGTTGAAAACCCAAGCATTTCACACACTTTTAAGTGTCCGTGCTGGAGATCTTCCATTGTGCTAACCCTGAAGAGATTACCAAGGAGAATAATCCAATTGAAATGGATCGCTAAACACAATGAATCCTTAAACAACAACCAACACAAGCAGATAAATGGTCTTCCTGAAGAGAAATCTGAGCTGTAGAAAGCAGAAATCAAAAGATCAGCGCTGATATTTTTAGCACATGGTATCAGTTTACATAATTTTTTTGCATGCAAACCTAGTACAATAAATCATATTGTGACAACCCAGATTGTAGATTGTTTGAGTATACACTTTGAGGCTTTCAGAAAACTTCATGCGAACAGAAATTTTGTTTCAATGTGCTGATCTGGATTTATTGTGCATGATTATTCTGCTGTGCAATAAAGAGGCCAACAAAAGAGCATATTTGTCAGGATTGGTTGCAGTAAGGCGAGGACTGTTGATGATCTTTTCCAATGGTACGTTTATTCAAAGAAAACAAACACAAAACAAACTAGATCCATGAAGCACAGGAGAAATGGAGCACAGGAGTACTGGTAACCAAACTATAAACCAACAAAAACAACAACTCACACGATAGGTGAAACAATGAGCAGGTGAGGGAAATCAATGAACAAATGAGAAGCAAATAGTAGACTGTAGACTGGCGCCATTTCCAGTTTGTGATCTGTTTTATACGTATTTATCTTTGTTTGGGAAGTGTATGAGCACTAAATAAAGTCGTGGTTGGGTCTAGCTGATCTCCAGTCACTTCATGCACATCTGCGGATATGTGTGGCCTTCCAGAATGTTTTTGTCGCAGAAGTAAATGCAACAGTAGAAGCGGCAAGAGAGGAGGTGTGTTGGTAAAACAGAGACGAGCGTACTGCATCTTCAGTAGTCTGGCTGGGCATTTGGTCTCTATGAGCCTCTTTGGCATCTCTTTCAACGCGCCAGGTACTCTTACTGGTTTTGGTTATTCCAGCCCCCTAAGGAAGTGGCATCAGTTTACAAAGTAATGTGACTGCATTTTAAAAAGAGGTGGGATCAACCCTGATATTTTTTGTCCTCTGGAGCATGTGGTGTTTTAATTCAAACGAAAAGAGGTTGAAGATGGTTCTATTAAATATTAAATGGTTCTATTAAATCACCTCACGAGATCTAGATGTTCTATTTTTAAAATGAAGACATGACTTAATGTATGTGATTTAGACTTGTCTTGGGGATCTCAAAATTATAACAAGGATCGTATTTTGTTAATTTTCAGATTTTTTATCTTCTGTGATTCCTTGTTGTGATAGTCTTTTAATATTAGGAGTTATGTTGGTGGACGTTTTGAATCTTTGGTGGATTCTTTCAACCAAACTCAATCTGTGGTGGTTTCTATGCTCAAGCTCAGCATAGGTCAGACACTGGATCTGGTTTTGTCTTCAGGTGTCCCGGTGTGTGAGTTTGCTATCGAAAGTATTTGATTCTCGTATAATTTTGTTATGTTTTTTTCTCTCTAGGCCTAATTCGGGCAGGCCGTAGTGCTAGTTCTATAAATGCTCTGTATGCCTTTCATTTTCAGAGGTTTATAATTCCTGTATGCAGTTTCAGAGTATTCTCCATGTAGGGACTGGGTGAGTATAGGTGACTGATTTTAACTGGTTGCAATGAGACAAGTAGAGAGGAAATTGAAAGAAAAAAAAAAAAAACAGACTCCAGGTTTCATTTGAGATACTTAAGAGTTTGTATGGTTTTGTATCAACAGTTTGTTAAAGTGGTTAAGGCAGTGGTTTTGGACTTAATTACCGTAGTCCTAAAGTATTATTTTGCATAATAAATACATTCCTGAATTCTGAGGTTCAGTTTCACAGACATTGCCTGGACTAAGCCAGGATTAGGACTTTACTGCTCTTGAGACAAAACAATGGCACTAACATATTTTAAGATATGAAACACCTGAAACATGCATTTTAGTCATGGACTAGCTTAAGCCCTGTCTTAAGTTTGCAGATTTTGTGTTTACAAACAGTCCAAAATGCAGCCGCTAGTATTATGATAGAATTATGAATTATGGTACTCACAAACATTAACATATTCCCCCTGTCTTGCTGGCACCTTCTTGTCTTTCTGACCTTTTGAGTATAAACTCACCGGCTCTGCTAGATCTATAAGATCTGTGGATCAGAAACTCTTACTGAGATTGAGTCAATAGGTGGGAATCAAGAGGATTGCACTGAAGTGGTTCTCGTCTTATTTAAAGGGATATTTCGGGATTAAGCATTAAACTTTGTATTAGTAGAAAACCTGCAGTATTTTCAAATTACCATGCAATGAGACGAGAGATTTATGTATTTTTTGTCTGTAAAAAATCCCCAGATGACGCAAAAACGTCATTATTCATTATCAGAGGATTTTTTGTCTAGAGTCTAAAGACTTAAGTCAGTAGTCGGGTCTGTCCCACTTGTTCTCAACCCACCCATAGAGGGGGATCTCACACACAGAATGAACACATAGTGTCGGCCATCTTTTTTTGGAAGCTAAGCTAGCAGGCTCTTGTTCTGTGGAGAAAGCTGAGTAGTCGGGGTTACCATCCTCTTTTCCCCGGACATGTCCGGCCGTGGATGTCCGGGATTCAGCTTTTGCTTTCTGCAGTCGCCATTCATTGTTTACATGCACAGCTTTTGTTTCAATCTAACTGAATTCATTCCGATTGGTGAATCTGAATGTAGTGTTTACATGAATGCTAAACAAGTGATCGGTTGATGTGCGTTTTAATATTGCTAAGAAAATTCCCCCTCTTCCGTGAGAGATACGAGACCGGTGCGTCTCACAGGTGTCGCTCATCGGTAATCACGCCACCGGCCTCGCGCCGTTCTCCCGCGGCCCTCACTCGTCACGCTCGCCACAGTAAACCTAATGAATGGCGACTGTAGAACGCAAAAGCCCAATCCCGGACATTTTGGGCGATCTCGAAACACATTTTCGGCCAGACTCATCACGGAGACTAACTAGTAGCCTAGACTTGTTGTTTAACTACTGCACTCTGTTACCGGTAGGCGTGGCCTCCTAGGGCAGCGAAGCAAGTGCATTCTGGGAGTTGTTGTCTTTCATCCACATAAGCCAAAAATACATTTTCTGGCTTTTCTCAGTCTAGAAAGCTCCGAATTCAAAAATAATTTCACATTTTTTCTACATAAATTACCAATTTTAAATACACATTCATATTTCCAGGGGTGAAGTGTCCCTTTAAATGACAGATCTTTTGTCGTGGAAATAGAAAGCTCTATTTCCACTTCTGGGGTTCATTAAGATTTGTTTCTGTTGGGATCTGGTAAAAACAAAATGTGGCATATTGTTTTTATGCAGAAGACACTCACTTACACTCACAATACATGTGAAGTGTAAATACAACTCCACACTCAGGTCTATTTAGTGCAAGCACGCTACATCGGCTCTGAAAATTTAAAGAAATTGTATTATTATAGTAAATAAAGTTATACAAGGAACATTTGTTAAATGAAAACTGAATTCTTGAAATGTCTTGAACTGCGGTTTCAGATTTTCAAGGTTAGTTTACCAAGTTCGTCAAGTCCAATATTTATAGAAATGGGGATTTTTCACACTCAGTTTCAAGGGGCAGATCTTGTTGAAACAGAAGCCGCCCGCTGCTGTGATTGGCTAAATTTAATCGCACCATATACATGCCCTCCTTTACAGCATGTCATGTGTTTTGATACCCGAGATAGCAAGCGCTGATAGAGGCGTTTGAGCCTGAGTCAGATTTCGAGGAAGAAGAAAATGAAATTTCAACCCGAGGAACCCCTGACAGTAAACGAATGCCTTGTTGGATTGCTGACGACCTCCATGCACTCGTGCTACTTAAGGACAAACGGATCTGAAACATTTGCTTTGTCGTGTCCAGTGTAGACACGGATTAAAAATAAGTGTACTTACCAGCATTGCCTCCGAGGACAAAATGCTTTCCACTGCCAGAGATGGGCAGAAATATACGAAAAATGTATGAAAATAAAAATACAAAATTCCTCAGTTGAAATATATCAAAATAAAATATCAAATATAATTAATTTGAAGTTATAAAAATTATTTAAAATAATGTAAATACAAAAACAATATTTTGTAATTTGAAATATCACTATTATTCTGAAATCTATCCAGGCTTATTCTGAATGTAAAGAACATTTTGTTGTGAACTGCTTAGAAATGTTCGTCTTCATTTAACCTACCTCTATACCCTTCCCTGAAATAACATTACATTTTGTTGGTTTTGTGCGTCATACGTTTTGCAACCCGGCCAGTTGTCACCATGCTGTGATGATGCAATTATTTGCAATATTTGAGGATAATGACGATTTCTTGCATTTTATTTTATTTCGGTCATAACTCTCAAACTCACTGTGCTGATGTCTTGTTGCATTTCTTGTCAAGCGTAACATACTTAAACACGACAGGCTGTTTTTGGCTGTTTACCTTTTTCACGACGAGGGGAGTCACGGTTCGCTACTGACAATCAGTCACCAAGTATGAAAACTAGAGATTGAAAGCTTTCAAATTATACTGTATATATTTAGTCAGGATTATTTTAGCTTTAGAATAAGATAGTATTGTTATAAAAATGTAAATGTATTAAAAAAAATTGATTTTGGGGGAATTTTATTAAATCCAATGCAGGTTAATTATTAACCCCACCTGTCTCTCTCTCTCTCTCTAAAAAAAAAAAGAATAATTCTTACCTAGAAATTGAACATAATATAAGGGTTAAATTTAACTATCTCTACTTTTGCATATAATCATTGATGTTTTGTAATCTTGACTGTGTAAAAATCATTAAATGTGCTATTAAATAAATATTGAACAAATGAACAGGAACACACAAAGAAAGACACTAAACAAAGCAGACTAAAATTGACAATAATGATGGATGTCGTGAAGCATGCTGTATGAATGATGCTAAGTATCAGCTACATAACCAAATGTTTTTGCAGTGTGTGTGTGTGTGTGCACTACTTACTGCTCCTAATATATGTGCACTAACTTGGATGGGTTTAATGCAGAGGACACATTTCGAGCATGGTTGCCATACTTGGCCTTCACGTCATGTCACTGTCACTTCCAAAAGTGGCAATCGGAAGATATCACCACATATTAAATGTACTCAAAGGGTTAAAACCAAATTCTTGCTGTTTCAACACAGATAATTTAGAATTATTAATGATAATACACTGAGGTCAGAAGTCACTGCAAGAAAGATGAGCTACTGAATAAGAAGAGAAAAAACATGTAACATATAAACATAAAACATATTTTACATATTTATATATATATATAACAGAAACAGGAAATTTGCTTTCAGTAAAATATGAACATGCCTTTAAATGCTGCATGTTGCACTGCATTGTATCTTCACTAATAAAATTTATAAAATATTTTATTAATACAATGTTTACAAATGTGAATGTCAAAAACCATCTACAATAGTTTTAAAAAGGACTGCATGCCATACTATTATGATTGTAACTGCAAAAATTGTACTTATTGATCAGTATTTCTGTATAATTTTCCAATAAAACATATCTAAACAGCTTATAACAAGATCTGTTTTCAGAATATTTCAAATAGTTCCAACTTAACTAAATTTAGTGGTGTTTATAGGCAAGTCAAGATACAACATTTAGAGTAAAAAAAAAATATTTTAATTCAAGATAAATTCTCTTAAGGATGTTTAGAGTTTAATACTGATTAAGAAAACACAGCACAAAGGTTGTACACATCATGTAGAAACTGAACAGAAAGTTTTACCCAAGGAGGTTCTGGCTGGCACGGCATCCTTGTTGATCCAGAATGAAACCCACGACAGGACAACGATCAAAGTACAGGGGATATACGTCTGGATGGTGAAATAACCCATTCTTCTGCTCAAGTCAAAGAAGACTGTCAGAACCACATAATCTCCTGTGGACAGAACAAAATGTCATATTATGAACAATATGCATCTTCTATACATATCTTCTCACTCATCATTACAATTTTTCAGAACTTCAGAACTTACTTTAATTACCATCCTTTGTCTGTGTTTTACTGGCCATTCTATTAATAAACTCAAAGTCTAATCACCTTTATTTCTATAGCGCTAATGACAATACATCTTGTTCGGTTGTGATTTATGTCATAGATCAAAACGTGAAAATATTTAGAAGCTTTGTTCACCACAGACCTTATTTCAGGCGATTTAGCAAAAACCCATTCAAAAATCCCATAGGCTTTAGAGCGAGGGAACCGGTAGTGCTAAGATGCTAACTCACTTCCGCGTTTTGGCCTACAGAGTAACTTCGGAACTCGGGTCCCAGCGCATCAAAAGCTCTTCCACAAACTACACGCTCTACGACCCACGCCACTGTAGCTGTTCCGTGACGGGCGTGTTTTTGCGCATAAAACAGACACTTAGTGCAAATATAGGCTACGCACCGATTTATCAGACCGGCCTTTGCGGCCTCGAAACACTGACTACACCACTCTTTCTCAGCGCCCCGAGGATAAAACTACACGATTAAAGGTTCTCTAAGCGATGTGGGGCCAAAACATTTTTTTGTCACATACATCAAACGTCTCCTCACTATCGGCTAGCTGCCTGTCCCCTAAACACACTGTAAAAAAACGCGGTCTCTGTAGACACCACAGGCTCCGAAAACGGCAACAAAAACAATCATGTCTCACCCGGACCACGAAACCTAACAAACAGTGTTCCAGCCAATCACTGGCAAGAAGTATTTGAGGGTGGGTCCGGGGGGTTAGTGCGCGTGCACATGAAGGGTGTGTGTGTGTGTGAAGGAGAGAGAAGCATAAGAGGGAAGTTTGAAAAATGGCCGACACACGATCAAAGAGACGTCGTTCTGAGGAACAAATTAAAAAGAAGAAGGAGTCGGATAAAGAACGTGCGAAGTTCCGAATTTACATCGGTAGCAAAGCTTTTGAACGATGGCGAGAACTCCGGCGGCAGAAGGGCTTCCAGTCCGACATTCAGGTTGCTCTGTTTTTGCTGGACAGGTGGGTAACGTTAAATTGTTTTTTTCTTCTAAATTGACGCTTATGTTCGCCAAACCCACACAAGGATGTAATTTGCTAGAACTATGCACTTTCACAATTATTTCAAGAAGCACGGAAGGGAGGGGGAGGAGATGAGATGCGGAGGAGGGAGGGTCTAGCTAGCCTCCGATTTGTTTGAAAATATTCCGAACGTCAACAACACCCAGGATCGCTCAGAGAACCTTTAAGCTGTCTTACAAAAATATCCCCACCCCCTCCCCGTCCTTCTAGTGTGTAAAACACGTACAGAAGAACCTGTACAGAAGAAAGTTATATTTTTGTCAAACTTAAAACTTTTTTTTTTTTTACTTGGTAGGAGCGCCCATAATAGACCAGCCGCCTCTGCATATTAGGACTCGGACTTATTCCCGAGTCCACTTGAGTCCCATTCAAAATATGTCATGATTATCACTGTATGTTAATAATTCTTTAATTTGTTGTTTAATTGAAACATCCAATGATTGTTGACTTTCTTGTGCACAACTGCGCATGACTTGAGACTATAACGTAAATGCAGCAGAACCCAGGTCAGATGTGATGTGGAGCCTCTAGCTCAACTATGTATTGAAAATGTCTGGCTTATTATCCATAATTCAGTTTGCATATAAGAGCCACACAGAATTTGTGCCCAGTAATGTTATGTGAAAGAGCACTTACTGATTGTAATAATTGTAAGTTATAATTGTAATAAAATTACCTTTACAACACTATGTGGCCTATTTACCATTACAGTGTACATGATTCCATGGTATATTTGGTTTACTGTTTGAGTATGGTGCCAATTTTATTGTTACCACCAAATATTTTACACATTCTTGAAGATATCTTTAAGTTTGGTTTCAGACCCAACCTTAGGTTATCCAAACTCTATGGTCTCGACTCGGACTCGACTCTCTTTGGTCTCAGTCTCGACTCTGACTCGACTCTCTTTGGTCTCGGTCTCGACTCTGACTCGACTCTGTTTGGTCTCGGTCTCGACTCTGACTCGACTCTCTTTGGTCTTGGTCTCGACCCTAAATCGACTCTCTTGGTCTCGGTCTCGACTCGGACTTGACCCTCTTTGGTCTCGGTCTCGAATCTGACTTGACTCTCTTTGGTCTCGGTCTCGAATCTGACTTGACTCTCTTTGGTCTCGGTCTCGAATCTGACTTGACTCTCTTTGGTCTCGGTCTCGAATCTGACTTGACCCTCTTTGGTCTCGGTCTCGAATCTGACTTGACTCTCTTTGGTCTCGGTCTCGACTCTGACTCGACTCTCTTTGGTCTCGGTCTCGACCCTAAATCGACTCTCTTTGGTCTCGGTCTCGACTCTGACTCGACTCTCTTTGGTCTCGGTCTCGACTCTGACTCGACTCTCTTTGGTCTCGGTCTCAACCCTAAATCGACTCTCTTTGGTCTCGACTCGGACTTGACTCTCTTTGGTCTCGGTCTCGACTCTGACTTGACCCTCTTTGGTCTCGGTCTCGAATCTGACTTGACTCTCTTTGGTCTCGGTCTCGACTCTGACTCGACTCTCTTTGGTCTCGGTCTCGACCCTAAATCGACTCTTTGGTCTCGGTCTCGACTCGGACTTGACCCTCTTTGGTCTCGGTCTCGAATCTGACTTGACTCTCTTTGGCCTCGGTCTCGACTCTGACTCGACTCTCTTTGGTCTCGGTCTCGACTCTGACTCGACTCTCTTTGGTCTCGGTCTCGACCCTAAATCGACTCGCTTTGGTCTCGGTCTCGACTCTGACTCGACTCTCTTTAGTCTCGGTCTCGACTCGGACTCGACTCTCTTTGGTCTCGGTCTCGACTCGGACTCGACTCTCTTTGGTCTCGGTCTCGACTCGGACTTGACTCTCTTTGGTCTCGGTCTCGACACGGACTTGACCCTCTTTGGTCTCGGTCTCGACTCTGACTCGACTCTCTTTGGTCTCGGTCTCGACTCTGACTCGACTCTCTTTGGTCTCGGTCTCGACTCTGACTTGACTCTCTTTGGTCTCGGTCTCGACTCTGACTTGACTCTCTTTGGTCTCGGTCTCGACTCTGACTTGACTCTCTTTGGTCTCGGTCTCGACTCTGACTCGACTCTCTTTGGTCTCGGTCTCGACCCTAAATCGACTCTCTTTGGTCTCGGTCTCGACTCTGACTCGACTCTCTTTGGTCTCGGTCTCGACTCTGACTTGACTCTCTTTGGTCTCGGTCTCGACTCTGACTTGACTCTCTTTGGTCTCGGTCTCGACTCTGACTTTACTCTCTTTGGTCTCGGCCTCGACTTGGACTTGACCCTCTTTGGTCTCGGTCTCGACTCGGACTCGACTCTCTTTGGTCTCGGTCTCGACTCGGACTCGACTCTCTTTGGTCTCGGTCTCGACTCGGACTTGACTCTCTTTGGTCTCGGCCTCGACTTGGACTCGACTCTCTTTGGTCTCGGTCTCGACTCGGACTTGACTCTCTTTGGTCTCGGTCTCAACTCATATTTGAGTGAGCTGGTCTCAACTACAACACTGCATGCGAGTGTTAAAACCTTTTTGCGGTATATGGGAGTTTTTACAAGTTTTTGAGGTGTTTCCATTAGGCATAAATTCAATTCGCAATTTCAATTTGTGTCAATTTGAAGGGTAATGGAAATGCGGCTAATGTCGACACATCCAACAGAGTCATTGCAACCCTACAGGAGGCATTCAGCTGCCACATAATTCAGTGGCACCAAAAATCAGATTTTTACTCACATCTTTCACAGACAGGAATTTGCTGCACACGTGTAAACACAAAAATCTGCATGAGATTGAACTTTTTTTCACATCTGTTCTGAGACACTTCAAAATATGGTTTTAAATCAGATTCGGACATCTGATCTGCGTCTCAACGCGTATACCCTAAAACTCTCAGCTAAAGTAAATGTAAGCAGGCCGGATAAAAAAAAAAAGCATATACAGAATGGTCAAAATCAGATCTGTGCATTAAGACATTAAAACTTGCAGTATAAAACACAACATATTGTGTATCAAAATGGACCAAAGTACAACATTTTTTTGTACATTTTTCAATGGGTTCACACACACATTACCAGCAGCCTGAGGAGGAAGGGAGAAAAAGAACCCTATGATGAAGTATCGTGCTACACCTCTGGAAAAGAAATATTCTCCAGCATATGCACAATGATGCTGCAGCTTTCAACTTCTCTATTCCCTCGCTGGACGAAACATCAAAGGATTCAGAAAAGTGAGCAAAGGAGAAACAGCAGCAGCAGTACAATTTGCATGTTCCTTAACCAACACTGCAATCTGGTCAAAGCATGTGTCTGAATGATAAAGAGCAGACTTTTGTCAAGCGAAAACACCCAGTTCTTACGTTACACACACTGCTGAGAGACAGGCCATGTGTACAGCTTACCCGCCTCAACTCAGCTGTCACAACTGACAAAGCAGAGGCGTTCTGTAAAGGGTATCATCAGTGTCTTGGACGGACATCATTGAATGTAACACTTGCCGTCCTATATGTGTTCTTTAGTAGTTATCCTTTTCACAGCAGCTCATTATTCTAAGAATTCAATGGCTAATCAGGGATGCAAACTCATCCGGGGTGGAAAAGGTGACAAAGGTGACATGGTGGCTAGTTTCTTGAGGCAATTACCAGTCAGTGAGAGACCCCTTAAAGTGGGATCCAGTGAAGACAGACTGAAGCGTTGGACTTTGAATCTTCTTCTACTTGGCAGTGGAGGCAAAAGCACTGATCACTTTCTCATGAACACCTCCAGTAGCTACAACAGAGTGAGCTACTTTAGATTTTGGACAGTGGCACAATGTTGTTATGTCTTCATACTGATTACTCTGGATGTAAAATAGCAGAACGACTAGGAGTTTAAAGTGAGCTCAGTTCAAGAATAAAAGTATGGTGCTAAAACCTAAGTGTGTTGAAATCCAAAAGTTCACTGTACATAAATTGTTACTACAAGAAAACCTGTGTTAAATTGCATTTTTGCAGAGTACAAACTGCATGTTTTGGATTCTTGGTTTTGAAGTCTTCTGCTTCTCAAACCAGCTAGATTTACCAGTCAAGCCAAGCTCTTCCTGTGCTTTGGAATGCACATTGCTCAGATATTCAGCTTTGATATGCCATGAAGTGTGTAAACACTTCAAGGTACTTATGTAACTTGTGGACTAATGTCTGGCTACCCTATGAGAAATTTGTCTTAATAGTCTAGATTGATATCCAATTTTCCTCTGATCTGCAGTAACCAATCTGAACCCAATTTATTTGCAAAAAATATTGACCTGCAATCCAGTAGGGGGCGTACCACAACATACGTGCGTATGTGAGTTGTGTTGACTCAAGACCCGAAGTTGTTCCTTGAACATACTCTGGATAATATTGTTTTTATTTTAAATATAGATTCTGTTTGTTTTTTTTTGCGCAAACAAAGCACTTGGATTATCGCTCTGAACCTTAAATTCCATTGCTCCCATTGTTCAAAAATATCTTCATTTGTGCTCTGAAGATAAACGGAAGTCTTATGGGTGTGGAACGATATGATGGTGAGTAATTAATGATATAATTTTCATTTTTGAGTGAACTAACCCTTTAAGGCGTGCGGGCAGACCTCACAGAAACGGCTTTCTTCAGTCAAGTTCACTCTTCCCAGGAGTGTTGCGCGTGCAAAGCTAGGATGAGTTTTTTTGACAACTCAGAAGGCGTGATTTATCCACCAAAACAGTAAATTTAGTCGAAAAGTCTTAAGCTAATGCAACAGCTGGGGGAATAGTCTGTTCCTCTGCCTTTTTGAACTCAAGACTCTCTGCAGTTAAAGATTCATTTGTTAAAAGCACCTTTAAAGACTTTGTTAAAAAGTTAGAGATGACAGTGTGAGATAACTGAGAAATCACTTCCTTCCTCATTTTCATCTGCTGATGGTATCATTAAAGGTACCTGCAACTGCAATGTTTCATACATACTGATCCTGTTCTTTCTGATGACAGGGCACTTTTGGACTGATGGACTGCTCCCAAATTTTACTTACCATATTCCGCAGTTTTCAATTTGTATTCATTAAGACCTGCGTAAGTTGAAGCCCCTAAGCAACCTTTTCCAATGGTAAATTGCTGTACAAAAACACCCTAATTTAGCATACTCAGCAATGTCAAAGAACACCACAGTCTGCGTTTGCTAATAAGGCATCACAGATCTTTAAAAAATTGACTTTTTTCAATCATTTCAACATATTTTCAATTGTTTTAGTACAATGCACAAACTCACAATGTATCCTTACAGATAAGTGTTTTATCTATATTAAAGTAATTGCCCTTCTATTACTGCAAAACGTTTCAGCGGCATTTCTTCTTATTCGGTTAAACTACTCTTTCATTCATTGTATCCATCTGATCTTAATGTTTTATCCATGTAAATAAATCTGCTCTGGGAGGTCTAACCTCTTGCAGACTTCAGCACACATGGATGTTGTTTTAAAGTAATCCTGAATATTGATTAGCTGGTCTGTTTCATTAGGTTTGGAGACAAACTCTGTTGGATGGTAACCCTTTATTAAGTGGACGAGGGAGATATATACCCATTTACACCTGGTGTTTTAATCCATCTCTTTTGTCAACTTTCAACCACTTCTGTCCTGATTTCTTTCTTCGAGGGGTCTATGGGCAGGTAAATGTATGTTTTTTTTTCAAGACCAGCTGAGAGCTGTGAGTGTGTGTTGAGAATGGTAAGAGAATTGTGTTTGGTACATTTTTAATCTTCAAACCAAACTTGGGTCTTAATGCCGACAAAGTTAATATCCCGTCTGGGTAGCGCACTTCCCATAATGTAACACCCATTCATGGCAATGGTGTTCCCTGATGGCAGTGGCCTCTTTCAGAGGGATAATGCACCCTTCCATACAGCAAAAACTGTTTAAGAATGGTTTGAGGAACATGACAAAGAGTTCAAGGTGTTTCCTTGATTTTCCAGATTTTCTTCACTTTTGTTGGGTACAGCGCCTCATAAAAATACCTCTGATCACTTTAGGAGTTTGTCCATAACCCAGTGATTCTTTATGGTAGCACAAAAGAGATACAATTGTGATACATTACAATTTGATTGATCTAAAAATAAGATACCAACAATAATATAAACAAAATAATTCATCACAACTAAACACAAGTTTGTTCTGTTTTGTGTATGATCCAAGTATTAAAACATCTAATCAAGGTTATTTTGAAATCAAATATTTGAGTAATTTCTTAAGACCTAATCTTTCAAAGCAGAAGAGGGAGTTTGTTTTTGAACTAAAATTGTTTCTTCCTATTGCTGTTTTTGTCATATAGGCTTTTTTCTATATAAAGAAATATAGATGATGGCACAAGGCGGTGGTATCAGTCCTCTGCTCAGATGATATGAGTGTTTGACTGAAGTAGCTGTGTCATCTCCATTGGATTTATTTCATTCTCAGCTCAAGGACTTCAAAGAAGCCCATTGCTCAGATTGTCCCTAATGAGAGCACAGCACAACACCTCAAAGGCTGAATCTGCCAAGAGATCTCATCTCACAGTCTGCTTGCCTGTAATGGAACAAATGGTGGGAGTGTAAAAAAAAAATGAGATGAGATGATATGCCTATTTGCCTTTTATCTCTGCACAGTGGGAATATTCTCAGACATTTTCTGTTTGAGGGCAACATGCCTGTAATGGAACAAATGGTGGGAGTGTAAAAAAAAAATGAGATGAGATGATATGCCTATTTGCCTTTTATCTCTGCACAGTGGGAATATTCTCAGACATTTTCTGTTTGAGGGCAACATTTTTCATCTCTCTCTTTTCCTTCTGTTTCTTTCTTGCATTGAGACATATGCAAATCACAAGAAAGTTTGCCAAAAGATGGTTAAAATAGCTGCAGCACAGGGTAGGAACTTGCATGTATAAAGAAAAAAAATGCATTGAATTGAGTATAATTTTGCATTTGGATATTTTATTCTAAAAAAAGTCGAAGATACTGGATAAGTTTAAGCAATGGAAAGGAAAAATGCCATTTCCAATCCATCCCTCAGGTGGATCTGGGCAGCGTTTAAGTTTAGACATACACTATTGAACTTCCCCATCGGGGGAATCCCCACTGTCATTTTGAAGAGTGTTCATCTTCGTCAAGTGGAATAGGGAAGTTTATCTGGACAGTCTACTCAATATATATTCTTCATGCAGATCAATATACCTCAATGCAATACGATTGTGACATTACAGCAGATAACGCTTAATTCACGCCCACCCCACACAACTCTACACAGCGTGAATACAGCCCTGAATCCATTCTCCCCTTTGGCTCTGTCTGTTGCGTTCCCTTTCAAGGGAACTCGCGTTGTTCCATGATAATGACTTTCCATGATGATGTCTTGAAGCACATGTAAAATCAGTCCAATGGTGTGATGGAACTTCAGAGGCGGGTGATGTCATGAACCAGGAAACTATAAAGCCTGCCCAAACAAAGCAGTACTAGCTTCTGTGTCTTCTTAAGCTCTCTGTGTAAAACTGTCTCTTGTCTATTTGGTGTTGTATTGTCACTTTATATAGTAGGCGAGTAAGCAGCAGCAGTTCAGAATTTCTGTGCACCCACGCCCTCGCTATTTAATGGGTGGCGAAACACAAGTTCTGTGTGTTGCATGTGTGGGTGAGGAACATGCACAGTCAGCACTCAAGAGCACTGCGAGGTGCTTCCAATGCGGACACTACGATCCTGCCAGGCGTTCTTTTGCGAGGACGCTCAGAATTGAGTTCCCCAAGGCTCGGGCCAAGCCAGCTAGTACAACGTCACCAAGCAAGTTAGAACATCATCAGCTTTGGTGGGTAAGGCTTATTCAGCTGCTGGTCAGGTCGTTCTATGGCAACCCTAGTGGTCACTGAGAGACATCTCTGGTTCAACTTGAGTAATATAATGGAAAAAAAAAATGTTTTCATGAATGCACCTCTGTCACCGTCTGGCCTCTTTGGCAACGCAGGGAATTCGGTTGTCGAGATGTTTCAAGACTTAACTAAACAAGCGGCTGCATTCCAGAAACTCCACCCCCGCCACATATATGTCTCCGGGGCTGCTGAGTGGGAGTAGCCCCAAACATCAAAAGCCGGCTCCTCACACGATGCCACACAAAACAAGAGTTTCCTGTGCTCCCCCACAAAAAGACTGGGGACACAGTCAACCGCAGGAAAGCACAGTCAACCGCAGCCTTCATAGTGTAAGACGGATCTGAGGACTGTCATTATTTCTAAGAAGGCTGCAGTGAAAAGGTTCTGACGTCCGAGGGCACAGGCCAATGAGGGAAGTTATACCACCTCATTATATGGTGCCCTCAGTGCCCTCAGGGGACCGTTATGCTAACCCTGCCACCTTGTGTGCTTCAGGTCGCAGCAGTCTACAGCGAGCACATATCTCAGGGTCCACCAGGAAACGTAGTGGGATGCCAGAGCAGTCAGTTCGGTCTTTCCCTTCCGGTTCACCATTACAGTGCGTCGGACTGATTGCACAACAACAACAAAATCCAGAAGCCAGTCTCGAGAGGCTGGTACCTTTAGTAGAATTTTTGACAGCACGGAAGCTACTGCCAAATATTTCTCATTGGGTCCTGCAGACCATAGAAAAGGGTTATCAAATACAGTTCGGGTCTAGGCCGCCCAGGTTTATGGGGGTCCTATCCACCATGGTGAGCCCTGAACAGATTCTGGTAATGGAACAAGAAATGAAAACCCTGTTGGAGAAAGGGGCCATGGAACATGTACCTCCCTCCAGCAGGGAAACCGGGTTTTACAGTCTTTATTTCATCGTTGCAAAGAAGGATGGGGGGTTGCTCCCATTTTGGATCTGAGAGTTCTGAACGAATCAGTCATGCAGCTAAAAGTTCAAATTGTTAACACTGAGACAAATCGTGTCACCGATCAGATCTGAGGACTGGTTTGTCACAATAGATCTCAAGGACACTTCCTTAAGGATACTTCCATATTTCACAGAAAGATCAGCTTAACACTATCACCCATACTTTCACGAAATGCGTAGATGCAGCTCTGGCGTCTGCGTCTGCAGGATACTTGCATCATGAACTACATTGATGACTGGTTGATTCTAGCTCAGTCGCAGTTGGTGGTTCGGCATTGAGATGTGGTTCTCGCCAACATGAGAGAGTTGGGGTTACGGTTAAACGCCAAAAAGAGTGTGCTTTCTCCACTACAGAGGACCACTTATCTGGGCATGGTTTGGGATTCTATGTTGCTGTCACCGGCATGCATTGAGTCTATCCTGTCAGCCGTGAAAAGAATAAAGCTTGGCCAGTCACTCACTGTCAAACAGTTTCAGAGACTGTTGGATCTGATGGCAGCAGTGTCCAACGTGATACCTTTTGACCTGTTGTACAGTTGTGGAGACCATTCTACAATACAGAGCTTCCTCCACGAGAAAACTTTATGCTCTGAAGTGGAGAGTCTTCACTTAATGGTTTAGTGACCGTCAGGTGGACCTAGTTAACTGCCCAGTTGGTACAGTGCTGGACTTCCTGCAGGAGCAGTTCACTGCACGTCTATCCCTGTCCACTTTAACAGTGTATGTGGTGGCCATAGGTGCTTACCACATTCCTTTAGGTGGATGTCTTTTGGTATCTTGTTTCCTCCATGGTACTCTACGGCTGAGGCAGGTACTCTAAGGCAGCTCGCACCAGGGTGCCGACATGGGATCTGGCCTTTGTCCTTCAAGGCCGTTCTCCAAGGCTCCCTTTGAGCCTTTGGAGGAGGTGCCAGCTAGGTTTCTTACTTTGAAAGTTCTGTTCCTCCTCACAATCTCATCTCTTAAAAGAATAGAAGATCTATAGACATTGTCGGGTGACCCTCGTGGTTGCGCCTGGCATTGTTACAAGCATTTCTTTAACCTAGAGTTATCCTAGAGAGGCTTTTCAAGATTCAGACCAGGAAAAGATCAATCTTCTGGATGCCTGTGTCCACAGAGTTGCCCTATGGCATAAAATTGAACAATTTGGGCCCCCTAACAAAGGATCCCCAGTATGTAAGCAGAGAATGAGCAGGTGGGTGGTTGAGACTATCTCACTTGCTTATGAGTCAACTGGACTGCTTTACTAGGAGTATAGCGGCCTCTAAGGCTCTAATGTCAGGTGTGCCCCTACAGGACGTTTGTGATGTGGCAGGGTGGTCTTTACCATACATTCATCAGGTTTTACTCTTTGGACCTGGACTCTACACTGGGGTCTCGGGTGCTTTCGTCGTAGTGCTGCTCTTATGATTTCACAGAGGACAGACACGAAACGTACCAATATTGTGTTCTTGCTTTCATAGGCCAGCCACTGTAAAGCAGTTTCAAAAACTGTTAGGTCTGATGGCATCAGCATTAGACACCACATGGGATCATAAAAGGTTATCTCAAACTCTCGACTGGCGTTATAAAGTGAGTTTGGGGCAAAAATACTATTTGAATCTCATAAGTTTTCGTGTTTTGATTCTGTGCTAAGCTAACATGCTAGCTAACTCTGTTATGAGTCATTGTTTTATGACTAATTTAATAAAGATCATTTGAATGTTTATTTTTTTAAGAAGGGCATTTGATCTAAAGCCAAAGAAGGTGAAGTGAGAAGTTTGATGAGGGATTTAAAAGAAATGAGGGATTTAAAAAGTGTGAAAAGAAAGTCATCAGTAAATATAATAAAGAAAAATGAATAATAATGAATAAATAAATTGCATTTCTAGACTGTAACAAGGCCAATTTTTTCCATAAATACATTTCACTGTGGTATAGAGTTCCCATAGCATTTGCTACGGTTTGAGGAAACATTATTTATTCAACAGTCTTTGATTGTTTGTTACTGTCACAGTGAAATTCATCACGGGTGTGCCAAAATTAAAGAAGAACAGTCATCTGACACTCTCACACTTACTTTAGGTGGCATGTGACCAAACTCACAATATTAATTTGGTGCCTGTTGTGAGAAACGGCTTAATTAGTGGTGCTCATACACACTACCAGGGCTTGACATTAACACTCGCCAACTTGCCATATGCGTGGGGATTTCAGAAGTGGTGTGTAACACAGTCCCTCCAACTGGCCACTTTTGAGGGTTGAATTTTATTTATAATATATACATTTTTCAGTTGTAGTCTTACCAAAATGCATCTGAAATAATAAACAACAGCAAACAAGAATTAAAGATGCAAAGTAAACCTGAAACTTTACCTGACACAGTCCTGACAACCTCTGTGGTATTCCTCAGGCCAACAAAGGAGAATTGGTAAAGACGCCAGGAGCGGATGTCTCCAACTTCCACTGAGCTGCGCTTCCACTTGTATACAATCTCCTCCTTGGGGTAGCCATCTGCAAAACAATTAGAGTTGGTCCGGAAAACTACATACAAGCAAACATTTAAAAATACTCCTGTACAATCCCCCTGTAGTTGATCATTTTATCCTTTAAAACTCATATTTGATCACCAAAATGACAAACGAAGGTTTTTTCCTGTGGAAAAAAAAAATCTTCATGCCTTAAAATAGATTAAATGCAAATGTATCCCTTGTTTCATTCTGTATGCGGATCCATGAATATGGCAATTAGCCCTGTCTCCACTCACTCACAGCTGCTCACAGATCCACTCGGCCAAGTTACTGAGGTACTGGGGTAATGCTGCACAATTGTTTGGCTCTTTACAATGTTGGTCACATAATTAGCCTTTTAAAAAATCATTAGAAACACTTTGAACCACACAACGTCACTGAATAAAGTTATATAGTTCATCATAACATTGTAATATACATCACACTCTAAAAGATTTTGGGTTGTTTTAACCCAATTTTGGGTCAAATATGGACAAACCCAGCCATTGGGTTACATTTTTAAATTACATTTTTAACCCAAATGTTTGAGTTTGTCCATTTTGAGCCAAAATTGGGTTAAAACAACCCAGCATTTTTTGAGAGTGCATACACCCATTATATTGCTAAATCTACCTGACTTATGTCAACAGAAAAATATACCGGGATGACCTGGCTTCTTTTGAGACTCCACTACTAGTTTGTGTGAATGATATGCTGAAGCCCACAGGCACGTTGACTTGATTGGTAACAAGGTAGTTTGCCAGAAACACCAGAGATTTTAAAACGCATTTTTTAGACTATCTTTGGTTCAGCGTAGTTTTAAAGAAAAAATACTCAGTAATGGTATTGGGTTTGGAATTTGCACATGGCTTGTCTTAAAGCATATTAAAAACACCACATAGACATTTAAACAACATTAAAAACTTGATTTTCATCACAGAGGGTCTTTAAGAAAAAACTACACAAAATACCAAAGATAAGTGGAACAAAAATACATTGAAAGCCCAATTATCAACAAAGGGTTGTGACCCTTGCACGTTTTGTCTAGCAAGACAATCTTTACAAGTTAATCCAAAATTTATACATTTTGAAGCCTATTTAAAGATTTTAAAAAACACAATCAGACACAGTTAAAAAAACCACAAGCAGGTTATAACTGGTGTGGTTTATGTCATAGATCAAAACGTGAAAATATTTAGAGGCTTTGTTCACCACAGACCTTATTTCAGGCGATTTAGTAAAACCCATTCAAAAATCCCATAGGCTTTAGGGCGAGGGAACCGTAGTGCTAACTCACTTCCGCGTTTTGGCCTACAGAGTGACGTCGTAACTTCGGCACTCTATTGACTAGTCAATTAAGTAAACCATACAACCAAATACAGTAATTAATAACAAATTATAGTAAACACACTTCCTTTTTAGGCCTACTCTGTGAATGTATACATCTTAAAGTAGTATAGTATCTTAAAGTAAGTAGTATCATTATTTAAAAAATAAAGTTTAATATGCTTACTGCATTCATATATTTCATACACTACCCTTCCTGAAATACAATTCTTTGTCATCAATCATAGATTTCATGTTAGATTCACATAGATTTCAAATAATACAGATGCACTACAACTAAATATGATACTGATGTTATTTTTGTGTTTGTTTATTTCTCGGGAAGAGGTAAAGCTGTGTGCAAGATTTCATCATCAAAAGGATGTCAATGTTTCAAAGTATTTTTTTTAGAAAATTATTTAATAATTTGATTTTAATAAAAGTTTGAAACACTAATGGTAGATGTTGTACTTATTATTTATTGGAAAGTTAGCCAAAAGATGAATCAGCTAATGCAAAATATAACCATCAGATTAATCAGAAAAATAATTGCTGACTAATCAAAAAACGAATCAATAGAGTAATCGACAACAAACATAATTGTTAGATGCAGCCTTACTCTAAAGTGGATTCAAATCTTTATGTTTAGGCTTTGCTGAATCATTACAAAATACCAATATTCTTTTTCACATGCCTTCATGAATCGTTTGCTATGTGCTTTGGGTCATTGCTATGCTGTAAAACTTGCTTCTATTGCCTGTTTATTTCAATGTTAATAAGATCTTGAATCAATCCTTTCACCACTATGCTTGACAGTAGCAATGGTGTTAAACTGTATATATTGTACACATCAAACATAGCTTTACGTTTTCAGTACTTAAGCCATATAGCAACGGAAAGTTTTTTCTTGTCTGCACAGTTCATAGGATAGAGTTCTGCCGTCCCATCCATTTATTCCCTTTAATAAGTTGATGTGATACTGTGTCAGTAGCTGATACTATGGAAACAACCTCCAGGTGTGATAATTGACTGAAGCCCACATAAAATCACACCAATTAATTCGCTGATGGCGCTAGTGCTACCCTCCTAATTGCTGTGTGAGGGTGGCACCAGCGCTATGAATGAATCATGCACTAATGAAATGTAAGGACATGTCCGCACCATCGCTACTCAGAACTTAGAGTGGAACACAATGCTGTTTCATCAATGCATGCCTCTGTGTTATTGCTTATTACATTTGAGGACACTCACAGCAACTGTTTTTACTTTTGCTATGTGAAAACTTACAGGTATGGCTCTATGGCAGTGTTATTCCAATGGCAGACCACAACTTGGTTCCATCCGGACCACAGGAACTTAATTGTGCCATTATACCATTTCTACAAATTAAAGTGAGCATCAAAACAACGGAGTGGTACACACTACAAGCACTCATGGTTGTTTATGGTAATGATATTTCAGAGTTATATCAATAGTATTTTTTATCTAGAGCCAGAAGTGCTTCATTCAAGACCTTTCTGCACTGTGCGTGTTGCTTCTCTCTCTCTCTCTCTCTCCCCCTTGTTAACGTAAAGTGCCACACTAAGTGCTGCAGATGGCGTGGTTATTTTAACAGTAGCAAAACACGGTGTGCAGCAAAATACCGGTAGATACTTTTGCTAAAACACTGCAGAAAACAAGATTCTGCTCCCATGCCAGAAATTCCCCAGTTCTCTCCAGTAAAAGAAATTCCCAAATTTACTCCAGCGTAATAAATTCCCCAGTCCGCTCCAGTGAGAGAAATTCCCCTGTCGACTCCAGTGTAAGAAACTGCCCGTCGACTCCAGTCTAAGAAATTCCCCAGTCCGCTCCAGTGAAAGAAATTCCCCGTCGACCCCAGTGTAAGAAATTCCCTGTCGACTCCAGTGTAAGAAACTGCCCGTCGACTCCAGTGTAAGAAATTCCCCAGTCCGCTCCAGTGAAAGAAATTCCCCGTCGACCCCAGTGTAAGAAATTGGCCGTCGACTCCAGTGTAAGAAATTTCCCAGTCCTCTCCAGAGAAAGAAATTCCCCAGTCCGCTCCAGTGAGAGAAATTCCCCAGTCAGCTTCAGTGAGAGAAATCCCCGAATTTACTCCAGTGTAAGAAATTCCCCAGTCCGCTCCAGTGAGAGAAATTCCCCAGTCAACTCCAGTGTAAGAAATTCCCTGTCGACTCCAGTGTGAGAAAGTCCCTGTCGACTCCAGTGTAAGAAATTCCCCAGTTGACTCCAGTGTAAGAAATTCCCTGTCGACTCCAGTATGAGAACTTCCCCGTCGACTCCAGTGTGAGAAATTCCCCAGTCGACTCCAGTTTAAGACATTCCCTGTCGACTCCAGTGTGAGAAATTCCCCAGTCGACTCCAGTGTAAGAAATTCCCTGTCGACTCCAGTGTGAGAAATTCCCCGTCGACTCCAGTGTGAGAAATTCCCTGTCGACTCCAGTGAGAGAAATTCCCAAGCTGACTCCAGTGTAAGAAATTCCCCGTCGACTCCAGAGTGAGAAATTCCCCATCGACTCCATTGTGAGAAATTCCCTGTCGACTCCAGTGTAAGAAATTCCCCAGTCCGCTACAGTGAGAGAAATTCCCCAGTCCGCTCCAGTGAGAGAAATTCCCCAGTCCGCTCCAGTAAGAGAAATTCCCAAATTTACTCCAATGTAAGAAATTCCCCAGTCCACTCCAGGGAGAGAATTTCCCCAGTCCACTCCAGAAGGTGAAATTCCCCAGTCCATTCAAGTAAGGACAATTTTAGTGCCTAACTCAGAGAGCATTGCACTGTCTATTATGGCTCTAACCTTTATACTTTATGTCCATTAACAGCTCCACACCAGACCCTGAGCACAGTACAGAGTCCTCTGACAAGTGTCCATTGATGGCTACTGTACATCTCCAGCCTTAGTGGCCGAGCCTAGCTTATGGGTCAATGCTATGGAGGCTGATCCTTCCTGGGCCCCTGATCTGTCGGCGCCACCCTGGTATATACAGTGGCAGCCCTCGTTTGAGGACTGAAGAGTGTAAAGACCAGCGAATCTACCTGCGTGACTCCACTGAGCAAAAACAAGGAACTTGAGCATTGTTTTTCTTTCCTTTTATACAGCTTGTTCTCGTCTGCTTGTTCTTTTGACCTGTTTTCACTATGTGATTCCAAATCCCTACTATTACTAACACTCGTAAATCATGTCTCACGTAGGAGGCAGGGCAATCCTAAGAGCCTGTGTACTTTCCCTGTGATTCTAGTACATTACTTTCTTTTCTTTTGGTCTCTGTAATTGCAAGTCTGACACAACACACACTCCTTATCAGGTCGTCACCTTTTGGCGTAACCTACACTCACTCTCAACCTCCCGCCTATCCTTTTTGGTCTCATCCACACTTCCTCCCCCGAATCAGCTCTCATCTCTAGATTCTAACAGTGCAACTGATACTATTTTCTCCACTCTAACATCGTGCTTATTCAACTTATGCCCCCTTTCATCCAGGCCAGCCAACCCCTCTCTGCCCCCTGGTTATCTGATGTTCTCCGCGAGCATTGTTCTAAGCTCAGGACTGCCGAGAGTAAAATAAATAAAACCACCACGATAGGCGACCAATTTTCAACACCACATTTTGACACGTGCATCTTAACAGCTAACACACACATTCTGGCTTCTCTCCACTCTCGGAGGCAGTCTCAAAACTCATCCTTTCCAATCTCCCTACTACCTCTACACTTTATCATATTCACACTCATCTCCTTTAAGCCATTTCTTCTTCAGTTGTCCCCGCACTCACTCATATCATCAACTCCTCTCTTCACACTGGTACTTTTCCCACAGCATTTAAGCAGGCTCGGGCAACCCCACTGCTTAAGAAACCCACTGGTATCCCTGGTATCCCTGGGATACCAGACTGGTATCCCTTCCATTCATTGCTTAAACACTTGATGAGTCATCTTCAACCAAGTCTTAAACTTTCTTGCACAGAACAACCTCCTGGACAACAACCAGTCTGGTTTCAAAAGCAGACACTCAGCTGAGACTGCCCTGTTCTCGCATATTGAAGCTCTGATACTGGCAAGAGCAACTTCCAAATCCTCAGTACTCATCTTGCTGGAACTGCCTGCTGCATTTGAAACAGTTAACCACCACATCCTCCGGTCAACCCTCAGCAACCGCACTACAATAGTTCAAGTCTTACCTCTCAGGTAGGTCCTTCAGGGTGCCGTGGAAAGGTGGGGTGCCACAGGGCTCAGGGCTTGGAACACTTCTCTTCTTCATCTACATGTTATCACTAGGATCTGTAATTCAGAAACATGTTTTTTTCCTATCACTGCTATGCTGATGACACACAGCTCTACCTCTCATTCCAACCAGAGGTTCTGACAGTAGCTGCTTGCACCTCAGCCTGCCTGACAGACATTTCTTGCTAGATGAAAGACAACCACCTTCAACTAAACCATGCAGACCCAGCCAACCCAACACTCCAACAAAACTTCTGCTTTCAGCTAGGTTTGTTAACCATAACTCCGTACAGGACAGCCAGAAGCCTTGGAGTTGTGATTGTGGTAGTCAGTTGAACTTCACAGACCACATTGCTAGAACTGCCCAGTTCCGCATATTTGCCATATACAACATTAAAAGGATCATGCCCTTCCTATCAGTGCAAGCTACAAAACTCCTTGTCCAAGCTCTTGTTCTAACCAGACTGGACTATATGCTCTCTTGGCAAGCCTTCCAGAATGCAATGTCAAACCTCTGCAACTGATGTGCCACTATGCCACTATGTGACCTCAGATTGGAAGCTCTCATCCATCCTTCTGGGCATGGCCAAGTTCCCCAAGGCCCACACATCAGCTCATATCACAGAGGCAAAAGCCACTCTGATGGGGAAAAAAGTGAGCTGCATGGTCACTGATGTTCCAGTAAACATGGTGGCTTGTGTTGAAACGTTAAGAAATCTGCCATTTACACTACTTATCCCATGGTCTCAACTTGGTGGTGAAGAAAGCCATTGATTCAGTCCCTTAGTTAGAAGATCTCTGTACTCGAGGGCACAAGATCGTGATTCACTTCATATCCAGCACAACAGCCAAGGACAGGCTGTCACAGTTCCTGCACCAGATGGGTAGGCTTCAACTGATTTAGTAAGTGGAAACAAGATGGAACTGCACCTTCGCAATGTTTCAACTGTATGAGCACCAAGAGCATCTAGGAGCAGTCCTCCTCACTCTAAGATCCAAGCTGTCACCATTCACTCATGAGGAGTATTCTATGATACTGATTTTATGATTTAATGCCTTGGAATTCTTGAGCCTTTCCTCCAAGCCAAAGAGAAAAGGGTGTCAAGATTCAAGGTGATCCCAATGATCAGAATGTTGAAAATATTCATTCGAGATATGAGTACCAAACCTGAGAAAAGACCTGAGAAAAACCCTGGACAGGCATTCAAGTACTCTGCAGCGTAACAACAGTGCCACTGCAGATGATACATTGAAAGTTCATCAGAAGTACCTTGAGGATCCCATTCTGCCATGTTGTGCTGATCCACTTGAATATTGGTCTAGAAAGAAGGTGGCCTATCCCCACCTTCATGACCTGGCTAAACACTACTTGTGTACACCTGAATCCTCTGTCCCATGTGAGAGAGTATTCTCCAAGCCTGGAGAAGTAATCAGCAAAATAAGGAACCAACTTGAATTTGAATAAAAATATTGAGACCTTTGCATGAACCGTTTTTCGACACAATTTATATTTATTTATGTGCGATTTTCAAAACACAAGGAGATGCAAAGTTCACTGGCCTCACCCCACTGATCAACAAGAATAATTTCCAACTCTATACTGTCTCTAGAAAGAAAAAAATATCATTTTCTCCTTAACTACAGATGATGCTATCCCATGACACATCTGCTGCTTCATTTCCCCTCCATAGGAAAATGAGAAGAAGAAAACTATGGCAGTGACTCAGCTTGCTTGTATCCTGTAAGCATGTAAAGACATGTATCTCTAAGTTGAAGGACAGGTAATGAGGAAAGTGACAATATGCCTATATTGTCGCTTTCCTCATTACCTCTCCTTCATATTTCAAGACCTACATTTAGTTGAAGTGTCTTTTTTAGCATCATAAAATGGTTTCTATGCTCTCAACTACATCAGAGCATGAAAGCAGGCATGGGGTGGAGAAGATTGGAGAGAAAAAGCGAGCAAGAATGGAACCGATATAGATGGATTTGCAAGTTAAACATGTGGCCAGACTTACAGCTTGAGAACTCCAGGGGACATGAATGTTCATCCATTGGAAAGTTATTCAGTTTAAGCTGGCACTCTGCATCAATGGTCAACCTACAGACAGAAATTTCCTTAATTAGATTTCTCTATATAAGCTGTTTCATTGGCACAACCGTAACAACATTAATAATCTACAGCACTAGAATACAGTGATGTACAGAATAAAACAAATGACTAGCTGAGAGTTGGCATCAAATGCAGTTTATAGCAGGCGTGCTTTATAATTTTTATAACTGGATAAATACTTTCCAGAAGAATGTAATCAGACTAGAGTTGCATAAATAATCAATTTAAGAAGGTTAAACCATGATCACTTGTAAAGGGTTTTTATTGCAAATGCTACCCAGATAGCAAGGTAATATTGAAACAATGTTGAGTTTTACCTCCAAACCACCATTTTGTTTGAGATTGACGTTTCAGTGTTTTAAGTATGTTGGATCAGCATTGAAATTTTCACCTAGCATTGATGTGTAGCTTATGACCACAAGATCATGCGATCTCTAGAGGCCATCCCCCAACCAAATGGCCGGTCGGTAAGGCAGTTAAAAGTCCCCATCATGGTTTGAAATGCCCACTGATTGTAAAATGCTTATTTTCCTGTGTTTATTGATGTTTATTGATTTTGTATTGTTACTGACTGTTATTAGTGTTTAAATAAATCAGATCTCAATATTTCAGTTAGAAGTGCACAAGGTCAGGGCAAGTTTTTGTCAGTTTTACACTTTTAAAAAAATGGCCAAAAGGACAGTGCAAGGACATCTTTTGACGTTCTTTAAAAAGAAGAGAACAGAAGGTATGTTGACAGACTTTCAGGACCTTCACTTGACACCAAATTAGAAAGAATAATTAATAATCAAGTTGTTAAAAAATTAATGCAAATACCAAGGTGGTACTGCGCACATGTGCGTAATGCAAATGTGCGTGTGTTTATTTCCATTTATTTCCAAAATAGTCAGGTTTTTGAGCCCCCCTATCCCCCATCCTTTGACTACTCACACCCAATACAAACACATGTGCATGACTCACATGATATATAACTAATAAACATCATAAATATCAGTAGTGATTAACTACATATCATATAGTAATATAATATAACAATGGCTATTCAGGTGAGGTAATTCAATCTTTTGTGACCCTTTGTCAGAGCTCTGAATTCAGGATCAATATATATATTTACCTCTGAATTATGCACCATTTATCATCTGTAATACCATTGTGTAACCACTAGATTGCAGTACAGCCCTATATATAAATATATAAACATGCTGTACATTCCCCACAATGGTGGATGAAGAACACACATCAAGTGCTTGATTAAAAGTCCACATGTCCTAATAAAATATTACTAGTAAATGTATTAAGTTCTATTTTACTTGAATAAAAGCACAGAAGTACTTATTTAGTATTTAAGTATTTAAGTATTAAATGTAAAACGTTCTTTTTGACAAATGTATATTTATTTAGCAATATACTCCATCTTACTGGTCAAAATATGTGCTTGGGGGGAGGGATAATGTACTAGAGCAGATTGAGCTTAAATAGGTTATAGATCAATATGACATCATTGTGAATTTTCATTAAGGAAGATGATGCAGACATTTTATTTTATTACCAAAACTTGTTATACACTGATAATACTATTACTGATCTTTTCTGATAATTCAAATATCAGTGAAAATAAATGACAGGGGTTGCGAGTAAAAAATAATGTGCAAACAAGTAAAAATGACAAAATATATAATATAGTAGGCTTATATAGAAATGAGGAAAAGAACAAAATGTGTGGGAATCATATAAACAAATAATATAAAAACAGAATTCACATAGCGCAAAATGTGTTAACATTTTAAAGGCACAATAGCCTATGTAATTTTCGCCAATAGAAGTTTGTTGATTGATAACACTGTTAATGAGCGTGGAATCATACAAGGTGTTGTCTTCACCTTCACAGCCAATGAAAATCAATCCGATGGGACTCATGTTCAGGGATAAGCTAATTTGTATTAATGTAACTGTGGTATGAAGCTGGGTGGGGCAGAGAGCCATTGGAGTGGAGCGGGGCCGGTGCAGTGAATGCTAATAGTCATGATTCCACTGTCAGGCCAAAAGCAAGCATAATAGTGCATGCCTGTTTCCACTGTCATTCCCGGGGCTTGATCTAGCCTCATTGGGGCTTCCTTGGGGCCAACAGTTTTTGGCCCGCTGAATACCTTGTTCTAAAGCTTGAGTAGTACTCATGAACAAATGGTGGAGTTTATCTGAGTCAGGAGAGGGTCAACACTGCTGCACATTTCTCATGTTATCATGTCAGACTACCAGCTAACAAAAACCTTAAATAACTTCTGTCCGTGAGCTCCCTCTGTTTGTCTGGCTGAAAGGCTAACAGTATAGCGAGATGGGAGAGATTGCTCAAACCTCCTCAGATCGCATGATTTTGTGGAAAATTAAGAGGGATGCTCATTCTTTCTAAAGAAATATGACAAACATTATATTTTATCAACATTTTTCTAATGATATTTTATCAATATTTATTTTGCACTTGCTTCGCTGCCCTAGGAGGCCACGCCTACCGGTAACAGAGCACAGTAGTTAAACAACAAGTCTAGGCTACTATTGAGTCTCCGTGATGAGTCTGCACGAAAATGTGTTTCGAGATCGCTCAAAATGTCCAGGATTGGGCTTTTGCGTTCTACAATCGCCATTCATTATGTTTCCTGTGGCGAGCAGGATGAGTGAGGGCTGCGGGAGAACGGGGCGCACCGGTCTCGTATATCGCACGGAGAGCGGAAATTTTCTTAGCAATGTTAAAACGCACATCAACCGATCACTTGTTTAGCGTTCATGTAAACACTACATTCAGATTCACCAATCGGAATGAATTCAGTTAGATCGAAACAAAAGCTGTGCATGTAAACAATGAATGGCGACTGCAGAAAGCAAAAGCTGAATCCCGGACATCCACGGCCGGACATGTCCGGGAAAAAGAGGATGGTAACCCCGACTACTCAGCTTTCTCCACAGAACAAGAGCCTGCTAGCTTAGCTTCCAAAAAAAGATGGCCGACACTATGTGTTCATTCTGTGTGTGAGATCGCCCTCTATGGGTGGGTTGAGAACATGTGGGACAGACCCTACTACTGACTGTAGTCTTTAGACTCTGGACAAAAAATACTCTGATGACAAAATGACAATTTTTGCATCATCAGTGATTTTTTTCAGACAAAAAAAAATACATAAAGTCTCAGGGGGATATGAGGGTGGAAAGCATGGTAATTTGAAAATACTACAGGTTTTCTACTAATACAAAGCTTAATGCTAAATCCTGAAGTATAAGGGATACTTCAGGATTTAGCATTAAGCTTTGTAAAGGTTTAATAAATTACTGTAAACCATATGTCAAACGTCGAAGCATGGAGTTTTGATTCTTTACTGTAGGTAAAGACCAAACATTTGCTACTGTCATGATCATTTTGTGATCTTACTAGTACTAGAACTTCAAGCTGCGTCGAACGCTGTGGGAACGCCCCTGCGTTGTGCGTCATGAAGCATGTATGGAATCAGCCCAATGGAAAGCACCCGAGGTGGGCTGACTGTGAGCCTTGCGAGCGTCTGCCATTAGGACGCTCCGCTCCCGCCAAGCGCTCTTCGAGGAGAGTGGTTCAGTGCGCGCTCCCCGCGGTTTCGGGTCCCGCTTTTGCCGAGGCAATAGAGAAGTGATATAAGGGTATACCTGTCAAAGTTAACTCTGAAAGGAGAGAAACTGTGATGGGGGAAGATTACATTCCATTATAAGATGGATAAGATAGTAAGGGATAAGATGAGACAGTGAAAGTATACTGTTGGAGTTTGAGGAAGAAAATCTCCCAAACAAAGTAACTTTAGGATACAAACATATAATGTGATGTCCCTAAACAAATCAGTCAAATATTTAACGGTCAAATATTTGGACATACTGCTCTGACATGCAAAGGGAAAATAAGGTGTGCTAGATGTGGAGAGGATCATTAAAATGAGGTAAGAGATGCAGCCAAAATGTTTTGAATTGTGGCCAATCACAGTGTGGCCTATGGAGTGGGTGCAAAGTACAGGAATGTCGGTTTACCCCTTCTTAGGGAGGGTTATAGAGCAGTATGTGCGGTTATACCTTGCCGGTCATCCGCTTCAGGGCATTGGACTCCCTGCTCAGAATGCACCAAAGGTCAGTCTCAAGACAGACAAACTTTTTGGCAGCAAAAAAAGTTGCCCTTAATCAACTTTTTGGCAGCATGGAAGCTTCTGCCAAACATGTCTCGTTAAGTCCTGCAGATTGTATATAAGGGTGCATAATTCAGTTCTCCCTGAGAGCAGTCTATATTCCTAGATACCTGAATCAGGGAGCAGACATTTAGTCAGGAAAGGGGCTAAGGCACAAGGACTGGAAACTCCATCCCGAGACGGTGCAGTTGATTTGGAAGAAATTTGACCAGGCGGAAGAGAAATTGTTCGCATCCGAGGAGACAACACACTGTCCGCTATGGTTTTCCCTCATGCATCTAGCTTCACTGGGGCTTAATGCCATGGTTCAGATGTGGCCAAGGCTGGGCCTATATGCATTTCCCCTGATCCTTCTGCTGCCGGAATTCTAGAGAGAGTACGCCAGAATGGGCGTTAGTAGCCCCTTTCTGGCTGCTCAGAGTGTGTTTCACAGACCTTTTATCTCTCCCAAACAGCTCTCCTTGGGATATTCCTCTCAGGAATATGAAAGGAATATGCCCCTGCGTGATCATGAAGCACGTATGGAATCAGTCCAATGGCGAGACGGAACGTGATAGGCGGGTGACGTCATCGACCAGGAAACTACAAAGCCCCCCTGAATCATAACAGCGCCAGCTTCAGTGCCTTCAGCAAACGCTCTGTGTGAATCATTGTCTGAAATGTGTTTTTTGTCTGTCCTTAGTTGTTACAAGGCAGGAGTTGTCACATAAATCAATATATACACTGAACAAAATTATGAATTCAATCACTCTTGTTTTGCCCCCATTTTGCCCCCAGATCTAAGACTTTTTCTATATACACAAAAGGCCTATTTCTCTCAAATATTGTTCACAAATCTGTGTTAGTGAGGACTGCTCCTTTGCCGAGATAATCCATCCACCTCACAGGTGTGGCATATCAAGATGCTGATTAGTCGGCATGATTATTGCACAGGCGTGCCTTCGGCTGTCCACAATAAAAGGCCACTATAAAATGTGCAGTTTTACTGTATTACAAAAAAAAAAAAATGGTTGTTGATTGTGCCCTGTGGAATGTTGGTCCACTCCTCTTCAATGGCTGTGAAAAGATGCTGGATATTGCCAGGACCTGGAGCACGCTGTTGTATACAGTGATATACGGATCTTGATAAGCCACACCTGTGAGGTGGATGGATTATCTCGGCAAAGGAAAAGTGCTCCTCTTCGAGGAGGCCGGCTTGGTTCCCCACTCCCCGTGGCTCAGGTCCTGCTTTGGGTTCGCTCGGACATCTGGGACAGGGTCAGTAACACAAGCACTATTAACTTGTTTTCTTCATGGCACTTTGAGGCTGAGGCCAGCATTCTTCCTAAGGTCCCTACTAATACTGTTAAACCTATTATACTGCAGGCATTCTATTCTCCTCCTTTTCTGATGTCAGACCAAGATAAACTAATGCCTGGTTCAGATTACACGATTTTTTTTGTCTGTTACGTTAGTCACTGTGTCAGATTAGGCGATTTTGACTCCTAAAATCTTGTCGTGGACAAGACACATGTCAGACTACACGGCTTCCTGACCAGTCATCGCATGCCGTCTTTAACGGCGCGCGTGATGTCATCGAGAAGGCGAAACTAGTAGCGAGTGACTTCCGGAAACGAACATAAACAAACAATGAATGAAGGAGTGAGTGTTGTATTGACACGTTCCTTGATTGCTCGGCATTGCCTTTTCAGCGAGAGAAATACACGGTGTGGCATGTGAGCATGTGAACTAGTTGCATTGCGTGTGTCTCACGGCCATTGCGTGAGACTTGAGAACCCTGCTCGAAGAGGACAGTATGGGCTGTCAATCCTCCAAAGAGAACTGAGGTAAAATATTGTTTTCTTATATATTTTTACTTTTAGTTTTAACGTTAGCACCATCGTCACTCTCTTTCGTTTCGCCATTTTTGAAATTTGTTTACGGAAAAGCTTGTGCTCCTTTTGGTCAACCTCATACATGTGACGGAACCGTCGTGGACGCCTTTTTCAAAAAATTAAACATGCTAGTCTTTTTGTCATGATGTCGTGAAGCATCGCAGACACGACGTAGGTCGTCGCCCACTATGACTCGTGGGCGGCAGTGGCTCAGTGGTTCATGTGGGTTGTCTACAAATCGAAAGGTTGGTGGTTCAATCCTTGGTTCCACCTGACCAAGTGTCGAGGTGTCCATGAGCAAGACACCTAACCCCAGCTGCTCCCGACGAGCTGGATGGCGCCTTGCATGGCTGACACCGCCGTCGGTGGGTGAATGTGAGGCAATATGTAAAGCGCTTTAGTGGCCATTAGGTCTATGAAAGCGCTATATAAATGCAGTCCATTTACCATGACACACTATACAAGATGATACAATCGAATCTTGCGTCCTGATGCCCGTTGTCGTTTTAGGAATCCCCACAACACCCTACGTTAAACGGATCGTGCCAAAATCGGGCTAAAATCGTGTAAGCTGAACCAGGCATAAATCTGCTCTGCCCTGTTAGGGCCTAATATGCATAAGTCCACAGACCTGCCCAGTGGAGGAAATCTGAAAAGTTGTTTGTTTGCTTTGGGTCACCCAGGAAGGGGTGTCCAGCATCTAAACAGAGAATGAGCAAGTGGGTGGCCAAGGCTATCTCACTTGCTTACGAATCCTTCACCATTGGCTGTACGAGCTTGGCTGCTTCTAAAGCTCTATTGTCAGGAGTTTCCTTACATGACGTTTGTGATGCGGCAGGCATCCTCACCGCACACATTCATGAGGTTCTATGATTATGACTTCAGCTCCACTCCAGGGGCGCAGGTGCTTTCATCTGAATGTGCGCACTGACTTCACACGGACAGACACTTACTCTTATGGTGACGGGGGTATTAGCATCCCACAGCGTTTGGACGCAGCTCGAGTTCCCTTAAAAGGGAACGTCTCGGTTACGTATGTAACCCTAGTTCCCTGAAGAAGGAACAAGACGCTCCCGTACCCATACCATACTCCATACTTCCGGCATGTCTGTGATCAGCCTATTAGAAGCTGGCGCTGTTATGATTCAGGGGTGCTTTATAGTTTATTGGTTGATGATGTCACCCGACTATGACGTTCCGTCTCGCCATTGGACTGATTCCATACATGCTTCATGACGCAGTCACACTGGAGCGTTCCCACAGCATTTCGACGCAGTGTCTTGTTCCTTCTTCAGGGATCTAGGGTTACATACGTAACAGAGATGTTTTGTATGAAAGAAAACATTGCACTTATTCAAAGAACGAGTTTTTAATTTACCCTTGCACATCAAACAAGCAGAAACGGTCTCCAAAATGCGGGTGGGTGCAGCTTTTGCCGACAGTTTGAGGATCCACTTGGGTTATGAGGTTTAGTTATAAGCTCTTAGTATAACGTTTTAAAAAAATAGCATTATTAACCCCAACTTTTTGTAATCAAACGATTTTTTGAACAGAAACGTTAAAACACTGACTCTGCTCAGAGTGAACGGATGAAATTTTTGTTTGTTTTTAAACCCCCAATCGCTGCACCTGCTCATTTAAACAGCCTTTATTGTTATGTAAAAAAGCCAAATTGCATAAAAATCAGACACAAATCACTTACTATGTTAATTGTGTGTATAATAGCTTCATGTTTCATGTGTATAAACATTTATCTGGGTTTCTTATTTACAGAACAGACCCTAGAAATGTAATGGAAGTTCGTCATCCGAGGAGACATGATATGAGAAACGTGCAGCGAATGAGCTTCCTCTGAGTAATAACAGAGCATAGCAGTAATGATTAGACTATAAACACTTCAAAGGCATCATTCAGGTTGTTTGGTATGCAGGGAGTGTGTGTGTGCGACAGAGAGAGTGAGATAGAGAGAGAGTGCAAAGTCTTAAGACTACAGTCATATACATTTTTACATTTATAAAGCTTATATTTTGGTTAATAAAATGTTTGAAATGATTAGAAAAATTGTGTAAATATATCATTGTGCAACCACACTCGTTGTGTAACCACTTTTTTTTTTTTTCAATCCTACTTCTGGTTTAAAATATTCAAATTCATGAATGTGACCTTTGACCTGCTCTCGGGTGACATTATGCTTTTTACAAAATTTTAGAAATCTCAAAAGAAAGGAGGCAGTAGTTTGATGTAAACGAGATATTTAAAACTTGAACCTTCGGGCCACTAAATCAAAAATTCAAATCAAAGTGACTCAATTATTGGAAAGGTGTTTTTATTTTATTTTATTTGAAGCGTTTTTCACCAAATTGTGTTTATTCAACAACAGGGATGTAGAATCTTGAATCAACATCACATTGTAACATTGTTTTAATGACACTACCAATGATTTTTTTTTTATTCAACATGGTTTCAACATGTGTTTCAAAAGGTGATACTGAACCAACTCCACTTGTTGTAACTTTAACTCAATGCAGTTTGTGTTGATGCATCAACATTGATTTAGCATTGTTTCAGTGGTTGTTTGCTATCTGGGTGTGCTCAACATAGGTATGAGGGCAATCGTTAACAAATAAAAAGTGCATTTACCTTAAAGTGTACAGTATACGCCCATCGTTCCATATCCGAAGCATCCGATTGGGTGTGGTGATCCAATGGGCATCTGCCTTCTTGGAGTTGCGGAAAAACGTGTCAGGGATCCAGATTTTTCCTACCATGTTGCTGTTGAGACGTAGAACCTTCATGGTGCTGTTGAACTTCAACCGTCTGTCATACCACGTCTGGGCGAAGAAGATGTCAATTGTGTACTCCTAAAGAATCATAAAGGGCAGACCTTTTAGACCTTTGTGTAGGCTAACTGACAAAGGCAAAACCAATTATTGAGTGCATACACCTTTGTCACAATTAGAATATATGCATTTTACTTTATTTGCCATTTTTGGCCATTTTCGATGCATCAAGAGAAATAAATGGGATAAAGAATTGACAAGCCAAAATCAAACGTGCACTGGAGCATATGCACTATAGAGTGCCGAAGTTACGACGTCACTCTGTAGGCCGAAACGCGGAAGTGAGTTAGCATTTTAGCACTACGGTTCCCTCGCCCTAAAGCCTATGGGATTTTTGAATGGGTTTTTGCTAAATCGCCTGAAATAAGGTCTGTGGTGAACAAATCCTCTAAATATTTTCACGTTTTGATCTATGACATAAAACACACAGTTATAACCTGCTTATGGTTTTTTCAACTTTATTGTGTCTGATTGTGTTTTTTAAAATTTTTATATAGGCTTCAAAATGTATACATTTTGGATTAACTTGTGTAACGTGTAAGGGTCACAACTCTTTATTAAACACAGATCTTACAGAGAAAGAAGTAGCCAGCATCAGTTTTATTTGTGTTTCTTTGGAGGTTTGAATCTTGAATGAATTGACAATGGGCCAAACAGCGTTATAGTCCAAGTTGCAGGAAACGGGAAAAATAGAAACTGCTGCTTACTCATATTTGTTGAAGTTATTCATAAGTTTTTGGGGCAGACCTGACTTGCTTAAAAGAGATAGCCTTCATCCCTTCAGGGGTGGTGCCAATCTTCTCTCTAGATATATGGCACATAGGCCCCGTCCACACTACAGCGTTTTCGTTTAAAAACGGAGAATTAAAACGAATACTATCTCCGTCCACACCAGCGTTTTATCTGCGTATTAGAAATGATCTTAAAACGACTGAAAACGCAGATCACGTGACCATTCACCAACACTGGGCATGCGCATGCCGGTGTAAACAGTGAATGGCGAATCAGGGAAGGATACGTCATGACTAATAACACCCAATTATAGAGCCAAGCGTCAGCCTCTGCGTCAGCGTTTCTAAACTTCTCCGTTTTTGGTCTTAGTTTTTCCCGTTTTAGTGTGGACGGGAGGTGCAAACGTAACAAAAGGTCTCCGTTTTTAAACGAAAACGCAGTAGTGTGGACGGGGCCATAGTCTTAAAGTTGGTACTTGACTGGTTAGGAAGCAGACAGACTTGCTAAACCAACCATCTGCAAGCCGCCTCACATCACAGAAGTTAGATAAATCTCAGCAAATACTGACTCTTTCACCCCACTCTAAAAAATGCTGGGTTGTTTTAACCCAACTTTGGGTCAAATATGGACTAACCCAGCCGTTGGGTTAAATTTTTACATTACATTTTTAACCCAACATTTCGGGTTTGTCCATATTTGACCCAAAATTGGGTTAAAACAACCCAGCATTTTTTAGAGTGTAATATATAGAGAGTGTCTGTTCCCTGAAATTCCTGTTATAAACACGGGCCTTGTCTGAAAACCAAATGGAAAGGTATTGCTACAATTACAGTATTTTTTTTTAGTATTTCTCATAGTTCTGATTCAAGTGATATTGCTTTAAATAACGTCATGTAATGTAAACAATAAATCGATTTTGATATTTGTACTGGCTACTGTATTCAGGCCACCAAGCCACCACCAAGACGTTATCAAAGAATTTGCTGATTTTCTATTGGAGTTAGTACTGGCTGCAGATAAAGACTTAAAGGTATAGTTCACCCAAAAATGAAAATTCTGTCAGTATTTACTCACCCTCATGTTGTTCCAACCCCGTAAGACCTTCGTTCATCTTCGGAACACAAATTAAGATATTTAAGATATTAAGATCACTCCTGCATACAGTCCATAGGCTTCTTGAGGTACTGGCTCTTGCTGTCCTCGAAAAGTCATTAAAGACATCGTTAAAATAGTCCAAGTGACTACAGGGGCTCAATCTTAAGTTTATCAAACGACGAGAACACTTTTGTGCGCAAAAAAACAACAAAAATAATGACTTTATTTCAACTATTCGTTTATTTCTCCCTCTGCGCGAGTCAGGTTACTAGTTTAATAGCGTAAGCTTCTGTTATTGTACGTCACACGCATCACACACGCATGACCAGCGTCTGCCAATAGTGAGCCTACGTGTGACGTAGCTCTACGCAATCACACTATGTTAACTGACTTACAGGCTCATGGAGAAGGAAGTGAATAGTTGAAATAAAGTCGTTATTTTTGTTGTTTTTTTGCGCACAAAAGTGTTCTCGTCGTTTGATAAACTTAAGATTGAGCCCCTGTAGTCACTTGGACTATTTTAACAATGTCTTTAATGACTTTTCGGGGACAGCAAGAGCCAGTCCCCCAAGAAGCCTATGGACTGTATGCAGGAGCGATCTTAATATCTTAAATATCTTAATTTGTGTTCCGAAGATGAACGAAGGTCTTACGGGGTTGGAACAACATGAGGGTGAGTAAATACTGACAGAATTTTCATTTTTGGGTGAACTAACCCTTCAATTGTTGGTGATTTTAACGCATGGATAATGAAAAAGATGTATTGGGATTGCCATTGGCATTCTATTGGAGTTAGAAAACGTGTCAGGACCTACTCATTGTCATAATCATTTTTTAAATGTAATATTGACACATGGAATCAATCAAATCTGGTACTTCATTTAGCCAAGGCCGCTAAAGATTACTTTATAAACAATTATCCTGATTGTCTCAACTCCTCAGCATACCAAATAGCTCAGGAAACTGCAACAGAAACTACACAGTCTCTTGTCTCTTTTCTAGCACTTTAAACACGGTTGCTCCTTTGCACTTGAGGATTAAATAGAACAGTCAGATGCTGTGGTATAATGAATACACTCGTGCCCTCAAGAGAACAGCCCAGAAAACAAAACTAGAGGTATTTTGCATCACATGGAAGGATGGTATTTCTAACTACAGAAAGCCATCTGCTTATTTTCCGACTATCTTGGACGAAAACACAACCCACAACACAATTAATAAGAAATAAAGCATTAACATGTTCAGACATTTCCCAACAGCACTGAAGTAATGACTTTATGAATTTATTCACTTATAAGATTGATACTAACAGAGAGAAAATTCTACGAAAAATTCCTATAGGAAGGAAGAATGGTCTAAACTTGTTAATTCATCCAAATCAAAAATATATTAAACCCTATTCTGACTAAGAGAAGTCATCCTTTTCTTAATGTTATTAATTCATCATTGCCATTAGGCTGGTTGGTAATGGCGCAGTGCACAAGACACATGCCTTTGGTGTGAGAGACCCGGGTTCGAATCCACTGTGAGACACCAATGTGTCCCTGAGCAAGACACTTAACCCCTAGTTGCTCCAGAGTCGTGCGACCTCTGATATATAGAGCAATTGTAAGTCGCTTTGGATAAAAGCATCAGCTAAATGTAAAAAAATGTAAATCTAGGCTGGTTGTTATTAAGCCTCCCATTAAAAACACAACTTGATCCACTTTGTCAATTTGTTCATTTCGTTCGTTGAATCAACCAAATGACTTGAAAAAAGATTTGTTCATTTTGATGAAAGAGTTTGAACAGGAGAGTCACGAACGTGCATCACAGAACAGAGCAAGGCGAGCATTTGAGCTTATAAAACTTAAACTTTGTAATATTTTTTTTTTAATGAGCGATCGTTTCACTTGATAAGACCCTTATTCATTGTATGAAATCGTTTAAAGCCCTTTGAACAGTTTGCACTAAAACTGTCTTTTGGACCTTGAACCGTTTGGTTCCCAGTAAAGTCCATTATATGCAGAAAAATCAAGGAATGTATTCATCAAAAACCTTAATTTCTTTTCGACTGAAGAAAGAAAGACGTGGACGTCTTGGATGACATGAGGGTGAGTAAATTATCAGCAAACGTTTTTTTTTTTTTTTTTTTTTAAGTGAACTACTCCTTTAAATTGTCTGTTGCTATTCTTCTAAATAAGATTATATACAACATGCAACACTACACAAAACACTACAGAACGTAAACATAAAAACCCCATCTGAAATGGATATAAAATTCTAGACAATTTAGAATTTTAGGGATTCCCAATAATGGTAAATTATTTGGTACAGCTCTCTAATCTGTCTAATAAAATAAAAAAAAAGCCATAAAATACAATACAGTAAATAAAATTTATTCTGCAGCATATTACGTTTCAGTAAAACCAAACAGAACACTTGAGGCACAGTTACAGTAGAATGTAATAAACAATGTTAATGTTCAGTTTCTAATGTAATAATGTTTCTAATAATGTATTTGAATGATAATAATTAAAAAAAATATGAATAATAATAATACACAAGCTATCACAGGGGCGCTACCCTTTCAAAATGTACACATATTGGTATCAAAAGTGTACATATTGATATCTAAATGGTACATATCAAAACCGTTTTAAAGGGTAGCGGGCCAGTGACAGCTTTTGTACCATTTTTATCTGAGTGTAGACATTAAAAATCTGCTGGTGAAAGAAAGAAACACTATATTATCCTTTTTTTCTTTCATAAAATAATTTGTGATTAGAGCATAACTCTTACCATGTTGATGGCATTTACTGGGCCAATACTGTTGACAAACATGTCTGCATGGATCACGGTTGGTTTGACTGTAAAAGGGCAGTGGAGAGAAACAAGGAGAACGTAAAATTAGTTCAGTTATCTCAGAGTACATTCAAAAGACGTTTATCAAGGTAACGACAATGTAGTAAGTCTGCACTTGCATTTATATTGTGAAAAGTTTTATTTGTGGACCTTTTCTTCAAAAAACATCACTTGATTTGATATTTCATCTAATTCAATAAAATGTATATGATAGGCATCCAAATATACACAAGCACAAATAGTAAATATCTAAAGTTTAATTAACCATTAATAATGTCTAAATGTTTTTTAATAAGCTTTTTGCAGTGTTGTTTTAGCTACTGATTGCAGGTCATGGCAGAACTCTGAGTGAATGAATGAATGAATGAACGAATGACACTATAATATAATATTACAGCTGTACTGTTTGCTAATAAAGAGAGTCCAATGCTCTGCCGTACCCAAGCTGTCACCACCATTTAGCATCAGTTGTCATTTATAGACTACCCAGTGTGTAACCATGGCATGTAAAAAAGGCTAGTTTGCAGGTAATATGACAGGCTGTTAAATGCCATCACATGTACTTTAACAGTAGGCAGTCATGCATGTATATGGTCATTGACGCTGTAAATGGGACATAAAAATGATTATTCTTTTTTTTTTTTTTTACAAATAAATAGTTTTTTACTTTGTTGCTTAGATCATTTGAACAGCTTGATTTATGCATGTGTTTCATAGAGACCATTTCAGATACATTTATTTCAAATCTGCATTTATTTTACTGCAGGATTTGGCTGATGCACTTAACTTGGCGAATGTTTGTGAACTGTCACGATTCCTGTCTTGTGTTTTCCTTGTCTTGTGTGGACTTTAGTTATTTCCTGTTTCTGTGCCATGTTTTGTAGTCCTTTGTAGTCTTTCTTGTTTAATAAGTTTCCCCAGGTGTTTCTGATTTACCACGCCCCCTTGTTCCCTCGTTTAGCTTGTTTGTCTGTGTATTTAAACCCCTGTGTTTCAGTTGTTGGGTGTCGGTCGATGTTTCACTGTAGCGTTGTTTTGAGTTCCTGTTTCTGAGTTGTGTTCTGAGTTCCTGTTTCGAAGTTTCTTTGTCTTCCGTGGATTTCCCTTTTTGTTTGTTTGTTTATTATTATTATTAAAACTGTTTTCTGCATTTGGATTCCTCCTTGCCTCCTCATCGTTACATGAACGTTAGCTCCAATTACTTGTGGTGTACCGCAGGGGTCCATTCTTGCTCCTCTTTTGTTTTTGTTATATATGCTCCCTTTGGGTTCTATTTTTATTAAACATGGTGTGTCTTTTCACTGTTATGCCGACGACACAACGAGAATGCTTTAAATCTGCTTCTGGACTGTGTAAATGACGTGAAAAACTGGATGGCTTCAAATTATCTGGAAATAAATGATAATAAGACAGAAATCATTTTATTTGGACCAAATGAAAAAAAAAAAAAAAAACAGTTGCTCTAAGTTACAATCTTGGTCCCCTGGCTATGTACAATAAGCTGCTTGTGAAGAACTTAGGCGTACTACTATTATGGTAAATGTTATATAAATCGCAATTTTTTTTCAAAATTTTTTGGAAATTACCACCACAAAATCAGTCATTTTGATCGCAAAAATCACAAAAAAAAATCGTGAAATCCTGGAGGGACTGACTATTTGATAAAGACCTCAAATTCGATAAGCAAATAAATAATGTGGTTAAATCTTGCTTTTTTAATCTTAGACTTCTATCCAAGGTAAAGAGCTTTCTTTCTTTTAATGACCTTGAGAAAGTGATTCATGCTTTTATTTTTTCAAGACTCGATTATTGTAACACTCTCTACACATGAATTAGCCAGACAGCATTGGGGCGCTTGTAGACAGAGCAAAATGCGGCCGCTAGGCTACCGAGTGGTACAAAAAAGCGTGAGCACATTACTCCAATCTTGTACTCTCTTCAATGGTTGCCGATCCGTTTCCGTATACACTGTAAAAAATTTGGAGTAGGATTTACTTGAAAAAACCTTGCTAAACTATCTCACTCAGAAAATGCTAGTAAATTTACAAAGATTTGCCAAGTAAAAACCTAAACATATTTATCAGTAGCTTTAATTAGAAATCTTTAAGTTAAATTTACTTGGAATATGGAATTAAGTAAACTTTACAAAAAATTTAACAAGTAATTTTAACTCTGCTAGTAAAAGGTTGATTAATATCGATTTCCTTTGCCAATAATCTTGAATTTTATTAGTAATTTATAGTATGTGCTTTACTTAGATCATCTAACTAATTTATATATACATCATGCCAGATGTTGAATGCAAACACCTCAATACTTGGTAGACAATACACAATGGCGGTAGAATTTGATGGGTCGTTTTTGTGTTTGAATGTGTCATTTTGAGCAAAAACATTTACTCGAAATGTCACAAAATGGCAATTTACTAATACTGACAACAAAAACCAATGATAAAACAGTGTAAATACAGCTGGAAACCAGTGAAAAATGAACCTCATTAATTATTTAAGGTTCAGTGCATGATGGGAACCCCAGTGTCAGAAAAGTTGAGTAAATTTTACTTAATTTTATTGAGTTGATATTTACACTTTCATTTCTACTCGCTTGAATTAAGTACTGATATGGAATTTACTTAGTTTTTTTTAATTTTTGCCTAAATTAGTTTCAAATAAATTACATTGGGTTTTTTCACTAGTATTTACTTCACCAAAAAATCATTTTTTTGCGGTGTAGAATATAAACTTTTAATGTTTGTTTTTAAATCCTTAAATGGTCTGGCACCCACATACATCAAATACACGGTCCACCCACATACACGGTCCTCTGATCAGTTTCTCTTAATGATCCCTAGATCCAGACATAAACATAGGGGGATCGTGCTTTCTCGATCGCTGCCCCGAAACTTTGGAATCTGTTACCCATTCACATTAGATTGGCTCAGACTATTTCCAGTTTTAAATCATTATTAAAAATCCACCTATTAACTTAGGCTTTTAATTCCTCTGGACGTTGAGGATTACATTTTCTCATCTTTCTCATATTTTCAAAGTTTTTGTCACAACAAATATTTTCTCACAACTTAATTTTGTTATGTATTTTTACTATGGCTGTCAACGCTAACATGTTAACCCATGCAATTAATTCAAAATCCTGATGTTTATAGGTCAGGTATGTTTAATTCAATGTCTTCATGGTTACTTTTCTTGTGTAGCCTAAATGTAAGCAGCTTTCTCTACCGTGAACGAGATTATAATGTTATTCCCAGATGCTGTCAATACAGATCAAACGTTACATCTGAGGTAGACATATATTTCCCCCGTTTGGCAATTAAAGGCTCATTATTATGATTTGGCTTATTAATATACACATGTGATTAGTCAAATAATCGAATAAATGAATGACTAATAGTCGACTAGAAAAACCTTTAGTCAAGGGCAGCACTACCAAGCTGGCATCCTTAAGTACTTAGACGAGGGAGCTCTAAAGAGCTAAGATTAGGGATTAATGACAGTGACATGACGTGAAGGCCGAGTATGATATGTTGCTTTGTGCCAGGAAGCTGTAGTGCCTGAGACCGATTAGATATAGAACAATTTGTTATAGCTTAAAGTTGCCAGATTTGTGTTAAATGCATTATATTCACACAATCCACACACTATTTACAATTTCAGCCCATTGGTCAGCTCAACCTGGCAACCAAGTTGCGCAGTCGCGGAAAGTTCAACCCGAAAGCGTCGCGAGCTGATAGGCATGATGGCAGGTGAAGGCGGCGTCCGCGCAAAGAAACCACACTAGTTTGGTTTCAAATACACTCCGTCCAAGAGGGCACTGAGAGCAACCAAATGTTGACAGGTATGGGTTATGGTTAGGTGTTATTGTCCAGGTTAGTAGAATAAGTTGACTTGTAGTTTCCAAGTTGCTTATAGTCAGTTGAATGTCTGTTGGGGGAACATCACAATAAAGCGTTGGCAGATATTAAGCTGACAGTCTACTAATACTCTAATGAGAGTTAGTTGACATGTAGTAGCAAAGTTACTCACAGTTAGTAGAATGTCTAAAGTGGACTATCGGAATACGGTGTTACCCATTTGTATATTCGATATAGACTTGGGAGTGTAATTGCTGCACTTCCCTTGTGTTCACTAACTTGAAAGAATGGGCATGACCACTGGCAGCATCCCACTTTCCAATGTGTCAGCCCCTCCGATCCAAATAGATATGGAGGTTACATAACATTATTCTTCCTCATTTAATCATATATGATGTGGCTGCACGGAGGAGGAGAATGGGCATGGCCACAACTCGCGTCTTATTCCCTTATCTGTCGCCTCTCCAGCATGGTCTGGTGGTGATAGTGTGGACATACAGTAGGGAAGCTGCTATGTTAACTTGGTTTCTGGCAGTTCACGAGGAGCAATGGAGGGACAGATCATAAAGGTTGCCATTGCCATCTCTGCCAGTACTTTGGCAGAGGTAGAATCTACATTTCGTCACTAGAACCGCAGGACTGGGCAACCACTAGCCGATAGGGCCACTTGGCTAACAGGTGGACTTTCTCTGGCAAGTCTTTTGGTAATGGAGCTCTTGGAGAAAGAAGTGGTTGTGGCTGGCCCTCTTTCTCGGTGGTTCCTTTCGGATGATGGAGGTGGGGTGTCGTCAGGCAGGGTCCACATACCGTTTTGTGTGGTCTGTAATAGAGAGCAGGGGGATGTGGAAGCTGCTATAGATGGTCCATTTTTAGTACTCAATCGGCAGACTTCCCGAAAGCAGTTTTGAGATTTTCCTTAGGTAGAGCAGGCAACTGAGAGAGCACAGTTCTCTCCTGAGGTATCTTCCAGTTCATAGAATGGGTTACTTGATTCTACACTCCCTTCAGTTAGGTTACCCCTGAGACCTAATAGCCAAGAGTTCGGACAGTCAGGATACCAATACTTTGGTCTTTCCCCTTCATTGGGAGTTATGGGAGTCTCTCTAGCTAGCTCTGCCATGGGTCATTTGGTCTTGAAGGTTAGTCCCATTTCCCTAAAGGGAAGGCTCACCTGTGATGTCACCTGACTTTGGTAGCAAAAATTGCTGTGTATAACACATGCTTCAGACACTGGCTCGCACAAAGCATTCCCATAGCGTCAACACCATGACACAACTTCTCGTTCCCTTTCTGTCTTTGTGTTTATTTATCTTATATGGTTAAAGTTCTGAAATTTTTGCGGGTTCCCGACACCTTCCCTTATCAAGGAACTTCAATACACTGGTGCCGAAACCCGGAAATGAAGGAGGGACACGCTGTCGGAGAGCCCTCACTGCATGGGGGAGCAGAGACCAAGGTGGGTGGCGCTTCTGGTTCGAGGAGAGGCGGCTGGCATCCAAAGAGTGAGCGGAGGAGTGTGTGGCGTTTGCTAGGAGTCCGGAGCCTGCTGCTTTCCACCCTGTTTGGGGACTCGCATGGAATGTGTGACTCGCTGCTGGCTGCCCTCAACCGGAGGAGCCATCGCTGTCCGCCAGGAGGCAGAGGAGCATTGAGCCATCCAACAAAGGATGTCAAGTACCATTGCACTCACTCGGCACCTCGAGTAAGAGTCTCTCAGCTGGTTGAAGACCGAGCGGCAGTGTGTTCAGGAACCTGACCAAGATTTTTTTTTCTTTTCTTGTAATCCTTATGCTTCCATCTCCTTTTCTTTCACCTCGTCTGTCCTTACCCCAATGTACTGCGGCTGCCGTGACTGGTCCCCCCGGAGGTGGGTGGAGTAGAGCGCCGGCCGGCGAGGGGCGATGGGGGTATGTGATAGGCAGGATAAGGCCGGTGGTGTGACTGAAAATGAGAGTCACCTGGACGCCGCACCAGTCTCAGGTTTCTCACAGAGAACCTTCGGAAGCATAAAAGGAGGAGCGACAACAGTGAAGGACGAGAGAGGACCAGGTGTGGACTTTATGCTATGTTTTGTTTATGTGTGTGCAGCAGTTGTCCGTTAGGGGCTTTCGTTTTGTGTTTGTTTATTTTATATGATTAAAGGTTCTCTAAGCGATGTGGGGCCAAAACATTTTTTGTCACATACATCAAACGCCTCCGGCTAGCTGCCTGTCCCCTAAACACACTGTAAAAAAACGCGGTCCCTGTAGACACCACAGGCTCCAAAAACGGCAACAAAAACAATCATGTCTCACCCGGACCACGAAACCTAACAAACAGTGTTCCAGCCAATCACTGGCAAGAAGTATTTGAGGGTGGGTCCGGGGGGTTAGTGCACGTGCACATGAAGAGGGTGTGTGTGTGAAGGAGAGAGAAGCATCAGAGGGAAGTTTGAAAAATGGCCGAAACACGACCAAAGAGACGTCGTTCTGAGGAACAAATTAAAAAGAAGATGGAGTCGGATAAAGAACGTGCGAAGTTCCGAATTTACATCGGTAGCAAAGCTTTTGAACGATGGCGAGAACTCCGGCGGCAGAAGGGCTTCCAGTCCGACATTCAGGTTGCTCTGTTTTTGCTGGACAGGTGGGTAACGTTACATTGTTTTTTTTCTTGTAAATTGACGCTTATGTTCGCCAAACCCACACAAGAATATAATTAGCTAGAAATGCACGTTCACAATTATTTCAAGAAGCACGGAAGGGAGGGGGAGGAGATGAGATGCGGAGGAGGGAGGGTCTAGCCTCCGTCCGATTTGTTTGAAAATATTCCCGAACGTCAACACCCAGGATCGCTCAGAGAACCTTTAAAGTTCGTTCACGTTCATAACCGAAACGTTCAACGGTTTCTGCCTCCTCCTTCCCTTATCACCGAACTTCATTATAGCCTTTTACTGTTGTGTTTATGTATGAATGTTGGGTTGTAGTATTGTTTTTATTCACACAGTAGGCTAACTGCAAATATTTTCAACAATGATTTTGTCTACAGCATGCATTTCGAAGCAGTTAATAATTTAAATTATGGTTAAATTAATAATGAATTCAACAACATGTGGCCTACATAACACTTTACTCATTTGGAAACTGTAATTCTAGTAAAATGCTATAGAATTTGCACTGTCTTAAAGAGTCTGAAAGAGATGTTGGAAATGAAATACATGCATCATAACTTATTTAAACAAATTACGCTGACGGCTTCATTTCCAATGGTGTATGGTAAATTAAATTGTTAATAGGCATCCAATATATGCAATATAGTCAATATAGTAAATGAAGCCTGTATTCATTTTGATTGTATAGTCTATTCAAGTCAATTTCTACAACTGAACACACATGTTCATGTTTAATATTTCCTCCGTAATTACGTACATGAAGAAATGACCAGTTCTGAGAGACTGAGCAGGATTGATTTTTAGGTCAATGTTTTGGCTTTAAATCAATGATGCCCTCTGTCGGTAGGGAATAGTAAGATGGCCGCTCAAACACTTCCGGTGACTTCACTGCCTGATGGCAGTTTAGAACGCAATGTAATCCAGTCATTATACAGATCAGTGGTGCAAACTTAAATATTTAATAAGGTTCAGAATTTTTGGAGATTAGACATGTATTTTATCCAGTTGATAAATGTGAGTTATTTAAGAAGTATGCAAGCCAATTGTTTATTGACTACTATTAGTATGCAATTTATAGGTTTATGTCCCCCAAAAGTGTAAACACTATGCTTCCCGGGCACTATCAATGCATTGTGAGTGGTCCATTCAGATCAGTCAATCTCTTTCCAGCTCAACCTATAGTGAGAGTTTAGGGCTTGGCTACTTTACCAGAGGGTTTAGCCAGTGTTGCAGGGCTGGACAGTCCTACTAAAAATAGATGTGTGAGAACAGTGAAAGGCTTTTAGGGGCATGTGTCCGATTTGAAAAAAAAAAAAAAAAGTCAAAAGCCTACAAAGTCATTGCCGAATAAGGCAGTGAGACAACCAGTCAGCTGTCTAAGTTTTCGGACGCAGCCATTGTGTATGTATCTTGTCTAACACACCTAATTTAAACCATTAGGGGAGACAGTAAAGAGAGAGCTCTATGATTTGAGCGTTCCAATTTACAGGGTCCCTACGCAGTGTTCACTGTTCCCTGAGAAAGGGAAAATAATTGGGTATTTATGACACATTGCAGCACAGCTAAACATATTCCTGATATGTTGGACATTTTATTGAAAGTAGCTTTTACCTGTTTTTCAAAGTCGTTTGAAAATATGCTTTATTTTTGTAATTCTGCTAGGTCGAAGAAACTACATACTTCACCCCTAAACAAAATAAAACAATTTCACATTCAGAACTCAACATAAAAATAAATAAATAAACAAAACAGACACCTACCTCCAATGTCTGGTCGCAGCTTGTTATCATAGCCATCTAGTAAGCTGTTCAATATATGTGTGACGTCACTCTCATACACTTTGGGGGTCAGAACCCATGTTTTGTTTGTCACTTCGTCATCATCACTTTCCAGCTGAACAGAGCTAATGGGTAAAACAAACAAAAAAAGGTGAATCAAAGATGCTAATGATCCTATTTTCAACACTTTTAAATTGCATTTGATTTTTGTAGTCTCTACAATGTTAGCTGAGTTTATGCTGATTTTATTTTCACAACATTAATATCCTTATGATTTGGTTCTGCTATTACATATGATCTTGTTAACAAGCCATCAAGTGATTATACTGCAAACATTTATTTCCACCTTTTTTCAGACAATTTGACTGTAAAACTTTTGCTGATAATTTACTCACCCCCACATCATCCAATATATCCATGTCTTTCTTTCTGCAGTCGAAAAGAAATTAACAGCATTTTTCTTCATATAATGCACTTTACTGGGAACCAAATGGTTCAAGGTTTCAGTGCAAACTGTTCAAAGGCTTTAAACGACACCAGACGATGAATAAGGGTCTTATCAATTGAAACGGTCGCTCATTTAAAAAAAATAAAAAAAGTTTAAGTTTTAAAAGCTCAAATGCTCGCCTTGCTCTGTTCTGTGATGCGCGTTCGTGACTCTCCTTTTCGAACTCGTTCATCAAAATGAACAAATCTTTTCCCAAGTCAACTCATTCGTTGAATGAACCAAATGACACGAAAAAAGATTTGTTCATTTTGGTGAACGAGTTCAAACAGGAGAGTCACGAACGCATCACAGAACAGAGCAAGGAGAGCATTTGAGCTTATTAAACTTAAACTTTGTTATTTATTTTTTTAATGAGCGATCGTTTCGCTTGATAAGCCCCTTATTCATTGTCTGGAATCGTTTAAAGCCCTTTGAACAGTTTGCATTTTGTACTGAAACTGTGTTTTGGACCTTGAACCGTTTGGTTCCCATTGAAGTCCATTATATGGAGAAAAATCCTGGAATGTTTTCATCAAAAACCTTAATTTCTTTTCGACTGAAGAAAGAATGACATGGATATCTTGTATGACATGGGGGTGAGTAAAATTAGCTTTCAAAATCTTTAAAAAAATGAGCAGTATTCTCTGCTCTAAAACGCTGGGGGTGTGTCCCCAAAAAATCTGGAACACAGCAATGGTGAAAAAAACTCCACAATTCAGTACTTCACAGTTCACAGTCTTCGTAATGTGTTTTAGAAATACATTTCTAACATTTATAATGTGTTTCGAATTTTAAAGGGTTAGTTCACCCAAAAATGAAAATTAAGTCATTAATTACTCACCCCCATGCTGTACCAACCCCGTAAGACCTTCGTTCGTCTTCGGAACACAAATGAAGATATTTTTGATTAAATTTGAGAGCTGTATAACTACCACATTGGCTGCCTAAGGGACTGCCTCTTGACGGCCCAGAAAGTCAATGAAGAAAATGTTTAAATATCCCAAGTGACTACCGTGGCTCAACTATATGTTAATCAAGCGACGCGAATACTTTTTGTGCGAAAAAACAAACAAAAATAACGAGTTTATTCTGCAGATCGCAATTCTCGCGCATGCGTCGTGGAAATCTAAGGAAGTCTCGTTTCTGGCCTACAAGGAAGAAAAGAAATAGTCGAATAAACTCGTTATTTTTGTTTGTTTTTTCGCACAAAAAGTATTCGCGTCGCTTGATAAACATATAGTTGAGCCACGGTAGTCACTTGGGATATTTAAACATTTTCTTCATTGACTTTCTGGGCCGTCAAGAGGCAGTCCCTTAGGAGCCAATGTGGTAGTTATACAGCTCTCAAATTTAATCAAAAATATCTTCATTTGTGTTCCGAAGACGAACGAAGGTCTTACGGGGTTGGTACAGCATGGGGGTGAGTAATTAATGACTTAATTTTCATTTTTGGGTGAACTAACCCTTTAAGTAATTTAACTTGAACCATTAAAAAGGCGAGAAATTAACAAAAGATAATGATAAATATGACAGTGAGTCTTTGGGAAGTGGGGCTGTGATACTGCAGGCTGGAGACAGACAGACATACAATAATAATGTTGCATTAGAGGTGGAAATGTGCTCTCAGGCGTTTCTCAGTTCTCAGTCCCTGGCAGCACTCCTAAAGTCAGATTGTGAGGGGAAGGTGCGATAAATGCAAGCCTCTGTTTTCATCTACAACAATATCTATCTATCTATCTATCTATCTATCTATCTATCTATCTATCTATCTATCTATCTATCTATCTATCTATCTATCTATCTATCTATCTATCTATCTATCTATCTATCTATCTATCTATCTAATCTTCAATTGATAATGAAGGTTGAGGACCTTGGCAAAGCAATCAAACAATATTGTGAGGCAGTAACCATGGAGTCCGTAGATATCCTTGAGAGAAACTGGAACAAGGCATATGTGACTGAGAGCTGTACTGCTCTGGCAGCTTCAGAAACATTTCAGAAAGGCAAGACTACAATACAACACTTTCAGTACATTTCACTGTACATTATACGGGGAAAAAAACACTGCATTATTTCAACACATTTTTCAACAACACAAGCTGTTCATCAACAGCTTGTGAATCCCTCTTGCAGCTCTTCTTCTTATTTTCTTTAAGCAGTTAACAAAGAAATGAAGACCCGACTTTTACACAAAATACTTTAGTTAAAGTGAACATCAAGCAGGCTTGTCACGATGATTACATAATTGTCAAGTTTAGTGGATTATTTCGGATAACTCATCATTGTGTGCACTTTAAAAATCGATTACACGATTGCATTACCTGAGTAGACGGCATCCGTTATCTATTGCTTTTGAAGCAACTCAACGCTCACATATAGTGTAGACAGGTGCCAGCCATTAAGCCAGTGGCTCCCAACTGGGGGGTGGGGGTGGGGGGTCTAGGGTCATGTGAGGTTGTATGCTTTGAGGTCCAAATATGGATACAAAAAAACCTCTTCATAGGTATAGTTTAGGAATGCTCCACATGATCGACCACTCATTACTTCCTTCAAGAAGTCTTGAAGCGGAGGCTGTCCCCCTTCACCTTGAAGGTGTATGTTGCCGCAATCGCAGCACATCACAATGCTGTTAATGGAAAGGATGACCGGGTCATCAGGTTTCAGATTGAATCCGTCCAGGTTGCGCCTCATCCCCTCCTGGGACCTCTTTCATCATTTCAGGTAAGAGCTCCTTTCGAGCCAATAGAATCAGTTGAGCTTGAAGGGGTGATGAACTGAGAAATCAAATTTTCGTTGAGCTTTTGACATCTAAGAGGTCATCATATTATAAGAATATCCTGTAAGTTTCAGAACTGAAAACGTCCTTGTTAGTCCAATAAAAGCTTTTATTGACACCAGGATCAGCAAACGACTCGTTTTTCAAAGTGGGGAACTATGACGTCAAAGAGGATAAAACACCACCAAGTTGAAGTTGAAGATCACCGTTTCGTGCATTACACGCATAGCTAAATAACCAACGCATAGCGTCACATAGAACGCTATATGACAAAACGGCACTATACTATGCACATGGCACCCGTTATCGTTAATATAACACGCGCTGTGATGGTTAGGTTTAGGTGTGGGGTAGGGTAGGGTAGTCTCATATTACGCGAAATGATTTATGACGCCTTGGGTTCGCGTGAATATTAACGATAAAGGGTGCCATATGCGTAGTATAGCGCCGTTTTGTCATGTGACACTAAAGGATGAGAACGGGCTGAAAAAACATAGGCCTAACTCGCGATGACAAACCGGATCGAGCTACCGAGCAATACAGAATATTGTGCAGCGCCTGGTTGTGGATGAAGACAGTCGCTGCATAAGCTTCCTCTGGATTCCAATAGGACTGCATGGATAAACTTTATTTTTAATGACGTTCCAGCTGATGAGGGTAAAACATTGTCCGTCTGATGGCTTCATTACACTGAGGATTGTTTTGTAAACAAGACTGGATTTGCAGACCGATTAAGAGTAAAGAACGGTGCTGTGCCGTCAGGAATTGTGCAACACACGGACTCTGGGTCGAACATGTATGGGCGAATCATTCCGGTTCCCATTTTACAATATTGGACGTTTTCAAAGCAATTTCCCCCAAGTGCATCGACAGGTGAGTTGAAACTCATTATAATATGCAAAACTGTTATCCACTCACAGCAGTGGGCGTTTACCTCCAAGTCTTCAGCGCGAGACGCCCATAAAAACCGTGCGTTTTTCAGCTAGGCTCAAAACTAGGGTACAAAATAGCCTATTACTTATTCATTTTGATGTTTTTGAATGCAAAAACCAAGCGAACATAATAAGTTTACCTCAGACAACAATACAATAAAATTTAAAAAAAACAGTTCATGACCCCTTTAAAATACTGTGTGTAAAGACAGTGCTCCTGACCACACTCACGCAGAAGAGAAAGGCTGTCTCAATCAGAGGTGCAGGGTAGTGGATGCCATCACCTTGGTGTACCATTCCCAAAGCTAGCCGTGCCCCCTCGGAGTGAGAGCTGATATCTGCAGAGCTGCGGGCAGGGCGACACCTAACACATTTGTGAAATTCTATAATCTCCATGTGGAGCCGGTCTCTACCCATGGGTTGGGTACAAACAGGTAAAGTGCAGGAAGTAGGGGTGTGTCATATACCATCCATGATAACACGGGTATACATTTTTACATGATAAAAAAGTATCATATCACAATATCAATGATATAGCAATCCAAAGATGGTGTATTATAGCAGCCCATTCTCACCCCCAAGGCGTCACTTAACTGACGCCTTGGGAAGCATTTGGACATGCTTCAATATCTGACGCTTTAGGCGCCCTTTAGCGTCAGTTAGATGACGCCCTAGGATCGCGTGTACCCTACCCCCACCCCACACCTAAACCTAACCGCGTCCTCTAACTGACACTTTCCTTTAGCGTCAGTTAGATGACGCCGTAGGATCGCGTCATGTAAGTGACGCTAAAGGGCGCCTAAAACGTCAAATATTGAAGCATGGTCAAAGGTGACGCCTTGGGGTGAGAATGCGTTGATTATAGGGGTGTAACGGTACATGTATTCGTATTGAACCGTTTCGGTTCGAGGCTTCCGGTTCGGTACGCATACAAACCGAACGATTGCTTGGACCATTTTTCCTGCCGGCAAAATTCGTGCTGACGCGGCCAACACAACGTTGCGCAACATCAAATGGCAAGCGTAATGAAAGCAGAACGAAACTGCGCTACTCGTTATGTGCTTCACGGATCGTTTATCAGTTCGGACCAGCAACATCTGTGCAGCGCGAGCCGATCTCCATCAAGCGACACTGTTACTACACAGCGCTAAGAGATCCGGTAAAGAAAACATTTGAATTCGCCACTGAGGTAATAACATCGCTGCGAGATCTAGTGAGATGCATTCACATTTCTCCGTTATTAACCGTAGATCTCTGTTAGATCAAACAGCGCTGTCATGGAAACCAGGAGAAACATTGTGCCGTGAATGAACTAGTAATACTTACGTCCACAGACCAGCAACATTCATCATGGATATAATATAGTAACACTAACTGGAACCAGTTTGGCTGGAATGGTGAAATGCTTTCAAGTACTTCACACATCTTTTTCCAGCACTTCAAAATTCAAATATTATATAAATAAATATATATTTAAATGTTATTTTTAATGTGATGACCAAAACATTATTTGTTCATTCTTCAAAGATGACCCCCATTTATAAACCTGAAAGTTTCAAGATCTAGGAAAACTCACACTTATTTAAACATATTTTTTCTTGAAACAAATAGGAAATTTCTCTGGCATTTCTTTCTTTTTGCTGTATCGAAAACGTACCGAACCGTGACTTTAAAACCGAGGTACGTACCGAACCGTGATTTTTGTGTACCGTTACACCCCTAGTGTATTACGTTCCCTAGAGCGCACAACAACAACACCTGTCTGAGAGTAAGAGCATCTCTGATGATGAGGCTGACATGTACCTAACAAAGGGAGCTACTTCAGTAGTATGGAAGTGGTTGGGTTAAGAGGTAAGACCTCCAACAAAGCACAATACTTTACAAAATATGCAAGAAAACTGTTACCGCTAAAGGTGGAAACACACCAGACTTGTTTCACCACTTGAAGCAAAAACAAACCGTCGAGTACAACCAGGAAGTTACGCGAGGAAGAGATGCTAGCACGGGGCTCGAATTCTGGCACGAGATTGTGGGTATTGTGCATAATTTTAACAATTCCTGCAGGTCTCCCACTTATAATGTGGGAAATTCCCCGGCAAACATTTATCACTATAGCATGTAGATTGTATGAGAAGTCTAAATGAATCCACACAGACTATAAAATCAAATCAATCATTTAAAATTTTACTCCGAGACGCAATTTCACAAAGCGCGTGAGTTAGTTCAGTGGTGCTGCATCCTTCTTTCTCTCCAACACATTCTCACCCCAAGGCGTCACCTTTGACCATGCTTCAATATTTGACGTTTTAGGTGCCCTTTAGCGTCACTTACATGACGCGATCCTACGGCGTCATCTAACTGACGCTAAAGGAAAGCGTCAGTTAGAGGACACGGTTAGGTTTAGGTATGGGGTGGGGGTAGGGCTCACGCGATCCTAGGGCGTCATCTAACTGACGCTAAAGGGCGCCTAAAGCGTCAGATATTGAAGCATGGTCAAATGCTTCCCAAGGCGTCAGTTAGGTGACGCCTTGGGAGTGAGAATGGGCTGTTCTCTCTCTCTCTCCTGGTGTGGGTGTTAGGTGCATTGTGTGTGGTGGCATTGGAGAGCGCTCTTTCCTTTTTGGGGTCTTCCCCTTTTGATTCTTTTCTATTTGATTTCCATCCCTCCGTAATGGGTGCAGGTGCCAGAAGCAGGTATATCAGTCAAAGACTGATAGGACAAACGAATGGGTTCGATAATGTAATCTCAGCTTCGCAAATGAATAAAGAACTCATAGTATTTTTGAAATCTGAAGCGTTAGAGAATCAATTGACTGTGGACGGATTGTGGGTGAAAGAGGCCTTTGTTCTGGTGTCCCTGTTATCTGCCCAAGCTACAAAAATCATTTGTTTCCAACAATACAATCATAAAATAACTTTTAAGATTTGGGAAAGTTGCGTGCCCATGAGAATGATTCCATTAGGGTGCAAAAATACGTCACTGAAGCATGATTTGTCTTTTTGACGCCAAGTCTACATGTTCCTAAGCTCCCAAGAACGATCTTTAGAGGCATCTTTATAGACGCTCCTACATCTTCTTTTTTTTTTTTTTTTTTTTAAAACCTAGAATGGAAAACTAAGCATGAGCAAAAGATTTTGTTTCAGACCTAGTAAGGATCCGTAGACCTGCATTGGATTTTTAGACTAAATTATATTCTGCTGATTTTTTTAGATGATCAATGCAGACATGAACTTTTACAAGATCTTCCTGAATTTTCAATGGAAGCAGAAAAAGCAATTTTTGGAGGCTCAGTTTACTTTTAATGATCTGACTTCAGCCACACTGTAAAAAATATTGATGGTTTAACTTGAAAAAGTAAGTAACCTGGTTGCCTTAAAATGTTAAGTTCATTGAACTGGAAAAGGTGAGTTAATACAATGAAGGAGATTAATTTAACCATCAGAAACTCAAAATGATATGTTATCTGAACTAAATAAATTATTTAAGTTGATTTGACAAAAGAAAATATGTTGTGATAACAAATCTTGAAAATATTTTTTACAGTGCATAATGGAACTTTCATCAGGTCGGGCACAAGGAATTGATGGACTTCCTGCCGAATTTTACAAACGCTTTTGTTTTATATATATATATATATATATATATATCATATTAACACAGGCTCATTGGAAACACGTATCTGAGGCAATATTTCTGTAAAATGTGTACCAATACATTCATACAACAGAAATGAACACTAGAGGCAGCAAAACAGAAAGCACATTTAATCCTTTTCATACAAAAGTATGATTAGGGGCAGCTTATGGATTAATAAAGAATTATTTTCAAGCAGCTCCTTGCAGGATATTATATTATGACCTCAAAACACTTTTACCATAGTGTATGATTTGTCAACGAATACTTTGGAGTTTGCATCCCATTACCAGCTCTATATATGTTTGGCTTTTCTGATGTATTAAGCTTGCTCGGTAGCTCAGCTGCTACAGCAATGAGCTTGTGATGTAAAAAATAAATGAAGCTCGGCTATAAAATCCCATGAAACACGAGTTACGTCAAAAGAGCTCAAAGACTAGGCTACTAGAATCAAACTAAAATGGCACATTTGCTTTTGTTAACACTATCGGGTAATTTTAGGGTTTAATGAAGCTGTACTTTACTTTAACATTTTAGCGCCACTCACCGGACATTTCAATTCTGAACCGTTAAAATAAAATGTTGCCAGATTCACATTCTACTGTTTTAGACAAAACTGAACACGCTTTAGGGCCACTCAGAAGACATTTCACTTTGAAACTGTTGACTCAATGTAATATCATATAGTGATTCAGTCTCGTTACTACCGTTTACGTCAGAACTGGTTCCCCATTGGCACCGAGTTTCGGTACCCAACCCTACCTAGCACGTAGAATGGTTTCAATAACGTCAGTCGAAAGCCCAGTGTCCCTTAGTTGGTACCCATCAGGGGTCAAACATGAAGGGTTCACAGGTCGGGCCTGGTGATGTAATATCGTGCCCTCCGCCTGGGACTCTTCGGAATCGTCTCCAAGTATATTATTATCTCCAAGAACCTTACTCTGTTCGGCCAACGCAGTGCTATAGGCAAGACCCTTACTCTGGCTAGAACTCCCGGGAGCAGAGCCACTGGAAGAAACGCATACGGGAGTATTTTTGACCATGTGTGCGCCATTGCATCCAGACCCAGGGGCCTGGGTGACCAGTAGCGGAGTGGCAATCGGGAGAGTCGGGAGTTTTCCCGGTGGGCCGGTGGTGTTACGAGGCCGCGAGGGCCGGCCCGGTCTGATAAAATGTATTTATTGGAAGTTCGCCATGGCCCAAGCTAAGGGAAGAAAACAATTTTTTTTTTTTACATTTTTTATAACGGAGCATTTGCACTAAATGCCTGTCTTTACAGCAAAACGACACCCGTCATAGAACAGCCTCAGTGGCGTAGGTCGTAGGGCGTGAAGTGTTTGAATGCAGCTTTTTGATGCGCTGAACGCGAGTTCGAATCCGCCTTGCCGAACTCTCTCTTCTCCCTTTTCCCAACACAGATATGTAAAGATGTAAAATGTAAAACCTAATTTTATATTTTATGTTATATTTTGCCAACGACCTAAAATTGAAACCATATGGCGTTGCGCCATTATAATAACTGACATTAGAACAGCATCCAGTTTGTTCTGCGCGATTACTTTGCTCTCGCGATCATCTGGTGTTTTCTCCTAAATAAAAGCTCAAGGGTTTATTTCTTGCAAGTGAAGAAATTAGGACAAAAGTATTTTAATTTTCCTATATTATAGTGTAATGTAGGTTAAAATATACTTTTGAAATACTCATTTTCATTTACACATTTATAGGCTATAAATGGATTTTACAGTATGTCATAGGAATAATTATAAATCATTATTACATTATTATAATAATTGTTTGGCATCCTAAAACACCATTGATAATGTAATGCAAACTGAGACTCTCATAATTAAAAAAAATATTTGAGCCCTCTTTATTGTCCTGGTACAAATTAATGTTTTTTCTTTGTTCAACGAGCAGTTCATGGGTCTTAATTTCGATCTCTCAGAGAGCATGAGATTGATGCATTATAACCTTAAAATGTCCAACATTTTCTTGCAGGGGAGCATGCCCCCGAACCCCCCTAGAGGCACTTTTAGAAAGTACTATGGGAAAGAACGACCATTTATGAACTTTACTCCAGCATACTAGTACAACAAAGTTCCCTTTAAATCAGTAAAACTGTAAATGCTATTGGCTAATCGTGCCGGCGACGAGGGCCGGTGGTCTACGAAATTTCCCGGTAGATTTTTTGGTCCCACTCCGCCCCTGTGGGTGACTCAGAGAGAAGTAGAGGGGACATTGCGGTCTGCTGGGACTTCGTAAAATCTGGTCCAGATCTGTTTTACTACATCTGGGTGGAGTTTCATTTCCCTGTGTGTAATTTCTGTCTGGACAGTAAATCCACTCCCACATTCAGATGCCCTGGAATGTACACTGCCCAGAGTGACAGGAACTTCTCCTGGGCCCAGAGAAAATCTGCCTTGCTATTCAATTCAGATTGCATGTGTGCAGACCTCCCATGTGACTATGTAAGAGACTGCCGCTGTGTTGTCCCGCCACACTAGGACACCCTCTCAACTGAGGGAGAAATTATTTCGGGCCTAGAAATACTTATTCCATCAACTTGATACAATTAATTTGCCAGTCAAGATGATGCCTCCCCAGATAACCTGGGCTGGACGACCACTTAAGACTGTTACGACGGCAAGACACACCAAGAGTGGGACCCAAGGTGAGGAACCGGGGTCAGAACCAAGTAGAAAGGGAACAAAGCCACAGCGTGTAACGCAGCTGCCATGAGACCTATGTAATGTCCTGACCTAGTCAGATGTTTCTTTAGGGTGTAAAATGGTCTTCTTGACACAAGCAGGGAACAGTTGTGACCCCGATGGTGATAGAGTCCCATTTAACCCCCAAGCAAGTTACCCTCTGGGCAGGAAAGTTGAATTCCTTTCTTGGCATTGAAACTCAGCCCCATATAGAGAAGATAAGTGGGGATCGATCTAGATATCGAAGTGCAAGCTCTTGAGACTGGGCCAGAATCAGCCAATCATCTATGGCTAGGTCGACTGGAAGGACCCGGAATTGGTAAGCTTCGGCCCCCAAAGCAAACATCAGGAACTTCCAGTGTTATGGCAATATTTCTATATAAAAATATGCACCTTTTAACCCTCAGGTGCTCTTCGTTTCGGAGTCACACTTGTTATCTTCCCGGTCAAAAGTGACCGGACACCTAAAAATGAAACTTTCTCCATCCCAGTAAAACCAATGCAATTTATTTTTGTTCTATAATATTTATTCTTTTTAATTTAGTATTTTGAGACAATTTAAATGAACTTATTAATATTTATGCAATATTTATGGTTTATTTTTGCCATAGAAAAATATATATTATTTTCTGTATATATATTATTTTCTTCAAAAAAATATTAATGCAGTATTTTAGTTTAATTTAGAGTCTAGGCCTTCAGAAAAAAAAATATTTTTTGAAGAAAATTAGCACCATCTGGTTACAGTATAGAGAAAAAGCGTAGAATCATGGTGTAACCACTAGACGGCATGTACAGCTCTCTATGGAGAGGCATGTGAATTCCCCAGCTGTTTATGAACACATTTTTGTTGTTGTTGTTGTTGTTGGTGGATTTGTATATATAGTTGAAACAATCTCAAAAACTATTTCTTATTAAAAAAAAATGACAAAAAACAAATATTCACAAATTTTTTTTCTTTTTTTTTTTTTTTTTACAATTTCCCATTCATTTCCTATGGGGTCATTTTTGACCAAAGACCACAAGTGTGACTATTTTTTTTAAGACCACTTAGCATGCTCAGATCATGACCTCAATTTTTCTGTGTGTTCACATACATAATGCCATAAAAGTCACCAAGTTTCGTAACATCGTGATGAAGCTGTGATTTTTAAAAATTCAAAACATACTTTTTATAATCAAAATTTATTGGTGTGTATGTGTATAAAAGTGTGTTTGTATGTGTGTGTGTGTGTTGGTGGGTGTGTCTGTTTTGCACTCTAGATGTTGTAGAGTGTCACCCCTTTCTTGCGGTGTACTTTTTTTTTAGAATTGTGGCCGATTTGTAGATTGTACGTACAAAAATTCAGAGAATTTTTTTTTTTGTATCAATTTCCCATTCATTTCCTATGGGTTGTCATTTTTGACAGAAGAGCAAAAGTGTGAAACATTTTTTTTTACGACCACTTAAATTGCTCGAATCATGACCTCAATTTTTTTGTGTGTTCACATACCCAATGCCATAAAAGTCACCAAGTTTCGTAATTTTCTGAAGAAGCTGTGATTTTTAAATACTCAAAACAGATATCTTTAATCACAATTTATTGGTGTTTTTGTGTATAAAAGTGTGTGTGTATGTGTGTGCGTAGGGGTGGGTATGTCTGTTTTGCACTCTTGATGTTTTAGAGTGTCACCCCGTCAATGCTGAGCACTTTTTTTCTGCATCGTGGCCGATTTGTAGATTGTACACACAAAAATTCTCAAAGTTTTTGTGTTTTTGTCAATTTCCCATTCATTTCCTATGGTCGGTCATTTTTGACCGAAGAGCACAAGTGTGACTATTTTTTTTACGACCACTTAGCATGCTCGGATCATGACCTCAATTTTTTTGTGTGTTCACATACCCAATGGAATAAAAGTCACCAAGTTTCGTAACATTCCGATGAAGCTGTGATTTTTAAAAATTCAAAACATACATTTTTTCGGTCAGAAATGACTGAAGAGCACCTGAGGGTTAAAGGGGTGGTTCAGAATTTTGGACATCAGGCCTTATTTCCAAGTTACCTTTAGTGGTATTTATCAGTAGACAGTTGTCAAAAATTTTCATCCAGTCATTCCAGTTGCATAGTTCGCTGGCGCTAGGCTAGCAGGAGTCAACGGTAACTGCTAGCCTGCCATTAAAAACAGTTTTACCCACTCTACAGTACACCGAAAGCAAATAAATTATAACGCCAGACTATCGGTGTAAATGCCTGTTGAGTGTTGAGAGAATAAAGTTAGAAATCAAACTACCCTTATAATATAAGTCGACACCACTATGACTAAAAGTTTGCTAAGAGTTTGACTAAGAGTTATTCCCTACTAAAGCAAGGCAGTATTTGACCTAAGTAAATCTATCTATAGCAGACTGGTGGGAGTGGCCTTGGAAAGCAACATATACATTTAACAACACTTAGCACAAAGTTTACCTGTCTATTTGGCAAAAAGAATCTCTGATGTAGCACTGATTTCATTTTTTGTTTTCCTTTCTACTGAATAGGCAGCCAAGTTTTTTTGAAAGCCCATTTTTCCAGCGGTAAAGTCCCCCTTTAAGGATTAATTACAACTGTTTCATACAAGCAAACTCATAGAAAGACAGACATTATTCAGGGCTGGATTATGGACCGAGTCATGAGGTGCCATGCCCAATGTTATCTACCACAACATGCATTTTCAATTTTATTTTCGCAGCCAAAATATCATGAAAAGATTCGTTACATTTGCGAAAAACAAATTGGGGGGTGGGGGATTTCATAACATATCTCCCAAGGCTTTTTATGCAACACACCGCAAGCATTTTGGTGTCTTGGTCAACTAACAAATACCTGAGCTTTGGTTCAGAATACAATGTTGAGGTGTTACTAAGGGCAAACCAGCAGGCTGAGTCCAATCTAAGGCAGTACTATCAAAATCTTTTTATCATGCCTCTATAGTCAGTATTAACCCCTGTGGTGCAACTCTAGATGTAAATGTCACATAATCTTGGGATACAGCTAACAAGAGTCACCAGCGCCACACTGTCAGTCACCCGCTGTCAGCTTTTAATCTCCTTGAATCTGACACTTGCCTCGGATATGCCTTATGGGTCAGAAAAAAATATCCTACAAGGAATAAAATAACTTCATCAGGTCAGGGCTCCTCAAATCTTGCCCTGGAGGGCCAATCCCCTGCAGAGTTTAGCTCCAACCCTGATCAAACGCATCTGAGCAAGCTAATCAAGGACTTCAGGATCACTCGGGAATCACAGGTAGGGGAGTTTGATCAGAGTTTGAGCTTACCTCTGCAGGGCAGTGGCACTCCGGGACGCTAATCTAAGTCCATTTACGTATATGGACACATATTTTCAAGGGAAATGTTGGCATCTGCTTCTGAGATTACATGTCTACATATAACTTTCTTTTAAAAATAGTTGAACGCCTACAGTGTTCGGTTTCAAAGATCATGAAGATTAGGGAGATAACCCTGAGTGACAGTATAAGTAGCAGTATCTAACACAGTCTCATCCCAAAAAGTCATATAACTGACGTTTTGGGACGTATTTTGACCATACGTCAATATCAGCCTTTTTAGGGCCCCCTTAAACGTCGGTAGATACAACTGACGCTTTACCTTTAACATCAGTTAGGTGACGGGTTAGGTTTAGGGTTAGGTTTAGGTATGGGGTAGAGTTAGGATCCCATAACCTCATCTACCGACGTTTAAGGGGGCCCTAAAAAGGCGAATATTGACGTATGGTCAAAAGACGTCCCAAAACGTCAGTTATATGACGTCTTGGGGTGAGACCGGGTTGCAGTATCAGTGCTATTCCTTCAGTAAGTAATTGTCAATCAGTGATTAAAGCACTGTTAAGAACTACTTGAATTTCTGCACAGCTCCTGTATTAACAGTTAGAATCCTTCAATTACAAGGTCTGGCAAGCCTTTCCCAATCAATAATCAATAGACGTGGATAGGTGAATGCCCTATCTGAAAATGGATTGGATGAACACATTAGAAACCTTGGTAACACTTTGTAATAACTGCACGCTATTAATCATTAGTTAAGCATGAGTAAACAGTTAATACATCATTTATAAAACATTAATAGACATTAATATGCAGTTTATAAATATAGCTATACACGCTTCTTTCTTGATTTATAAGCATATCTATAATGCGTTTAATGATTGTATTTTCATACTTTGTTAATGATCAATTAATAATTTCTAAATAACATTATTTGCAAACCAGTTGTTTAAGAGTTGTCAGTCATTCATAAGATCACTTAGAAAGTGTAAGTAAATGTAGTAAATACAGGTAGTTATAAAGCATTTAGTAGTGGTCAGTTAACTATTTTTGTGACCTAATCTAAAGTGAGGACTATTCATGCTTTGTAAAGCATTTATAAAGGTGATTTAAAGACTCGTCAATCTGAATCTAAACAGTAAAATGTAACAAACACAAAATGCTTTACAAGGCATAGTCCTCACTTTAGATGAGCTCACGAACATAGTTAACTGACCACTACTAAATGCTTTATAACTACCCAAATTAACCCTTAATTACAGCATTAATACATGTTAATAAAGCATTTATTAACACATTAAGTAACCATCACTATATGTCTGAATAATAAGATGTATGAATGTACATTTAAATAGTTTATTAATCATTTACTTACTCGCTCTAAGTAATCGTATGAACCACTGAAAACTCTTAAATAACTGGTTCATAAAAAATGCAATTCTTCATTTAGAAATGATAAATTGATCATTAATAAAGGATGAAAATACAATTATTAAACAAATTATAGATATGCTTTTAAATCAAGAAGAAAGCATTTATAGCTGTATTTATGAACTGCTTATTAATGTCTATTAATGCTTTATGAATGATGAAGTAATGGTTTACTCATGCTTAACTAATGATTATTAGCGTGTAGTTATTATAAAGTGTTACCGAAACCTTTTATGGTATGAGATCTGACTTAAACAAACATAAAGGACGGGTTAAATATATATAGGGACATAAGCAGGCTTTAACTATAATTACAATATTAAACGCTTTTGTCAGTAATCTTTTAAAACATAGACAGCCCATGTGACCTATTCGACTATATTCTTTTAAGTAGGCTTTTAAGATGATCTAAATACAAATGATTCACTTAATATTTGCTCATGTCTCCAGTTAACATCATATGGTTGAAAAATCAAGGTTCAGTTACTCAGTTACTTTATTTTAAACAAATACTAGTAGTGACAAGCATTAGATTAATATTTTGTGACTTCATTTCACCAAACTAGGTTTTCTCAGCCCCCTCTATAGAATTAGGGATCCGGTGATGGGGGCTCCCCGTTTGTCAAAATCATTGTGGGGCCCCCAATAGCTCTGGGCTCACTCTTTCCTCCCATTATAGACTCTCCTGACCATCTGAAAAAAGTACACCTAGTATGATGGACAGAAGGTTCAATATCACGTGGCTTCTGATTTTTGATTAGGCCAATGCTACATACAGCTTCATTTCAAACTGATTATTATTTATTTTTACACGTTCAGCATTATCGCAGGGAACCACATGTTAAAAAAAAATCTCAATCCCAATAATGACAGGTAAAACCCAGTATGATCTTCCTTTATATCAACACTTTGATATGTATTTGATTTGTTTGTAGTTTTGTGGTCATCAACTTAGACTGTTAGGCCGGAATTATCCCAACAGCAGGTGGAGAGGAGGAGTCAATCGCTGACTTAAATCTTCTTAAACAAATGTCTGGACTGAAATGGCGTCATGTACATGACGAAGATGAACTTTACCCCTTTGACTGTATACAATGACAAATAGCATACTGTTAATAGAGGGAAAAGTCTCATTTGAATTCCTGCTTCCCAGATTCAGTTTAATGGCTGTTTGAATCATGACACACCTCTTCTCAATAAATACAGTCATTGTTCTATTATTATGAGGTTGTATGTATAAAATATGTTGGTGGTCGTGTATAAATATATATAATATTTAATTTAATATATATTATTAGCATATAGCCTATATATAAATAGAACTGGCACACACTGCAATGTGAAAACATACATTTAGACGTTAAAACAGATCAAAGGAATCCAAGGGAAATAGAGTAAATCATCGCTGACACTCCACACACAATGCGTATCATAACTAATGTTAAATTCGTCTGCCGATGTGATATTCTTACCTCAAAGGAAGATAGGCGAATAGAAAAGCCCATAGAAATAGCTTGAGTGTGATCTCGGGGATGGCCATCGCATTCAAGCATTCAGAGGAAAAATGAAAAGAAGCCATGATCACCATCTTGCTCTCTCTTCACACAGATCGACGCGTCCCCTTTATTTACTGCCTTTCCTCGCTATTACACATAGCAGATCGCTTTGGCGTCTCAGAGCCGTTGCTGCGATGCAATACAAGCCGTCACAAAAACAACAAAACGCCCGCACACCAAATGAAGGCGAGTGTCCTGCTATATCAGATATGGCTAGATCACTGGAATCAGATGAAAAAAAGATAAATGCGATCTCTCCGGGTCCAGTATAACTGCTAAAAGTGTGGATGCAGATGAATTGTGTGTGAAAGCCGATCTGATGCACGTCGCTGCAGCACAACACATGCGTGGTAGAGATGGACCCAAAGCTCGCATGCTTCTATTAATAAAATCTATATCCAGTTAACATTTTAACCGCAGGCATAGCGTCTGCATTTACGTGTTTGTTGCTGTTGTTATTAGATTATTATGCTAGGATTATTACAAAATACAACAATATTTAATAAAAGGGAATAAACAAAACTTTTGTAATGTAGTTGGTCTGTGCGCAAAAATGAGCGTTTTTATCGCGGCATTTTTGTGTTTTCGAACGCGATTTTAGATTTCCGATAGTTTTATATAGGTTATGTTGTTAAATTAATTTAAAAGCATTTAATGTTAAGATTTAAATACATTTTTTCATGTGACGATGAGGCTGCATGAATAGTAGATAGGCTAGTTACTTTAAAATGTTTTTTTTTTCTTTCTCCTAAGCAGTTTATAAGCTATTTTAATAGCTTGTAGAGGGGACATTATTTAATACATTTTGTAGAGGGGACATTATTTAAGAAATTATGTGAATATTTTGATGATAATTATTTATCATATCAATAAATAACAATATTAAAGTCCTGCGTGATTTGGAGTGCAATTACCACTAGAGAGACAGACAGACAGACAGACAGAGAGAGAGAGAGAGAGAGAGAGAGAGAGAGAGAGAGAGAGAGAGAGAGAGAGAGAGAGAGAGAGAGAGAGAGAGTCAGTCTGTCGTGATGCGACCACAGGAAGCTGTCATGCCTCACAGCATGAGGAAAAAGAAGAGCATGTTAATTCCACGTGATGCAGGCTACTACCAATCGCTGCGTACAGCTTGCAGATGTCACATATCTGTAATCAGGTAGCGTTATATCATCAGGTAAAGTGAAACAATTTGACAGAGTTGCTATTTATGGGAGGAAACCCACTTTCTGCAGATGCACACATCAAGAAAACGTCAAGTCGAGCATGTTGTATTCCAGTACCATGGACAGCGCTTTAAATGTCCTCAAGTGAAATGTCTGGTGAAACAGACACACACACGCACACACACAAACATAGATCGATAGATCAACACAATATCTAAATATATATATATATATATATATATATAGGTCAAAATGTTAACTATATCACAAATAAATAATTAGGTCATTAAGTTAAATTATCCTCAAGCAATCCAGAAAATATGTTTTAGAAAATCGCTTATATAACACCATGTGTCTAATGAATTATCTAATGTTTTTAAGTGAGGCATTGTGCCTGAATGGTCCATCCACTTCTTTTAGCCACTGGGAAGGAATAAAATGGAAAACGGATTATAATTCACGCTCCTGGCCTGTCCTCATTTTCACTGATGTCAGCTTATGCCACGAATGCTCAGTATTAGTGCTCAGCACAAAAGTTAGCCCAGGGAAGTAGCCTATCGTGCCTGTGGTCATGCTTGCTTTGCTGGCCTATATCTCTGAGAACACACAGCACATGCAGTATTTCTCCTCTAATCTGTTGGGTTATCCAAAATTATTTTACTCAAATAAATGATGTCACCAAACCAACATTGTTGTCGGCGAGACTATCGCTAACATTGTAATTGCAGAACTTTTCTCTACTTTCATTTAATAATCTACCTCACTTTTGAGTTTTAGAATTCCACATAGAGAGAAAGCCGTAAATCAAATTTTAACAAAGTTTTATTAAAGAGATTGTAAAGTTCCATTTATGTTCTGTTTAGTTTGATTCTTTGTTTTTAGTTTATTTGCTGTTTTAGTCCTCAGGCATTTGTTACACTACACTGTAAAAATTAATATGCTTTATCTAATCAAAAAAAAAAAAATGTGGCAACAGATTACAAGCAATATTATTAATTAAATTTAACAAATTAGAATTGAGTAATAATGAATAAAATGAATTCATTAAAAGTTAACCATTTAAAACGAGTAAAACTTACAACAACAACAACCAAAAGAAACATAAATTTAAGTCACCGTTATGGTGATCGGTGTTTGTTTTAAAATTACGGTTTTCTCCTTCAGTGATTCTGCTTGTTAACATCAAGTGTTTTTAATGTTGGCAATATAAAATAAAGAGTTCTTAATTAATATTTGACATCTGTCTGTTAGTGAGATATGTTTGTTAATTTTCTTTGATGTAAACTTTACTCATTTTAAATGGTTAACTTTTAAGGAATAACTTGATTAATTATAACTCAATTCAAATTTGTTAAATTATAATATTGCTTGTAATCTGTTGCCACAAGTTTATTGATTAGATAAAGGGTATTTATTTTTACGTGTAGCTTATTCACTAAAACGTTAGTTCACCCAAAAATGTTACTTGCCATCATTTACTCACCCTCATGCATTTCTTCGGAACTACCAACTTATTTTTGATGAAATCTGAGAGATTTCTGTCCCTCCATTAATTGACAGTCTTCACAACAACCAAAGTGAACTTCAAAACGTTCATAAAGAGATCGGAAAAATAATACATATGAATTGAGCGGTTTAGTCCATATTTTCTAAAGTGACATGATCGCTTTATATGATGAACAGATTTAATTTAGGCTTTTATTCACTTGTAAACATTCATCAACGCACACATCAGATGTGTTAAATGGAAGCTCAAGCACACAAGAACCAATGAGGTTCATTCTCTTCTTACGCAAAACGTTTGATCGTCAGTAAAAACCAATTAAGTTTGTTCTTGTGCATTAAGCATGGTTGAGCTTCTGTTTATGCTCGCTGATCAGTGTTTTTATGTGAATAAAAGCAGAAATGTAATCTATTCATTATATAAATTGATAATGACTAATTTGGACTAAACCACTAAATTTATGATCTCTTAAAAATGTAAATTAAAAAAATGTTTTCCGAAGATAAACAAAGGTCGGGTTTGGAAGGACATGAGGGTGAGTAAATGGGAATTTTAATTTTTTGTATATTTAGTATTTTTATTAGTAATTAGTATTTTCTGTTCCTTGCTTTACCAATATGCATATAGTTAATTAGATTTTCTATAATTTAGTGTACATTTCACATCAGCAAAAAAAGTTTTAAAACAATATGCTTTCTCAATAAAACAATGTTTTTCAGTTTATATGTCTTATTAGTGTAACGTATTTGCTTAATCATTAAAGCTACACTGTGTAACTCTTTTAGTTTATTCTTAGCTAAAAACAATTAGTTCTTTCAAAAATATATGTGCTCATTAATGTATATGGCTGTATATTTACTTTGTTCAAGTAATAAAGTATTCTCGTGAGTGTATAATATGCCATTGAAAACACATACGGGTAAGGGGTTCAAATGTCGGTCGCCATGTTGCCCCTCCATCTTGAAAGTACATTAGCCAAAGAGGGACATACCCGTTAATTCAAGCTTCGCCTTTCATGTTTATGCTTGAGTTAACACTCATGGACAAGGTTGAACTTGAAGCCATATCTTGGACTACATTGGCCACCGTAGGAGTTAAAGCAAAATCGGAATTGAGAGGAACAGAAACTAATATTCACTGGACGGTCATATAGCTTTTCACCGCTAGATGGGTGTAAAAATCACACAGTGTAGCTTTAAACACCATTTTGATACACAAAAGTAAGTTTCTTCGCTGTGATTGGTCATGATATTTTTTCAAATGTGATTGAGCTTGAACGGTGCAGTATGTTGTATGCCTGATGAAGGTCATGAGACCTAAACTGATAGTTTTTTTAAATACTTTTTGCTAGTGATAGTGTGCGGGCCGGGATTTCCTTTTGTTTTCTTAGATTTTTACCTATTACCTGCAGGTGTGCGATAGAAATTGTTATAAGTAATTTATATAAGAATGAAAAAAAGAAAGAAATTTCACCTGGTGAAATAGATGGCGATCCCGGGCCGCCATACAACTGACGCTTTACCTTTAACGTCAGTTAGGTGACGGGGTAGGTTTAGGGTTTAGGTCTAGGATCCGATAACGTCATATACCGACGTTTAAGGGGGCCCTAAAAAGGCGGATATTGACGTATGGTCAAAAGACGTCCCAAAACGTCAGTTATATGATGTCTCCCTTCTGGGCTCCTTCCAAAGCCACGCCCCCAAAACACAACGCGCGCGCGCTGAGCTGAAGACGCATTATTTACCTGAGACGAGGGGAGAGGAAGGAGCGCAGTGCATTTAGTGACATCATGTCAGAATCACATGTAATAAAAAATCTAACTTTATCATTATGAAGATAAACAAATAAGATATATTTTAGTACTCACTATAAAGCTATTGGTTAAATTTAAAATATATATTTAATGATTCGCTAACGAGCTAGTTATCTATAAGGCAAAGCTAAAAACAGGTATGATACATGTTTTTCCATTGCCATCATTTACACTGTGATGAAGATGAATTTCGTGTAAGATTCATATATGGTGTTCGGAATGTAAGAGTTTCCATGATGCTTGTCGTTAAATTAACATAGATTTTATTGTTGATTCCGCAAGTTCAATATAGATTATAGGCCAAAAGTCGAATGAACGAGTACTTATGTCCTTTTGATTTCTTACAGGTTAGGCCGTTGTTGGCCGGAACACGCTAGCATTCTGCTATTGTGTGACATCATCACATTTTTGAACGGATTTTTAGAACAGATAAGTGAACTTAAAAATGCAATTTTCAGCTGAGTGTATTATCTTAGTCCTCCCTTTTGAATGCAACTTTCAAATTACTTGACAAAAAAATTACATCCTGAGAAAAGTGGATTTATGGGGGTGAAACCCCATTGACTCCCATTCTGATTCATACAAAGCAGTGACAAACTTAAGTTAAACAAAAATGTGAAAATGTTTACATATAGATACACATAGTATTCCTTACGATAAGAATGGTCATAAAGGAAAAAAACAAATAACACGACTGTAATTGTAATTCCCGAAATTCAATAAAAAAATAAAAAAATAAAAAAAAAGAGTACTTGATTCATTCTGCACTCAACCGCGAGCGCCCCCGCATGGACAGAGACGTGTTACTGCAGCCAGTCCAGAACCCGGAAGTAACCAGCCAGTGCCAATTCTCTCCAATTAGACATTCTCTGGTGCTATTCAAACGCTAATGTTGAGGCAAGCCATGAAAACGCCCACATCACCTGGAAAAAACATCCAGTTTATCACAAAACTGGATAAACTGGTTATTTACCTCGTGTTGCTGCACTGTGAGGAATATAATCCTGAAAAAGTTACCTCAGTTACTCGTTTCATTTCGAGGAGGAGCACACGGATGCAGCTGATGCAGTAAGTCATTTATTCTTCAGAGCTTTGTTCTAATTGCGTTATTGAATAGTGTCTGTAAACTGCACAAAGACTGTTTAAATATTAAATGTGAGCACAGACAGACGCTCGCGCGCTCATCTCCATTAAATCTGCATATAGCGTGGGACATGAAGATTGGATTTATATCCGTTTTGCGAAAACACTTTTATGTGACCAGGTGTAAATAGAATCATTTTGATAAATCAGATCCTCTTGCAGAATGCTTCATTAGTTCTCACACGTCGAGTGAACATGCTTGAGCTTCTGTTTACCACAACTGATGTGTGAGTTTATGAATGTTTATATCCAGCTGTCTATGGAGGGACAGAAGCTCTTTTTGATTATCATAAAGATCTTCATTTGTGTTTCGAAGATGAACAAAAGTCTTATGAGTTTGGAATGACATGAGGATGGATAATTAATGACAGAATTTTTATTTTTGTGAGAACTATCCAAACCACTACGTCATCACAGAAAACTTTTGCATATTTTTACAAAGAGATTCCAGAGTCTCTGGTGTAATGCTCTCACAGTTTTGATTTCATGCCAATTAAGTAGAATTCTGCAGAGCCATTCTCGTCCAAAAAGGGGTTCTGCATCATATACGGGTAGTCATTTTGTATGTTTCATCTTAACGCACACTTGTGTGGCACAATCAGTTAAGCTCTGTACAGTTCTCACAAAATGAGGGAAACTGCTGCTCCATTATCCACTTCCATGTCTGTTTCCAGCCCTTCAATTTTAGGTTTCACTTTCATCACTGATGACATTTAACTAGTTTAGTATCGCATTATACTCACTCGTGTAGTACCATTCAGTACCACAGTCAATTTTTGCCATATCAACACAGTATGAGTATCTAAGGTTGTGTCATCGTCACTTCTATGCATTAACATCACACTTATGAATTCGTCTTTTCTTCATTGTCCTTTTTCTCATGAACTGCTGGTTTGGATACTTTGTTGCTGGTACTTTAACACATCAGTGAAATGTGGCATCTCCTGCTACAATTGACCTAAGGCTAAGCCACGCCCTCAAACGTGATGAGCCAATTACAGTGCGCAGCTAACCCAATACATTCAGACATTCTCTGCTTCCACATCCATTGAAATGCATTGCAGTTAGTCATTTTAAGTTTAAATGGTCAAACGGTGTGCATGGGGTACATGCAGCTCCGACTAGGTTCCCGAGAGACTGGGCGACCCTTTCACAAGCCACATCCCAACCGAGATAAGTGTCCGCTCTGGGTTAAGTTATGCGCGTAGACCACAACACCAACTAAACGTGGATAAATTAAACAAGGATGTCTACACCTGTTCTAAGTTAAGTCAACAACGTATTTGAACATTATCTTTAGAATCTCTAACGTAACGTTAGGCTAACGTTAGCTTCTGGCTGCGTTGTACATCATGTCACTTAGCTTCATTAACGTATCTTTAAATAACCGAGATAACAAATGTTAACAATGTTGTGCTGAATGAGTCATGTTATTGCCATCAAACGTTGATGGCAACGATATGCGGGTTATCACGTTTACACTGTGACCTGTACATTTTTGCCTGGAGCTGAAGCTTTTTTATCGACCTTCTCACCAAAAAAATGATTAATATAAAGGCCCTTTAGGTGACTTCGAAATGATATATAATCTTTCTGTCTCCAAAAATCACCAATTGCCTCCTGTGAAATGTCTCTTACTGTGACAGCTCCCATTGCATAGCGCCTGTTCCCGAATGTTGACTGTTTGTCCAAGTGATTGGAGGGCTTAGCCATAGGTCTATTGTTACAGTGTGGCTCCATAGAAAAAAAACTCTCACTTTCAATGTGGTAACATTGCTTTGTCGAATGCTTTGCCATGTCTGATGATTGCAGCTATTCTGTACCCTTGATCGACAGCTTAATAATCTGTACACTTAATCGACAGCTTAAATAAAGTGGGAACATTGCTCATTCCCAATTTATGTTATGTTTGCAGCAAAATGCTAGTATAACACTAATTATATCCATTCCTTTTTAGGAAAACGCGCAACATCATGAAAATCAGGAAAACAACCATTTCATTTATTTTGAGTTACCACTTGCATGCAATCAGAGTAAAGGTTATAAGGAGGAGAGGGATCCGGGGTCTGGACAAAATTCCAAATTCCGGGTGGTGGAGGGATGCTGGAAAACTTCTATTGGACAGAGGTAAGTCTGCTGTGTATATACTTCCTGCTGGGCTAATTGATTCGATCAACTAAACGTGCTCCTCCTTTACTTTGTCAATAAAACATCAATATTTTCAGCATCTGCAAAACAACATTCAGCCTGGAGCGCCCTCCAGTGGAAAACAGGGAAGGTTGAATTATCCCAAAAACATGACATATTCACACATGAATAAGTTAAAGTGACAGTGTTCTTTTAAAATATAAGATAATGTTTTCATGATGTTAGCAAAATTATCCTGATATCTATCTGATATATTGTGTCGCCAATTACTGGGTACCTGTTCTTCATGCAATAAACTAGAGAAGAATATATATTATATATAAACCGCCTAGATTCATCATTTTTTATTGACAGTGAAACAATTGAGTGTCTTACTGGCTCTGTTTTAGGTTATTGCTTTGAAAAGTGACAGGGAAGTTTGCAGTTGACTTGCTCTATATCAATACCGCAATTGACGTAAAGAGATCACTCTCTTTATAAGAAATGAAGCAGTCTGCTGCATGTAATTAGTGTTTAGTGAATGAGATGTCACTTAAAGGTCTTGTAGGTAAGAATTTTATAAAAAAACCTTTTTTTCCAAATTTGTTTAAACTTTCTATATATATATCAATTAGGGGTGTAACGGTACATTCGTATTGAACCGTTTCGGTTCGAGGCTTCCGGTTCGGTACGCATACAAACCGAACGATTGCTTGGAGCATTTTTCCTGCCGGCAAAATTCGTGCTGACGCGGCCAACACAGCGTTGCGCAACATCAAATGGCAAGCGCAATGAAAGCAGAACGAAACTGCGCTCCTCGTTATGTGCTTCACGGATCGTTTATCAGTTCGGACCAGCAACATCTGTGCAGCGCGAGCCGATCTCGATCAAGCAACACTGTTACTACACAGCGCTAAGAGATCCGGTAAAGAAAACATTTGAATTCGCCACTGAGGTAATAACATCGCTGCGAGATCTAGTGAAAAGCATTCACATTTCTCCGTTATTAACAGTAGATCTCTATTAGATCAAACAGCGCTGTCGTGGAAACCAGGAGAAACATTGTGCCATGAATGAACTAGTACTTTACGTCCACAGACCAGCAACATTCACCAGGGATTTAATATAGTAACACTAACTGGAACCAGTTTGGCTGGAATGGTGAAATGCTTTCAAGTACTTCACACATCTTTTTCCAGCACTTCAAAATTCAAATATTATATAAATAAATATATATTTAAAAGTTATTTTTAATGTGATGACCAAAACATTATTTGTTCATCCTTCAAAGATGACCCCCCCCCCCATTTATAAACCTGAAAGTTTCAAGATCTAGGAAAACTCACACTTATTTAAAAATGTTTTTTCTTGAAACAAATAGGACATTTCTCTGGCATTTCTTTCTTTTTGCTGTATCGAAAACGTGACTTTAAAACCGAGGTACGTACCGAACCGTGATTTTTGTGTACCGTTACACCCCTAATATCAATGCATAATTAAAATGTAAGTACTCTGATGACAAGAGTATAAAAATCGAGTGACTCTAGACCGTTTAATTTGCACTAAGCACAGCTCATTATTTCCAACCGGGACGAAACAAAGGATTCGCTAAGGTGACTGTCACTCTCTCGCAACCATGGCAACCACCCTTTTGCCACACAGGACCTGCCCACTTGTGCGTATCCAGATCATACCTGTTCACATGCCCTTGTTTGAGCTTGAAAATGCAAAACTTGACGCAGGTCGTCTTGTCCAAGAAGTGCTACTTCGGCCACCCCGTCCTTGGCCTCTAGCTACTTCCTCGGACCCTAGTTGCACGACCTCCGCTGCTTCGCCCTCAACCCCGGATTGTCCTCGAGCTGACGATGCGGTAACATGACATGACTTTTGCGTAAACATACACGCCACTTTCAAGTCTAGAATAATACGCATTTTGAGCTATCCGCGTGTATGTGTGTGTGTATGTCTACGCCGTTAAATGTCCGAGCGAAACCAAGCAAAATGTAGATCTACATCTGGGGAGAGATTTTTTTTTTTTTCCTAGGATGGTAGAGGAAGACTCATAAATGTTATTAACCCCACTGTCCTCATCAGAGTCAACAATGCTTTCATCATGGAAACTCTTACATGCCGAACACCATATATGTTATGAATTTTACACGAAATTCGTCTTCATCACAGTGTAAATGATGGCAATGGAAAAATGTCTATCATGCAACCCGTTTTTAGCTTTGCCTTATAGATAACTAGCTCGTTAGCGAATCAATAAATATATATTTTAAACTAAACTAAAATATATCTTATTTGTTTATCTTCATAATGATAAAGTTCGATTTTTTTTTTTTTTATTACATGTGATTCTGACATGATGTCACTAAATGCACTGCGCTCCTTCCTCTCCCCTCGTCTCAGGTAAATAATGCGTCTTCAGCTCAGCGGTAGGAGTCGCACGTTCATGTGTTTTGGGGCGTGGCTTTGAAAGGAGCCCAGGAGGGAGGGGGTGAAGTGAATGGAAATAATGAGCTGTCTTTAAAACCGTCGTGAGAGGTCTACAGACCTAGAAGGTTTATGTATATGAAGGAGATGCTCTAAATATGGTGGGGCTAAATCATGCAATGCTTTATATACAAATATCAATAATTTAAAATCAATTCTGAACTGCACTGGCAACCAATTAAGTGAGGCTAAAACCGGTTTCACATGCTGCTTTTTACGAGTCCCTGTTAAAAGTCTAGCAGACGCATTCATGACCAATTGAAGGCGATTCAACAGTACTTGGATGACACTAGGGCTGCAACTAACGATTATTTTGATAATCGATTAATCGGACGATTATTTTTTCGATTAATCGGATAAAAAATTGATTTCATTTTTTTTGTTTATTATAACTAAATAAAACCCTAAAACCCTAAAAACCACACTCTTTTGTGTGTTAAACAATCTTCTTAATACAGACAACTTCATTATATAGAAAAACAACAAATAAAAATATATATGACTATAACCTATGACAAAAATGCTATTGTAAACTAGATTAGTGGATAACTCAGAAAAACTTAGCCTAGAAAAATCACAAGTGCACAATAATTTTATAAAATCTGAACATTTAGTGAAAAAAACATTCCTTAGTGGGGAAAAAATAAGAGACAATAAGTGTAGCACTAACTCTGGTAAAACGTTACACATTGCTCTTTGTATTGTTGTTATACATTCATGAAAAACATCGTAAAAATCAGATGCACAGCTGTTTAGTGAGGAAGCAATATTGACTGTGTATTATACAGTATCTTTGCAATAGTTTATTCAGCCTTTTCGTTTAACAGTTTTAAATTTCATTTAGGCTACTGTGCACGTGAAGAACAATTATAGTGCGCCGAGTCTACTCTAGTGTTGTGATCTAACAGACACTCAGTAGAAAGTGATTAAGTTACAGCAATAAAAGTCTAGCAAGATAGTCATTATATTACGAAACCATAGACCTTTATCTACGGATCAATTATAATAATAACATTGAATCATCTTGGAAAGAGTTTCCAGGTCACCTATTTTGGTTTCAAAACGGCGAATTTGCCGAAAGGTGAATGATTTTCGTGTATGCTGCGTATTGATAGCGGTTTCCTGATGCCCGCAAATTAGTTCAAACTCACGGAATCAAGAGCGCGCATGCCAGACAGAAGATAATGTGCACCAAACCGTCCGTGTTGCGCACAGACCGGCGAGGGAGAGAGACTGCGTGTGTGCCTCATGAAGCGCATGTAAGAAGCGCATGTAGCATGTAAACAATCCCCGTGACGTAATCAGACCAACTAATCGATAATGACATTCGTTGACAACGATTTTCATAATCGATTATAATCGATTTTATCGATTAGTTGTTGCAGCCCTAGATGACACCTACATGGAAGTTACAATAATCCAGTCGCACAGAAATAAAAGCATGAATAATCCTCTCAAAATCACTTGGGGACAAAAACAGTTTCACCTTTGCTATTGATCTTAAATGGTAAAAGCAAGATTTTACTACAGAATTAATCTGTTTGTCAAATTTCAAAGAACTGTCAAATTGGACACCAAGGTTTTTCACTGTATATTTACAAAAGGGGGTTAACTCGCCCAGGTCGAAATAATTTTTATGTCAATTTTTTTGTCTGACATCCAAGATTTAACTTCTTGTAAACATCTAATTAGTGACTCAAAATATTTTTTGTCCTGTTTCCGCAATGGTAAATACGCATGAGTGTCATCCGCGTAACAATGAAAAGATAATCCATGCTTACGAAAAATAGAACCTAAAGGTAGCATATATAACGAAAACAGAATTGGGCCCAGCATAGATCCTTGGGGAACCCCACTAGACAATGGGGCCACTTTTAATCGATGTTGACCAAAATTAACAGAAAACGTCCTAGACAAATAGGATCTGAACCAATATAGTACCATGCCCTTAATTCCCACGTTTTTTTCCAGGCGGGAGACTAGGATATTATGATCAATAGAATCAAACGCTGAACTTAAATCCAGCAAGACTAAAACTACAGAGCTACCAGAATCAACTGCAATGAAAATATCATTTAGAACTTTCAACAAAGCCTCTAAATCCTGACTGAAATTTTTCAAAAATCTCATTTTGGTCTAGAAAAGTCTGCAGTTGGTTTAATGCGACTTTTTCAAGAAGTTTGGATAAAATAGGCCTATAATTAGATAAGACATTTGGATCCAAATTCATTTTTTTCAAAAGAGGCAATTTTCAGAGAATTCTGACTTGTGATGAAGCCTGAATCATAATCACACCATGTTCATTTGTTTGCCAGAGGACTGAGCCTATTTCTCTTAATATATTTTTCTTAATTCTGTCTCCTGATGGAGTTTGGGTTCCTCTCCACTGTCGACTCTGGCTTGCTTAGTTGGGGACACTTAATATTCAACAATATTTGTATATATAATGATATATATAATCTGTACTGACGCTTTTGTATAAGAACTGAATTTAGCTGGACAATGACATAATAATAATAATAATTATTATTATTTTAACTGCTTTTAGGTATTGCTTTACAGATTTATAGATTATATTATAGATATAACTAATTTAATAATTGATGAGCTTTACTGCGGAACTGAATCAGCTGAACAACAGCCGAAATGCATCCTTTTTCGGTCACTGTAAAGCTTTAAAGAGATATATTAATAAAGGTGACTTGACTTATGACCTTTGAATGTACTGTAAATGGTAATGAGATACAGTGGTCTATGAGCTTCAATTAAAGTAGCCTATATCGATTATGAATTTAGTTCACTGTGAATTATTATGGTACTTATGATATGTTGCAACTGTAAAACAGAAGGGCCGGTATGTTGTAGCCATTAAATAAAACATACATAGTTTAGTATTGGTGGTTAAATATTTAAATATTATTTGTTTGACGTTCCTTGTATTTAAATTTATGTTCGGAAAGTAGACCATTATTGATATGTCACAAGAAACTGCGGTTAATGAAGTGAACGGCAAAAAAATGCTGCAAGACATGAATTTTCTGATCTTTAAAGTGAATTTTGGTTCATATTGATTTTTTTGTAATTGTATTCTGATTTAATAATCAATGTACTAATATTTATTATTGGAAAACAAGACCAAAGTATGGATCAAGCATACAAAAATGACAAAAATCTATGGATTTCTTTTTTTATTGTATGGCTAATGAAGATAATCAAATTATACAGGGCTTTAACATTAAGACAGCAAACCTTTACGAAGACAATAGCCATTTCCCAGTGTACAGTGCAGAATTAATCATTTTTCCCTCTTGACAAAGCTGTTTGTGCCAATGACCATGTATGCACAAGTTCATCCTTTAGTCACTTCAACTTAGGGCAAGCACATGTAGTTTTATTTTTTATTTTTTATTACAGCATGTTGGATTTCTCCAGTACACTGCTAAATCAAAAACCCACGTTCATAATCTGGTGTGCATATGAAATGCTATAATCTCCCATAAAAAAAATACAAATTCTTAATTCATAACACATTAAAAATATATATCATTAGATGCAACAAAACAATCCAAATGTGTCTATTCATTGATGTGTAAATAATAAAAATACACCAACTGAATTATTTTCAATCCACATTTTTTTATTGCAACATTACCATATCTTTGAATTTGTTTATTCCAAAACTGAACAACCCATCTTTAGATTTTCTGAATGACAAACAGTCCTACAGCTAAATAGGGTGCACAGTTTATAACTGACTTTTTACAATATATATATATTGAAAACGACAGTGATGAGGGGTGGGAAGCTAATTAATATGGTTTAAAGCTATCCTTGCATAGCACAAAGCTGACTACATAAATATCAAATATGCCTATAATGTGCAAAATGCATAACAACAGGTTGGTACAAATAAAACGCTGCATCTTTAGAAGTATCATCATGGATATCGTGTTATATATACTGTTTCAACATGATATTAAACATCAATTCAACATACTGAGTTGAAACCTCAATCAACTTTACCGCATTCACAAAAGTCTGGCTCCATTGGACTCCATGACTGTGCATGTGCACACACATATCCCAGAGTAAACGTTCGGTCTTTGCTTGATCTGGCACAAACTCAGCAAATTCCCAGGTACTATCAAAAAGGTTTTTGTTTTTTAAAATTGGGGTAACATGACATTTATCTGCATCAGACAATGTGTCAGAAATATACATATTCAGTGACATACACCAAAAAAAAAATCTATTTGAAAAAGAAAAAAAAAAGCATATTTTAAACAAAGAAAGTAACAAATCGACAAAACAGGAGCACTGCCAACTTAGGCATACATTAATACCGAGAATAGCAATTCAAATTGATTATAAAGGTGTGCCTTTTTATCACTTCAATCACAAAAAGCCCTTACTAATCTATATTGCTACATCAAAGTAAAGTATGATTACGCCCAAGTTCCTCATTTAAAAGAACTCCTCTCTCTCTCTCCCTCTCTCTCAATCCAAAAATAGAGAGCATACTCCTTTATAAGTTGTTTTTTAATAGGTGCAACTGACATGCCACAAACATAAAAAGAATTTGGCATTGTTTTAGCATTACAAGACATATTAATATGTAGAACAGTGTATTCACATACATGGAGAATATCTAGAAATGTCTTCTTTTAGTTTGCATTAACAAGCAGGGACAAACATGTCTGTAATGGATTATGCTTATATGTATACTATGATATGTGAGACAAAAGGCAGTGTGGCTGAGACTTTCTTCAGTGATGTTTTTAAAAGGTTGCCCATAAAATGAAAACAAATAAGTAGAGCACCTTCTAAGAAAGTACCCTTTCAACTTGCAAATATATACAAGGCACTACTCTTGAACCATTCTGACTTAAGTGATGACTTAAGTGATAACCCCTAGTGCCATAATTGTGCACCACCCACAATGTTTCAAAAGCCATCTATCAAAATAAAGACTAAAGAGTAATTTAATGTTAATATAAAATTGCATTCTGACATCAACAGAAGTTTAAATTTTTTCTTCTATGTATCTAGTGTACTTTAATTTATGTATTATTATTATTATCATGAAAAGGTAAATCCAAACTAGTGTCCAGTAGGGGAAAAAAATGCATACCCAAATTTTCTCAATGATCTGCACAAATCGAAACACAAAGCTCTCTTTCTGGCAAGCACTGAGTTTGTACCTTGTAGTTACATTTAGCAAAGCTCAAAATGAATATTGACATCTCTAACACTTTATATTTACATGAAAACTAAATAAATAGTATGCTTTATGATATACACATTAATCTTTTTTTAAGTTCTCTTTAATTTTTTATATCCATGAGTATTTTTTTCTTCTCCACTGAGACATGTTTTATTGCTGTTAATGGAACCCTAGTAGAATATAAAGTCAAATAACGAAAGATTCAAAACACAGGCTAAAGAAAACAGAGAAACACATGACTGTTTAAATCAAGCTGTTGATTGGGTATAGAAAAGCTTCACCCATGCAAACTTATTCCATGTACATTGCTAATGTAATGCAAAAAAACATAGTATTTAAATGTTGAAATAAACATCTAAAGAATAGTTCACCCAATTTATTTAAACTGTAGGCTTTTTTTTCTGGAACACAGAAGATTTTTTTTCATTTATTTTTTAGCTTGCACATACACCTACATAGTTTTTCACCACATGAAAAAAAAAAAAAATAAAGCACCATAAAAATATTCTATACAAAATCTATACTGTAAATCTTCTAAAGCCATGTGGTAGCGTCATGTGAAGAATGAGACTTTAGAAGTGTATGGTATATTTTTACTTTTATGGTGCTAGTTATTGGTGTTTTTGTCCTTTTCAGGTCTTGACAGACATAGTCACTAAACGGCCATTGTAACAAAAAGTGTCTCATTTTGTGTTCTACAAGATCGTACATTGGAACAACATGAAGAAGAGTATATAATGACAGAAAATGTATTTATGGGTGAACTATTCCTTAAGGAAATTAGTTTGAAACTATTATTCTGTTACACTATTTCGATGGTCCATTTTAAACACTCTACTAACAATAAGTAACTTTGCAATCATATAGGAAGATACAGTATGTTACATATGTTGACACAAACTTGAAAGTGGGAACTCGACTAACATTGAAACAAATTTGAGACAAATTGTTTCTTTTCACTTTTTTGTAATTGTTTGGAAACATAAGGAGAAAAAAAAGACAGAGAAGATAGACTTAGTGTGGTTGCACGGCACCCTGTAATTTGGGTTTTTTATTCAAGTAGGTTGCCCAATACACTAAGTTAAAGGTTCCGAAGAGCAACGGGAAGGCTATTCTGGCAATCCTATCGATCTTGCTCACGCTGTTGAAGGTCTTTTTTGCCTCAGGAGCTTTGGGTTTTGGCTCTTCCTTGGGCTCAGTTGGGGGAGGGGGGGCGCTTTTAGCAATAGTTGCCAAACCAGGGTCTCTGGCAATGTTCGGAGCAAAAGCTGTTGCTGTTGCAGCAGTGTAGGTGTTGTTCTTTTTCAGCAATGACTCCTTCTTCTTCTTTTGCTGTAAAGAAGGTCAACAGGAAGTGTCATCAGTTGTTACTAACACTGGGTATTGCTGCATACCTAACTTATATGAAGATACTTTTTCATATATGTATTATTTGTCTAATAGACCCAGGTTTTTAAAGTTAAAGAAAATTCTGTCATCAAAATATTCCACTGCTTAGCTCAAAAAGTAAAATCAACAACAAAACACCCTAAAATCAATTATTGTGCATCATATTCCGAGTTAGTGATCTTATGTGAAGAACAGACATCTTTCTCATAATTATGAGGAAGTTTCTCAGTATTATGAGATACCAAGTTAGTCCCTCTCGGATAGTCACTTCAACGTGGTGTAAATGTGATGGCACTAGGGGTCACACTTGGGAGCCCCAAAAACCCCTGATACTTCAGAAAAGGCCAATGAGAATTGGCGAGTGAAATTTGTATGTGCCACTTCCCCGGATAGGTTTCTCCAATCTCCAAGTTTCAGCAAAAGAGCTGTTTCATAACTCTAAAAGAGCAAAACTCTGGGGGAAAGTGTCTTTATCATTTGGGGCTCCAGATGAGGGTGATGTTTTGATAGCAGAATTTGGGGGTAGGCTAGGTTCTAACCTTCTGAGTTGGCAGCTATGCTTGCCCAAGCCAACGCGAGCATTGGACTAGAGTGGAATCCTTAGCCCTATTCTGAGCGCTCGCGGATGGACGATTGATATTTGGGCTCGGAGCACAACTTACAGTGCCTTTCCTTCTTGGAGGTGCATAGGGATCATTCAGTGCCAGGTCACGCTTTGCGACAGTGGGGCAGTCAGAGGTCACATGGAGTTTCCCCAAGTGGAGCGGAAAATTGGTGTGCATTTATGCCCGCAGAACACTGGCACCTGGAGGACTCTCCAGAGTCCCCGACTCTCATCCAGGGTCTGGACGTTAACTCCGTCCCTAGTGCCTGACAAACCATCTCTGAATTGCATGCCATGGCCATCCCCCAAGTCCACCATGCAGAGGGACTGAAAGACCTGAATGTAGTTAGTTTTGAGCCGGGATTAATGCAGTAACTGCATTTGGCATCTGATTTTGCTCTCAGAGTGACTAAAGTCATGGTGTGGGCTCTCGGCCAGGCAATGTTAATCATGGTGGAATGCCATATTTGGTTAACCTTACTGAGATGCGGGACACAGATACACAGGTAAAGTTAAAGTGCCCATTTGGAGACGAATCTCGAACCTCGACACAGACTGTTTCTTTGGTTTGCAGTGCAAGGTGCTCCCTTTCAGGCTGTTACTGTTACCTTGCATCTTTACGAAAGTCGCAGAGGCTGCCCTTGCCCCATCTCGATGATTGGCTAATCCTAATGTACTCTCGAGATTTATTGTGAGCACACAGGGACCTGGTGCTAAGACACCTTAGCCATTTGGGGCTTCAGGTCAACCAGGAAACCTGGAGCATTTGGCATCGTCCGCGGCAGTAACGCCGCTAGGGTTGATGCATATGAGACCGCTTCAGACTCCAGTCCCGAGATGGTGCTGTGTCACACAACGCGTGATTATTACACGGATCTGTCGCCGTACATTCAGCCCTTGGAAATACCTTGCATTTCTAAAGTAAGGATTCCTTTAGAGCAATAGTGTCCAGGCACGTTGTTGTCACAACAGATGCATCCAAGTCAGGCTGGGGCGCTGAATGAAATGGGTAAATCAATTGCCTTGAGTCGCTGGCAGTATTGCTGGCCCTGCAAAGGTTTCGGCCGTTGATCCAAGGCAAGCATGTGTTGGTGTGGATGGACAGCACAGTGACTGTAGCACAGGCAATGGCTTATTCCCTCATGAGATCTCTCTGTAGTCTAGCGGGATGCCCTCTCGCTGAAGACGCCACTCCTTACCGCACTTACCTCCATCAAGAATTTAGGGGACCTGCAGGCATTCTCTGTCAACGAAACATGCCTTGAGTTCAGGGTGGCATACTTTCAGATCGTGAGATCCTGGCTGGGCTTTCTGCACAAATTTCCCACTACCCCTTTTAGGGATCAAATGGTGATCTGGACCACATGCAGAGCTTCATAAGCTCTGAACAGCTCTTTGTTATAGGGGATAGCTGTCACCAAACAGAGTTTGGCCCACTGGATCTTGGATGTTATAGCCTTGAAATATCAAGCACAAGGTGTGCCATACCCCTTTGGTGTACAAGCACACTATACTAGGAGCGTTGCATCATCCTGGGAATTAGCTAAAGGCGCCTCTCTAACAGACATCTGCAAAGTCGTGGGCTGGGTGACACCTCCTACCTTTGCGAGATTTTTCAATCTCCGTGTTGAGCCAGTTTCTTCCTGTGTCAGGTATGAGCAGGTAAAACTGCGGGCAACTGCCCACGTGTACCACTTGGCACCAAAGGTGCAGCACACAGCACATTTTCCCTCCCTGAGGTGATAACTTGCACTTTTTTTGTCCATGTGAGTTTCCTAGACCGCCGAGCCCTTAATTTGTTTTGCCTTTCAGCCCCTGAGGCAGTCGAATTCAGCTGAGGAAGTCAACGCCTAACCTGGCCCTAGCCAGATGAATTTCGCTCCGCCTAGCTCCACTCATCCATCAGGAACCGATCCATTGAAATGGCGTTTCAGAAGGCTGGGCCTTATCAAAAATCCTTGCATATGACTGGATAAGCCACTTGTCTGTCATCTTTATCGACGTGCTATTTCAACCACTCACACCGAAGCCAACCCGTGACGCTGATGAGAGCGCCGCAGGAAAAAACATCAAATTCCACCATCAAAACATCGTTTCCACCAACAAAAGCCTTTAGAGCCGTTCTCTGATGTTCTTTTAATTAAACAATATTAGGTAGATTGGACAACACGGATGAAATAGCAGCATCAATGTTAACGCTTGCTTCCTCGATGCGAGCCGCCATTGTTGTCTGAATCATCAAAACAGTCTCACGGTCGCTTCTCCACTACGTCACATCTATGAAACTCCCGCCCTGCGTCCTGATTGGCTAAGCCATGAAGTTGGTTGGAGAAATCACTCTCAATGTAAGAGGTTCCAGATGGATGTGAGTGAAGATAGGCGGAGCTAAGCGGAACGACATTCATCTGGCTAGGGCCAGGTTAGTCAACGCCAGGCCTCACTCATAATGCATGCCCTTTCAGGTCTTTCAGGTCAGTCTGTATGCTTGGCCTGGTGCGCTTCATATGTTGTGATTCCCTAATGGTAATTCCATATGATGTATTACCCATGATTTCAGGATTTCCTGATGGTAAACCTGTGTTTTCTCCTTGGCAGAGCTCCGTCTGTGCTGCCAATTGATGTCCTACCACAAGGACTTCTGTCTACGAGTGGTACTTCCTGGAAAGTAATTCCATGTGATGTATTTTCCACATGTGAACCTCAACCTACCTTCGACATCTGCATGACCAGGATCTCATTGTGGAGTTTTCCATAGGGACCCCCTAGTGTTATCACATCGAAACCACGTCAAAGTGACTGACAGATAAGGAACTGTTGTAACCTCCGTTCCCTCGGCTTTACACCCGTATGTCTGGGGGAGTGGAGCATGCAAATTCCACTTGCCTTTCTGAAATATCAGAGGTGTTTGGGGCTCCCAAGTGCAACATCACGTCTCGTTCCCTCCACCAGGGAACTAAGGTTACAACCGTATCCAAGTCGTTCTGAAGTTTGATCAGGACCACTCAAGTTTGTTCCCTTTCAGTCGGTCACATTCTACTTTAATCTTTGTTCCCTCCTTCGGGGAACGAGGGTTACATATGCAACTGAGATGTTTTTCTTCTCAAAGCTTGAATCTAAATGCAATCTAACTAATGATTCCTTATAATTTTTTTTAAGGCCAATAAATAACTAATGTCATGACAATGCTGATGAGTTGAGTGCACAACAAGAACATGAACATGTACAGTCCTAGGCCATTTAAAATCAATCTGAGCATCGAAATAATTGATTACATCACATTACACAGTAGTGAATGCCCGTAAATAGATGGTTAGATGGCATTTAGATTGATTCCATCACATTAAATATTAGTGAATGCCCGTAAATGGAGAAAGACTTTTTGCAGCCAAAAAGGTATAGTTATGAAATTTATCAGCTAACTGAGCTACCTGGACCAAGCAAAACAGCTAAACTGGACCATTCAAAACAGCCAAATTTTGACCCCTTGGATGCAACACATGTAAAAGTGTTTTAATATGCACAAGCATTTTTTTTTCGAAGCGCCAAATTTACTAAACAGGCCAAATTAGCATGAGACTGTAATCTCATAAAAGTGCCAATGCGAGGAAAAAGTTCTGCAGGTTATCTACTGACAGTTAGAAAATGAAAGAACACAGACACAGCCAGCTCATTTCCATTATGAGCAAAACAATCTATCAAGAGCAGCACAAATTAGTGTAGGGTCGCAAACAAGTGGAGCCAATGATAATCAGGTGTGAGTGATCTACTAACAACTCAGGCGCAGCAAATTAAAAATAATGTGGCTTGGCAAACAATATGTTCAGATAACGTCTTCCTCTGGCATTGCAAATAAATGAACACAAGTTTGATAAAATATAGTACATCTGGCCCATAGAATATAATTCTAAATTAACAATAACAATAAAAACAAATATTTTTTTTTGGTTTGTTTTCATTTAATTTGAAAACTGAAAGGCTTTACCTTTTCTGGCACCACACTTTTCCCATCCCAAGCGTAACCTCTCTTTGTGAAGTAGTTTACCGTCGCAAACTCTATGAGAGCCGAGAAGACAAAGGCATAACAAACAGCAATGAACCAGTCCATGGCTGTGGCATAGGCCACCTTAGGGAGAGAGTTTCTCGCGCTGATACTTAGGGTAGTCATGGTAAGGACAGTGGTCACTCCTGCAAAGAAAAAGCAAATGGAAAGCGCCTGCATTAAGCAAGTATATGTCAGGTTTTTATCAGTCTAGCCAAATTTCATGTGATAATTGTCAAACAATTTAAAAATCAATGCGAGATTGCAAGGTATTTAGGTCTTTCACCATCTAGACCTACCATACATCATATTGTGAAAAAGATTCATGGAATCCAGAGAAATATGCTACTGTGTTTACCATATAACAGTAATGGGCTTGGGAGTACATTGGAAAACCATTATCACTTAACACAGTCTGCCACTGCAGTTAAAATGCAATTTGAATGTCTTTTATGCAAGGAGAAAGCTATACATTAATTCTATGTAGAGATGCTGTAGAGTTCTCTGGGCCGGAGCTCATCCCAGATGGTCTAGAAGACAGTGGAAATGTGTGCTGTGGTCAGATGAGTCCACATTTCTGCTTGTTTTTTGGGGGGAAAAATGGAAATTGAGTTCTCAGACCCAAAGATGAAAAGGACCATCCAGACTTTCATCAGCGACTGATGCAAATACATCTGTCATGGTATGCGGGTGCATCAGTTGCACTGCGAGTTTTAAACTGGGCCCTTCACTGGCTCCCGTTCAAGATGCTAAGGCAGAAACTCATTTTCAAATGCATCTGTCCCTGAGATTGGTTTGCAGCGATCAAGAACCCAATTTGTCAGATCACGTCTGACGTAACATCTCCGTTCCCTCGTTACATACTTAACCGAGACATTTGTGCAGCAAGATTTTTTTATAGGAAATGTCTTTTCATGTAATTTATCTTTGTGTGGTTAAAGAGAAGCTCAAGTTATTACAATGTGTGTATGGTGGAGTGGGAGTTGTATTAATAGTTCTAACAGCTTGTAGCCATAATTAATAAGCAACATTATTAACACTACCCTAACTACCTAACTACAGTACTGCTGATCAATAAAGGGGTCCGCGAAGGACTAGAAAAGGAAGCCCTGCATGATTTGAGCGTTGTAACCATATGAACGTCGTAAAAATATGAGCGTCAGTCTCAAGCTGTCCCATTAATGATTATTCCTGCTCTTATCTAGACAGTGGCGGGTTTTTTTTTTGTCGCCCGGGGTGGCATTTCTTCATGTCACATGGGGGGCGGCACGAGCAGTTAAAAAAACCCCTCTGTGCTACGAAGGTTTTCTATTTTTTAGCATTTCGATTCAATTATTGGCAATGGCGCTTGTTGAGAAGGTGCTTGCTGAGAAGGTGCCGTGCACAGAAGCGATGTCAAGGGGTCTCCTGATTAGTTCACGTATTGCGTCTTTTGCAATCTCAAGGTCGTTATTTCAAATGTAGGCACACGGGGAGCACGCTCAATACTGAAGCGACGCACTTATTTTTTTCCAGGAGCAGCGAGATGAAAAATTGTAAACTTTTGTAAACAAACACTTGGGTATTTTTTCTCTTCGTAAATAAATCTTTTAGCAGAGCTACAGCAAGCGTTTTTCTGTGGTGGAATACATTAGCTACTTAAACTTCTTTGTCGTTGTGGAGAGCGCAGTGCATGGTTGTATAGCAACGACAGCCATGGGAAAATCGGACAGAATTTTACTATTAACAATAAAAGATAATCTACTGTGCATTATAAATGTCAGGAATGTATTTTTATTGACTCATTATTTTATAAAGATGATTTAAATGCTGAAATACGTGACGTTTATCTTTTTATAAAACCTTTTTTGTCAAAAGTTTATTTGAACTTGTGCATGTTAGTAGATAACATAAAAGACACTCTGAAGAACCTTGGCGCCAATCCTAATTGTATGCTGATTGCTGATCGTATTTGACTATTGTGGTTCTGACAGAAAGAGGCTATTTTTTTTTTACAATAGGTCCAAACACAAAGTGTCACAAAACTGAGTGTCACATCTTTGACCCATTAGACACAAGATGGTCCTCGCTGCATAAAATCCAGGTTGGATCCAGATTCAACTCCTCCTACCTTACATATACCTAAACCTACCCATCTCCACCCCCTGATCCCTAACCCCACCCCCAAACCTACCCATCTCCACCCCCTGATCCCTAACCCACCCCCAAACCTACCCATCTCCACCCCCTGATCCCTAACCCCCCCCCTACCCAACCTACCCTATCTCCACCCCCTGATCCCTAACCCCACCCCTAAACCAACCCATCTCCACCCCCTGATCCCTAACCCACCCCTAAACCCCCATCTCCACTCCCTGATCCCTAATCCCACCCCTAAACCTACCCATCTCCACCCCCTGATCCCTAACCCCACCCCTAATCCTACCCATCTCCACCCTATGATCTCTAACCCCACCCATAATCCTACCCATCTCCACCCCCTGATCTCTAACCCCACCCCTAATCCTACCCATCTCCACCCCCTGAACTTTAACCCCACCCCTAATCCTACCCATCTCCACCCCTTAGATCTGGATCCAACTTTGCCCCATGGACCTCGTGTACTGCAATGAAATGCTACTGGATTTTTCAATCAAAAGTGCTTTTGTAGAATACAAGTTCATACAATTGAGAATACGAATATAGTTTCCCGAGGCTGCTGTAAAGTCACACAGCAAGAAGTAAGGCACAGACAGCTCTCAGATGTAACTTTTTGTTTGTCTGCGATGTAAACGCTTGGGAATTCAGAGTGCCCAGTCAGGAGACTTCATGCAAGGATAGCCCAACAAGCTGACAGAAGAGCAAAATCTTTCCTTTCTGATATGAGTTATATAATACATTACACAGACACACAGATTCCTCCTGGCACAGTTTAAAACTTTGAATCACTGCTAAATTAAGTATTTAGGATTTTTTCAATTTGCAGGCTTTTCCTAGAAGAACCAACAACCAATGCATGCAACCTTTTAATAAAGTATTTAAAACGATTGAGAACAGAACTTAAGAATTTGTGCAACAGCAAGTGCATGAATTTGTCAAGGCAACCAGATACATTTACACTGATTTCCTACAAGGGCAGCACTGAAAATGTAGCTAGAAGCATAGAGATCTGTTCGTAGCCTCATTCGTTAAGGTGTACATATACAGTAGGAGCATAGTGTTACACGCCTGTTCTCGATAGCAGTCGCACAGTGCAGCAGTTATCATCCGATCTGTTTAAACTGTTTTACATGTATGAATTAAATTATGAGGAATGTGGGATTGGTGCTATTTATGTGTGCATTTCATGGACTCAAGATATTTTATTCATAGCTTTCAAAAAGCGAAATATAATCAAAGTATTGTGGGGGCACGTCCCACCCACCCCACACACAAATGGAAACTAAGCACTCTACTAAAGAACATTCCCCCCTTTTTATTTACCATTTAGTATTATTGTTAAAAAAGAATAATTGTAATTGTCAGTTGTCTCGTGAGGAACACAGTTTTTGTGGTGTAAGGAGCTGCTGCCTAGGTAGATTATTCCAAATAATGAGATTATTCTCTACAATATATGAGATTCCATTTCATGCAGAATGCTGATTTAGAAAGCAACTACGTAGACATATATAAAACAGCTCACTAGATTTGAAGATTTTGGAGAAGAGCTGTTGAAGAGTTGGAGACTGCTGTAGTGTGATGCTAACATTGAATGGTTAACTTAAATAATTTGGACACTCACCAAACACAGTTCTGGCAGGGACAGATTCCCTGTTTAGCCAGAAGGACACCTGGGACAGGATCACGGTCATGATACATGGCAAATACGTTTGGATGACAAAGTAACCTATCTTCCTTTTGAGATGGAAATGTGTTTTCATGACGACATACTCTCCTGAAAGTGCAGAGAAAGAGATTGAAGTGAGAAAGATTTGAAAGAAGGACTATAAACATTGATTAGTGTGTATATTAGAACAGTCGATATAACATGTTATTTTACCATGGGTTATTATAAAGAATTGAACATGAAATTAATGCATGCCCCCTGATCCTCTGTATCCTCTGAAAAAAAAAAATCAAGCTTGAAGAGCTACTTTCATATTTGAGTCTTCAAGTTTAATCAAATTGCACCATTGGTTCTCAATCAGAGGGCCGTATAGTCCACTAAGGGAGCTCAGCAAACTTCCAAGATGACTTAAAATTATTTATGTTTGATATTCAAATAATTTTAAAACTGACAAACTCAACTGTAAGATGGAAATCTGTGGACTATAGCCCAGTGATAGACTTATGTGTATCTATATGAAAAAGAACGAGGGAAAAACAATCAATTTACCTCAAAACGTAATTCTATTACTATTCAATTATTTACTAATCTTCTATAACAATGCATTTGAAATATCTTTTATGGACTTTTCTCTAAAATTATTTATATGCATGATTAATTATAATTAATCTGAAGAGAAGCCTTATGTTTTTTTGAATGTGTGTCTACAATCCTCCATTGTGTGTGCTTGTTGATATCAGTCAGGATTTGTCAGGACTCGCACCAGTTCTGCTCAGTTCAACTGCAGCGTGGCAACTCCGGTCATGGGTTTCGCAGGTTGAGTTGGCAGAGATAGAGTTTGAAACAGTCTCCGCTGACTGGGTGGAGGACGTTTTTTTGCGAATTCTTCAGACCAAAACTTGAAACTCATGCTTTCTGCGTCTGATCCTAAAGTACTGAATGTGTATAAGCAGGCGAGTACTTCAACAGAGTAGATTCCTCATTTTGACACTTTTGAAGAGCTGCTTGAGGTTGTTACTTGTCCAGTGGCCAGATAAAATCTGAATTGGCCCGATGAGAGAAAATGGACGTAAACTGGATGACCACTTCCTCATATCAACGTGAGTACAGCCTCCTCACCTCCATATCACATTCTTTCACAATCTTCACACTGAGATGTGAAGATTGTGGAAGTATCCATCCAACGCTCATGTTCATACACAAGCGTTATCAACCTCCTCGCCCCAACTTCGCTCACAAGCGATTCATTCTCCTGGTCAGTTCGGTTGTTCCCTGCCAGTCCACTGCTTGAGGGCACCGAACAGACCAATTCTATTGAACAAAAAAAGATTAATCTGTCAGACTTTGTGACAGTCTGGCAACTTCTGCCCGAGGTCTGTAACAAAAGGTTGCAGGATTCAGTTTGTCTACCATCCACCTAGTTTCCATGGAGTAATGGTAACAAAAGTGCGTCAGGAAGGAGACAAAGTCTTCCTCCAACAAGAACTGCACTATGTTAAAAGGGGCCATAGAACATGCACCCTTCCCAGAAAGAGACACAGGGTTTTAAAGTTGGTATTTTACAGTACCCAACAAAGATGGGGGTCTCCGTCCAATTTTCGATCTAAGGGGCCTGTACCATACAATTCGGACATACAGGTGCAAGATGCTAACGATGCAACTAGTAGTGCCACAACTTCACTTTGAGGATTGATTTGTGTTTACAGATTTAACGGGCGCATATTTTCACATCGAGATCATGCCAGAACAAAGGATGTTTCTCAGGGTTGCTTTCGAAGGTGAAGCTTACCAATATCGAGAACTTCCTTTCGGCCTAGCTCTGTCCCCACACGTTCACCAAGGGCATGGAAACTGTTCTTGCTTCGCTGCGACTCTAGGGCATCCGTGTACTTAACAATATTGGTGACTGGTTGATATTAGCCCAGTCGGAAGAGCTAGCAACACGACCTTGAGATCTTGTGCTCGCTCATATGAAGTGTTTGGGGCTCAGGATGAACCTCAAGAAGAGTGTGCTTTCTTCAAAACAGAGAACCACTTTTCTAGGAATAATGTGGGAATCGACCACTATGCAGGCACTTGCATATGTAAATTCAGTCCTAACTATGAGAGATTATCAAGCTAGGCCAATCTCACAGGCTGAGGTGTGGTTCTCGATGACCGACCAGCCCGTGGCCTTTGGGAGGGCCCTCATACCTCATGGCATGCCTTGAGACTAGCTAAGAAACACTTCCTCCCACAGTTTAAGGGACACCGCATGTTAGTCCGCACGGACAACACCTCGGTGGTCTCTTATGTCAATCACCAGGGCAGGCTGCATTCAGGCCCCATTTTCAGGCAGGTGTAGCACATCCTGCTCTGGGCAGAGAACAATTTCCTGTCTTTGAGATTAGTTTATATTCTGGGGGTTATATGCCCCGAAACGGCAACTGCTTGTATCTTGGTACCTAAGCAACACGATGTGGATCCACTTAACTGCCCTGTCGGTCCAGGACTGGAGTTCCTTCAAGAGGATCTAGCAGCAGGGATGGCTCCTGCTACCTTAAAGGTGTATGCAGCAACCATTTCTGCTAGCCCCACATCTCTGAACGGATCTCCTGTGGGGAGGCACCCCATAGTTTCTCAGTTCTTGCATGGTGCCAGATGGATGCAGCCTATCGGTGGGTCACGAGTTTCATCCTGGTACCTAAAATTGGTCATTGGTCCTCAACAGAGGCCCTGTTTAAGGCCTTGGAATCAGTCCCTGACATTACTCCAGAGAGTAGGAGACCTGCAGGCCCTTTCAGTAGCCTCCTCCAGCTTAGACCTTAGACCGGACTATATCCCAAAAGTTCTTTCTATGAGTGGTTAGCCATTTGTCTTGCATGCTTTCTTACCTCCCCCCCATGAGACGCAAGAGTAAGAAAGTCTGCATCTGTTATGCCTAGTCTGTGCTTTAAGGATCTACTATGTATGTCCATCTCCCAGGCTCGTGGTATTGATCCTCTGTGCTTCTAGTTTCTTTCGGTCGTCACAATGGAGGAAATGTGGTCACCAAGCAGTGCATATTCCATTGGATTATCTATGCGATCACCCTCTCCTACAAGGTGTTTGGTATGGCTTCAGCTGTAGAGGTCAGGGGTCATTTCACTAGGAGTATGTCCTCTTCCAAGACCTTTGCTGAGGGTTCATCACTTCACGATGTATGTGCTGCAACTTGTTGGCCCTGTCTGCACATATTCATCTGGTTTTACAGTTTGGATTCAACCCCAGTTCTCAGAAACTGAACAGAACTGAACATAAACTGAAAGCTAAATATTACAATGTTTTTATGGTAGATTATGCATTGTTCATTCAATTCTGCACGTTTTTTGTTTCGTGTTTTGTCATGGATTGTCCATATCCTTCTGTATAGAAAACAATGTTGCTTTATGCACTTTATGTTTGATGCTGCTATTTTGCACCTGAATTTCGCTCATGGGAACAAATAACCACTTATTGCTCATATGTTGGCTATACATCTATCTGCTATGGGTTTTCATCTGGAAGCGGTGATATTTAGAGCAATTGCTCATGTATAAAACTGTTCATTAGAATATTGAACAATATTCAGATGTTTATGATTTAGAGTGTATTTGAATTGTGATCAATTGGCCAATAAAAAAGAGAACAGAATAAATCAATGAGAAAAATGATGGGCATGATAATTAGAAGTAAACTTGCAAAAATAAAACCACAGAATGGAAAAAGTAATATTATTTAAAATAATTTAAGGGTGTAAAAACGAACCAGTGCTGGATTGCACCACACCCGAGTCGACAGTCTGTCCCATCAAGTCATACTGGTTGAGGCGCGAGCCGTCATCAGCCACAACCACAGATTGCGCTGCCCCTCGTGTCCATACATACACCACTTCAGCCCTTGTGTATGCATCTGGTGCAAACAAACAAAACACAAAATAAAATGAAAGTGTTTAAACTGAAGAAGTCACTTGTCAGCTGTCAGTGCTTCCTGAGGTCATATACTGCAGTGGATTCTTAAGCACAGCAGAGACGCAGCACACACTGAAATATTTAGTGCCTTGTGGCTTTGAGTCTCAAACTCGCTTTTTATTCATGCTTCTTTTCCTCCTGATTATTTCTCCGGCGTAGACACATCTGTTCTTTCTTTTCAGTGATTAGTTGGGTCAGATCTGGCTAAATCTGTCTGTTATGTGAGGTGCTATGTGGGCATCTGAGAAATTCAACGTTTGACTCACAGGTACTCAGTTTAGAGACTTTGTGTAGGTTATGAACTTTCTACGGAACAAAAATGTAAAACAGCACAGCACTTACAGCTGCCGAATTTGAGAGGGCAAGCATGGGCATCCATTGGGAAGTCCTCTAAGTGCATCGGACATTCAGCTCTGACTGTTAGCCTGAGACACAAGAGAGAAGGTGGGATACAACATTTAGACCCCTTTTAGACCCCCAGTTACAACATATTCTTTCAAAATGATAGAAAAACAGTTGGTATTATTTGTAAAGCATCTGTTACTAAGTAGTGTAATTGTCTTCATTGATGTGGAATTCATCCATTCTGAATTTAGAGATGTACACATCGACACATTTCACTTTTTGTGTTTGATATATTTAATTCACTACATTATCCAAAAAATGGCATTACCACAATGTTATTTAATATGTACACCTTTTGTCATTGGTTTAATATATATTAAATTATATTTTTAAATATAAATAAATATTTAATCCGGTAACACTTTACTATACGGGTGCACTAATAAACATTAATTCATGCTTAACTAATGCACAAATAATATTGAATTAATGTGTAACTAATGATTATCTAAGCTATTCATTAATGATTACCACATTAGGAACTAATTAAGAGTCTCTTAGTTTAATGTATTAGTTCAAACATGAATTGTTTTTAATTGAATATGTAATTGAGGATTAATTCCATAATAACTCATTTTTTTAACTAATAGAGTTAATTAATATGTTAAATGAGCCAAAGCCTTGTATTTCAACTTCCAGATAATATGACAGGTACACTAATATGCATTCATACATGATTAATTACTTCATTGTTAGTCTACAATTACTAAATGACTACTTAATAATGATGTGCCCCAAAAAGTAAAGTCATAACATCATGATAACTTTGCAAATTATTAGCTAATGATTAATTAAAGCAGCCAACTGGAAGTTTGAAGTGGATAGCTTTGACTAATTGTGGTAATTAACACATTAATTTACACTATTAGTTAATAAAGTATGTTATTAAGGAATTAATACACAATGACACATTGAATTAATAGCAATTCATGTATTACTTAAACTATTAATCATATAGACTCTTTATTAGTTGCTAATGCAGTAATCATTAATTAATGGATTAGTTCTTCATGAGTTATACATTAACTCATGATTATCTGTGCATTAGTCAAGCATGAATTAATGCATATTAGTGCACCCGTATTGTAAAGTGTTACCATCTATCCTACTCATCCCCAAACAGTCAGGACCCCCACCCTATAGATAGAAATTAGTACTGCTCAGTTCTCAAGTGCAATTACTTGAGATAAAACACCAAGATTAAAAGGAAATAGCATGACAAGGTCACCAAATGCACATTCTGTTCTAGAAAACAATAGCAGCTTCACCTCATGGTGTAAAGCAGAGTTCCTTCCTCTGTGATCCGTAGAAGTTTGTTAGGCATGGTCATATTGTGGGCGACTGACTTCTTGCCATTGTGGAAAAATGTGTCAGGGGTCCAGATTTTACTAGCCATGAGATTGTTGAGACGAAGCACTGCCATGGGACCTTTGAATTTCAGCCTCTCATCCTTCCAGCTCTGCCTGAAGAACACATCTATGGTGTACTCCTGCAAGACCACACATGTTCAGTTTCATTTTTGATAATATCTTAAATCCATGTGTAGTTTTAGTTTCAATAAATCATTTGTTAGTATTTTGTTTACAAAAAAATGTTACACTCTTGCCATAATTATAGTTCATAGTCACCATTTGCTGTTAAGCTTGGAATGCGACAAAACGAGCTCCTTCATTTATCCTCAAATACTTTAAAGGTTTCTAATTGATAGTTGTAGAGTAGATGTTGTGCAGTAATTTCAGTAAAACTGCAGGCACAGGAGGAGCTTTTCGAAGCATTGGTGGCTATAATTAGCGGCATGAATCATTCTAACAACTACTGATTGTCATAGCTGCGGGCACCCCCCCCCCCCCCCATTTTCACATGATCATCCATTATGAAAATGATTAGTGTTGAGTAAGTTACTCTACCAATTACTCTGTCTAAAAAGGATTGCATTGTTAATATACTTTCTAAAAACAAGGATAGACATGACATGACAAGGACATTTGATACATTTTATCATTTTATCATCACGGTATTAAAACAGTGTGAATACAAAGTCGTCATTAAGTATTATAAAGACAAAATAATAACATATCCCAGCTGGAGGGTTCTATGTGTACTGGGGAGGCTGAAACTAAATGGGGCAGTCTGCATCACAAAACAACTAACAGGTTAAAGTATCTCCAGTAGCCCCACAAATAATTAACCCTGTAAATGATTCCTTTGAACAATGGCAAAACAGAAAATGTGTGACATTTAAAGAAAGGAAGAAAATGTGGTTTTACCATGTCATGGTCCGATACTGGTCCAATACTCGTCACGAAAATGTCAGTCTTGACTTCAGTTACACGCTCTGTTGAAGCAAGAAATGAGGATGGTGAGTGTCAATCAGAGTTGGTCATTAGTTTAAACAACCCTTTAATCCAGAGGTTCAACCTGGCCGACTTTGATCCAATCGAAGTTCAGCACACTCAAACTGCATGAGTTCGGCAGTATCTCTCTCTGGCAACACGCTTCCAATTATTCATGGGATGTTTTGATCCATGTTTTCTTTTCTTTTAACAAAAGTACTTACATTTACTTAAAAGTATTTAAAAGTAAAAACCTCGCTATAACGTTCTGCTTACATGGTGTTTATGCAGAAATGAACCTTACTATCTTGCCTCCAAGAAAAACTGTCATCAGGTATTGGAAGTAAGGCCAAACAAACACATTGAAAATAAATAAAACATATACTGTATGCCACATGTGTGAAGAGATTCTTGCTAACTTAATTAATTAGTCAGTTCTGTTCAAAGCTAATTCGTTATTTTCTGCATTTCTACGTTTCTGCATTCAATATCTAATGTTTTTAAATCTAGACTGATCATACTTGCATCATAGCTACAAAAAAGGACAACCCTGGTCGCATGCTTTAATTACAGTTATGAATATATTTTATGTTACATCTTTGTTAATATGTAATAAGAACATTATCTGAATGTTTGGATATTGCGTGTGGTGTCCCCCAGGGGTCAGTCTTGGGACCAAAATGATTTATTCTCTACATAAACGATTTAAGTAAAACTGAATTACTCAAATTTATAGGCTTTTTTTGGTCAGAATTTACAGCAACTCTAATCACTTCAGAATTCAGAAAAAATAGTTACATTTAAAATGTAAAATTTTTAAATAGAAAAACAGTAGAAATAGAAAATTTTTTAAATTTTTAAATAGAAAAATAGTTTGACGCAAATAAGTTATCATTAAATTTGACTAAAACTAAATTTATGTTATTTGGAAATTGTAAATGAATCAATCAAGCTCAGCTACAGATCGAAGGTGTTAATATAGAAAGAGTGTATGAAATAAAGTTCCTTGGAGTGAATACAGACGACAAGATTTGATAGAAATCTCACATAAAACACATTCAAACAAAATTGTCAAGAAGTATTTCAGTCTTGGCTAAAGTTTTTGAAAGTATGGAGTTTTACATTGTTGTTTATTTTTTTTTATTTTTTTTTTATTATTAGTTTCTTTGATTGATTATTTTATTTTATTTACATGTTCAAATAAATAAATAACATTTAGTTTATCACCACAGTAGGCCTACACAGCAATATGATCTTTATTTCTCCTTTTTGTACTTTAAACATTTAGTTCATTCAATAGCAAACATTGCAAGATACTGTGTGATTCAAATTTGATGATTAAAATTAAAACTTTACAGTACCATTTTTTTTTTCTGGAACTGTTTTCACAAGTTGTACATTTTCCAACCTCTTAGTACAAAAATCCAAGTGGATCACATTTGGGACAGAGCTAGTTCACCTCATTTTTTTTCAAAACTTGATTTCAAGCTTTCATTACAATTATACGTATATTTGCCATGCACGTAATCATTGTTTCAATGCAATATTATTGCAATATGTAATGAGTACACTCGGTTTAATCAACAAAACTCAACAGTGTGATCTTCTTTCGATATAGTACCATTTTTTTACCAATCATTTCATTAAATTGCAAACATGTTTCAATTCACATTGTTTGTGAATTGTGAAGTCTACAGTTGTCAGATTAGACAATACACTTACGTTTAATAAGTGACATAATTTACATAAAATGTATAATGTTTGTAAAAGTATCTCTCCAGTGTGTTATCAAAAGGTTTGGTGACACTCCATAATACGTATATAGTAACAAAACAGTTATAAATCATTTGCAAACAATTAGTTTAAACTTAACTAATAGTTTATAAATTGTAGTCTACGCATGTTTATTATAATAGCAGCGAAAAGTTTTCATTCAATGCCACTGTAATTAAGAAAGTGTTATTGTTTAATAGGCTCATATGTAAATAGTCCATCGTGGTTTTTAATGCTTTGTTAACAACTTGTTAATAATTGTTGCTTTTATGTGTTTTGTAGCATGCTGAATAAGCATGTGTGTGTGTTGTGTAAGTTACGCTCAGCGAAACCTCTAGGTCATTTTTTTTTTTAAATAATGTGAAATGTATGTCGGTGTTATTAAAGTTGTCATAAAGAATAGAGCAATACCTAGTACTGCAGTGCTTTATCAATATGTTTATGCGTTGGGCAAACCCAAACGATACCTGATTGGGTCATCTGACCAATCACCGCAGATTAGCGTCACGCAAAGGAGGGGTTTGGAAAAACGGTTAGCAAATCCGGTAAAAAATAAATGCATATTCATTATAAGACAACAAACGTGTTTTTTGTCATTGCATGCATGTAAAACTGTTGTTGGGGACTCCCAAAACAATATTAGGAACATTTTAAATGCCCTATAAATGTTTTAAACCTATCTTTATTACATATTAATAGTAAGTGTTCTTAAAATGTTTATAAATACATTAAGTCGAATTGTGTATTATTTTACTTTATACATAAACCTTTATTATCTTAATATATATATATCAACACCATATACACTGAACAAGAACAAAGATCTAAGAGTTTTTCTATGTACACAATTTCATAGACCCATTTCTCTCAGATATTGTTCACAAATCTGTCTGAATCTGTGTTAGTGAGCACTTCTCCTTTGCCGAGATAATCATCCACCTCACAGTAGGGCTGAACGATTTTGGAAAATAATCTAATTGCGATTTTTTTAACCAATATTGCGATTGCGATTTAATATGCGATTTAAAAAAAAAAGTTATTTACCTTCTGTGTTAGTCGACAAAGACAAGCAATAAATCATTGTACAGTAGGGATGGGAATCTTTAGATAGCTCATGATCCGATCTACTTTTTTTCTTATTAATTAATCTTAATAACTCTTAAAATATGTATTTAATTACTTGTGTAAAAACACATACTTTAAAAAATAAATATAAAAAAAAACATTTAATTAAACCAATTACATGTTAAGAATTTTAAATAGGCTATATAAAATAATATAGCTTCAAAATATAAAAGCTAGTAAATAAAGAGAAACAAAAAAAAAAAAAACATTGCAAGCAATAAACAAAGAGTGGTCTCAGTAGGCTATTTAAAAGTAGGCTGTCTGAATGTTTTTCATTCAAGAGCTGGAGTGATTTCCCCTCAGTTTAGATACGATAAGCTGCATTCACACTAATGCATATATCTCTTTTGAAATTGTAAATGTGGTTTGTCCTGTTGGTTTAAGATATAACTGACCGTGTTTACATCAATTTCGCGTCATAAAAGCATTTTGACATGCAAGTACATTTACCAATGAGTCGCTCACGGCCGCATGCACGAGCGCTCTTCACAAAGCATGCGTTAGTATTTTAAAATGAAAGCAGCCTTCTCAGTGATTTTCATAGTTTTAATATAAGCCAACTGCATTCCAAAAGATATAAATAATGCCTCTGTGAAGCATTTGTAAAGAAAATACCCGCGGGAGAGAACGCGCACTGCAAGTGTAACGTTATAACATCAAGCAAAGCGGCAAAACCTGTTCAATGAAGCCCGCGAATGTCCTTGTAATTCGGTTCAACCCCGACCTTTATAAAATAACGTTACTATGTTTTGGAAGGTTCGAGCGGTGTCGTGTGTGTGAGTGAGGAAGAGAGAGAGCGAGAAAATAAAAGCAAGCAGATTCAGAACACGGTTCGTTTCTAAAGCACGCACAGCGTCATCACGCATCTGTGTTTAAAAACTATAAGCTCATACTCGATTCTGAAATTTTCTGAATCGATCCAGGATTGTTGAGGAGAGAATAAATAACACAATAAACTGTTCTTTTCTGGACGCCAGACCGCGTAGCGTGGCAAGTTGATGCTTTATCTTGCAGACTGCTTTTCTCTCGCGTGTCAAGTGACCAGTGTAATCGCAGCTCTTGCGATTACAAAATCGCGTTTCATCATATCGCGATTTTATCGCAAATGCAATTAATCGTTCAGCCCTACCTCACAGGTGTGGCATTTCAAGATGCTGATTAGACAGCATGATTATTGCACAGGTGTGCCTTAGGCTGGCCACAATAAAAGGCCACTGTAAAATGTGCAGTTTTATCACCGAGAACAATGCCACAGATGTCGCAAATTTGACTGCAGGAATGTCGACCAGAGCTGTTGGCTGTGAATTGAATGTTCATTTCTCTACCATAAGCCATCTCCAAAGGTGTTTCAGAGAATTTGGCAGTAGTACGGCAGTATGGGGAAGCATGGAGGGGTCATCAATGAAATGACGGGGCGGAAGAGGACCAAGGAGGGACAGGTGAAGGAACACAGCCCGGAGGAGAGGGTGGTGACCTGGTCAAGCCACTTCATAAGGCTGCTGGGAGAAACAGCAGACGCAGCTGAGGAAGAGGAAATACAATCAGACCTCCCAAACCTGAACATCACCGATGGTCCCTTCACACTCGGTGAGCTCGTCAGGGCAAAAGCCACAGTAAGAGTGGGGAAAAGCGCTGGCCCGGATGGCATACCCCCAGAGGTGCTGAAGAACTGTGATCTTGATGACATCATTTTGGAGTTTTGCAATCTTGCTCTGCTTCACAATCGGCAGCCTGATATGTGGTCTCTATCAAACATCGTGCCAGTGCCCAAATCCGGAGACCTCTCGAAGCCGGACAACTACCGAGGTATCAGTCTGACCTGTATCACTGCGAAAATCTACAACCGCATGATTCTAAACAGGGTCCGGCAAGCAATCGACCCTCACTTGAGAGTAAATCAGAATGGCTTTCGAGTAGGGCGAACTGCTACAACCTAGAGGAGGTGAGGAAGGACAATCTGACTGCAGTCTTATGTTTCATAGACTTCAAAAAGGCATTTGACTCGATTCACCGAGGCATGATGATGAAGATCCTGAAGGCATACAGAATTCCTCCGAACCTACTCCGAGCAATAGAGTCCATGTACTCAGGGACAAGGGCCAGGGTGGTGACTCCAGATGGCAACAGCGAGGAGTTTGACATCCAGGCTGGAGTTATGCAAGGGGATACATTAGCCCCCTTCCTCTTCATCATATTCCTTGATTATGCGCTCAAGAAGGCAATCAGTGGGCAAGAGCAGGAACTTGGCTTCACGTTGACACCAAGGAAATCAAGTCGGCACCCGGCAGTAGTCTTGACAGACCTTGAATATGCGGATGACATCAGTTTGCTCTCCAATAGCATGGAACAAGCTCAGGAACTACTACACAGGGTGGAGCTAGAGTGCACTAAGGTTGGCCTTAGGGTAAATGCAAAGAAAACTGAGGTCATTACCTACAACGTACCGGAACATCAACCTCTGATAACAGTAGGAGACACTGTGCTGAAGGAAGTTAAGGACTTTAAGTACCTGGGCGCATGGGTCAACTCAACTGAGCAAATCTAAAAGTGAGGAAGGCAATTGCATGGAGGAACCTGAATGGCATGAACAGTGTATGGAACTCCAGCCTCTCCAGCCAAATCAAACTCAGCTTATTCTACGCGACGGTAGAGTCTATTCTCCTCTATGGCAGTGAATGCTGGACCCTGAATCCAACCCTAGAGATGTCCCTGGATGGGTGCTACACCAGGATGCTGCGTGCAGTGCTTAATATCAGTAAAAGAGTGCATGTAACCAACAAAATACTCTATGAGGGAGTATCAAGAGTGAGCAACAAGATTGCTGTGAGGAGAATGAGACTTACAGGACATTGCCGAAGGCATCGAGAGCTGCCAGCCAGCAAGCTGGTGCTATGGGAACCAACACATGGCCATCGGTCAAGAGGACGCCCCACACTAACATACGTGGACATACTCCACGTCACCAGAGCACCAAGGAACTGGCCGGATGCATGGAGAATCGGGATGCCTGGAGCGATGGAGCGATGCAACGATGGAAGGCTCGTCTGAGGACGACTTAGAGAGACATCCAATCGGCCTCACAACCGCAGACCACATGTGAACACACCACCCCAGGACCTCCACATCCAGCATCTTCATTCATGTCTCAGGGAAGCTCATCTGCAGCTCGTCATCCTCATCGGGGTCTCGACCTGACTGTAATCGACCTGGTCGTTGTAATAGACTTGAATGGGCAAAAGCTCACATTTGATGTCTGGCACTTTGGAGAGGCGTTCTCTTCACGGATGAATCCCGGTTTTCACTGTACATGGCAGATGGCAGACTGCGTGTATGGCGTTGTGTGGGTGAGCGGTTTGCTGATGTCAACATTGTGGATCGAGTGGCCCATGGTGGCGGTGGGGTTATGGTATGGGCATGTTATGGACAACGAACACAGGTGCATTTTATTGACGGCATTTTGAATGCAGAGATACCATGATGAGATCCTAAGATCATGCCATTCATGCACAACCATCACGTTGCAAAGATCTAGACACAATTCCCGGAAGCTGATATCATCCCAGGTCTTGCATGGCCAGCATACTCACCGGACATGTCACCCATTGAGCATGTTTGGGATGCTCTAGATCGGCGTATATGACACCGTGTTCCAGGTCCTGCCAAAATCCAGAAACTTCACACAGCCAGTGAAAAGGGACCAACTCCACAGGCCACAATCAACAACCTGATCAACTCTGTGTGAAGGAGATGTGTTGCTCTGCGTGAGGCAAATGGTGGTCACACCAGATACTGACTGGTTTTCATGACCACCCACTCTATATACAAATAATGGGTTCTTCATTCAATGTCACTGTAATTAAATGTGTTATTGTTTAATTAGCTTATATGTAAAGAGTTAGATGATGCTTTGTTAACAAATTATTAACCTTAAAGTCCCCCAGTAGTCAATAATTGTATCCCTTGATCACAAAAAAATACATTTAAGAGTTCATACCTTAATACCTTCATACCTTAAAATAGCTTGTATGTTACTCTTCACCCTTGCCTCATTTAGTATACGTGATTCTATGATTATGCAAATGATCCCTGCACCAGCTCAGAGATCCAAGGTCGTTTATGACGTCAGAAACACCAGAGATTTCAAACCGTGTTTTTTGAGACTGTCTTTGGTTCACAGCAGTTTTAAGGAGAAAATACTCAGGTGTTGACTAATGAATTTGCACATGTTTTTCAACAGGTTTAAAGCACTTAATTCCTTTTAAAACAAAGCATGATTTAGTTCTTCATATATGAGCTAATTAAACAATAATAATTGGTCAATTACAGTGACAATGTATGAAGAACTCATTGTTTGTATATAGTCTATTAATGCATTAACAGTAGATTATAAACTATTAATTAAACATTGTTACTCAAAGGGGTATACAAAAGAGAGGGGGTATGAACAAATGCCCGATCACTGTGCTGTGAAATTAACTAAGCGAGCTTGGCTATAACCAAAGGTTGCATTCACCGCACTGAGTGACCAATAACTTACATGAGTACTAAAATACTGCTACTCCAACCATAACAATCCCTCGGCTATAAGCTCTAAAGGGCAACCTAACCAAAGGGAGCATGTAATTAAGCATCCCGTCCTAAAGGATTAGAAGAGGCCTCAGGAGAGACCCTCAAGTCTCCTCAAGGAGAAATAGCAAAAGTACTCTTGGGAGACCTGGCGAGAGAGGACCAAGAGTGGAACACCTACGCCAGCTCTACATTTCCATGCTCTCCATTGACGATCATCAAAGAATCAAGCTGAAAAAGCTAGACTTCCACGGCTAGAGAAGGCCACACAGTAGGAGCGACACCCGCTGCGATTGTGACTGCTGAACTGAACCCCAAGAGAAGCACTCTACCTGTTAGTCAGGTCTCCCTAGGAAATGAGCCAATGTATTCCCATCAATCTACAACATTCAGTGTAAACCGGAAGGTATAGCGCCGCTCTCAACTACTCTCTACCAAGTTGCCCCCAAGTTTCCCATTGCTTACAGTTCTAGCGAGAAGGCTTAGATGCATATCCACCTCTCGCCAAAGTGCTGAAGGACTCTGCCTATGTATTTATGGAGCGTCATTCCATTGCTCGTCATGAACAGATAGGAAATGTGTTAACAGCTCCACCACTTTGTCCATTTTATTACCTACGGGGTTCATGCTGGAGGTATGAAAGATGAGGGAGTGAAACTCATCTTCTGTACCGCCAATTCTTATGTGATTACATGAGGAAGCACATCGTGGAGATCAGGAAGAAATTGAAGGCTCATGCGTTTAGCGCTTATGTCCTGAGAGGAATGGCTGATATAATCCGCCTGGAGCACATTCATCCTTTTCTCTAAGGTGGGGGAGGTGAGGGGTTTACTCAAAACTCCCGTCACGTCTAACTGGTCGCTTTCAAGAAAAGTCTGGTCACTAGGCGGCCAGATTTACAATACCTACGGGCAGCTATTTCAAGCATCCAAGACCAAGCCTTATCTATTTGAATCCTGACATCTCAAAAACTGCTTGCCGAACTCACGATTAAATAACATATTTCAAATCAGCAACAAAATCTGACATGAACTGTCCCATAAATGTTGTTTCTTATGCTCAAATAGCATGAAAAAAATCTTCATTTTTAGGCTAGACCAGCCAATGTGCTTGTGCAGTCCTAAGTGCGAGTCTTCTAACGGCAGCTGTAGTGACGCAATGACTTTGCCAATCTGAAATTGGCTCTTTTACTTAGAAGGCAAATTGTGAGTTGCAGTTTTTCCAATTCATAAGTAATAGAAGTGAACCATCTTTCTATATAGTCTTTGGTCTAACTCATTAGAACAATAACAAGCTCTCTGCCAGATCGGAAGAAGCGGCCAAGCGAGTTTCCAGATCAGGCATGAGAGCGGCTAAGCTAGTGAATGAATTTTGGGACCCATCTCTTATTCCTCCGCCAGTTCCATTTGCAAAACCCATGATCTAAATCACAGCAACGGGGCAGGCACCACGGGGTGCTTATCTCCCTTAAAGAAAGCCAGGTGGAAGTAGAGCTTCATCACTGTAAAACAGTCACAGTGAACACAGCTAGCCCCCTTTGAGAGCTGACCGTGCATATGCTCCGCTCCAAGACAAATGACACACATCTCGTAAGTATCCTCTACTTGTAATGAAATGAGGTCAGGGCATGATACATTTTCTAACCCACTTTTTCTTTTCATGCGGCATGATATTTTTCTAATTCGGAGAGAATCACAGGTTCAGATTTCACATGCACACACTCATACAAAGTGACTTCCTGAAGACAAAAGAGCTGATGACATTTTCTTCTGTGATGTCACCTAACTGCCATAGTCGATCAAAATTGCCGTGTATTCCCACGTGTTTTAGACACCGGTGCGTTCCCACATAGCATCAACACCATGACGCAGCGTCGAAGTTCCACTTCGGAACATTGTGGTTATCATCTGAAATAAACTGCTTATGCTATTTAGATTTTATTTGGTTTTCTGTTTTGGAAATTGCAAACCAGTTCTATAGAACCTACATCAATAAAAAATCTTTTGATAATCTGTTAATAGTACAATGCAATACAATAGCATTAAACTGAACAAGGCGACATGCAAATGAAACATTTGATAGCAATGGCATAATGAAAGACAGTTACTGTGAATTACAGTAAAAATGATACTTTTTATAGATTTAGACAGAAAATGTAAAAATGCTTGGCGAAAAAAAATATTTTTGATTATAAGATTAGTACTATGAGTTTTGAAAATGTACCATTAGTTTGTAGACGGTAGACAATTACCATAGTGTGAAGACAATTACCATAGTATGAAGTATGGATGTGCCCGAAGCTGAATACCTTATCAGTAAAGGCATGGATAATGGCTTCAAAACAAATAATGAATTCTATCGAATAAAGGAAAAATATTCGGCAGGCACAGTCAGTCCTCATATTTGCTGGATAACAGCTGAGGCGGGGGACAGCACAACATTATACATAAGTGTGTGAAGTGAATGAGTTTAAACTGAATAAAATGAGCACTGCACGATCGATTCAATCAGACTAGACCATCGAGACTATCGATACCGAAAACGAGAAGAAATGGTATAATTATAATTCTGTCAGGACCACATATTGGTTTCACTGGACACCCCTAGTATAAAGGAAATAATTGCCACTTTAAAACGTCTCTTACCATGATTTAATTGTGATCGAAAAATGCATTTGGAAAGTAAATATAATTAAGCTACTGGCCATTGATTTAGTTTTTTTGGTGTAATAAATAACTTATAAAAGCTTACATGGTTTAAATCCTAATAAAATAATAACAGTGTGACGGTCTGTCATGGGTAGCATGTACCTAAATCAAAAGATGAGATGCATGATGCAGAATGATGATGAAACAAGAAACTTTAAAGGCATAGTTCACTTTGAAATTAATGTTTGATTTGTTTTATCTTACCTCAAGGGCATCCAAGACGTAGGTGTCTTTGTTTCCACAGTAGTTTTTAATTTTTATTTTTAGGTCAAACCGTTCTTGTCTGTCAGTCATATAATGCAGGTCTATGGTCACCACCTCAAAGAGCATGCACAGAGAAAACCAAATTAAACATGATTTAATGACTCGTGAATGTAAGTACACATTGACGGCCTAAGACACGAAACGAGCGGTTTGTGTGAGAAAACCAACAGTATTTATATCGTTTTGACCTCTTGTTACCACACGCCCGCTGCCTCAGATCACTTGGACGTGGCTGTGGTTACAAGAGGTAAAAACAAAATAAATACTGTTCGTTTTCTCACACAAACCGCTCGTTTCGTGTCTTAGGCCGTCAATGTGTACTTACATTTACGAGTCATTAAATCATGTTTAATTTGGACTTCTCTGTGCATGCTCTTTGAGGTGGTGACCATAGACCTCCATTATATGACTGATGGACAAGAACAGTTTGACCTAAAATTATCAAAATTGAAAATACTGTGGAAACAAAGACACCTACATCTTGGATGCCCTTGAGGTAAGCTAAAACATACCAAAAATTAATATCAAAGTGAACTATACCTTTTAATACACGCGGATAATTAAAGAAAGAGGTGTGTAACTAATCAAACCATGGAAACAAACTAGAAACGAGAACTAATAGGATCAGGGAGAACCATGAAAACGAAATTAAACAGAACATGAGAATGAGACTATTAAGATCACAACGCCCTCGCTGACGTGAGTGCATCAAATCAGAGAGATACAAACCGCCATGTGTTTGGACTACATTTACCATCAGAAGTTAATCTGGAAAGCCATTTTCTTGTTACCGTTAAATCCAAAGAACTCCCCCAAGGCTGAAAACTGGGACACGTGTGTATAAAGCATTAGTGAAACTTCTGTACCCACCTCCTAGACCAGGCCGAAGACGGTTGTCATAGCCATCGAGGAGGCTGTCCAGAATCCTGGTGAAAACTGTGGTGTTGTCTTTCTGCTCATCTGCATTCTGACTGGAGCTGACAATGTAAAACAGCAGATGTTTAATTCAAAACCCAATAATCAACAGCAAAGGATAGCTAGAACACTAGATCCTGTTGTGTAAAATCAGCACCCTCCTCGGGGTAATTCTCAAACATCCAGCCTGTTTAAAGAGAATTTGCAATGTATTAGCCCGAAGACAAAAAAACAAGTCTCCTTCCATCTAAGGAGCAAAGTGGTATAATCAGAGGAACAATGCATTATTAATTAGCCAAAATACTGTTTTATATGCAAATATCCATGTGGATATTCAGAGTTCTGGCATCATGAAACCAAATGTTAAAAAGACACACTTATGACCGCAAAAAGAATGAACTCTTAAGTTATTTCAGACAAATAATTATGAGCAAAATGCAAGTTAAATCATATAGTGTAAAATGGTATTTTGTGATTAAGAGCTTGTAAGGATGGAGACCAATTTGTCATCCCCTAAAAACCATCACCGGTGGCCATTCATACATAATTGCTTGCTTTTTTTTGGGTAATTATTGCCATTCTTTTCCTGCTAAAAGGTACTGGACGACACATGCGGCTGCAGACTCGTTTCAGAAATAAGCTTGGCATGGAAACAGATCTCAAGTAGAGGATGAGGTCCTCACGATTAGTTAGCATGGACTGTTTTGACAAGGGAAAGATAGAGGGAGAGAGCACGACAGAAAGAAAGACAGACATCAAATCTGTAATTTCACTAGGAATATTCCAATAAACGTACATAGACAAACTATCGATTCAAAGCAGTTAAAGGAGTAGTTCACATAAAAAAAAAAAAAAAAAACTTTTGCTGATAATTTACTCACCCCCATGTCGTCCAAGATGTCCATGTCTTTCTTTCTTCAGTCGAAAAGAAATTAAGGTTTTTGATGGGATTTTTCTCCATATAATGGACTTCAATGGGAACCAAACGGTTCAAGGTCCAAAATGCAAACTGCAAACTGTTCAAAGGTCTTTAAACGATTTCAGACAATGAATAAGGGTCTTATCAAGCGAAACGATCGCTCATTTAAAAAAAGTTTAAGCTTTATAAGCACAAATGGTCGCCTTGCTCTGTTCTGCGATGCGCGTTCGTGACTCTCCTGTTCGAACTTGTTTATCAAAATGGACGAATCTTTTTTTGTGTCATTTGGTTCATTCAATGAGTTGACTCAAGAAAAGATTTGTTCATCATTTGATGAACGAGTTCAAACAGGAGAGTCACAAACATGCGTCACAGAACAGAGCAAGGCGACCATTTGAGCTTATAAAACTTAAACTTTGTTATTTATTTATTAAATGAGCGATCGTTTCGCTTGATAAGACCCTTATTCATCGTCTGGTGTCGTTTAAAGCCCTTTGAACAGTTTGCAGTTTGCACTGAAACTCTCATTTGGACCTTGAACCGTTTGGTTCCCATTGAAGTCCATTATATGGAGAAAAATCCTGGAATGTTTTCATCAAAAACCTTAATTTCTTTCCGACTGAAGAAAGAATGACATGGGCATCTTGGATGACATGGGGTGAGTAAATTATCAGTGAACTACTTCTTTAAATAAAATTAGCTGAGAAGAAGAGTGCACACGTCGTACCTCAACTTGTCTCCTTGCAGAGTTTCCTAACGTATGTTATGAGGTCTATGTGGTTTACAAGTCTGTACTTAGAAAGTCTGAACAGTGTCACTTTAAAAATCTGGCATGCAAACTGTTTTCAAAGAAATGTCACTTTAATTACTATTTCATTGCTTCAATGACAGCAAACATTTTAAAATCATGCAGGTTTATACAAACTCGAGCTGTATTCACTCAATATTTTGGGATTCAATTCTGATTCTCCTGTTTTCATTTTATTCCATTACATTTTATATTAAGGTGACGTAATTGCATTGTACTTACTCAAATAAGTGCTGAGTAATATTAATTAACTACATAACTATATCGCCCATGCAGTTAGGTTTATGGGTTGGTTTAGGGTCAGTTACTTGTGATAATGCATAATTTACTGTTATTAGTCCTGTATAATAAGAACATGTAATGTAACCGAGTCACCTAAAATAATGTGTTAACCTTTTAATCTAATATAAAAATGCAAAATATTGATTTTTTTTTTTTTCACGAGTGGTCTCACAACTTTGGAGTTCACTGAATTCAATAACAGACTTGCCACAAAAACAACGAGACAAATAAAATGAGAGGAATTCCACCCTTCCCCCATCGACGCAGACATGCACACACACACTCTATGAGCGACACTGAAAAGGGGTCATGAGAGGAAAACGTAGTCTCATATATTACGCATTCAACACTCACAGCAGGCTGGTAATGTCAGCCTGACCTAAAATTACATATCCGCTGTTATCTCTGTTAATAAGAATGATAATAATAATAATAATATTAGAATGCACAAGAAAAATTGCAGGAGACTACTATGTGTGTGTGTGTGTATATATAGTGGTACATTTGGTGATAATTGGGTGAATTAGAAACCATGCAGTGATGAATAAGACAATGTTAAATCCAAGTGTTTATGAGAAGAAAACAGATCTCTGTTAAATATTGTACAGCATCCCCATCTACAGGTCATATAGACAGCAACAGTGCTTTCTGCTCACACACAGCTTACAAATAAGACATTGTATGCCTATGGCATTTTTAAAGTATTGTCATAAAATATTAATGGGAATGAAAACAATACTGTGACTATCACATGTCTAAACGTATAAAATATATCTAAGGCAAGCAAATCGTGGCATGGCATTTGTGTTGCAGTGATTATTTTACAATCACGATTACTGATCTGTACAAAAAAATAAATAAATGGAATTATATCATGATTAAAACACTGTTTTTCCTAAACAGAAGCATAATCCTCCATTGATAAAAAAATCCATAAAGCTGCCGTGATAAAAACTAGGGCTGTGCAAAGATTAGATGCGATAAATCACATCCAAAATAAAAGTTTGTGAGCTCTGTATAATTATTTGTATTTATGCATGTATATATTTTAAGAATTATTTGCACGTAAATACTGTATATATATATAAATACTTATTCATATATGAAATATTTATATCTATATATAATATAGATTAACACATTTTCTTAAATATACATGCATGTGTGTGTATTACAAAATAATGATAATATTAACAATAAGTAACCTGATTGCCTTAAAATGTTAAGTTCAAGATTAATTTAATCACCAAAAAACTCAAAATATTATGTTATCTGAACTACATAAATTATCTAAGTTGATTTGACAAAATAAAAAATCATGAAATCATGAAAATATTTTTTTTTTACAGTGCACAGCACACACACTTTATTTTGGATGCGATTAATAGCGATTAGTCTTTGCACAGCCCTAACAGTCATCCGTTAATATCACACTTCAGATATCGCATTTTAAATAAAAACTTAATCAGACCGAACAGGACGTATACTCTTTGAAGCCACACACACACGGCACTTTATTTTAGATGCGAAAAGTTTGAGTACAAATCTCTGCATTTATCCTCAATATTTAATATCTTATATGTTTTTGTCTTGTTCCAACTAAATAAACTAATTCATTGATATCGCTTGCATGATGGACTCACGCACAATCTTGTTTTCTTCCTTTACAATGTATGTCAGGAAAAAAAAAAATCACTTAAGAATGACACACACCATGAGCCACGGAGTCTAACAGGAAAAGCAAGTAACAGCAGAATGAAAATATTAATGAAAGCTTCATTAGCATAACATCCTCTTTGAAGTCGGAGGTTCTGATCCTTGGTCTAAGTTAACATCACAGACTTAGATCAAAGACCTAGATTTAGATCAAAGTCATTACATATATATAAAAAAAACATTACTGTAACTACAGCGAAGAGAATGATCAGCACGAGAAGAGAATGCGTGGACATACCTTTTTCCAGCCAGAACACTGGTCACCAGTAAACAGGCCCAAATCCAAAGCCACGCTGCCCCCCTTCCACCCCACATCATTCTCCAAATGATGAATCCTCACTAAAGAAGAGAAAATACAAAGTTACGGTAATAATCTGCTACATGAATACACAAACAATAGCTTTGTGATTATATGGAGTGCATCAATGTTCCTTTGGAACATGATTGAAAATCTGATTAAACTTTAGACAAAAAAAAAAAAAAAATGTTTTCAAAGCAGATTTTTAGCGCAACTCACAGTTAACAATCAGCCTGTCTATGGACAGCAATTTTGTGATGCTGCATGTAACATATCTGGTAACACGTTAAAATATGGTTTCATTAGATAATGTTACTTTATAAAAATACAGCATTGTTTATTAATGTAATTTTTATAATAGTAAATGTTGAAATGAACATTAATAAATGCTCATTCTTAATGCATGTTAACTCAAAGCAGTGACTGATGTTAATTAATGCTAACCAATGATCCTTTAATTGCACAATACCATTGATGGTAGTTTAACAAGTAAACGTTCATATTCATAATTACTGCGCGTTCATGTGAATTGGTGCTTGGTGGTGGTCCAAGCCCCCGTTACAGTTTATTTATAGATTAATACTACAGCAGTTATGCATTATTAGGATTATGATGAAATAAATATGGCAAAATATACGGCAGTCATTCCGCATATGAAAAAGCCACGAGCCCGCTATACTATGCAAATGCTAAATGTTTAATCGCGCGTACACCTTTTAGACTATTATTTTGTGCTCATGCACATTTAAGGCTGTGCATCATACGAACAGAGTTCTATACATAGGCTATGAAATATAGGCAAGAGCAGTGTGTTTTCATTCCGACGGTCGGCGCTACGCATTAACGCAAATCATTACACACACGATCGGCGCTCTAATCCCACATAAACATCACACAAAATGATTTACAGCACTTCCATGATGCATGGATACATCTGGGCAACATTTCCTGACTTCACACGGATTATAATGCGTACACACTCCATAACATTCACACTTTTAGAGTTCTGTCGCGAGAGTGCATCGTCAAAAGCATGTCTCTCAAGGTATCTCCAGAATTAGTATTGGGCGTGCGCCACGGGGTTCAGTAATTAAACTGGAGTAATTAAGCAAACAGTGCACTACTATAGCCAAGTTCGCAGCAAACATGCACACCACACAACATCATAATATAAAAGTAGCTTATAATCAATTTCCAGGAATATGGCAGTACCTTTTAATGCCGTCGTTTTTTATACAATTTCCAAGACACAACCATCAAGTCACATAGGCTACACTTACGTCAAATAGATCGCACCTTATCGTCAAACTTTTGCAAACGTCTTTTATGTCTGGATGCGAGGAGATGATGCTCTGAGATGCGAGCTGTTCTGAATTTGAGCTCGAGGCTGCTGCTGCTACTGCTGCTGCTGATGATGATGATGCTGCTGAGCGCGCGCAGCTCTCGCGCACTCTTCATCGAAACTCTTCCCGGTTTACAGCAAATTAGTCATCTACCAACCCCAAATCCATAACAATAACGCTTCACTATAGCAGAGCAGCAACTGTGCTACGTCCCCGAAATGAGATCACTTGAGGTGCATGGCGATTGTGTTACAGAATGGAAGGTACCAATCTCACATCGAAAGACCAATCCGTCCTATTTTTATATGCAGCACAATTTCACTTGCACTGCTTTCGACTTAATCTCTTTCAGTGGTCGGGGATCAAATCCTCTTACATTTTACCCGGATATCGCCTCGTTCTCGCTCTCTTCCATTGCGTTGGAACAATAACACCAAGCGCATCATCTCCATCACAATTAGCATGCTATTAATTATAACACCAACGATGTTGAGCGCTGCCACGTACAAGGCATGACAGACATGCATGCACAAAACAAAACAAAATGCATGCCAAACCGCAGTGCATGCACATGCATACACCCCAAAATAAAGTGGAATGCATTGAATTTCTCACCGAAAAATCCCGATGACTCGAATCTATCTCCCCCCCCCAAAAAAATCACCTCTTCTCACTGACTCACCCACCGCCTGGAATATTGCACTGATCTTTTTAAACAAATGCTTATGGAAGATCCGCAGTCCTTACAGCGCATCTGCAGAGGAGCTTTTTTGATAATTTGCGTAGTGAGCACACAAACTAAAAGCCGGAGGGTGTTTTAAACGTGACATTAACGAGGAAAACAGCGCATCTTATTAGAGGCCACGTCGCGAGCTTCCATTTCAGCCTGCTGAGTGTTAGAGAGCGACGATGGCACGGATTGAAACACTAAGAAAGCATTCATTCAAACTCCACAGCGTCTTGACGTTCATGTACATGTTCGTGCGTGCGCGACACGGGCGCAGCTCGCGCAACTTTAACCTGATGCAATGCGAGCAACAGCTGCAACGCAAACACTTCTAGTTTTAAAGTTTTAAACATAATCAGTCAGTTTGTAACGTCTCGAATGCCGTGTTTTCATTCTGGGAATACCTGAGCATAGAAGTCGGATCTTGCGTATCACGTTTCGCACGTGACTGTGCAGACGGTGTCATGTGCGTCAGGAAAGTTTTTACCCTTCGTTTAATAAGGAACTCATAAATGATTCACATTTAGACAGTGGCAATCATTCGAATGCATGATCCGCATGACTTCAGCACCACGGACAGCACACGAGACAACAGACGGCTTTAAAACGCTCTCCAGATGAGGTTTCTTACAGCAAGCACGTGCACTGGACTGGAGCAAGGGGTTTGTACAGCAGAGGTCTACTGGATGAAACCTCTGATTAAGCGTGATATTGGATGCAAGTCATCATGTTGTTTCCAAATAAATAAATAGGTGAAAATGGCAATCATTTTATTAATATTATTGACCAGGGTTGCATGCAATGTTGTAGTCAAGACCGAACCGAGACCAAATTAAGACCAGTGCGTGTTCAAAATAAGACATGACCAAAACGAGTCCAGACCAGCACTCCTCAAATTAATCTGAAAATCCACATTAACTGCCTGATAAATGTCAATTAGAATACACACACACACTATAATCAAATTAAATCATGCAGATTGAAATTGCATCTGAATCTACATAAATTTTAGTTTTTACCTAGTATAAAATCAATATCACATTTGCAATAATGCTCATAATGCTCATTTCTCATAAGAAAACAGGTCTCTTGTTTGTGATATTGTTTAATTGTATCATATGTTATTCAGTAATATACAGAACAAGATCTGGTACAAGTTGAAATCATTTTGGTGACATTTTTTTGCGCAAAAGCAACCAAACGAGTAATAAGTTATTGATTGCATCAGGAGTTTTATATCCAATCCCATTAATTATGTTTACAAATCAATCAGATAATGCACTGGTAACTTAATGATATCCCTGCAGTTGTGGTATTGACGGGTCTTGAATGCGGTTTGAGACCGAGTCAAGACCATAGATCTTTGAAAAAATTGGTTGCGAGACAAAGACCGGTCTTGAGTATACTCGAGAACACTAGTTGCATGTGAATCATTTTCTGTGCATGGTCAATATTTTGGTTTAAAATACTCCACAGACATGGTCATAAGTAAAAACATGGATATAATTGTCCTTCTATTGTATTAGCATTTGTAGCCTGCCCTAAATGCACAGTGATTTGCATTGTATAACATAATCATAATCTTTATATAGTAATTTTAGACATTATTTTAATTATCTCAATTCTCATTCATGTCTTTAAAGTAACACCGGGTAACTTTTCAACCTTCATAATATGTTTCCAAGTCTTTTTTGATGGTACATCGACTTACAATTGTGAGTTGAATGACACGTCTGCCATAGCCTGACGGGGTCTGTAGTGTTTTTAATCGTACTTTTAAACTTCGGGTTTCGGGTAGTAACCGGCGAACAAAGAGAACTACAAAATCTGACTTATATCCGTCACTTCCACCACCACCCCCACTTCCTTAAAGGGCACATATCATGCTTTTAAATCATTCATTTTTACTTATAAATCATACATTTGTGGTCTATATAAAGCATAACTGCAATGCTTGGGTCTGAATTCCTCATTATTGTAGCTCCACAGGCCCCTTTTCTACCCCTTTTCTGATGTGCTTCTGTGAGCAAGTCGTTTCGAAGCGGCCCCTTTAAATAAAAAGGAGTTGCGTCAAATGTTTTAGTCATGGCCGAAGCAGCAAAAAAAAAAAAAACAAGAAAGCAAAGGTTTTATTGGAGCAAAGCAAAAAGAGAAAAAGAGAAAGTGATCGCGTTAAAGGCAGAACGAGGATCAACATTGGGCCAGGGTTTTCTGGCGTGAGCTGAAAGAGGTTCGAGGGCCAACCGATGTAAATTTGGCTGTCATGCTTTTGGACTATGTTGTATTGCTTGCATACTATCTCTTTATTTTTTTGTCTGCCTGACTATGTTACGGAAGCTATCTTATCCTCCGTTTATCTTCATGAATCAAAGTGATAGTAGAGTAGCCAATTATCAATCTGGTAGCGTAAACGATATTCTAGTTTTTGATGGTTAGCTATAAGATTGGTAAGGGCTACATTCTTGCAAGTAAATATATACGATGTACAAAATCATATTTTAGTAGGGATGCACCGATACCACTTTTTTGGAAAACGAGTACGAGTACGAGTACTTGCATTTCAGTACTCGCCGATACCGATACCGAGTACTTAATAAAAAATAAAAAAAACATGATTTAAATATTTTTATATACGGGTTTTTAGGTCCTTGATTAAATTACTTGGGTAACACTTTATTTCGATAGTCCACTTTACTAACTACAAGTAACTTTTCAATTACATGTCAACTAACTGTCATTAGAGTATTAGTAGACCTATTAGTACGATCAGTAGCCTATCTGATAACACTTTATTTATTTGGTCCCCCAACAGACATTCAACTGACTATAAGTAACTTGGCGACTACAAGTAAACTTATTCTCCTAATCCAAAGCCATTCACTTTGAAATTGTTCCACACCAGTGATGCACGGGTTGATCCAAAATGAGCGGGTGCCTGCGCCGCGGTCACCCGCGGTTACCCGCAGTTACGGGTCATCCAAAAATATTTTTAATGATATTCGGGTCGCGGTCGGTCAGGTCGTTTGGAAAAAAATGCCAATTAAACCTTTGTATTTATATAGTACTAGATAGAATTTTCTATGAAATATATAGGCCGAATTTATTTATTGGCTGAATAACTGGCACGAGATGACACACAAGCTCAGTCTAAACAGTTCTCAGTTCTGGTGTGATCCGAGAACCGCTGTACCTCTGCGTTCGTTACTATACGCGGATGCGCAGTATCAGCAGTATCAACAACATGTCTCAGTTCAGTGAACTGTTAGAGTTACTGGAGTAAAATATAATTCGGGATATTGGTTTATTTCAACTCGGAGGGACTGTCAGGCATGTCTGAAAGTGAGTAACTGTAGTAACTTGTGGATCAGCACTGACGCAAGACGTGAACTGATGCGAATGATTCAGTTCGATTTAGCGTACTGGTTCGACCGGTTCATTAAAAAGAACCGATTCGTTCACGAACCGGCCATGTCTATGATCACTAGTCTGCAGAGAGATGGAGGCGGCAAGAGAAAAGGTGAAGACTGGGGAGTGGAAGCTACGCAAATACACAAATAGAAAGAGTAAGTGTGGGAGACATTTACCGAAATAATGAAAGATGATGACCAAAGTGCTGCCTTTGTTATATGTAGGCTACGTCTTCTTGCGATGCTGTGTTGTTACACGTTTATGGCCCAATGACGCTACGATGAGCATGTACTACTTTTAAAAAATACGGTCAGGAAGAGGGTCGGGTACAATATTTTCTTACTTTTTTTTGCGGTCCGAGTAGCGGGCGGGTAGTTGAAAACATTGGTAGTGTGCGGGTTGTTTACATTGACCCGCGCATCACTGTTCCACACGGCTGACATGTCTCCCCATCTCCCCGCTCTGAGCTGCAGCCGGAGCCTGGGGGTGGGCACTCGGCGCCTGTGATTAACCCATTTCTCAGAACATGGTATCGGTCCCCGGTATCGGGGGACTTTTAACGAGTACGAGTACTTTAGAAAATGTGGTATCGAGGCCGATACCAGATACCGGTATCGGTATCGGTGCATCCCTATATTTTAGGGTACCTAACATGTCTGTGATATTCGTTTATTTTTCTTGCCTCAAGCTATAATGCAAATCGATTTGAAAAATTTGCAGATTCATATGGTAGCTTGATATTATATTGACGGTATATGGTTATTATCTACCACTCAAACGTTGCATTGGAGCGTCATATAGATTCAGTAAAACGGTAACCAATAGACTAGCTACTATAATGATTAGCTACTACATTTTTCGTTAGAAAAAAAATAAAACCCATGAAATTATATTCATATGACATGCTGAATTATATGCCACTGTACCTGGGATGAAGACATTTCACACACGACGCAAGCAGAACACCTGCATGTGACCTCCTCCGACAGTGTTCAGGGCTATCATAGTTGTCAACAAATGCACGTGCATGTAGGATGACAGAGTTTACGACAGCAGTAGAGGACAATACTGTTTCCCATCTCTAGGGGGAGCCCGAGAGCAAAAGCTACCTGGTGTTACTTTAACACTTTTTCTATACTTTGAACATCTGTCAACAATATTACCCAGAATCACCACTGTTTGGACACTGTTAAAATACAAATTAATGTTCAGCTACAGTGAGCAAATATTACAAGCCGCTAAACTCACTATTGAAGCTGATGTTGTGAGTATATTTCCAATTAATGTCTCACAAATACAAAGCAATGTGCCTCCTAAATGCTATTTTAACGTCACACTTGTGCATATGATCAAAATCAACATAATGCCGCATATTTTAATACATCCTTTCTACAACCAGAAACCTTTGTCCTTAAATACCCAGAATAATGAAGAAAACAAGCAAGGCTGGGACATCCTTCATGCACAGTATGCCAACAAAATATGCCAACCAACATGGGGCAGACAGTGCGCAGTTTATGTAACAGTGATTACAAGCTCGGGATTTAGTAAACCACTGCACATATTAATACTTCTCAGGCCATCTGTTTCACCTCTTGCTTGCCTTCTTTAATGTTTAATATTCTTTAATAGACATTAAAGGGGACCTATTATGCAAAATTCATTTTTACATGGTGTTTGAACATAAATGTGTGTAGGCAGTGTGTATACACAACCACCCTGCAATGGTAAAAATCCACCCACTCTCCTTTTTTTAATCCCTATAAATTACAAGGAGTGTCTCAGAACAAGCTGTTTGCAGATTATAGCTTTTGAGATTTCACAAATGCTTAGGCCCCGCCCACAACTTCTGACGGACTCTGCTGCATTAGCATAGACCCCGCCCTCAGTTAGCTATACACAGTCTATATATAACCTTATATTTATTTGTAAGACATGTATTTGTAAGATTTTTAAGAACTTAGTTTAATACTCAGTGGCCAGCTTTCGTGTATTCATTCAGAAAACTGTATATCAGAAGTATCGATTGATGGCTTTAAAACGCATGCAGATAATATGATGATGAAGAACTGCAATATCGCGTGAGCGTGACCATGACGACCGCGATAGAGAAGATAATTAAAACTAAACAGATGTGTTGTTAGTTTTTGGCAGAATATCCATAAAGCTGTACTGGCTCCGCCCTCTTCTGGAAACATGGGAGGGGAGCAGCAGCTTATTTGCATTTAAAGACACATGCATGAAAACACGTGTAAACTGTGTAAAATGATCACTACAGAGGCGGGTGTTGGCGGTGATCCTCAGCTCTTCATCAAGGTTGGTTGTCTAAAAACCTCTTCTTGATGTGATCGTTTTTAGGGATATGCATGTCCGTGTCGAAGGCTTAGCTAGCTAGAAAACTGTAGGCTCTGCTGTAGTAACTAATAGTGCTGACAGTCACTCGCGATTGAGCGGTGAATGCGAATGTGCTCGGGGAGTGTTATTGTGTGTTAGGGGAGAGATCAGTGCGTCATCAAATAGGGGCGTCTCCAGGAGCTCATAGGCTCCAGTGCGTTATTGAGCCCTGTTTTAGCCCCGCCCAAACAATCTGAAAAATTGCAATGGAAAACTGTTTAACGGTCTAACTCCGTATTTCAGTACTTCACAGTTCACAGTCTTTGTAATATGTTTTAGCAAAACATATGTAACATTTATAATGTGTTTAGAACTTTTTTGTAGAATTGCCTTTACAGGGACTTTAATCAGTTTTAAGTGTTGGTCTTAATAGTAAAGTTGCTATTAAGTTAAAATAACACTACTTATCACAGAATACCAAAGTTTCAAAAAGTTTCAGCTTGTTCAAGAGAAAAGTAAATGTCTGATTTCCAATTCTGAGTTATGATTGTGTCACTAGAATTGGCCTGAGGCTATGACAGTAACTGTCAGCCCACGCTTGAAATAGGTAGAGAAGGACGAATCTCAGATTATTCTCGCCTGTGAATGAAACGCTGGAAGAAGTGACATAATCAACACCTATGCGCCTCAACTGTTCAAGGCTGCCAGATTTTGTCACTATTTTGGGAGAACCAGCAACTAGGCTTCCTGGTTTCTGAAGCGTGAGATACAGTGAGGTGCACATTTAATCACATGACGGGTAGAAAAAGTGTCAGCAGGTACTCATAAGATTTGCCTGCCAAACCAGATGTGAATGTCATCCGCCAGGACACCAACACATGGAATTAATCCGGAGACAAGATAGAGAAGTAAGATAAAATATAGAATCTTTTCTATGGAAAAGAGTATTTTCTGCATTTGTACAGTATATATATATATATATATATATATATATATATATATATATATATATATTACTTTCTAAAGAAATTAAATATGAATGATGGAATTAAATTGATAGATAAAATTAATAAAATGATAAAATATCAAATGATAAAATTGATATATGTGATAAATGATAAAAAAAATGATAAATTATAAAATTAATACAATTTGGCAAAGAACATTATTCTAAATCTGTGATAAGAGAAAATAAAGTAAAAAAAAAAAATGATTGTCAAAGTGAGAGTTTTGAACAAATATTCTACATTATATTAAATATAGTCTAATTCAATGGTTCCCAGGCTTTTTCAACCAGACCCCCCTTATGTTGAGAGAAAAAAATATTATATTGCACCCACATAAAGACACTTTGAGCCATGACCTTGCTTGCAAAATCCTATGGGTGTCACGATTCACCTTTCTCCTTAGCACTACACTTCACAATTCTTCCTGACTCCCACCTACACACACCCCATCATCACCTGCACCTGCAATCAATCACCCTCATCAGCTCCACTCATTAAAAGCCTGAACCACACGCACAATCATTGTCTAGTCTCAACTAGGGCTCACCCAAGTTGTGGATGTTATCTCCTTATTTCTATACTCATCGTTATACTGGTGTTTTGGGTGCTTGTGGTGATACATACCTGTGTTCTACTGCTTCATCTTCATAATCTTCCTGGTTGTTGTCTACCTGCAATGTACTTACCATTTACCTGTGTAGAATAAACTTGCTTATTGTTTCTCACTACTTCTGCGAGTCTGTATTTCCTGACAGACCTAACCAATTGGAGCATGAGCATACTTCACCAACTGATTGATCAGTTGTACTCCCTCACTCAAAATGGCCATCTAGTTGAGGAGTATGCTGTGGACTTCCTGGAGCTGGCTTCTACAGTTTACCTATGTTCATTTTCCATGGAAGTTTTGGTCAAACAATTGCATTGAAGGGTGCTTTGGGATGTGGATGGCTGAACATTAAAGCAATATATTCTCTGTCCTGTGAGTTAACTCCAAAATTTGCTTCAGTCCTAGAATCAGATCAGAGTCTATTCTAACCCACGAGTTAGCTCAAGAGCCTGCTAACGCTCCAGTGTTCAGTCAATAGTCCGGTCCAGAATCTGCTCACTGCCCCTAGCACAACCAGATGCCCGCTCACTTCCCAAAGTCATCCAGGAGCCTGCTCACTTCCCAGAGCTCAGCCCAATGCTCGCTCTCATCCCAGAGCTCAGCCCAGTGCTGTCTAGTGTCGGCTCCAGCCCATAAGCGCAGTCCAGAGTGAGTGAGATAAATTCCAGTCTCCGCTTCAGTGAGAGAATTTCCAGAGTCCATTCCAGTGAGAGAGATTCCTGAGTCCATTCCTGTGTGTAAAATCCCCATATCTGTTCCAGAAAAGATTATTTTAAGTAACTTTTCCTGTGTCTGTTCCTGAGAATATAATCCCCAAGTCTGTTTCAGAAAGTAAAATCCCCCGAGTCTGTCCCATAGAGGGAAATCAAATCAACACCAGTGAGTAAGATTCTCAAGTTCATTCCAGTGAGTGAGTTTTTCAAGTTTCTCCCAGTGAGTGAAATTCCAGAGCCCGCTCCAAAGAAAAAAGTTCTAGAGCCTGCTTCTGAAGCCCCAGAGCTCGTTCCTGAGACCACTCAAGCACCAAAGCTCAGCTGATTTAATCTCCAGCATCCATAGTTCCCTCCTCATGTCAAAAGAGACGGCTCCTTTCTGGCTCCCTCAGCTACTGGCGCCTCCATGAACTGACAGGTCCTCCCTGGCTCTCTGAGCTTTCGGCACTGCCCTGGCTCCCACTATGGCCAGTGCTTCTCTGGAGGCTGCTCCTCCCTGGTCACCTGCTCCATATCTCCCCTCCATCCTTTGGTAGGTAAAGTGATGGTGATGGCAGGATGAGGCAAAGGGATGGTGATGGGAGGATGACGATCCCCTGGCGGCAATGGTGGAGAAAGTCCGCTAGCACAGAACCAGAGCTTGCCAGTGCAGACAGCCCATGGTGGAGTAGAGGGAGGGAGGAGCCAAAATGGTATTGAGGCTGACGACAACTTGGGGACGACCGATGGTGACGACCGATGGTGACGAGGCCGATGGATCCACAGGAGCAGAAGGAGAGTCGATGGAATTGAGCAAGATCGCTGACACTGGAGATCAAGGCGATGCTGAGGCGATGGACGTAGAAGGCAGAGCCAGAGTACCCGAGGGCTGATGTGGAGCCTGCGGCTCGATGTCATAGCAGGGCTTCCATGGAGATGGCGCAGGGTTCCATCCGGCAGCAGCAGGGCTGGATGGCGCCAATAAAAATCTTGCCAGAATCATGGTAAACATAACACAGTCAATGCAGGTCGATGAAAATAAGTCATAGTGCATGGTGCTGTCTAGAAACAGTGATGAGGAAAGTACCGGATGGGAAAGGGTGGGAGTCGCTAGCTTCTCACTGAAGTTTATCAGCCAATCTTCATTGTCCATAGTCACTTCTCACTCGTCCACTGATGTCATTGGCTCACACCCCTGGTCAGAAACATAGTTGAGCTCCACTTCCAGGGCGAGGGTCTGTCCCCTTTCTCTCGGGCTCTGGCTGACGTGACACAGTAGGTGGTAGCTCTCCATCTGCCCGTAATACATACGAGATCTCTGCAATCGAAAGTGGTGATTCAGGTCTGGCTGTGTCCTGGATCGGGGAATAACGATTTCCAATCCTGTCTGGGAGGTCAACGGGGTGATGGTTATAAGCCCCAATCCAGAACAGTGACATCAGGGTCTCGTCATCCAAAGGGTAGGTGACAGCGAGACAATAAAACTCATCAATTTGCCGCAAACTTTCCTGCATAATCCATGGGTCCGGTATTCTGTAATGCTAAAATCCACCGAAGACGAAGATGATGATGATAGTAATCCAAGGTTTATTAAATAATAATCAATACAACATGTGAGACAGTGACAATACCGGACAATGAACAGACAATGAACAGATGGAAAGGAGGAACTATATGCACAGTGATGATTAACTAAAAGACGAACAGCTGTGATGATTAGCGTCCATGATGAGTGGCTGGACCTAGAACAAAAGAACACGTGATGTATAAAAACAAACTGAAAGTCCATGAAAAAAATCTAGTAAACATAACTGTGACAAGGCAATGCAGGACTTTTCTGCAGGGATTAAAATTAAGCAAAATAAATCAAAAACTATTAGCATTTTTCTTTTATTAATTTTTTTGAATTTTTGATTACAAGGTGGCCCTGTCTCAACTTTTGAGTACCTTTATGTGCCGACGCCACACACCGATATGCATTTTACCCAAAAATTCAAAATGGTTGATGCTCAAAATGATTGGGATAACTGGGTACCATTCGACCATTGTGTTGCACACAATCTGTGAGTAACAGGAATGGAAGACGGGCCCCCTCCAGCAAATTCTGACACTCCTCAAGGTCCAACTGGATGGTGAGAAGTTCACGGTTGACTAAGTCAATTTTATTCTCAGGGCACATTTCAGTCGCTGGAAGCTATGGGTTGTGCCTTGTGACCAGGACAGAGACTTAGGTTTGGACTTCAAGAACTGTGATAGAGCTCCTTTTCTTGATAAAATGGTAGAAGTTGTCAAAACTCATGAAGAGTTGGACCTCTTTAATAATGGTTGGAATGAACTAGGATAGCCCTGCTTTAACCTTCCCTCATCCATCTTAATACGTTTAGCGCTGGTGTGATATCTGAGGAACTGGGTGGAGGCTTGGTGGAATGTGCACTTCTCCACATTGAGATCCAGGTGAAATTTCCAAAGCTTTTCCAGAACCAGCACAAAATGTTGGTGCCAAGAATGTGTCACATAGGCTGTCTTCCACTCGCCCCCTTCCATATCTGATTGAGGTTGTATGCGCTTCTGAGGTCCAGCTTGGTGAAGACTGTGGTTCCACAAAGCAGTTCCAAGGTGGCTGGGATAAGTGAAGTGGATAATGAAATTTGATGGTGATCTTATTGAGGGACCAGTAATTGATAAAGGGCAACAAGCCTCCATCCTTCTTTGTCACGAAGAACAAGCTGGAAGCGGATGGGTAAATGGAGGAATGGATGTATGCTTGCTGGAGGGCCTTTTCCATATACTCCTCTGTGGGCCAGTCTGGGAAGCAGACAGGAAAGCACTTAAAGATGTTGCCATTGGACCAGGACAGGATGGGATTATGTTCCATGAGCGCCCTAAAATGACATAGACTGTTGACTTCTCTAGAACCAGGAAGACAATGTTCTTAGTATGAAGGAAGCCAACATACAGTTGGATGGGACCATCAAAATAACGGACACTGCCATGGCTGAGGGTTTTTTCTATTATGGAGTGGACTTTGAAGCAGAATTACCAGAGCCTTTATTTAGGTTGCTGGTTCATTCCACCCACTGGATACTGCTAAGGTACCAGCAAATTCTTTGAGGTTTTTTTCCCTCATGTTACTTACATCTGTAACTTATACTATAGGTTTTTATCGTAGAGTGAACAGTGAAACTGTTTGGATGACCTCGATTTTGCTGATGACCTGGGACTTCTTTCCCACACCCGGCAACAAATGCAAGAAAAGACAAACATCATTGCAACTCATTCAGCGAGCTTTGGACTCATTGTACACAAAGGGAAGAGCAAGATCCTCAAAGTCAACAACAACACGGCTCCCATCAGGCTAGAAGGAGAAGCACTAGAGGAAGTGGAAAGCTTCACCTATCTTGGCAGCGTAGTCGTCAAGTGGGGAGGGACAGATAAGGATGTGAAGGTGCGGATTGGAAAGGCAAGGGCAGCTTTCCATCAGCTGAAGAAAGTCTGGGGATCCTTTGAACTGCCTAGGAACACCAAGATCAGGATATTCAACTCCATGATAAAGCCTGTTCTACTGTACGGTGCAGAGACCTGGAGAACAACAGTCACTACCATGAAGAAAATCCCATCCTTTTATTAACACCTGTCTCAGACGAATTCTAAGGGTACGCTGGCGGAACACCATCAGTTACCTAGACATGTCGCAGTAAACAGGACAGCCGCCTATTGAGGAAGAGATCCTCCAAAGGCATTAGAGTTGCAGACTGATCTCATGAAGTAGCGTGTGTATGACACGGCAATTCGTATTTCCATTTTTGGCGTGCTATCAAGACGCATAATCGCCTTTCAGCGTGTTAATGAACGCCGTTGACTTAACGTTATATAAATATATGACTTACCTCAACCCCGTCCCTAAACCTAACCGTCACTGGGGTTAATGGCATTTATGACTGTTCCCTTACCATCCTAGGAAAAAAAAGATATGACTTACCTCAACCCCATCCCTAAACTTAACCGTCACTGGGGTTAATGGCATTTATGACTGGAGATTTGACTGCGTGTACAGACACGCGGAATGACGCGGACGTTAATAGCGTAGACATATACGCATACACGCGGATAGCTCAAAATGCGTGGAGATAACACGCCACCTGACTCGAAAGTGCCGTATATGTGTACGCAAAAGTCATGATGTCATGTTGAGAGTTGGGTTGGCCATACCCTTCACAAGCCTGCATCACACATAGTAAGACATGTCCTCTTTTGAAAACCCACAAGGGAAAAGGAAGAGAGGGCAGATGTGAAGAGGTCTGGCCACACATGGGGACAGCTAGAGAAGTTGGAAGAGAAGACTGGAGAGCCCTTGTTCGTTGCCTATGCCCAAAGTTGGGCGGTAGGTGTAAGTAAGTAAAAAGAACAGTGAAATCTTCAACGTACATAAATGGTGAGAGAAAAGTGTTTGTTTTTGCCATTGTTTCTGTGCTCTGTTGGGAATTGGGCCTCAAAAGTTTGGCTCAGTTCATTGACCTATAGATCAGGGTATTGAGATTGCAATCAGGTAGTTCATCATTTGTGTTTCCTCTGCCTGTGGACATGCATAATTGTGGTTGCCAGGGGGTGAAGCTGACACGGGGATGGACAACTCTTCACACTGTGTAGATTAGGTGTGAAGGGGAGCTGGTGTGACAGAGGTGTCTGGTGCAAAAGTGTTTTCTGGTGTGGTTTAATGCCATAATGATCCTCTAATCTAAAGACAGAGACAATTTTACAGGCTCACTTCTCTTTACAATGGTGAGCCTGTAAAATTGTCTCTGTCTTTGGATTAGAGGATACCTCTGCTTCCGACTGAAGCCGCCGAGGGAGAAAGGTACACGGAGGACCTCGCACTTCCTGTCCAGCGATGATACGGGAGTGCGCCCTGCCCTGAGGAGATATATGTACCCGGCTACCCACCTGACTGGCAGAGAGTCCCCCTCCTGGTTCTCACAACCCCCGTGCCGACCACCTACGTAACAATTGATGGCCCAGGAACGTGCTGACCCGTCTACCCACCTGTTCTCCAGTGAGGCCCCGTCGCTGTCCGAAACTCCACCCTGCTTGTCCTTTGGAGAGGTAAACATACCTGCCACTCATCTGTCCGGTGGAAGAATCCCCTCCTAGTCCGTAGTCCTGGTCCAGGCCAGTCCGGATATCTGCCCGCCTGTATTACACCCAAGAAGGTCTACTTACCACGATACTTACCTGCTTGCCGGACCGGCGGTCGAATCCCTCCTCCTCCGTGGCTGCCAGTGGCACGGATCGGTGTGGTGAACCCCTTGCTTCACAAGGGTCCAAAAGCGGTTTTCCCCTTCCTGTGGAGAGGCACGAAATCCACATCAAGACTTTTTAATCCCTCTTTTAGTCAATAAAGATAGTTTTAAATTCTACTTGTCTGTCTGGTACACTCCCCAAGGTGGTCCTGGGTCTGTACCAAATCATTTGCGCGTAACGCACCAGACGCTCAATGCGCGGCATTCGCGCGAACGAGGCGTATTCGCGTCTTCCGCTCCACGCTCTACGCCTTATTTGCGCCGCAGGAATTAAAAATTACAGAATATTTCACTATGCCCAGATCCAAAATGGATCTTATAATAATTTCAAAAAAGAGTAATATTTTATGCATAACACTTATTTATAGATGCATACAGTAGATGGAAAAATGCAATTGGGAAAAATGACAAAATATTTGGAATACAAGGACAACATAATGAAGCACAGCCAAAAAAAAAAAAAAAAAAATCCAGCGATCATTGGGAAAAGAAGCTTTGGAAGACGTAGTAATTATTACCCTCTGACACGAGGTCTATAATCAAGTAATCAAGTTCTCTGTCAGTCTTCAGAGGGAGGAAACTGATGAAGGTCAAGAGTATAGCAGGTTAGACAAAGGTTCATCAAGTCTGAAACAGCATTTGTAAGAAGCCCAGCTATTTCAACCAGAGTGATTGTGAGAGCATGAACACAATTTCCTAAACCTGTAATCAGTAATTGATCAACATCTGTTGTAATGTAGGATAATAGTATTGTAAGTGCTTTTATAAAAAATGAAAGAAATGAAAAAATGAAAGAAAAATGAAAGAACATTTTGTTGTTTTCTTACAACAAAGAATGTGGTTGAATTTGAAGAATACAGTCTTTAATTTGTGTAAAAACTGAGAAGATTGAATTACTTATCATTTACTTTGTCCAATATTGTGTAAAAAGAGTTTTTTTTTTTTTTCAAAATTTAAGAAATGTTACTTTTTTAATGGCAAAAATTATGTTGCCACAGGGTTAAGTGCAACATGTTTTACAGTGAGTTTTTTCATGCCAAACTGATAATCAACCATGGGATCATTGTCTAGGTCATTACCATCATCAGCATATAACAACTGGAGGCAGTTTAGACTTTTCATGAGTATTTCACATTCCATTATGCATGGAATAATGCTTGAATGAATGAAAATATAGTAGTATATTGTGTTATTTTAAAACACATTTGACCCTACTTTATTCTCCCAGTGGCTTTACTAGAGGTTCAAATAGCAAGAACAGCTGGTGACAGGTGGTAGAGGATTTACAGAAAGTTGGCTTGAGCATATAGAACCAGCTCGGCACCAGTGTGTTTCCATGGTAATGTGGAGTTAACCTTGTTTTCATGTAGCGTTTATCATTTCCTTTGCAACACAGACACATCACACTTGCTCTCACACACTTAAGCTAAATGTGTTTTTGTGTCACACTTACAAAAATAATTCAAGGGTGTGTTCATCTACATTAGCATAGCTTCTGTCCAGCACTCTCAAGGTGCCATCAATCAGAAATATGCAAATGTTTGCGCATAGGGAAAATAAGGAACATCAGAGAGAGTGGCTCCCTTTAGGGTGGTTCTATTATAATGATATAGCCTAGTTAAAGATATAATTATTGCAATCATTAAAGTTTATCATATAAAGTGTTTGGTATCCGTTTTAAATCTTTTTGGCAGAGTAAAAAAGTGTGATTCCTTATTATGGCCATATCCATCACTTTAGACAGATGTGCACAGATGGGATAAAAATGTTCAGGTGATTACATCAAGAGATATCCCTTGCCGTTTTAGCAATGTCTTAGAGCAGCTGTGGATTCATAAATAACTTTAGAACAGTCTTTCTCAACCGGGAAATCACGTTGCACTGTCATGCATGACATAGGCAGAAGTACCGACCTACAGTAGTGTTTACAAAGCGAACATGCAAAGACTAAGTCAAACGCCATTTAATATAAATTAATAAATAAATAAAAAGGTAAAACAATGATGGCAGACTATTTTGAAGTTGGAGGAGAAAATGAGATGGAGGTCTTCGCCCTACCCTACCTTTTTGAACCGCATCCTATCTAGTGCAAGATGACCATTTGTGTTTAACAAGTATACATATTTTCTTTTTTTAGAAAAGGACAGATTGTTTCGCTAGATAAGACCCTTAATCTTCGGCTGGGATCGTGTAGAGCCCTTTGAAACTGCATGAAAACCGCAATTCGTACCTTTAAACCATCCCATCGAAGTCTACTATATGGAGAAAAATCCTGGAATGTTTCATTCAAAAGCTTTTATTGCTTTTTGACTAAAGAAAGAAAGACATGAACATCTTGGATAAAATGGGGGTGAGTAAATTAGCAGGAAATTTTAATTCTGTTGTGAACCAATCCTTTAAGAATCGAATTAGATGACAAGTTTACAAAAAATATAAACGTATACATATTTTCCCTATAATTCATCTATTCAATTAAAATCAGAAAGAGATCTATAGATTTTAAATGTAACCTTAAGCTTTGCAAGCAACTCCAAAGGATCCTTTAGATATTTTAACACATCGTCCGCAAATGGGCTCTATGCACGGCGGTATTTCCGATGAAGGTCTAAGGATGCTCAATAACTTTCGCCGATCGTAGAATCCGATGTAATAGCGAGAATTTATTTTGAATTTTAGGTAACACTTTATAATCACGCTATTAATCATTTGTTAAGCATTAGTAAACAGTTAATTCATCATTTATAAAGCCTTAATAGACATTAATAAGCAGTTTATAAATACAGCAATAAATTCTTTTTTCTTGATTTATAAGCATATCCATAATGCGTTTAACAATTTTATGTTCATACTTTGTTAATGATAAATTAATAATTTCTAAATGAAGTATAGCATTATTTACAAACCAGTTATTTAAGAGTTGTCAGTCATTTATAAGTTTACTTAGAAAGTGTAAGTAAATTTAGTAAATAGGTAGTTATAAAGCATTAGTGGTCAGTTAACTATTTTGTGAGCTCATCTAAAGTGAGGACCATTCATGCCTTGTAAAGCATTTATAAAGGAGATTTAAAGGCGCCATTTTTATAACACAGTGATACAGAACATAGAAATATTTAACAGTCTTTAAATCTCCTTTATTAATACTTTACAAGGCATGAATTGTCCTCACTTTAGATGAGCTCACAAACAGTTAACTGACCATTAATAAATGCTTTATAACTATCCGAACCCTGAATTACAGCGTAAATACTAAAGTCGCTATTCACTATTATGTCTGAATAATAAGATGTATGAATGTACATTTAAATAGTTTTTTAATCATTTACTTACACATTCTAAGTAGGCTAATCTTATGAACCACTGAAAACTCTTAAATAACTGGTTAATAAAAAATGAAATTCTTCATTTAGAAATTATAAATTGATCAATAATAAAGGAAGAAAATACAATTAATAAACAAATTGTTGATGTTTTTAAATCAATAATAAAGCATTCATAGCTGTATTTATGAACTGCTTATTAATGCTTTATGAATGATGAATTCACTCATGCTTAACTAATGATGATTAGCGTGTAGTTATAATAATGTGTTGCCGAATTTTATGCTCCATGGTTATATTAAAGAAACGTTAGTCACAAAAACAGACAAAACAGACGCCCCTCGTTGTGTTTATGCTTGTTTTTAAAATTACTTTAAATAAACATAACTATATATAAAATTACATCTAAACGTATGAAAGTTTCGTTTCAAAGACGGGAGGACAGTACATTTGGAAGACTCTGCTATAATCCCGTATTCCTCGGTTTTCCTCCGCTTTAATCTCCCCAACCGGAAACTGACGAGCATCTTTGCGTCAAATGCGGAACTTATGCGTGCATATAGCCCATTGCTCTATTTAATGCTATTCGTCTTTTGTTATTTCCTTTTATTTTTGAAATTTGTCTAATCCACTTCCCCAGGGGTTTGATAAATAATGCAAAGAGAAGAGGGGACAAAGTCTTGTTCCCCTGTCTTGTTCCCCTTTTCAGTATGAACATCTTTGTCAGATCACTTTTTATTTTAAATCTTTCAAAAGATCTTGTATGGTCAATCCTGTATATTACAGAAATAACTTCCTCTCGCCATCAAGTTCAAGATCAAGTTCATTTTAATTACATGAACTTGCACAAGGCTGACCAAAGTGCTTTAAAGAACAACCATATAAATAATAAGAACACATAAAACACAAATAAAGTATCAAAGCTAAGAGCAACCTTAAAACAGGAGTAGCAAAACATCAGACTCAAATATAAAATATAGCTGCGAGCAGCGATTACGGGCCCAAGCCGGTGGCACCGCAACCCCGGTTCCCGGTTCCGATTACCTAAAGGCACCGGGGTGGCGGTGCCACCGGCTTTAAACTCCCTAAATCAGAGCTTATACAATGAGAATTTTCATTTGGCCCCAAAACAATGAACTCCTATAAGCGTAGCAGAAGAGAATTTAATGCTAGGGTTGTTTCTTTTTATTGAAATATAAATGTCTGTGTAAAACATACACCATGTTTCCTTAGAATAGCACCCAGAGGTACCATGTAGAGAGAAAATAGAGAAGGAGCCAAAATAGAGCTTTGTGAAAGTCATAGGTCAGAGGTGCCATAGAGCTGGAGAAATTACCTTTATCTTTACGGGAAACTTTCTTTCAGACAGGTATGACTGAAACCATGTCAGAACAGAAGCCTTTAGACCCACCTAAGTCTCTAGTCGAGCTAAAATAGTAGGTTGGGCAATGGTATCAAAAGCTGCCGAAAGATCTAAGAGAACAAGAACCACAGTATCTCTAGAATCAGAATCGTTTAGTACTCTCAGGAGGGTGGACTCAGTCCTGTGAGTAGTCCTAAAACCAAATTGAAAAACCTCAATTATTTGACAAAAGTGACTGTAGCCACTGTACGATTGGCAGGAACAGAGCCCATTTTGAGACACTTGTTGATACGAGACCCCATACCTGGCCCAACCGAATCAATGATTAATTTTAAAAATCTTGGGTGAATGATATCATTAGGACAAAATGAACGTCTGAGCTTAACAGTCACGTCTTTCAGTGTCTGGAGGTTGATTTGATCAAAAATCTCCCAAAAAACAGAATCAGGTGTCAAGATTGGGGGGACAGTTAAATTAGGGCAGACACAAGTCTTATTTTGGTGATTTTGTTTGTAAAAAATCTTTGGTTAGTAAAAAGTCTTCGCATAGAGCATTTGTGGCAACAGACAATGTGTTAACAGATGGATTTACAACAGACCGAATGACTGAAAACAGAACCTTTGGGTTAGAGTGATTGGATTCAATTAAGTTAGAAAAATAAGCAGCTTTCACAGACTTAGGAGCATTCTGGTATGATAGACCTGTAAACCACATCCAGCAGGCACCAGGCAAACAAAATGCCAGCTCGTAAATAAGCCTTCGGTTTCGTGATGTATTCTCCGCGTTGTTCCTCGTATCCTCCTTTCACTTTCTCCTCGAGGTGTTAAGATGTTGTGAAGAGTTTATGAATGAGTCTATAACAGAGATGCGGATGTCTGGAGAGCTTGGCAGGCGTAGACTAGTCGCGTATAGCAGGTTACAGACACAGCAAACAAGCAGAGAAGAAACCACAAGAGTAATATTCCTATCGCCACGAGGGATGAATACATTCTGATGTAAATCCATCTGAGCCTGGTTAGGATATTGCTTAATTTATTTCTTCAGGAACATTCGCTGATAGATTATCATTCTGGATATAACTAATATTGGGAAGTTTGAAATGAAAAAGTCACATTCCAAGCTCAACAAGATCCATGCCGTGCATGATTAATAAAGAACCAGAGCGTGAATGGTTTAGTGTGTGTTTGTCTATACAGTCGCACATGGATGTTCTTCCCATTGGCAGTGCCGCTATTAAAGTCAGACAAGATGACAGGACAGAATAGAGAATAGTTAATTATGGCAACGGTTATATTTCTCCACACCATTAGGGGGCATTGACCTACCTCTAAGTAGGGTATTTATATAGCATGGTGACATGATGAAATCAGCTGGGGGTGAAATTGCTGTCAGGCAGTCGGAATCAGAAAGGCGGATGGATGGGTGGTGATTACAGCAGCAATTTTGTGAATGAAATTGAATGGCTTCAGGATCTTCAGGAAAGGGAAATGGAATGAAGGAATGAATGAAAAGAGTAAGGCTGTTTTCACTCTTGGTCCTTTTTCAGGGGTCTGAGCGTGGTTTGCTGGATTTTTGGCCCATGTATGAACTGATTCGAGACCGGCTCAGGAGGTGGTCAGAGTATGGTTCGCTTTTATCTTATGGTATGGTTTGCTGAAAATTCGCAATCTGATCACAAACGAGGCTCACTTGATTTTTCCATTTGTGCATTTTTATTAATTTGGTCGTAAAACGCCTCCATACAAATGGTAATATTCATCATGGCTGCTGCTGGAAGAGTTATGGACTTGGGGAAACTACAGGACTTCTCCAAATTTGCTAGGAAGACTAAATAAAGCAACAACTATCAGCCACCCACAGTGATGCAGAAGTTTTACGCAAAACTGAAAGACAGTGGATATAACTGAACCGAAAAGTAAAAAAAAATGATGCCAGACATATATGGCCATATACAAGATAAACTAAGGTGTAGTGGGTAATCAGCCGATGTCCAGTGGCCTCTCTACAATTTGTTCAACGAAATCATTGGGACAAGCCCCTGTGTGAACATAATCAATGTCATAGAGGTAAGTTTGACATGAATGATTTCAGACCTGCTTTACCTGTTCATATTAATTTGCTCATAGACCCATTATACAATTACCTTCAAAGATAAAATTTGGCTTAATGACATGTTTACAAAGCCAACACTTAAAATGGCCAAAAAAATAATGATTAAATACTAGGAATGGCAATATATAAACCTCTGCTTACATCATAAGCACGTCTGTGAACTCAGTCCAATGGCACGGAACATCGCAGGTGGGGTGATGTCAGGACCAGGAAGGTATAAAGCACATTGAATCCAAACATTGTCAGCTAATAGGCCGAAGCAAGTCAAACACAGGGACGCAAGGAGTATTGCAGTGAGACTCAGCGTCTCTTTCCGTTCTCAGGGAACAATGGTTACAGTTGTTGCCCGAGACGTTCCCTTGCGAGAGAACTCGCGCTGCGTCAAGGGTGCTTTGGGAAAATGCCATGCTTCACTGTGAGCACACTAAGACGAAAACACCTGACAACCTGGTGTAGAGCAAGTTCCAGATTGTAAAGTCCTACGGAAATGAGTGGAAAGGCCTGTATTCCCGTGATCGACTTGCTTCAGCCAATCAGAAGCTGACACTGTTTGATCACATGTGCTTTATAGCTTCCTGGTCCATGACGTCACATGACGTTCTGTCATGCCATTAGACTGGTTTTATGCCTGCTTCATGACGCAAATCACGCTAACATACAACCACATATCATTCCGATTAATTTTTTTGTTTGTTTTGTTTTTGCCAGCATGAAACCAAGTCTCATGCCATTTGATGAAATAATATAAAGAAAAACGTTGTTTTCATCTAAACATCATTTGGGATCAAAAAGACCCCAAATAGCACATAAGGTTTAAGGAAGGATGAATCGAAATCATGCCAATAATTTAATCAGCATTATTCCATAAATGCTGTTCAGTAAATGAAACTTGTATTGAGCCAGGAATATTCATTAAATCAGACTAGAAATAGATGTAGCATTAAGTCCTATTTTATTAGCAACATTTTGCCCTACATGTTGTTCCCATCAGCTTTCATTTGCAACTGATGACGACAACAACAGCAGCATCAGAATTCATGACAGCTCCACACGTTCTACTGGATCTACAGTAGAAATCGGTGATTAGGGGATTTTTAAGCAGTCATCCAGCTGAAGCAAAGAGAAAGGCTAGCAAATCCATCCAGGTAGAGAAGAAAAGCTCATTACAACAAATTACCACTTTCATTTCTTCAATCATTGACCAGCAGAAAAAAGACTATTGCTTTTTTTTTTTTTTTTTTCGAAACAAGAGGAAAGGCACCAGAGGGAATTGGAGTTGGAACGAGAGCGTTACAAGCTCCAAATGGAAGTGGAAGAGAGGCGACACTGTGCACGGATGGAACATGATTAGGCTATGATGAGGATGCCGTGTCAAGTGATGAGCTTGGCTGTAACTAACACTTTTCCTCCTATGAACACACCGTTGTGCCCCAGTGAATTGGTCTCTCAAACCCATCCAACTCAATAACCGTCTTGTCATAATTTGACTGTCGTAAACCAACCAAGTGCTTCATTTACCGGTCAAGGAGTCAGTAGTACCAGCAGTAGTGTGCAGATACTGTCTTCTATCTTGCGCGAGTTAAGCAGTTCTGATAAATAATGAAATTCCAGATTTAACTGAAATTGTTGATGGAAATTTCCCTTATTTGTTACAAGGTTTGTTCTTAAGATAAATACTTTATCCACGTGTTAACACATGACCAGACAATTTTAGTTTTGATATATATTACATATAAATATTTATGTGTTTTGTGATGAGCGGTATTTTGAAAAATTATTTGTTGACATGTGGCAGTTTTACAACACACTGACAATAAAGTTGTTTCCAACAGTATAAAATGTGTGTACCTGCACTGTATATACTACACACACACACACACACACAATATATGTCAGAGGTTGCATTAACCAAAAAATTCTACGTCATTGACAGAATTTTTTAGCAGTGACAGAAAAATCTGAAAGCCGTCCATCATTTTATTCGATATATATATATATATACACTCACCTAAAGGATTATTAGGAACACCATATAATACTGTGTTTGACCCCCTTTCACCCTCAGAACTGCCTTAATTCTACGTGGTATTGATTCAACAAGTTGCTGAAAGCGTTCTTTAGAAATGTTGGCCCATATTGATCGAATAGCATTTTGCAGTTGATGGAGATTTATGGGATGTATATTCAGGGCACGAAGCTCCCGTTCCACCACATCCCAAAGATGCTCTATTGGGTTGAGATCTGGTGACTGTGGGGGCCATTTTAGTACAGTCAACTTCTCGAGAAAACCTCTCGGTTACATATGGTAACCCTCGTTCCCTGAAAGAGGGAATGGAGTCGCCACGTCGAGACCGACAAATAGAAATCTCGCTAGAGAGGCCAATGTACTTCGAGTGAAACTATTCACATTGACATGCAATCATTTGCATCAGCCGTTCAGCCTCACAACACGGGTATATAGTGAGCATAAAGTGCGATTGCAGATTTTTACTGAGAAGCCAAGCCTGAAAAGCTGGCCGCCCCTACGGAATGTGGCGATGGGACATGGTGTCTCTGTTTCCTCCTTCAGGGAACAAGGGTTACCATATGTAGCGTCATCAGTCGGTCAGTCGACACGACGTTGAGACTGACAAATTGGAATCCCTACCAAAGCTCCATCCAAAGCTCCATGGATCCATCGATGGATCCGAAGGCATAGCCACATTGATCATGCGAAAAAATATTTCCCATCGGAGAAAACCCCTTGGTCCTGAGCCACCACTGCAGGGGTCTCATGTACAGAAGGCCAAAAGTAATTACGTTGGATGCAGCTGCCATGAAACCCACCAGTCTGAAACTGTTTCACAGTGAGTGACTGGCCTAGATATACCCCATTACGGCTGTGAGAATTTCTACACCTAGAAAAGTGGTCCTCAGAGCACACTCTTCTTGGCGTTGAGAGGCAACCCCAACTTCCTTAAATGAGACAGAACGAGATCTTGATGCTGAACTGCCATAAACTCAGATTGAGCTAGGATCAACCAATCATAGATGTAGTATAACACACGAATGCCCTGGAGTCTCAGAGGAGCCAGAGCTGCATCCACGCATACTGTAAAGGTGTGGGGTAATAAACCTAGGCCGAGTGGGAGAACCCGAAAATGGTGTGCTTCGCCCCCGAAAGCAAACCCCAGGAAACTCCCTCATCCTCTTTCGGAAACAATCAAGTAATGGCTGTCTGCTGGGAGGAGGAACCCTTTCTAAAGCTCCTTTGTCAGTACTTCCTGCTCCATAACCAAAGCCTGCTCGGGGTCGACCAATGAGAGGAGGACCGCTAGAAATCTGGGTGGACGAGAACCGAACTGAATTCTGAAACCCTTTTCTATAGTGTGCAGGACCCACTGAGAAATATGTGGCAGTAGTTTCCACGCTGCCAGAAATTCTACTACCTCTCAAGACTGGCCTCTGGATTTGGTTGAACAGTCACTACGGCACCCTGAAAGTCCTCGGAGGATCGTATGGGGGCGCTGACACCTTGGTGCCCTGATCAGCGAACCGGCAGGGAACAACCGAACTGGCAGCGCTGCGACCCTCCTCAGAGAATCGCACCCCAGAGGGCGCAGAGGAAAAACTATTTCTCAAAACCGTCCCTTGGTTGAACAGTCACTACGGTTCCCCTTAAGTGGCGAACCGCCAGGGAACAACCGAACTGACTGTTCTATGACCCTCCTCAGGGGATCGTATGAGGACGATGACACCTCGGTGCCCTGAACGGCCAACCGGCAAGGAACAACCGAACTGTGAACAAAATCTGTGCTTACTGACATGACTTTACCACAAGTGTTATAGGGTTTTCAAAACAGAACAAGGTTTAAGCAGATTTTACACAATAGCATTAAACAAGATAATCTGCTGAATCAGGTGCTGCGTCCCAATTCACATTCTATCTGTCCTAAATAGGATTCGAAAATAGTGTTAACTATAAAAGTGTTAAACAACTACAGACATGGAGGACGCACGAGTTATGTACGGTTATGTAGAGAGGTTTAGATAAAGTCTGTAATTTTTATCATAGGTACTCTTCAACTGTGAGTGACGGAATCTAAAATAAAAATCCAGAAAATCACATTGTATGATTTTGAAGTAATTAATTTGCATTTTATTGCATGACATATGTATTTGATAAATAATAATAATAAAAAAACAGATCTTTTGTCACAGTGTATGGTTGTGTTCCCTTGTTTGTCACTAGAGGTCTTCGTGTTTAAGGTGTCCTTCACTATTGACTTCATTTCCTAGCATTCTGTCTGTCACTGTCACTCATCAGTTCATTGCACTCAGCTCGTCATTGTTCCCAGCTGTTCATTGTTAGTCTTGTTAGATCTGTGTATTTATTCCCTGTCTGTGTTAGTATGTGTATGGATTCGTTGTCAGATGTCACCACTTCTTTGGTCTGTTTTCAAGTTGGTTTGTTTCCTAGTTGGTTTTTGTTTTGCTTTCATGTTTGGTTTGATTATTTGGATTTTGACCCCTGCCTGGAAGACTACGATCTTGGATTGCCCTTTATAATAAACATCTGCAAATTGGATCTTCTGTCCCCTGTGTGTCGTGACACCTTTATAATTACAGAGATCGTACATTTCCTGTAGTTCTTGACCAGGTTTGCACACACTGCAGCAGGGATTTTCTCCAAGTCCTCTATACAGACCTTCTCCAGATCCAAAACTGGACAGTAACGGAGTACATTTACTTGAGTACAGTACTTAAGTACAATTTTGAGGGATCTGTACTTTACTTGAGTATCATTTTTGGGGAGTACTCATGACTTTACTCATGTACATTTGAGAGAGAAATATTGTACTCTTTACTCCACTACATTTCTATCCATAACCGTGAGTACCCGTTACTACTGATTGGATTGTGCAGGTGCCACTGATTGGGACAGCCTATCAGCAATCCCCTTCATTTTTCCGCCAAAGTCAACTCCATGGTCTGATTTAGATAAGAGACGAAACCATGGAACATGAAACAATGGATGAAGACGCATCAGGTCCAATCCCGGGAATGTGCCAACCAGTGGCCCCACCTCGCCAGACTATTTCAATTTTCTGAATTTTCTTAAATTTTCTTAAATGTTAAATAAAGTAACATGGTAAAAAGATGAAAATTACTTGAATTTAATTTCAATTCCTTTTAAATTCTCCAAGGTATTGACATTAACATTTTTCAAAACTCCATGTAGGACGTTTTTGTACATAAATGTAAGCACTGTGCCAGTAGTAATGCGTTATTTGGAAAATGTACTCTTGATACTCAAGTACTTTTAAAAACAAGTACTTCAGTAGTCTGTACTGTAGTAGATGTACTTCAAGTAGTCATCTAACTGTAGTACTTTTACTTGTACTTGAGTCAAATTTAGTTTTTACTCAAGTAATAAAGCTGTGCACTCTGTCCACCTCTGTCCAGATCCTTCATGTTTCAGGGCTGTTGCTGGGCAATACGGACTTTTTAGCTCCTTCCAAAGATTTTCTATTGGGTTCAGGTCTGGAGACTGGCTAGGCCACTCCAGGACCTTGAGATGCTTCTGACGGAGCCACTCATTAGTTGCCCTCGCTGTATGTTTCGGGTCGTTGTCATGCTGGAAGACCCAGCCACGACCCATCTTCAATGCTCTTACTGAGGGAAGGAGGTTGTTGGCCAAGATCTTGCGATACTCCCCTCAATATGGTGCAGTCGTCCTGTCCCCTTTGCAGTAAAGCATCCCAAAGAATGATGTTTCAACCTTAATGCTTCTCATTTGGTATGGTGTTCTTGGGGTTGTACTCTTTCTCCAAACATGGCAAATGGAGTTTAGACCAAAAAGCTCTATTTTTGTCTCAGCAGACCACATGACCTTCTCCCATTCCTCCTCTGGATCATCCAGATGGTCATTGGCAAACTTCAGATGTGCCTGGACATGCACTGGCTTGAGCAGGGAGATCTTGTGTGCGCTGCCGGTTTTAATCCTTGACGGCGTAATCCTTGACTAATGGTTTTCTTTGAGACTGTGGTCCCAGCTCTCTTCGGGTCATTAACCAGGCCCTGCTGCCGTGTTGTTCTTGGCTGATCCCTCACCTTCCTCATGATCACTACGAGGTGAGATCTTGCATGGAGCCCCAGACCAAGTCCTTATATTTATACACAGTGTCTTGCGACTTCTAATGATAGGTGGTGATGTATGATAATGATTTCATACCTGTAGCTATTTGGTTAAGTAACACTCACTTGTCTACCTTATACATGCCCCCAATTGTCCCTCCCCAAAAGAATTGCGAAATGAGATTAAATGGTGTATGTATCATACCATCATATGGTATGGTCATTGAATGGATATTTGTATGGTATGGACCACAGTTTTCAATATTCCCCACGAGCAATGTCAATGCTTTCATATTTGCGCGATTCGTGAATCTTTTCTCACCAGACTGCTTTATAAACGAGGCTCAGTATAAAGCTGGTTTTGCTAAGAAGCAAATCGGCACCAACTATTCATATCCCTGCTGCACCTCCAGAAGAAGTGAGTGTAAAATTGTGATTAACCGTTATATTAATCTTTGCAAATCGCTAGCTCGCTTCGCGATGAATGCGGATAAGGTTTACACTCACGGTACATTACGGCATGTTTTCTATGTACAACGTTCTCAATATAATTCATTATTCCACGTTTATAATGAACAACGCGTTATGGCTATTTGTCAAACTGAGTACGTATACATCAGTAAACACATAGCATTCATACATCTCTTTAAGTTGCTCTACCCTGCCAGTACATACAAAGATAGATCAAAGTGACAATACATTAACCAACCATTCAGAAACGTCCTCTTTGAGCCTTACTTGTCTTACATCTTTGCGGCGTCATCTTGTTCCGAGTGCGGTTCAAACTGATATGGTTGCAGAGATGTGTCCTCAGAGACTCCTGCTGCCATTCTTTCTCCAAAATATACCCTCAACTGTTGTCAAGGTAACACTCCACATGCATTGTGTCAAAATGCTGCAGTAAAGAGGGGCGGAGTGAGCGCAGCTCATTATCATTTAAAGGTATATGCACGGAAAAAGGCGTGTTGAAAACAGCCGTTTTTGACCAGGTAAAATTTGTTTTATTACAACACTGATGAGAATTTTTAACTAAAGTATATTACAAACTTTTTATTTAGACCCTAAAGAATCAAATTAACTCGTATGAAAATGGCATTATGACCCTTAAAATATGTTGTTAGCTGGACGCATGAGGGTATGTGGCTGCTTGCTGCTCATGAACCGACTAGAAAAGTAAGACAACAGGACAGTAAAAGCCAAAAGTAAATTGGAAGGATTTTGTCTATGAGCATTTACAATTTAATATTTGTAAAGTGCCTTCATGATGATTCATAAGAACAGTTGATACTGTGGATGAAAAACAGACACATCAACAAGTTCGTCTATCTTTAATTAGCTTGTGCAGTCTTACAAGCAACAAAATACGTTCAGTTTTAACAAAAATGAATCAAAATATTTCAAAGAACCCCTGGAATGTGCCTAAATACTAGAGGTACGGATAAAGCACTTTTGTCGAGTACGAATATTATACGAGTAATACGAGTCAATATCTGTGGATAAAAAAAAAAAAAAAAGTTATGTTGAGATTAAGGCTGAGCGATATATCAATATAAAGAATATATATATATTTTTAAATGTGATATGTAATTAAACCATATTGAATAAATAAACAAATTAATAAATCACAATTCCAAGGGAATAATCTGCAATGAAGATTTTTGTCATAGCTAATCATGCAGCCCTAAGGTGAAGAAACCTGTTTATTATTTATTCATTTGGTTTGGCAAATGTTCAAGTTTCAATAAAACTACTTGTGACATGTCATATTTGGCTTTGACTGAACATTTGCTCTCACTTTGCAGAAAAAATATCGGGATATATTTTGTATATCGAAATTCAGCCAAATATATAGGGATATGACTTTTGGTCCATATCACCCAGCCGTAGTTGAGATGAAAACTCTTGTTCATTACATTTTACTTTATAATTGCAGCCACTTGTGTTGTATTCATTGTTGCAAAACTTGTTTTGTAGTTTGTTTGTTATCGTGATCAAAACCATTGATCTGAAGCTCAATGCTGATGCTGTCATGTAAATAGTTTTATTTCTTATCAGCAAAAAATATAGCAATTTCAGATCAACCCATATCAATTGCATGCTTAAAATAACATACCGGTTAAAGCCCAGCCCATTTCAAGACTACCCGACCCACTTCCGGGTTTAGGCCCCGCCCAGTCCGAGTACAGATACAGATACAGATAATTCATATGGTTAACAGATACAGATACAGATACAGATAATGCTGTACTCGCTCATCCCTACTAAATACCATCTGAGGTATGTAAGCATGATTGCAATGTACTGTGGAAAGACATATGTGAACATAAATACCCACACATGCTTGAAACGGGATTCAACAGTGCCATATTGTTGAAGACTAATGGATGAGGGCACGTTTAGTCGTAGTCTAGTGTGGATCTAGAGAGAGCCAGATTCCACTGTCATGTTTATTTAACGACAGCTTGCTATTTGAGGGACAAGAGTCTGCCGTGATTCGGCATGAGTAATTTCACTCCTCTCTCCCTTTAATCTCTTTCTCTGCTTTTTACGTCAGAACGCAGATTGAATCACGTGTCACCCGACAGTCTGCTGTTGGATCAGAGCTGAGTTAATTTTGGCAGTTTTGATTGAAAAAAAAAAGAGAGAGATCATTCTGATTGTCATCAGTGCAATAAAAAAGGAACAGATTAAATCCCTAAATCATACAACATATGTGAGGAGTCATACATTGCTGTGGTACTGTATCTGCCTGTTGATTGGGAAATGCAGGAATTGAAAAAAAAAAAAGAATAGAATGTTCTTTTATGGTAATATTTCATGCACAGTAGATTCTGAATCAACACATCATGCCTTTTGGGCCTCTTTGTCAGCCATCTGTTCCACAAAACACACTGCTCGCCATCTCTAAACAGCAAAAACTGAGCATGGTACAAAAGTGTGTTAGTTGCATGCCTGCTTGCTATTGGTATTAACACATCTGACTGGACACAAGGCAGGTGGAGGAAGACGGGAGGGGTAAGTGCACAGGGCAGGTTACAAGCTGTGTACCTACCAATAGGTGGCACTCTCCCCTTTTTGACTAGAAAGGGCAACCCTGAGCATTTGGGCATCGGGAGGATGTGGGTCTCTAATTGGATGGATACTTGAGTGTTGAAATTGATTTGCATAATCTCAAACCTTTTGGCTGCAGGAGAGACATAAGTAGATATTACAGAGATGCATAGAGTAAGTAGATATTAGTCTGGGCAATACACTGTCAGCACAAAATCATTAATTCTGAGACATGAACCCCAAGGACAATACATTCGAGAACTTCCAGATAATGCATATGAATGAGCATTTTAACTTTTTAAAACTGATTTTTAAAATAGATCCAAGCAATAGATAAAGCTAAAGCAAAATGTGCTTGCAAATACTGATGATTTATGTCCATGGGCACTCTTAGAATAATTTATGGCTCATTATTTAAATTACTTTTAGACCAGAAAATATTATTCCATTGCAATTAATATCACAAATGACACCCTAATTAAATGGCCTTAAATACAATGGCACAATGAATTGAAGTCCATATTGCTTTAAATTGCTCAATACAACAGTCGTGTTGTTATAAGCCCCAATCCCCTCCCCCCAAAAAACACAACAGAACAACAAACATTATAATTTCAAAATTGAAAAAAAAAAATATTTTAAAAGTGTTAAAATAAATTAAATGCTGCAGCAGCATGTACAAGAAAAGTCTACATGCTATGTAATCAGGCCTTGTCATAGAATACCGATAACAAAAAGGCTTTACCATAATTTACGTTTGACAACATATTACATAAGCATGCTAAAATGTATTTCATTGGGGGAAAAAATAAAACAGCTTAAAATCAATCCAAAAGGGAAACAACATTAAAAGCTCTCGTTTATTAAATGGCTAAAAAAACCCATATGGAGACATCAGTGACATAATTATACAGATATATTAGTGAATGTTTTCTTAATGATATCAGGTTTAAAACACGACAATAGCCACGTTTCAATTACCCTTCAAATTGCACAAATTGAAATTGCGAATTGAAAATACGCCCAATGGAAACATACAAATTCCGCAAAAAATACACTGTTATATCACAATATATATCTCAAAAATGTTTTATGCTTGCATGGCAATTCAAAAAAGGAATATTTCGCATACCTGCAGTGGAAACGTTTGTCTGCGCATTTACAGGTCACCTGACGTACGTAAAAGTCGACCATTCTTTAAAAAAGGCGCTGGTTGTTTGGACAGAAGACGAAACAAGAGTTCTTTATTAAACTCATAAAAGACAAAAGAATTACTGAATTTTAGACTGGAAATACTGGATTCTAAACCACAAAGAAATGCCACAATCAAGACCTTGAAGCAAATGTGAGGGAGAGATACCAGAAACACCTCATATGTGGCGCTCCCAAGTATAAGGCCACATTTACACAAAGCCGGGTATTTAGAGAAACCAATATTTCCCCCCTCTCCGTTTTCAATGATAACATCGTGCGCACACCCGCATAAATACACCGTCGAGTGCCATCATATCTATGCCAAACCTATAGGTGGCAATGTAGGGAGGAGAATAAACCATGCAAGCCAAACAGAATCCTCAGAATCGACAAGAAAGAACCTAAAACGCCGTTTCTCCCAGTTCACATGACAACACATAACCAGCGTTTTCAGAAATTTCCACTTTGGTCTGAGTTTTTCGAAATAATCGTTTTTTGTGATAAAAACGGGGTTTTCGTGTAAATGAGAGGCCAAACCACAGGGAAATATCTGTGTTTTCCCTTCGTGTAAAAGGGGCTTTCCTTGCTATTAATGCCAGGATAACATGTCATGTCTCCTTCCATTAAAAATTATGGTCAGTGCAGTGGCTCAGATATATAAACCTACCAACGTCGGATTCTATAATTATAACAATGACTTATCGCGACGGTAAACAAAATACCGTTTCAGTTGCATAACATCTGTCAATCGAAACAGGTTAATATTGTTTTTTAAATTGTGCAATAGTTTTTCAACGACATTTAGAAAATATCGCAAAAGTTTTATGGAAACGCAGCTAATGACTGGGAGTAAGAAGGTGCGTGTGTGAATTTCTCTATTCTTGATTTTATAGTTTATTATTTGTAGAGATTAATATAGGGTTCTATTAAGTAGTGTGCCTGGTGTTAGTAAGCCATCCACATGACATTATCATGGTTTCAGGTGCGTGCCAGAGGCGATCTACAACTGAAGATGTTCTGCAAGTGCTTGGTGAGCAGATAGGACATTCAAATATAATTTCGGCTTTGAGAATGACCAAAGCTGTAGTTGGTATTCTCAAAACAGAACAAGGTTTTTGAAAACAGTTTGTGGGTGAAATAACATTTCGTTAACACTGCTCCGCTGTTATGCCAACAAAAGTCATCACTTCAAATGCCCTCCGGTCATTGAAAATAAAGATATAGTGAGAGAACTGAGAGAACACTTTCTGGGGCAGGAGCGAATGCTGAAGCAGACTCTTGGGTGACACTGGAGTGGACTCTGGGGATGGAGCCGACACTGCAGTGGATTCTGGGACTGGAGCCGACACTGGAGTGGACCCCGGTAATTTCTCTCAGTGGAACCAAAACTGGAAAGGACTCTGGAATTTTCATCACTGGAACGGACTTTGGAATTCCACTCTTAGGAACGGACACAGGGATATCACTCACTGAAAAAGACTTAGGACCTGGGAGTGGGTTCATGGATCTGGACAGACTAAGGGGCTACTGAAAGGAGTTCTGAGACAGGTTCGGAGATTAATACAATTGGTAGCAAGAGGGCTGGAGTGGGCTGGGATGGCTGTGACAGAGCAGTGGTGGTATTGGCTTAATCTACCTCTCTGACCATGAATGATGAGCCACACCACCTCAGAAACAAGTCCAGATACCGCTCAAGGATTATATCCACAAGGTGAAGTGTGGGTCTAAACCTCTCCAAAAACATAATCCATCAGCTCTTGATCATCCCAGGCAGTCAGATGGCGGTGCTGTATGAACTCCTCCACGTGTGATTTAATATTATGACCATTTTGAAAGATGGAGCATAGTGGAGCAGTCGTTAAGTCTTTGTTTATTGGGTCTTGCATTCCGTCATGGTCAGTGAAGGAGATATTCAAAATAAATATATAATTCAAGAAGGAGATATTCAAAATAAATATTTAATCCAAGAATCGAAACAACAAACAGGAGAATAACTTAGAAGAAACACAACCACAGACGTGCTGACTTTTCAAACAATCCAAGACAAGGAACGTCTTGGTTACGTATGTAGCCCTCGTTCCCTGAAGGAGGGGATGGAGACGTAGTCGACGTGTGTCAACTGATTGGGATGATGCTTAGTGAGCCTGTCATCTTCAAGTATTGACAAAACGAGCCAATGCGCATTGGCGAACGAACTTTGCTTACGTACGAAGGTTACCTTACCTTCATGAATGGAGGAAAGGATTAATTGATATAGGACGTAGGATTGCTGCTTTTAAGGCCAATTTATACTTCTGCGTCGAGGGTACGCCGTAATGTGCGGCGTTGGCTACGCACGTAGGCGACGCCGTTGTGAGCATTTATACTTCTGCGTTCAGGTCTTGTTGCTCTGCAGTACTGCTCCGAAACGCTAGTTGGCGGCGGAGAGTTTTAATGTTCCACTGTGTTTAGATTCCTCGTGGCTAGGGTACTACAAGCAATAGCGATTAAAAGAGAGAGGATCATGTTGGAGTTGGAGCTTATTGAGGTGGAAAAACAGTTCACTTTAGTGAAATTACTAAAACTGAAAGGCAGAAATGAGAGAAGACGTCGGAGGAGATGGTACGTGTGGAAATCATAGACAGTGATGGAAATGCGTGAGAAGGTACGTGCGGAAATGCGTAGGAGGAAATGCGATGCTACCAAGCCGACCAATCACCGATCTTGCGGTCCGCGTCGTCGCGACGTGTAGTTACCTTTTTGAGGAGGTACGCGTCAGGCGACGGCGAAGGGTACGCGCAATGGGACGCGTCTGTGCGTATGCTACGCCGTACCTACTGCGCGCTCCCTACGCAGAAGTATAAATTGGCCTTTAGGCTTTTGTATGTGTAACCCCTCACACCCGGGTCCTACTCGCTCCGAGCGGGCCTCGAACCCGGGTCTCCGGCGTGAGAGTCGGACGCTCTAGCAAGGAGGCTAAAGACTGCAGCCTCTAGCGTCTGTCGCTAGAGCGCCTATTGAGATCGGGGGGTGAGGTTTACTCGCACAGCAACTACTAGCTGGCCTCCGTTACATATGGAAGGATGTTAGTTGGGCTAATGTCAGTCCCTCCAGGATTTCACGATTTTTTTTTTTGTGATTTTTGCGATCAAAATGACTGATTTTGTGGTGGTAATTTCCAAAAATTTGTGAAAAAAATTGCGATTTATATATAACATTTACCATAATACAGTCCCTCCAGGATTTCACGATTTTTTTTTGTGATTTTTGCGATCAAAATGACTGATTTTGTGGTGGTAATTTCCAAAAATTTGTGAAAAAATGTGCGATTTATATATAACATTATATATAACAAGAGTTTTTTTGTGATTGTTGCGGGCAAAAATTGATTGATTAGCCTACTCGGCCCGTTTTCTTTAAAAATGTGATGGAATATGCGGGATATTTATGCAATTTTATGCGATGAAATTGCAGGAATTTGCAAAAATTGAGAGAACTTGCAAAAATTGCGGTTTGATGAAAAAGATTTTTTCTTTTTCAGTGATTCCCCCAACATCCTGTTCTCACTAGGCTAATGTAAGAGTCATTTCTTATTACTTCCTTTGATAAGCAAGCATACTACATCATAGAAAGTGCTGGGAATATTTAATTTCTCATCTTGTTTTATTTCAGACTGTAACGAGTGTAAATAAGGTGTGGCCCCTTTAAGAGCTGCGCGCTCCCTGTTGAACTCTCTGCAGTGTTATATTATATGTGCGCCTCAAACACCCCATGTGTGCGGGTAATTTCTGTTTAATGCTACTTCTTTTATCTTATGTTGTTTATTAAGTAACGATGTGACGGTAGAACGTGTGACAGACAGATATACGAGTTCGATTTGTGAGATGTCAATCGCCTCCGTGAGTTTGTCCGGCGTCTCCTAATTGCGTCACTTCATAACGTTCCCATGGAAACAGGGGGAAATGGCTGCTCTTGTGTGAAGCAACGGAACATTTTTTAACTTTCTGCTAAAACACATGTGACTTTTTTTGCAACGAAAATGCGAGGACTATGAAATTATGCAGACCCCGCATATTTTGCAAGGAAATCGGCAATTTATGCGGCGAAAGTGCGGCGTATTTGAAAAAATGCGGCCCCCGCATAAATATGCGGACTTTGGCTGATTTTGCATTGAGTTCAGCGATCGCATAATCGCGTTTTTCTGGAGGGACTGTAATGTGACTTGTGGTGTTTTGAGGAGAGGAGGATGACTGCTGGGACTAGATTGAAATTGTTTTTAATTAATTTAAATGATGTGGAACTAGTCAAATTAACACCTTTTTATAAGACAGTTCTAAAATAAAGGAATGTTTTGAGAATTGTTTGAGAACAATGTATTGTAAGTGGATCATGGAATCATGCATTAACTATGAAAATCTTGAACTCTCCTTCAATGCAGGGCAGGCGACTTTGGTGAAAGCCCAGTCTGTCATCTCTTAATAAGTTGGGGTGAATGGTATTAATTCACCCTGTGTTGTAGAAAGATTTTGGACTCAATTTCTTTCTGTAATACCATCAATGTTGTTGGTGGTGGTGGTGGAGGAGGAACTAAAACAATATTGCATGAATTAGATGATTGAGTTTCCAAGTTTAGGGGTAAAGGCAGCTGTGGAGACATGGCTGAAGGATGAAGAAAAGTTTTTTCAGTTGTAATACTTGAAAGTATTATACTTGTGTAAAAGTGATGCATTTTGAATCATTAAAATGTATTAAAATGTGTTTAAGACTTTAAATGGCGAGGATTAGTGGGATTTGATTATCCCCTTAAGGTAGCTAGATGACTTTGTATAAACTCCTTATTAATTAGAGAACTGGTGACCTCCAATGGCAGATAATACATGGAGCCATTTTGATTTGAGTCTGAAGATATGTTTCACTTATATTTTGTAGAGTGAAATGCCAATTTTTCAATTATCAATTTCAAATTTACATTAAATGTTTATTTTATGGCCTGTAACATAAGTATCAAAAAAGTAGTTAATTTGTTTTGTTATATCATCTAGTATATGAGTGTGAATTATGTTTTATCTCAATTGTTTTGCAAATGAATGCATGAGGGAAATCTTATGTGTAAGTAATGTAGTTCTTAATGTTTTTTTATTTGTTTGTTTTGTTAAATGAGTCTATACATGTTATGTGTATATTTATGTATATTTGTGTTTTAATATATTTTGGACCACTCCACTATCTAACCATAGACGTAATGATTTTTATACTGTACAAACTGTATATTTTATCCCCTTACACCGTCCCTACCCCTAAACGTACCCATCACAGAAAACTTTCTACTCTTTTACATTTTCTCAATTTCTCTCATGGGGACCTTTGGCTAGTCCTCACGATATTCTTGAGGGGACATTTGGTCCTCACAATGTAAAACATGAGCACACACACACTTAGAAACCCTCTGTATGCTTATGATTATTTAAAAATAAAAGACTGCATAATTTCAAAGATAAGAAGGTCAGAGAACCTGCTAATCGGTGTGTTTACATGAGAGGCCATGCAGTCCATAACAACAAAACAATATGCTTATGTATATTATAAATGATGCATAGTTACACATATACATACAATAGGGAACATTTTTATGGCAGGGTTCCCGTTAAAAAGGACAGTCAGTAAGAAAAATAATACTTATAATAAGAATTGAACATAATTTCAAGCCATGACTTAAAATGAAATAAAACGTGTTCTAAAAAAAACACACAAATAAATGAACTCATTTCATTGTAGATGGACTGTTGCCAGGAAACCCTCTTTAGATGTTAGTTTCTTCCAAAGCAGACTTGGGTGGTGATCTATTTAAACATACATTTTATAATGTGCTTTGATGAAGGCCAACAAATAAATCATCTTCAGTTATTATAGCACCTTGTATAAGAACAACAATTTATCAATGTGAATCTATCTACCCCTGCATGCTTGAAAAGGGTGTTTCTGTAGCAGTGAGAACATATCTGTGTGTTTTCTTTAAATGAATGAATTAAACAAAACATTTGAGATATACTGTACATAGTCATAGCTGTCCCCAAGGAGTGCTGCCTTTCTCTAAAACTTCATTCAACGAAGTAAAAAGTGGGGGAAAAAAAATATTTAAGATAATAGCTACTGTCAGAAAATAGCACACATTCTTTGATGTAGGTGGACTCCAGTGTCTAGAAAGACTTTAGTAGAGAATGTGGACCAAAGCCACAATAAATAAAGCATCTTAACTCGTAAAAGATAACAAAACTATAAATGCTGTTCTAAAGATTAGTCATATTAGGCTGCAATAAATATATCGCTGATGAAGAAGGCTAATCAGTTAGTACCCACATTGCATGTGCATCAGTTATACAAACTGCACATTTATTCAATGTGCCAAGAGGAAGCTCCAGCACTTTATTTTACGGTAACGTTTCACGTGAAATATTACATGTTACATAATAAATGTTGTTATTATTTTAGAAATTGAAACAACTGTGGGATAATTAAATGCTTTTTTTTTTTTCAAAATGTTTGGGTCAAATATGGACAAACCCAAATGTTGGGTTAAAAATGTAATTAAAAACTTTAATCCAACTTAAACTTTCACTTTCAACTGTAATTTTTTATTTTTTTTTACTTACATTTTCAACCCAGCATTTGGGTTTGTCCATATTTGGGGTGAAACAACCCAGCATTTTTTTTTTTTTAAAGTTTACATAACCAAATCCTACCCCTAAACATAACTCTAACCCATGTAGTTACCTTATTTTATTAAGTACTTTCTTAAAGGATTAGTTCACTTTTGAAAAAACTTTTGCTGATAAATTACTCACCCCCATGTCATCCAAGATGTCCATGTCTTTCTTTCCTCAGTCGAAAAGAAATTAAGGTTTTTGATGAAAACATTCCAGGATTTTTCTCCTTATAATGGACTTCAATGGGAACCAGGTCCAACCGAGGTCCAAACGACAGTTAATAACAGTTACAGATTCAATATTCAACCTAAACCAGCTCTCAATCTGTGGACCGACGTGGCATTCAACAACCAGCCTAGGAAAAAAAAAAAAAAAAAAAAAAAGAAAGAAATCCCGTCCTGTAGCTTATTACACTAAATGGAGCTAAAAAATATCATAATCAAAGACAACATTAACAAATAATTAATTTACCAACCAAGCAAGCAACCACCCAGCCAACCAACCAACCAACCAAGCAACCAACCAACCAAGCATCCAACCAACCAACCAACCAACCAAGTATCCAACCAACCAACCAAGCATCCAACTAACCAAGCAAGCAACCAACCAACCAACCAACCAACCAACCAACCAACCAACCAACCAACCAACCAAGCAACCAACCAACCAAGCATCCAACCAACCAAGCAAGCAACCAACAAAGCAACCAACCAATCAACCAACCAACCAAGCATCCAACCAACCAATCAAGCAACCAACAAAGCAACCAACCAAGCAACCAACCAACCAACCAACCAACCAACCAACCAACCAACCAACCAACCAACCAATAAAGCAACCAACCAACCAAGCAAGCAACCAACAAAGCAACCAACCAAGCAAGCAACCAATAAAGCAACCAACCAACCAACAAAGCAAGCAACCAAGCAAGCAACCTATAAAAAAAAAGAAATAAAAAAGAAATAAAAAAAAAAAAAAAAAAATAACAGTTACAGATGCAGCTTCAAATGTCTTTAAACGATATCAGACGATGAATAAGGGTCTTATCATGCGAAACGATCGGTTATTTCAAAGCTTATTCCAAAAATGTAACTTTTCTAAGGACAAATGCTAGCCTTGTAATATATTGTGAGGCGCGTTTGCAACGTCACGTAATACGTAATTACGTTCAAAAGGTCACGGGCGACGTAGCCGGAAGTACAGAATCAAAATCGTCCGACATCGTTGTTTTACCTTTTAATTCCTTTTTTGTAAATGGCGTTTTGAGTTAGTTTTCACGTTCAACCTAACTTGTAAACACTCTGACTCTGTACTTCTGGCTACGTCGCCCGTGACCTTTTGAACGTAATTACGTATTACGTGACGTTGCAAACGCGCCTCACAGAATGGAGAAAGGCTAGCATTTGTCCTTAGAAAAGTTACATTTTTGGAATAAGCTTTGAAATAACCGATCGTTTCGCATGATAAGACCCTTATTCATCGTCTGATGTCGTTTAAAGACATTTGAAGCTGCATCTGTAACTGTTATTAACTGTCGTTTGGACCTCGGTTGGACCTGGTTCCCATTGAAGTCCATTATAAGGAGAAAAATCCTGGAATGTTTTCATCAAAAACCTTAATTTCCGTTCGACTGAGGAAAGAAAGACATGGACATCTTGGATGACATGGGGGTGAGTAAATTATCAGCAAAAGTTTTTTCAAAAGTGAACTAATCCTTTAAGTACACTTTATAGTAAGTGCATATACTGTAAAATAAAGTGCAACCGAAAATTCCCCTAGGCATAGATGGACAAAATTGACTACGGGTCCAATGATTGTCTGGAGAGTCATACAAGGGACAAATAATAAAAGCCATTCACAAGACCAAGTGTAACCTATGAAAATAAAAATACATGAATGAATAAATCACGTGCATCCTTCATGATGTTTTAATGCTCAAAGATTATAATGCACCAGTTCAAACAATTGTCAGTGAGTTCTCAACCAACAGATCCAAAATCGAAGCCTTCGATGAATGGACTCAAGCTGTTATAGCAAAGGATGGCCTTGATTCAATTTAGTATTGCCTGATGCTTCTTTTGAAGGTAAAAGTAATATGGCTGCTATAAGGCTTGTATTTGCTGGTTGTATTCCATCTTGGAATGCTTTACCCGCACATCACCGTGAGTGTCTGCATGTGTGAAGGAAGAGTACCAACAAGTGCTATTGCAACTTGAATGTCTTTAGAGAGTAGGAAAATCATTCTGTAGTCAGATGGTTTCATGCCAGAGCAATGAGAGGTCAATGCATGCTATTCAGGCCGACAGAGAGGGAAGGGGCAAAGGTGAAGAAGATTAACGTTGAGCCCTCTCAGGACAATCACAGTAAAAATCTTCAGCAGCTGACCCTTATCGTTTCTCTCATTCCTCCGTCCATCCGTTTGTTTATTAGTAGGTGGTCATTGTCTTCAGTGCTCACACTTCCCTGAAAGAGAAAGAAAAAGGAAAATAAACCAAAAGACGAAAAGCAAAAACTGGTTTAAAAATATATGTATATGTATGTGTGTTTCAAGCTGATGGTAAACAAATTTGGCTGTCCTTGCTAACCCATCATGAACACATAAACATGGCATTACACCGATAACTGTTTAATGGTTTTCATCCACATTTCACCTTTGATATGCTTTGAAATTGACTGTGTTGACAACTAAAAACTAACTGAATATACACAATATTGATTTTGCGTCACACTGTCTAGACTTCATTGATAAGCAAAAGGTCTTTCCAGGCTGAGAAGGTTCTGAATACCGCAATAGATTTGCTTATTCATGTTGGCAGGTTTTGAATATATAAACCTTTTTTTTTTTTTTTTTTTTTTTGCAGCACCAGCAGCAGGCCCGGGTCCTGCCAGCTATGGAAAGCGTGACACTGTAAAAAATAATCCTGTAAAAAACGGTAAACTACTGACAGCTGTCATACCGTAAAAATACGGTGTGTTACTGTGTTTGAAATTAACAGCTAAATACCGTATTTTCAGCTACAGTATAAAACTTTAATTTAACAGCTATATGCTCTAACACAAAAACAGTAACACACCGTATAGTTACGGTATGATGCTAGCAACCACAGCTGCCAGTAGTTTACCGCTTTTTTACAGGATTTTTTTTTTTTTTTTTTACAGTGCAGGAGATCAAAATTAAATGATGTTGCAGACTTCACTTAATTTCTGATTGGGTGGACAATGCAATATTTTGGAGCTATGATTTGTAGTTTAACTCTTCCTCATGCAAGAAAACCTTTTTACTTTTTATATGTAGCTAATGGCTTCCTCTCTTGGTGTTAACCCTCAGACTGTCTTCGGTCATTTATGACCTGAAAATTTTCTGTTTTGAATTTCTAAAAATCACAGCTTCATCGGAATGTTATGAAACGTGGTGACTTTTGTGGCATTAGGTATGTGAATACACAAAAAAATTGAGGTCATGATCCGAGCATAAAAAGTGGTCATAAAAAAAATAGTCACAATTGTGGTGTTCGGTCAAAAATGACCGACCCATAGAAAATGAATGGGAAATTGACAAAAAAAAAAAAAAAAAAGAAATCTGAATTTTTGTACGTACAATCTACAAATCGGCCACAATTCTAAGAAAAAGTACACCGCAGGAAAGGGGTGACACTCTACAATATCTAAAGTGCAAAACAGACACACCCACAGACACACACATACAAACACACTTTTATACACATACACACCAATAAATTTTGATTACAAAAAGTATGTTTTGAATTTTTAAAAATCACAGCTTCGTCTGAATGCTACGAAACTTGGTGACTTTTATGGCATTATGTATGTGAACACACAACAAAATTGAGGTTATGATCTGAGCATGCTAAGTGGTCTTAAAAAAATAATCACACTTGTGGTCTTTGGTCAAAAATGACTCCCATAGGAAATGAATGGGAAATTGACAAAAACACAACAATTCACACATTTTTTTTTTTTAAATAAGAAATCATTTTTGAGATTGTTTCAAATATATATTCAAATCCAAAACCCAAAAAAAAAAAAAAAAAAAAAAATGTGTTCATAAACAGCTGGGGAATTCACATGCCTCTCCATAGAGAGCTGTACATGCCATTCTAGTGGTTACACCATAATTTTACGCTTTTTCTCTATACTGTAACCAGATGGCTTACAAATTTTTTTTTTCTGAAGGCCTAGACTATATTAAACTAAAATACTGCATTAATATATATATATATATATTTTTTTAAATATATATCTATAGAAAAATATATACTTTTTTTTTCCATGGCAAAAATAGACCATAAATATTGCATAAATATAAATAAATTCAATCTAATTGTCTCAAAATACTAAATTACAAAGAATAAATGTTATAGAACAAAAATAACTTGCATTGGTTTTACTGGGATGGAGGAAATTTCATTTTTAGGTGTCCGGTCGCTTCTGACCGGGAAGGCTCAGGATGTGACTCCGAAACGAAGACCGCCTGAGGATTAAATATGATTTAGTTCCTGTATTGATCCATGCAGACAAGGGGTGTGCAGCGGAGACAATATCTATATCTGTATCAATCTCAAAATTATCTGTATCTGTATTCAAATAAATCTGGATGTGGGTGGAGCTTTAACCGAGAGTTCATGAAATTACAAAGGAAGCCAGTTTTTTATTATAGTTATAAAAACTATTGGAATATTTTTTAATTAAAACAATAATACTAAATGTTAAATACAATGAAAGCCTAGTTAGTTTTAATTGCCAGAGCAACTACAGAGGAAAAAACATTTGCACAAAGCAAGCCGATCCACTTTTCCATGTTGATAAGAGCATTAAAATGAGAAAAAATAACGGGACAAAAAGAAATCAAGAGACATTAGAATAGATAAAAATGTGTGATTAATCACGAGCTAACTATGACATTAATGCGATTAATCGCGATTAAATATTTTTAATCGTTTGACAGCACTAATTTTAACATAGAAAAATCCCACAAACTTCACCTTTAAGACCAACCCACATCTAATTCTAGCTGAATACAGATAATGGCATCGCTGCATCCCCCTGCTTTGTGCAAATGTATGTATTCATTTTAGGGCTGTCAAACGATTAATCGCGATTAATCGCATCCAAAATAAAAGTTTGTGTTTACATAATATATGTGGGTGCACTGTGTATAATTATTTTGTATATATATATATATATAAATACACACACACACAAGCATGTATATTTAAGAAAAAAAAATATTTATATGTAAAATATTTATATTTATATATAAAACAAATTATATTTAAATCTACATACAGTATATACATGAAAATATTTATTAAATATATACAAGCATGTGTGTGTTTATATATATAAAATAATTATACACAGTACACCCACATATGTTATGTGAACACAAACTTTTATTTTAGATGCGATTAATTGCGATTACTCGTTTGACAGCCCTATTCATTCAATGAAATAATACTATGGCCGAGAGTGCTAAATGTAACAAATTCACACAGAAACAATGTGAGTGTGAAACCATAAAGATATGAAAAAATCTGGGTCTTTGGGTCTCACGTCCAACATTTCCTGACATATCTTTGGGCAGTAATTGAATGGTCATTACACCAAAGTTATGGCACAGGCTTGCGTGAAGATGAGAAAATGGGGGATTTCAGGCTGTGCTGACATTCATTGCCTTTGATTTATGAGAAAGGCACTTCCTCTCATATCAGGCACCCCAGTGGGCAATCAAGCGAAGAGCTGATCACCAGCAGAAGCTTCTGTGAATACACGCGCTAGTCAACTCAGGCAATGTGCTTCTTAATGTCTGGACCCGAATGGAACTATTCATGAAAACGCCACCAGCAGGCTGAAAGTGCCCACTATGATTTCTTTGTCAAGCACACACCGGCATACTGAACGTGTATTTTTGTGAGAGAGGAGATATCTCATATTGTCCTTTTGTCCCGCGGCAGCTTTATCAGGGGCTTTGATTCTGTATTTTTCCCTAATGGTTTGAAAAGAGAAAGGTGACACAAGGACAGGTTAAAACTGTTAAGTTTGTGAACGAAAAGCTTCATTTCATGTTTATTAATTTGTTGGAACAAAAGTCTCTCAAATTTAGGACATTCCCAAAATATACCATTTAATATGACTTTATTTTGTAATGTCTAGAATATTATGAAAACAATTAATCAGTTCTCAGAACCATGTCAATACTACAACATTAAAAGATTTAAATTATTAGCTCAGGTTAGTTATTTAAACTACAATTGAAGAGTTCAGATGCAAAAGCCTCTAAATGCCATTTGAAATTTTCTTCTTTAATGATGATTTTTATCAAACTTGTATATTTAAGTTCATTTTCTTCACTTAAATAACAATAAATAGGTAATTATCATTGCAATTTAAGTGAAATCACTTAACTTAAATATACAAGCTTGATAAAAATGATCATTCTAGAAGAAAATTTCAAATGGCACTTAGAGGCTTTTGCATCTGAACTCTTCAATTAATGTTTCGTGAGTTTACCTAAGATGCATTTAAAGGTAGGGTAGGCAATGTTTTTCATAACAAAAAGAAAAAGAAAGAAATATGCTGGTTGAAAGTCTTTTCACATCCCGAGAGCAATCAGTAATTAAAAAATAATCTTTAATCTTCTGTGGAATTCTCAAGACCATAAAATATCCAATTGTCTCACAAGTGAATAACCAACGCTATTTCACGACCAATTCGTACAAATTTGTACGAGAGATTGAAAGATTGCAAATTCGTATGACCTCACTCGTACAAATTTGTTATTTTTAGTCCAAACCCACTTGATGGCTAGGTTTAGGGGCGCGGTCAGGGGTATGTCATTTGTACGAATTCATACGAATTGGGCAACTCGTAAAATATGTACGATTTCGCAAAAACCGTACTAATTTGTACGAGTGAGGTCGTACGAATTGTTACGAATTAGCCACCTTGTGAAAATCGTACGAATTGCAGTGGGATTGGGTTGGAATAATACATGAGGTGGTTTGAAAGCGCTCCGTTCCCCCCACCACCAACGACGTCTCTCGTGACGCTTTGCAGACTCTGCTCTGGCTGCGTACATTCATGTGTTTTAGAGGAGACATGGCTTTGGCAACACTATCTCACGACCAATTCGTACGAATTCGACGCATGATTAAAAAGTGTCTAATTCGTACTAATTCGTACGACCTCACTCGTACTAATTCCTACGATTTGTCTAAACCCACGTGATGGTTAGGTTTAGGGGCGGGGTCAGGGGTAGGTCATTCGTACGAAAAAATCGTAAAATATGAAGAATCGTAAAATATGTACGATTTAGCAAAATCGTATTAATTCGTACGTGTGAGGTCGTATGAATTGTTACAAATTAGCCACTTTTTAATCATTCGTCGAATTCGTACGACTTGGTCGTGAGATCGGGTTGGCTTTGGAGAGAGCTCTGAAGGTAGCGTGGGATATAGCTTTTTATGTAAGGGTTAATGCCCGACGAGGTGTCCATTGTCAGGTTTTAATGGACGACGGCGAGGCGTGAACCGGCCGACGCGCAGCGGAGGACGGTTGCCTCCGCCGAAGGATGGCGAAGGACGGTTGCCTCCGCCGCTTATACCATGGTCACTTGCCAAATAATTTTTTTTTTTTAAAACATTAGCTGCTAGTTTATATTTTAATTAGGCTAAATCAAGTTTTTACAAATAATAACTCGTCTGGTTTATTTAGCAACCGGAGATATTTATAGTCCGCTCAGCTTGTAGAACCCTTCAGGTTCAAAAATGCATTTTTTTTTTCATGAAACACAAAGGTAGGCATATTTATTATTATTTTTTTAATTAAACATAAAACAATTAATCAAATAGGCTTCTTAGGCTTGAAACGCTGTACTCTCCTCCTGCCTTGGTTGTCTGGACTGCTGCGTAAAACTCCCGCAGGGTCTCATTCAAAGCATCAGCGGTGTAATTTTCTTTGCGACGTTACTCCGTTTTATTTACATTTTTTCTTTCTTCAGCAGCATCCCAGTCGTCAAAGTTGTCATATTCCCCATAAATGTTAAAAGAAATAACGAAGTCGCTCATTGTTGTATTAGTAGGCTGTGTAATATCTAACTAACGTTAGATGTTTGTTTTGATAGAGCAAATTGTTAACGGATACTTTGACGTTTGACTGCCTGTTGCTATGGTTACTCACAGCTGTTGTGGGCAGCGCATTTATTTATTCATTTCGAATGGTAAACAGGCAGTTTCACCAGAACTACTTTCCTAGGTGTCCTCTATCACTTTTTAACGGACACCCTGCAGCCAATCAGAATCGAGTATTCACCCAGACCATGGTATAAATACTTTTAATTAATGTCATATCAGTAGTTCTCAACTGTTTTTACTTCAGTCCACACATACACTGTCAACCATACACACTGTCACGAATTGCAGGGAGTTCACGAGTCATGGATCTAATTTTATTGGAAGGAAAAGATTGGAATCAAACTGTTTTCAAAACTAGAGAAAACAACTAGGAAAGCTTGTAGCCCATGTACAATAAACCGACATAAAGAACTAGCAGCGACGGAAGGTAACTACGTTGTCGTCCCTCGTCATGTCACTATTCCACTCTGCAAAGACTACAGCAGAGTTTCCCAAACATGTTTCTACTGTGCGCTCACACCAGACACGAATAGCGCGTCAAATTCGCGCCTACAGCGTCTAGTTACACGCTTGAACACTTTGAATCATGCGCCAAGAGCGAAATTGGCGCATGTAAAAAGCGAAATTTATGCGCGTCAGAATCAAAATCCGTTGGCGGCCATCTTTTTTTATGTTGATCGAGCATTCATCGAGAGAGTCACCGCTTTGTGTTTGCTTTGGAGAGCAGAACAGCGGCGTGGGGATCATCGTTGCCGTATTTCTGTCCACCGGACCCTTCGGAGGCGAACCGTTTGGCGAGTTTCACCAGGAGCTGCGCTGGATGACGGCTGCTGTCAGCTGTACTTCTGCCTGTCCCGCGTCCAGTTTGATGACCTGTTGTCCCGCATCGGAGCGGGCGAGGATCACCCTTGCCCCCATCCATCTAATCTGTCATTTATTTTTGTTTTGATGATAAATAGAGCCAGCCTCCAAAAGTTATTAACCTGTCCTGTGATTTTTTTTCTCTCTCACGTCCAGACACGAACTTATGCACATGTATGTTGTTGGTTGTCTTTACATTATAATATTTCATATAATCTAGATATGGAATAAATAACATTTAATACAAAATGAACATGTCTCGTATATAGAAATAATGTTTTAAGTGATGAAATATTTGTTTTGCTTTGCATTAGAACCACATCAGGCATTTAGTCATATTATAAAATAATTTATTGAAGCATCCAGATTCTTCACCACGTTAGGAAGCAGCTAGGCTTCTGGTTGGTTAACGCGGTGCGAATTGTTCCCAAAGTTCAGAATTTTCAACTCGGGCGGCAGGGGCGAATTCGCGTCAAACGCGTGAATGCACAAATAGCACTAACTAAATCATTTGTGCTTAACGCGCCAGACGCTCAATTCGCAAAAACTAGATGCGTAAATGAGGCGTATTCGTGTCTACCGCGCCGCGCTCTACACCTCATTCGCGCCGCAGGAATTTTTTACGCGCATAACACGTCTTTGCATTGACTTAACTTTGAAATCACTCGCGCCTGACGCGCTATTCGCGTCCGGTGTGAACGCACCACTAGAGGCACACCAACACTACACATTTTTTAACTCTTCCTAATCAAACACACCCGATTCAACTCATCACCAAAACCAGAAATATATATGTCAGATAAGGCAGACATCAAAAATGTGCACTGTTGCTGTGCCTCCAGGAACAGGGTTGGGAAACAATGGACAACAGCCAACCGCCAACTGCCAACTAGCACATACTTTATGTCTGAGCGCCTGCATGTGAGGAGATAACTGTCTATACCAGCAGATGGCTACATTTCTACATTCAATCTACATTTGTCATTCAAAAAAGGAAACTGAATCTAGGGCTGTGTCCGAAATCACCCTTATAGCCTTAATAGGGCACTATTTGAGGGGACAGCCATTTGTAGCTGTGTCCGAAACCATATTGAGTGCACTCATTCATTCCCACAATGCACCGCAATAATGAGTGAACAACCGATGTACACTCAACGGCTAGAGAATACCCATAACGCACTGTGTTATGAATGAATTTTCGCATCTCGCCAGAAGATGGCGTGTGTAGTTGAATTTAATCATCCTTTTTCAAACCGAGCTGGTCCAGCGCAATATCATGCAGGTACAAACAAATAAATTGTTTAATTAAGGATTATATGCTAGTTTCCATGACAGAGTTCAAGATAAATCTTTTCCTTACTACTGAAGCTGCTAGTTTGCTACATTTCAAATGATTATTAATCACCAAGCACAAACTATGCGAAATTGGAAGCCCTTCCGGCGCACTCAGTGACCGAATTCACTCAGTCGTTTTCATTCACTCCTTCGAGTGGACTATATGGAGTAATGGTGAATCGAGGGGATAGTGGGAGGAGCCAATGAGTGACCATGTGCAGCAAGCCGAAGATAGCTTTGACCTCGAGCATGAGTTTGCGCTCTGGAGACGAGTTCGGTCTTTCCACTATCAAATTCTGTCGTCTAAATAATGAATATGCCATCTACGGGACAAGCTGGATTCCACCATATCGTTATGTACACAATAATCTTACATTGTAATCCTTTTCTTTTTAACATTTGGCATTTTTGTGTGTTGCTGCGTGTCCCTGTGTGTGTATTATACGCTATCTCACGACCAATTCGTACGAGTGATTCAAAAGTGGCTAATTCGCACTAATTCATACGACCTCACTTGTACGAATTTGTACGATTTGTCTAAACCCACGTGACGGTTATGTTTAGGGGAGGGGTCAGGGGTAGGTCATTTGTACGAATTCATACGATTTGGCTAATTCGTAAAATATGTACGATTTAGCAAAATCATACTAATTCGTACGAGTGAGGTCGTACGAATTGTTACGAATTAGCCACCTCGTAAAATTAGTACGAATTCCAGTGAGATCGGGTTGGTGTAATACACAGAGTGCAAGCGCATTATGGACCCACCTATAGGCTCATATTTCTAATGCGCCCTTTAAATAACGAAAAAAATTCCGCCATTGACTTTAGACCATGTTTCAGTTGGTCAATGGCACGTTCTATTTCATTTGCAACAAAATAGCAATGCTCCAACAATGCGCCTGAACACACCAGTTTTTTCAGACCAGAACAATTTTGCGCATTTGCCCAAAGTGCATTTGGGCGCAAATGCATTTGCTATTTAAACATTGTTGGACAGGACGTAAAAATGATAATCGCGTCAGGCTGAAACTAGCAAAAAAACACTTTTATGTGACAAACACGGCACAACATAGGGCTCTTTAATTCAAAAATCCAAACCATGGAATACACAGGAGATAACACACGGGAAACAAATAAAACAACCTAGTAAAGACATTGATGACACGGAACAATGAACAGAGTAAACTGAGGACTTGTTAAGATAATGAGGAAACTCATTGAACAACAGGTGACTGTAATCAGCAACTAATAGACCTAAGTAGCAAACAGAATTCAGGCAGAACGAAACCAAAAACACAGTGAAACTAAACCTAACAAAACCCATGGGCATTATTATAACCCTGTCATAAGAGAGAAAGATATAAACAAGACAATGTTTTTGGCCATTTTAGTAACACTCACACAGCAGCAATGTAATTGAATGACAAGGCAATATCAAACACAGCAGACTGTTAAAATTGTACTTAAATTAAAATGAAAAAATAAAGATTTATGATGTTAATAACTGTGGAAATGCATCATCACATTCTGTGAAAAGGGTCCACTAGGATTGTGTTCCTGAGGACTCAATACGCCCCACTGAATTGTGGATGGTACTTTGTAAATGTGGGTCAAATATTTCACAATGAGAATTTTATTTATTTATTTATTTATTTATTTTTTGCAACAGTCTTACTAATTGTTTTTTGGATCTGGGAGAAACTCCTCAATGCATACTCCTGCCCTTTTCTGTCTGAGCCAGTATGAAGGTTTCATCTCAATAGTAACTGTACACTTTTAAAAAGCATTTAAGTTACATTAAGCTTTATGCTTCCTTTTAGTCAGAAGCAAACCCTGGTAGTGGAGACATTAGTCGAGAATGGCACTGTTCTTTAGACCATCAGACAGCACTCAGACGCATACTCTACACAGTCTGTGACCTGTTCTTCTTTCAGTGAAATTACAAAACAAAAAGCAACCAAATGAATCCTGATTTTGATTTACATTACAGCCACTGCTTTGCTGTAGCTATTTTGCTTGGTTTTATAAAAACTGTACATGGGCCAGTTTTGAACCCCAGACAACTCGTTACAAAAGATGTGTCTCTCAGTAATCATAGCTTGACAAGATAAACGACTAAAATACTATATCATACACATTTTCTACGATTTGATATGTCTTATTAATGATTTAAGCTTTGTATGATAGGATACGTGAAACAAGCACAACATGATCGCAAATCAAACAGCCGTGTTGCTGTCTCTGACCGTCTCTCAGACCATCTCTCTGTTAAGACTAATATCAACTAAGTTACTGAATCATTCACATTTTCTACTAGACACCTGATATGTGTATTTAGATACTTTAAACCTTTTAAGTTATAACAGGCTGCATGATATTTCTCTGCCTACCTCCCTCTCTCTCTCTCTTTGTCTCTCTCTCTCCGAAATGGCAAGAATTTGATATATTAATATATTCTTTATAATTTTTGCATAGTATACATAGTAAAAGCTGTTTTTAGCAATTTTCAATATTGAATATTTTCTTCCCTACGTCCAATTTCTCTAAGCAACTATTGGTATTTGATTTAATTAATGATTACTATATCAGCAACTAATAAAGAGCCTATATTATTACTAGATTTAGTAATACATGAATTGCTCTTTATTCAATGTGTCATAATGTATTAATTCCTTAATAACATATTTTATTAACTAATAGTGTAAATGAATGTCTTAATTACCACAATTAGTCAAAGCTTTGCACTTCTACTTCCAGTTGGTTGCTTTAATTAATCATTAGCTAATGATTTGCAAAGGTATCATTATGTTATGACTTTACTTGTTGGGGCACATCATTATTAACTAGTCATTGTAGTAATTTGCACATGAATTTGCACTAACAATGAAGTAATTAATTATGTATTAATGCTTATTAGTGTACCTGTCATATTATCTGGAAGTTGAAATTCAAGGCTTTGGCTCATTCTGGCAATTAACATATTAATTAAAAAATGAGTTATTATGGAATTAATCCACAATTACATAATTAATAAAATGTATGAACTGATACATTAACCTTACAGACTCTTAATTACTTACTAATGTGGTAATCATTAATGAATAGCTTAAATAATCATTAATTACACATTAATTCAGTATTATCTGTGCATTAGCTAAGCACAGATAATAAAGTGTTACCCAACTATTTTATATTGAGTTATGATATATTTAAATAAATGTTATAAATGTAATAAAAATTATAATGATTATTATTATACAAGGCATATTTGTGAAATGATAACTACGCAGGAACCCGAATTAAAATTTAAAATGGTCTTTTCAAGTAATTTTGTGAACTTCCATTTCCAAGCTGGTGGGCTTTTTGGCGCAACATGGCTGCCGTCGCATCATCCAGGTGGATGCTGCACATTGGTGGTGGTTGAAGAGATTCACCCTTCTATGTAAAGCGATTTGAGTGTTGAGAAAAGCACTATATAAATGAATTACTATTATTATTATTCATATTCTTTAGAAGAATGAAACGGCAAGGTCTAGCAAACAGAGAAGAACCCTACCTGGACTCCATAGTGTCTTTGGTGAGATAGACAATCCAGTAGACCAGGTTGAAGGCCCCAAAGGACAGAGGAAAGAGGATACGTGAGTACTTGTCAATAATACTAGTTTCTATCAGCATGTTGTTGGCAGGGAAAGTGGGACCATGCTGATGCTGATGGAAATCACACTGAGGTGGTCTGGAGAACCTGTCAGGAGCATCTCTTTGGGAGAGGGAGTTCAGCCTTTTCTTCAACACACCTCCAGGGTCTAGAGGATTCTAGACACACAGAGATTCATTTGTGACTTAAGAACAGGCAAACAGTTATCCAACTTTTTGACTGGTAACACAATTTGAACGTTTAAGTTTGGACAAATGCAGTAACAAACAAAAACAGTGCAGCTTGTGTAGTGTGATACTGTAGAAAATTATATCACAGTTCTTTTATTCTCCAATGAAACAAACAAACTAACAAATACTATCTGATAACTCATTGAATATCGATCTATTTATTTATTATTTTCTCCAAAAAAAATAGGAAAGCGGAAATGGGGCAGTTAGAAAAGAGTAAAGATGAAACTGTCACTCATCTACCAACTGCCTCAGTTGCTGTATTTCAAACTTGTAAAGATGATATAGCTGAAAAAAAAAGAGTTGTACCTACTTAATACTGTCGTAACGCTAAGGTTCCAAAGAAGGTGAAGACAGCCAACACACGAAACAGCATGTAAACACGAACAATACCAGATAAGGAGTGCAGGTGAGGGAACAACTTAAGAAGGAACACAAACAAGGATAACTGATCACACATAGCTGACACATATGAACATATAAGAGTAACCAAAGAGACAAACAAGTGGCGGGTCTCTAAACAAAGACAACACATGACAAACTGAAAGTCCATTAAACCACTGTAAACACACCGAACATACATAGTTAATATATTTTTGTATCTACTTTGTTCATATATTAATAGACTATATACAAATCGTGAGTTCTTTATTCAATATCGCTGCAAGTAAGATTAGAGTTTTATAAGCTTGCAATAAAGCAATTGTCAATTGGTTATTAGGAGTACTTGGCCGCAATGGCCAACAAAACACTGCATGGGTCAAAATTATTGATTTTTCTTTAAGTCAAGATCAAAATCCATGAAGATATTTAGTAAATTTCCTACCTTAAATATATCAAAATCTTATTTTTATAAGTGGATTCAGCACAATCGCCAACAGAAATGGACACCTTTAAAGGCGATTTTCTCAATATTTCGATTTTTATGCACCCTCAGATTCCCCATTTCAAATAGTTGTATCTGTAATATTGTCTACAAACCGTACATCAATGGAAATTTTATTTTAAATTATTTATTTATTTCAGATTTCATGTGATGTATAAATCTCAATTTTTTAAAATGGACAAATAAGACCACTTTTGTGGTCCCTGGTCATATATGAGTTAATTAAACCATAATAATTTGGTTAATTACAGTGACATTTAAAGGGTGATAAAATACAACAAAACAGTCTAGTGTAACAGACAATAACCAACAAAAAACTAAAGAAACTAAAGTGAATAAATACTACACAAGGGAAACAAGATAATGACTCTCAACTAGAAACTACTAGTAACTATGGTAACAATGTACGAGTGGAAACAAAGCAAACAGGAAGAGAACATGTGAAAACAAGGTGAAAAAAAAAAACTAAAATAAAACAGAATGAAAATCTCCCCTCCCGGAAGGCGCATCCTTTAAGACACACCATAAACAGAGACTACACATCAGTGGATGTAGAGGGAAAAACACAAACCAAAAGTTAATTGGAGGAGAGGCAGGAGGAATAGACAATGGGGGGAGGAGGAAGGCTGAGGGAAGGACCAGGGAGGACACGAAAGAGGGATGAGCCAGGAAGCAACCCATTAGGAAGAAAGGCCACGGTGGAACCGACGGTGGTGGGAGCCATGATGGAGCCAGTAGACCAACTGACTGAGGTGAATAAGTGGGAGAGACCAAGGTGGAGCCCAGGAGACTAAGACCCGGGTTTACCAGGAGAGCCAAGGCAGAGCCACAGGAGACAGTTGGAGATAGCGGCTTGGGCAGACCGGGACAAAGCCTGGGGGACTGTTGATAATGTTAGAACCAGAGTGAAGGAGGGGGCCAGTGGAGCCAGAGAGGTGGAGAGTCAAGGGGTAACCAAAGACCCGGAAGTCTAAGGCAAAACAAGAATGACAATGGAACAAGGCAGAGCCAGAAGGTGGTAGGAGCCCAGCGATGCCTGAGGGATAGCGTAACACGGTGGAAACAAGGGAGCATGAAGCCACGTTGGTCACCGATGGGTCAGAGAGCTGAGGTGGTGTCCGGGACTCAGAGACTCGAGGTGAAACTACGGGATCAACACACCGGGGCAAAGCTGGAGACCTAAAAGCACAAGGTGGATCCAAGTAGCTGGGTGGAGCCACTTAAGAAGGAGCAGAGGGGCTGAAGTTAACAAGTGGAGGAGGTGCCGAGGAACTGAATGCGTTGTGAGAGAAGGAGGGAGTGTGAGACTTGTGGCGACAGAGGAGTCTTGAGGCTGGATGCAACGAGCAGCGACAAAGGAGACTCCAGGCTGGGAGCGACCAGAAGCAATGAGGGACATGGGAGACTGGGCAGAGGACATTAAATTAACTGAGCTCTTAGCGAGCAACTCAGTGTCAAGGGTGGAGGAATAGGCGGGATCTGACTGCAAACAACTCATCCAAAACAATCTGGTTCTGCGGTCTGGTTCTCTAGATTTGTGTTTGCAGTGGGTGGGTTAAAGGGCTAGATGGGTCCATGACGCTGTGGTCTCTGGCACTGGGTCTGAGGAACACAGTACCACGGGTTGGGCAGAGTCCAAACAGTTGAGGACATACTCCCTCCTATTCAGATCCCCCATCTCCAGCATATCCATCTACTGGCTATTTTGTATGCTGACCCAATAGATAGTCTTCAGACTGAGATCATTAAACTTGGATAAATGATCCAACTCATGAATAAGAGGATGTCCCATGTAATGACGGCTGATGAATGCCACAGCTAGATCTATTTGTTGGATTGGTTATTCTGTCACGTTGTGGCAGGGAGTAGTTGAGACATTCTTCATTCAAGATACTGTAGTAAAAAGGACACATCAGGAGTAGTCAGGGGATAAAGCACCACAAAACAATAAGACAATCACTATAATAAATACACAAGGGTAACCAGATAATGAGCAACTAGAACAAGGTGATGAAAATAATCAGTAACTACAGGAACAAGAACCAAGCAACAATTATGAAAATAAGGTAAAACAAATTAAAAGTCCATAACACAGAATGAAAACGAAACGCCCGTGCCTTCAGTATACTTGGACGTGGCTGTGGTTACAAGAGGTAAACACGATATAAATACAGTTCGTTTTCTCACACAAACTGCTTGTTTCGTGTCTTATGGTGTGTTCACACCGAACGCGAATTCGTTTGCGCGAGTAGATTACATACAAAGTCAATGCAAAGACGGGAATAGACGCACCGGGCGTTGCGAATGACGCGAATTGGGCGACTCGTTTTGCCTCGAATGTCTTCCGCGCAAGTTGAAAAATTTGAACTCGAGCGGAAGATTCACATGCCAGCCAATCAACGAAGAGCTAATCGATGCGTCATGTAATGCATTTAAAATAGGCTTCATTTATGTGCCTTTACAATAAATGTATTTTAAATAGATGTTGCTATATATTTTACCCGGTATATTGAGCCGCTACAGATCCAAACTCAATTCAGAAAATCAGAATCAGTAAACATCTTTCCCCCCTTATAATTTTATGGACAGGCCTGACAAAACAGACAGGCCTACTAAAATTCAGAGTCTATACAAATCAACATAATTAATTTGTTTCGGCTTTGTGTATTTATGCTGTGTTACGTTCCCCAGTCCGCTGTGTTTTTCTACACGTGTTTGAGTCTCTGAGGCTATGTTTACACGGAAACGATTCTGAAGAGAAAACGCAAAAGTGGCGTTGCTTCATCACTTTTTATTCTGAGTTTAGACGAGCGTTTTGGGTGGGAAGTCCGCGTGCATATGATGACGCAAAAGTGTGTGAAATTCAATGTAGTATGCACTCCAGGCGGCTAGGAATGCATACTACAACATCACCAAGTCCGCGCGCCTGCGTACAACCTTCACTGTCAAGCAGTCTTTTGTCGTTTTTACCCTTTACACAGGAACGCGGCAGTGGAGCGTTTTTAAGATTTCCACTCTGGAGGGTGGTTTCACTTTTTTTTTGCGTTTTTAAAGTCCCCGTGAAATCAAAATTGAACTTATTTACTTTGTTAGCGCATATTACTAGTCTTGTGGTGAACAATTAATCCGTGCAAGTAAATATATATTAAAAAAATGTTTTACCTTGGTAATCTTTAATCAAAATCTGAAAAGTTACTTCCGGTCTGAAACGGTTGATGACGTAGGTTTCACAGTTTGGGTGGGGAAACGCTTAACCACTCCCCTCAAACCGTTAGTTTGCTATGAGCGACAGATGGAGAGGAGGAGCGCTAGAGTAAAACCCTGCCCTCTGTTCAATATTCCGTTTCACTTGGAAATACGTCACAGCACGGGAGAAAAATCGTTTGCAACTTCCGGTTCACGGGGACTTTAAGCCCCAAAAACGCTGTCGCCGTGTAAACGAAATGCACATTCGATAAAATATTTTTGCGTTTTCACCCGCGAGCGTTCTCGTGTAAACTAATTACAGATGAGCCACACCTGAGCAGCAGCCGCATACTCGAGTTACAAAAGTTTTCCGGAACCACACCTGAGGGCGCACACAGAGCCTGAGAACAGAGTCGATGCACTGCCGTGCTGTCTGCAGTCTGTCGTAGGAGCTTTTGCAGTCCACCCCGGGAATCAGAAGCGTTCCGCCTTTGTAACTACTCTATCTGTGTTTCGTGAACCTATCCGGTATTTGTTGACCGACCTACTGAATAAACATATCCCTATTTTTGACACGAGCTCGCCTGTGTGCGTCTCTCCTTTATGTTGAGGGTGGTGTCCGTCCGCCCGTAACAGCTGTAAGTTTCATTGCAGAAGTATTGACCAATGCTGATTAGTGTTAAATAATGGGCTATATGCACGCATAAATTCCGCATTTGACGCAAGGATGCTCGTCCATTTCTGGTTGTGGAGATTAAAGCGGGGGAAAACCGAGGAAAACGGGATTATGGCAGAGTCTTCAAAATTTACTGTCCTCCCGTCTTTGAAACGAAACGTACATACGTTTAGATGTAATTTTATATATAGTTATCAGTGATGCGCGGGTCAATGTATAAACAAACCGCAACCGACCGACGTTTTCAACTACCCGCCCGCAACTCGGACCGCAAAAAAAAGTAAAAAAATATTGTACCCGACCTGCTTCCTGACCGCATTTTTTAAAAGTAGTAAATGCTCAACGGAGCGTTATTGGGCCACAGACGTGTTTTTTTTTTTTTTTTTTTGTGTGTGTGTGTGTTTGTATTTTGTATGCCCTCTTTCTTTACTGTTTTAAATGTTATTTTGTCTATGTACCGTTTCTTGTCTTCCATGAAGGACCACAATGGAAACAAGCCCTTGGGCTTTTTTGTGTTTTTATCCTTTTGAACACTTCATGTTGATTGTTGTTCAATAAAGTTTTCAATCAATCAAAACACAACATCGCAAGAAGACGTAGGCCTACACATAACAAAGGCAAAGCCAGCACTTTGGTCATCATATTTCATTATTTCAGCAAATGTCTCCCACACTTTTACTCTTTCTATTTGTGTATTTGCGGAGCTTCCACTCCCCAGTCTTCACCTTTTCTCTTGCTGCCTCCATCTCTGCAGACTGTAGTGATCATAGACATGGCCGGTTCGTGAACGAATCGTTCTTTTGAACCGGTTCTTTTTAGTGAACCGGTCGAACCAGTACACTAAATCGAACTGAATCGTTCGAAACAGTTCGCGTCTTGCGTCAGTGCGGATCCACAAGTTAGTTACTTACTTTCAGACATGCCTGACAGTCGCCTCCGAATCGAAATAAATCAATATCCTTAATTCTATTTTACTCCAGTAACTCCAACAGTTCACTGAACCGAGACATGTTGGTGCCACTGTTGAGAGAAGTGATGAGCACGAGCAGCTGATACTGCGTATACCGAACGCACAGGGACAGCTGTTCTCGAATCACTAGTATAGAACCGAGAACTGTTAGACTGAGCTTGTGTGTTATCTTCGTGCCAGTTATTCAGCCAATAATGTGTAGGGCTGGATATTTCATCAAAAATTGTGTCTAGTACTAATACAAATGTTTAATTGGCATCTTTTTTCAAACGACCCGACCGACCGCGACCCGAATAACATTAAAAACATTTTTGGATGACGGGTAACCGCGGGTGACCGCAGGCACCCGCTCATTTCGGATCAACCCGCGCATCACTGATAGTTATGTATATTTAATCTAATTTTAAAAAGAAGCATTAACACAACGAGTGGTGTCTGTTTTATCTGTTTTTGTGACTAACGTTTCATTAGTATAACCATGGAGTATAAAATTCAATATAAATTATCGGTATTGCATTGGACTCTACGATCGGGCGGAAGTTATCGAGCATCCTTACACCTTCACCGGAAATACCGCCGTGCATAGAGCCCATTGCGTGATTTATACAGTGGAATTATACATTCATATACAATATACATTGGAAATTGTGTTTGACCCTACATTTATTTGTTTCATCCAAATCGACTGCATTCACATTATCTACTAACATCCTGATCTAAAGCTGAACTCTTTTATTTCACTTTATTGATTTATTTCAACCCGGTCTCATCCCAAGACGTCATATAACTGACGTTTTGGGACGTCTTTTGACCATACGTCAATATTCGCCTTTTTAGGGCCCACTTAAACGTCGGTAGATGAGGTTATGGGATCCTAACTCTACCCCATACCTAAACCTAACCCTAAACCTAACCCGTCACCTAACTGACGTTAAAGGTAAAGCGTCAGTTGTATGACGGCCCGGGATCGCCATCTACCGACGTTTAAGGGGGCCCTAAAAAGGCGGATATTGACGTATGGTCAAAAGACGTCCCAAGACGTCAGTTATATGACTTTTTGGGATGAGACTGCGTTAGTTATTTTATCTTCAAACAAACCAAAATCCTGGAAGCTAACTACAGTTACTGTCTCTGTGAAGAACTGTTGTATGCAACATAGCTTTTTAGATTTTGTGATGATTTAATTTTCGGGTCAGAATCATTCAATTCTCCAGAGAGGTGACAATTAATGATATCTGAGTTTAAATCAGACTTTGCTTTGAGTGAACAATGTTATTTATGGCTTTTATTCGCAGTTCTTTAGCCCTTTCTGGCTTTGGCACTGAAAACGGCTATGACTCGGTGCCATCGTTGAACAGGTTTCCACGCTGTGAGTGTCAGCTGCAGATCACTGTGTCGCCCCTACTGCAATGTGAAATGGCCCCGGGAGCACCTGGCTCAAGCTGCCATAATACCGCAGCTATTTTTGACACCGCAACAGGCAGCAGCTAACTCAGGCTAAATATCCAAGGCAATGGGACAATCACACAATTATATCATTTGCTTGGCTCTCTATATGTGTTAGATTATGGGGGAATGGGTTATTTCTAAGTAGCGTCACCAAAAAGAATTTCAATTTTAGTGATTGTTTTCCCAAACACACACAATGCTCCTTCACCGTACCCCATTCACATTTTGTCCCAGTTATGAGGTATTCTTACCCCAAACTCTTGCCATTGGTTGAGCAAGAAGATGTTTTGTCTGTTTTAAAAAAGCCACAGTGTTTCCACTTTCCAGGAAGTCAGCCTCAAGTGTTTTTAAACTGGGATAAAAGAATGAAAAGTAACACTTTACACCAAGGTTTCCTTTGTAAGGGTTTATAAAGGTGTTCATTAACTTATTATCTCATGATTCGTGACACTTTTCTTACTATGTTGTTTACCAAAAGCTACTCTGTGTCTTACTCATGACACTCTTCAAATAGTTCATAATGCCTATCCACAGCAATGTATACAATCAAATGTATTGTTTATAAAGATGAAAGTATCAATCTGTATTGCACTGTAAAAAAAATATTGTTGGCTTAACTTAAAAAAAATGAAGTAACCTGGTTGCCTTAAATTTTTAAGTTCATTGAAATTGAAAAATTGAGTTAATACAATGAAGGAGATTGATTTAATCATCAGAAACTCAAAATATTATGTTATATGAACATCATGAAATCACGAAATCATGAAAATATTTTTTTACAGTGTGTGAGCACATAACTTCATGAGATAACAATGAAAAGTGAACTATCCCTTTAAGTGCTATCAAAGTGTCTTACGCGCCAGAGCGATGGAGTATATGGTGTAGTATCCCTTTAAACTAAAAAGATTCAACTTTTATTAGCACATTGGAAAATTACTAAGCATGACTTCATGTGAAAAGTGGCTAATGCAAGTAAACTCACATTAAACAATAGAGAAACAATCAAGTCTTCCAACAAACGATAAAATATCAAATCTATAAGGCAAAAACATTTGATAAATACAAGCTGAATAAAGGCAATCAAAAAATTCAATAGTTTTAAATCAATTACTAAATACACATTACAGAACAATGCAGAAAGTTAGATACTGTCTTTTAACAAAACAATACAGAAGTGTTTGTGGAATCGCCAGTGTAGGTATTTATATGCTAATACATTGAAGTAACACAACATTTACACATAACACTTGAAAACCATAGTCTGCAATGTCACCTCAGTTATAGCTTTCCTGTCAAATCAGAAACACAGTATTATATATATATATTTCAGAGCACGTTGGAACAGTCCTAACAGCGTGACTTCTTCTCATGTAAAGTGGCTATATTGGATGCTCACTTGTGCAAACATGCCAGAACACACATGCTTTAGTGACGTGAAGCTGAAAGAGAATAAAAAGTATGTCCTACTAACATTACAAATGAAAAGAATGCATTGCATATTATACATATTTTTCACAGTTGTTTGTGAAGAGCAATAGGAGAAATATAGGAGAACAATCCATCCACGTGCAGATGAAATCTGACAAGCAAAGATAAAACTCAGGGCTATAAATACACGAGACTAAATGAGTAACAAAACAAGACAGGTTGAACCAAATCAGTTACTATAGAAACAAACAAGGACTTAGAAAGCAAACAAAACAGGAAAAGCACAAATACAACAGAATACAGTCGAATCAAAACCCTTAGCAGATTAACACTTCTACAAAACCAGAAGTGACAACAGTATATTAATACACTGCACATTATTATAATAATAATACAGTTAGATTATCAACATTAGAGATCTGTGGACGTTATTGTGTAATTTCTGATCATTTGTAGTGTAATAGTTTTTTGCATTGTTTGCTTTAGGCTACACTTATACACATTTTGGAAACCAAAATCACCAAAGCCTGTAGTTGGCGCTAGTGAGCATCCAATAAAGCCACTTTTCATGAGATGTGACGCTGTCACGACTGTCCCAACGTTCTCTGAAGCATCATTTTAATCTCACGTCATGTTCACCGATTTTTTTTTTCGGGTAAGCTAACTGAGGTAACATCGCAGAATATGCTTTTTAAAGTGTTTACTGTATGTGTATCGCAGTATCACTTCACTTCTCATTTCTAAAAGGCTGTCTATCTGTAATGTCATCTTCTATTGCTCACCTGCTAAAAAAAGCAGTTCCCTCTCAGCTACAATCTCATCTCTCTGTTAACAATCTTCTTGATCTCTATCAATCAATGACCAATGAGCTTCTCGCATCTGGTGATTCGAGCTGTCTCGCTGTCCGCATGCTTGATTTAACAGCATCACATACTTATCTCTCGTCTTTCAGCTATAGGCATCATGGGCAGCGCTCTTTCTTGGTTTACATCCTATCTCACTAATAGTCACTTATTCATTGCTGTCCATAACTTTCACATATTTTCTCTCTCGGTGTCCCTCAAAGCTCTGTTCTTGGACCTCTTCTTTTGAATATTTACTTGGTTATGTTACCATCGTCGTGATCTTTTGTCATCATTTGTATGCTGATGACCTGCACATTTTTCTTCTGTTCTTTCTCTTCTTGACTATTATATTACATAAAACTTTCTGAAATTGAATAATGATAAATCCAAGCTTATTGTATTTGGTCTGCCATCCGTCCAATTTAAAGAAAAATAAAACTGAATTGACAAATGTCTCTGAATTGTTTAATGTGAATTTACTTATAAGCCACTTTTCACGAGAATTCATACTCATTAATGTTCCAGTGTGCCACAATAGTGCCTTTTTTTAGTGATTTATCGCATCAACAATAACGTATATTTCACCAAATTCACCAGAATGATATAATATCTTCTGTATGTGTAATATTAATAAATAAATAATTTATGTGTCCACTTTACTATAAGGGTCAGGTTTTTTTTTCAATTTTAATCTCTCATACAGTTATGTTTGCTTTTTTTTTAAGAATGATTGATACTTTCACCCTGATAAACATGTTTTTGATGTATCATTCTTAACAGGTGGGACGCTTGCCATTATATTTTTAAAACAATAATATCTTAGAAAAGACCTTAAGTAATATTGACAAACTATATATCATTTGAAAGCTTACAATCTCCAGTTTCCATATTTGGTGACTGATTTTCAAAATAATTTACACAGGAGCCGTAATTTATCAATTTGCAACAAGAATATTTTCATACTCATAAAGCGTGTTCAGACCTTTATTTTGAAACAGCAATGAACATGAAAAATCATGAAAAAACCTCAGTTTTTTAATGCCAAGAGTTCAAAAGATAGCATCCATTCAATTATTTTAGAAAAAAAGTCTGAAAATGTTTTAAATATTATGAAAAAAAATTTGTGTTATGGCAATAAGCTATAACGTGCATGCGTGTTCTTTGTATGATTCCTAGAGGTTGAATTCATATCAAAATCTGCCAAACTTCCCATACTACTTCTGAATAGGATTTCTACTTCATAAATTGTGTGAAATTTGTGAAATAATGGTTCAGATCACATATGGAAATGGAGGCGCCCTTATATGGGCTGTAATGGAGTCTGATTGTGCCCTAGTGAAAAAGTTTGGTACTGCGCCCAAACAAAATCTCACTGAAAGCTATTTTTTTTTAGATATCGACCTAAAATTTGAAACACAACTTGTTCAGATTTTTGGCTTTGATTTTTCTGCAGTTTTAGAGTAGCCCAGGTTTTGAAAATACATATTTTATATAAAATATGAATAATTAAATTTTTACATTGTATATTTCTATAAACTCAAACTTCTATAACTTTTTTTTCTGTTTCACTTTCTTAATTTATTTCTGAAAAATCTGCCAAATGTCTTCTTTAAAACGAGACCAATCTTACGTCTATATTCCAAAGCATTCTTGAATTACAACCATTTAAGATTGAAACGAGCATTTCCATGTCTATTCAAAAAAGGGGGGTGACAGTTAAGAGGTTAAATAAATCAGCAATCTGGTTTTGATTGAAATACTTATGAATACATTTGAAGAGTTCAGATGCAAAAGCCTCTAAGTGCCATTTGAAATTTTCTCCTAGAATGGTCATTTTTATCAAGCTTGTATATTTAAGTTCAGTAATTTCACTTAAATGACAATTAATAGGTAATCTTCATTGCAATTTAAGTGAAATCACTGAACTTAAATATACAGGCTTGATAAAAATGATCATTCTAGAAGAAAATTTCAAATGGCACTTAGAGGCTTTTGCATCTGAACTCTTCATTTATTTATTAAGCATTTTTAACACTATTTGACAGGTATTGCATTAAAATCACCATTTTTATTCATGCAGTTATAACTGTTTATCAACTTATAATGCCTTTGTAAATTAGTAATTAGTCATTAATGAACACCTTTATGAACCCTTTACAAAGGAAACATTAAGGGGATAGTTCACCCTAAAATGAAGTAATAAATTACTCACCCTGGTGTCGTTCTAATCCCGTATACCCCTTTTTATGGACCAAAGAAGGAGAGTAAAAGATCCCATCCGCACTTGTCCATATAACGACCAGAATCCAGCTTTTTTAAAAATACCATTACGTATCGCAGAATGATCCCATGCGACGTGTGTCATATATTCCAAGTGTTTTGGGGGATATATGATATGAAAAATGTATGTCTTATTTAACAAAAATCCAGACCTTGGCCATAGATCTTCACTGCATGGCTATGTGACGTTTGTGTTCATGTGACTCTCTTGCAGAAATATGAAATGAATCTAAAATGACACACTTTTAGAAGAAATATCCTAAGCCAATTTAATGGAAAATGATATTTGTAGGTTGATCCCCAGCCTAAAAGAGTGCAATTAAAATATTTGAGCTACCAACCAGGAAAGCACAGACAGATTGGCTTAACCAATGGGGTGTGTTTGTGGCAAGTCTACAGGTTGTACAGGGAGTATTCAGGGAGCCTGTTGAAAGAGTGTTGAATAGTATACCTAGCAGTGTTGTACAATACACTTGTGTCATGAGTTAACTATATTAGGGTTAAATATTATTGTCTAGAGCTTTAAAACTGCATAGAAGCCCATATAATTTGTTGTTGAGCTAATAAATGTTCAGCATCTACAATTCTGAATGTGTACCAAATGAAACCGAGCCACATACTTTGTCATTATGCCTGTGACATCAATGACATGAAATGGGAATCTGACTGTGACTTTCACATGGTAATTTACTCACTCAGGGCAAGAGTACTAAGCCACTGCGTCTACCCCTACAGCAATCAAGACACAGAGGATAGATCCCCTCGCTTTGAGTCTGGCATGCATTCGCTTGAATGTTTTGCTACATTGAACTGGTTATATAATCTACAGCAGCTAGGGCTAGGGGCAAGGGAGGCCATTGGCTGTCTCCTTTCGTTGAGTGTGCTTGTTATCGGCTAAAACGACAGTGAGCCATGAAAGGCAGAAAGAAGAGAGGGTGAAATGAATGGAGAAACAAAGATGTAGATAAGAATTACCGAAACGGCTTCTCCATCACTTCTGGCCGCTGCTTGGGCCGCAGCACAGGCCAAGTTGGCCCGCCGAAGTTCCTTATTGGCCTGCAAGGTGGAGAAATAGTTGACTGCAGCAAACTCGATAAGGGCAGAAAAGACAAATGCGAAGCAGACGGCGATGAACCAGTCCATGGCGGTGGCATAGGAGACCTTTGGTAATGAATGCCGGGCACTGATGCTCAGCGTGGTCATGGTTAGCACTGTGGTGATGCCTGTAGAGAATACATGAAAATCCAACAAAAAAACAGACAAACAAACAAAAAAAACTGTTAGCTTGATAAAGATCTCTGTTTTGTTTTCAGTTTCTAGATGAAATTTTGGTAAGCAGCCTCAGTTCAATCTAATCCTAAACAGTAGTTTAAAAACAGTGATTTAATGAATAGTTCAATCAAAAATAAAAATAAAAAAAATTCTTCATTATTTATGGCAAATCTGAGCTGGGAACTTTTATTTGGGCAAATGTAGAAACATGAACATTTTCTAAGAGCATTTCATATATTTTCTGTAAACATTTTTTCATTTGGCTAATGGTACAGTCAAAAGCAAAACAAATATAAGGGTATATAAGTATTTATATATTTATTAAGTTTATATGTGATTATCCAACCCGGTCTCATCCCAAATCGTCATATAACTGACGTTTTGGGACGTCTTTTGACCATACGTCAATATTCGCCTTTTTAGGGCCCCCTTAAACGTCGGTAGATGAGGTTATGGGATCCTAACTCTACCCCATACCTAAACTTAACCCTAAACCTAACCCGTCACCTAACTGACGTTAAAGGTAAAGCGTCAGTTGTATGACGGCCCGGGATCGCCATCTACCGACGTTTAAGGGGGCCCTAAAAAGGCGGATATTGACGTATGGTCAAAATACGTCCCAAAACGTCAGTTATATGACTTTTTGGGATGAGACTGTGTTACAACTGTGTTAGATTATCATTTAAAGAAGGGCCAATTAGTCTTTTTTTTTTGTCATTTGCAGTTTGTAAAAACCAAAACACACCAGACATGATTTTTTGGGCCAAAGAATAAAACATTTTAAATGATAATTTTCTCATAAATGCAAGATTACATCTCACAATTCAGACTTTATTTCTCAGAATTGTAAGATATAAAGTCAGAATTGCATGATATAAAATCAGAATTGTGAGGTATAAAGTCCGAATCATGAGATATAAAGTCAGAATTGCGAGATATAAAGTCAGAATTTCAAGATATAAAGTCAGAATTGCGAGATATAAAGTCAGAATTTCAAGATATAAAGTCAGAATTGTGAGATATAAAGTCAGAATTACGAGATATATAGTCAGAATTGAGTGATATAAAGTCAGAATTGAGTGATATAAAGTCAGAATTGAGTGATATAAAGTCAGAATTGCATGATATAAAATCAGAATCGTAAGATATAAAGTCAGAATTGCATGATATATAGTAAGAATTGCGTGATATATAGTCAAAATTGTATGATATATAGTCAGAATTGTGAGATATAAAGTCAGGATTAAGATATATGGTCAGAATTGCGAGATATTAAGTCAGAATTGTGAGATATAAAGTCAGAATTGTGATATAAAGTCCGAATTGTGAGATATATAGTCAACATTGCGTGATATAAAGTCAGAATTACAAGATATAAAGTCAGAATTGTGTGATATATAGTCAGAATTGCGAGATATAAAGTCAGAATTGTGTGATATAAAGTCAGAATTGTGATATATATATATATTCAGAATTGCGTGATATAAAGTCAGAATTTTGAGATATAAAGTAAGATTTAAGATATATAGTCAGAATTGTGAGATATAAAGTCAGAATTTTGTGATATAAAGTCAGAATTAAGATATATAGTCAGAATTGCGTGATATAAAGTCAGAATTTTGTGATATAAAGTCAGAATTAAGATATATAGTCAGAATTGTGAGATATATAGTCAGAATTTTATGATATATAGTCACAATTGCGAGATATAAAGTCAGAATTGTGTGATATAAAGTCAGAATTGCGAGATATAAAGTCAGAATTACGAGACATATAGTCAGAATTGTGTGATAGTCAGAATTGCAAGATTTAAAGTCAGAATTGCGAGATATAAAGTCAGAATTGTGAGATATAAAGTCAGAATTGCGAGATATAAAGTCAGAATTGCGAGATATACAGTCAGAATTGCGAGATATAAAGTCAGAATTGCGAGATATAAACTCAGAATTGTGTGATAGTCAGAATTGCGAGATATAAAGTCAGAATTGCAAGATATAAAGTCAAAATTGCGTGATATACAGTCAGAATTGCGTGATATATATAGTCAGAATTGCGTGATACAAAATCAGAATCGTAAGATATAAAGTCAGAATTGTGTGGTATAAAGTCAGAATTTCATGATATAAAGTCAGAATTGTGTGATATATATGTCAGAAATGTAAATGTCAGAATTGTGAGATATAAAGTCAGAATTAAGATATATAGTCAGAATTACGAGATATATAGTTAGAATTGTTATATAAAGTCAGAATTGTTTGATATAAAGTCAGAATGGTGATATAAAGTCAGAATTAAGATATATAGTCAGAATTACGAGATATATAGTTAGAATTGTTATATAAAGTCAGAATTGTGAGATATAAAGTCAGAATGGTGATATAAAGTCAGAATTGTGAGATATAAAGTCAGAATTGCGAGATATAAAGTCAGAATTGCGAGATATACTGTATAGTCAGAAATGTGTGATAGTCAGAATTTTATAAACGAAAAGAAAGTTATAAACTCGCGACTTTATATCACGCAATTCAAAGATAAAAAGTCAGAAGTGCATGATGTAAACTCGCAATTGTGAGAAAAAAAGTCGCAATTACCTTATTTCTTTTTTTAATCTGTGGCCGAAACAAACTTCAATATTATCATGATACCATTCTTAGAAAAAAAAAGCCCTGTTAATTAAAGCTAAATCCATAAAATGATCCCAAACCTCTAAAAGCTTCTAAGCACCTGACTGAAACCTTTAAAGCTCTATATAGAACCTTCTATCGTAGTTACAAAAGTGTTGTTATAAGAATGTCCTAAACATCATGGTTTTATGACAGACAACAATGTTGTTGAAGCGAATGCAAAGCATGTATCCATTATTGCTGAAATGAGCATTAAATCTGCAGTAAGTTATGTCGTGCATTTTAATGTTCCAACGCCCGGAGTCCAACAGGAGAAATGTCATGGTTTTGTGTATTTAGCCATGTCTACTACAATACATCTACACTGAGACAGTAGGTATTTGAAATTGTTGATACGTATTGTACCCATAGATATCCGTTTACTTGCACAGATACTGTAAATGTTACTTAGTATAATCTTCATATTATATTTCTGTAATTATGTTTATACGTGGAACGGCGATTGAGCACGACCTGGATGGGTTTTTTTTTTGCTAATACAAATTATTGTGCCAGAAAAAGCATAAGAAGTTGATTATGTCCGGTCTGAATATCATCTTAGTGAGTTTTTATACATTTTACGCATGCACAGTAAGATGAATTAAGCATTTTCCGACATTTAAGAGTGGACAAGGAACTTAACTTAAAAATGCCATATGGACGAAGAGCATTTCCCTATGTTTCTGGTCAGGTCTCGTCCTTTAACCAACATAAAGGGGCTGATGGGAAACTCGGGGGTGGGGAGACATGTACTGTTATTTCATAATGGATCATAGAAACCCGTGGTCTGCTGGAGCGTGCTGGCTCTATTGAATAGGTCATTTACTCAGAGCTCTGCATGAACTCCCATGGAATAGCTCCAGGATAAGTAACCATTACAGTAAGGACTGAAAAGCCTTTCAGATTCAAAGAGATTTGTCTAAAAGATGACAGATAACTTTATTTTACATCTGAGCATTAGTTTGAAAAGTATTGTTTCGTTTAATAAAATATAGAACGGTATTTTTTTTTTTTTTTATGAGCAAAGAATGGCCTTTCTATATTTTAATCAGTTCTTTCTTCTTAATGTTTGGAACTATACATTTTCTATTGTGTTAAATATTTTGGTAACACTTTCTATAAAGCCCCATTTATTTAGAATTAAGTATTACTATTCTATAACTAGATCGACTCGTTAAGTCCACCCCCAAGGCGTCACCTAACTGACGCTTTAGGCGCCCTTTAGCGTCAGTTAGATGACGCCCTAGGATCGCGTGTACCCTACCCCCACCCCAGACCTAAACCCACCCGCGTCATTAAACTGACGCTTTCCTTTAGCGTCAGTTAGATGACGCCGTAGGATCGCGTGACGCTAAAGGGCGCCTAAAGCGTCAAATATTGAAACATGGTCAAATGGTGACGCCTTGGGGTGAGAATGTATTGTTAAGTCCTATGCATTATAAGACAAGTTATATATACATTTATGTTATTTTTATAGTTGTTTACAAGTCATGCATTTGCTTTTTCAAATCTATTATACATTGATTTAGAATTTATAAAGGTTCAAAAAAACAAAAACAAAAAAAAAAACAAGAAACTTGTTTGCTGTAACATTTAATTATTAATGTCTTTAATGGCTAATGTTTGCATTAGAGGTCATGAATGGTAATTTTAATATGTTGTTAATATATATATATATATATATATATATATATATACACACATATATATCATCGGCCATATTCATGGTATAGCTTGCTTATAGCAGTTATACTTTACTGAAATTGTACTTAAAATGTTATGTAAAATAAAAATAAAAAACATAAAAAAAATTCAACTATTTTTTTTTTCATTATTTTAACATAATCAGCTAACTTTAAAAATAAACAACTTCAAATGTATAATGAGCACATCTTCATGATTTTTTTTTTATATTCGCTTTAGGAAATCTATTCTACAGTATGTTTTACTTAGAGCTGTCGATGATGCATTTATAGAGGTTAATAACTGCATTATCACAACACAACACTGCTATTAATAACAATATATTCACTTATATTGACAGAAATATCTGAATTACTAAAATGTCATTGTAACTATAATACATAACATTATAGAAATGCAAGTTTCATCTTAATAAATAAATTTAGGGAACCATACAACTGACTAATTAATACTTATACATCAGGGCATAATGGATTATGAGCATGCACATTAAAAAAGGAAATGCATGACTAAATTATAAAAAAAATATATATATAAATGAACAATAACTGTTCTCATAATCCAGTCTAGGTCTAAATGGGTCTTTATGAATGTATTTATAGAATAGCAAGACTATTCTATAAATAAGTATAAATGGAGCTATAATTCATTGTTTTTGATTTTTGGTTTTGATAGTAAAACCAACATCAAGATATTCGTTTTGTCAAACATTCTATTGCAATAATTCTAGTCCAACAACAACAACACAACACTGCACCAGTTATCCCCATAGCTGGCTAGATTACAGATTTCTTTCAACAACTCAACTGCTGTTCATTTCATTACACTGTAAAACGATTTTGTCACAAAAACATATAGTATCCACTCAACTGAATCTCTGCCATATCATGGCATGCTCACCACCAATGGGATGAAACCTCTATTCTTCGAGCCTCAGCCCCTGCCTCAAGAGTAAATCCGCCCAGGTTCAGAATAATATCCAGGTGTGAGTTTCCAAAAAGCAACTATGGTCGTAAGTTTTGTCGTTGCCAATAGAGTTCAATGGAATTTAGGACCATACAGTAGTTATCTGACAGTGCTTTAGGGAAACATTGGCTCACTCAAACTCTCCTTCTCGTCTTGTATTAAGACAATACAGACGCACATCCTCTACCTGGCAGATTCGTAACATCTTTAGTTTTTAATTATTGCCCTGATTGTGGAAATGGGACTTTTCAATTCTTTAGCTATTTTCTATTTTGTGAAGCTCAACAATCTTTTGATGTCTCCTCATACTGTAGTTATATTCCTGTAAAACAAGAAGTCTAGACAATTTGAGATTCCTAGTCACCCTAGTGTGCTAATAAAATTAAATATTAATGGTAATATTCTTCAGACATATTATACTCATAAAAGACTGCAGGGGTGCCAAAAATTGTGGAGAAAAAACTTTTATGTTAAGACCAATACAATACATATACTGTATAATGTCAAGCTAAATTTTCAAAGTGAAATGTCTAGTGGCGATAAAATGCATTTTATGATGGTGATCTTATGTATTAAACATGGTCAATACTATTTTTTTTTAATTTGATACAATACCTTTTGTCACAATTTTAAAACTGGCTTTGTGTTTTTTTTTTTTTAAATAATGTTATTTTTTTTTTTGTAAGCTTGTAGTAATTCGAGACACGTATTTCCAATGAGTCTGGGTCGCAAAGTCAAGAGCATGATGACAAGCCAAGTCACATGCTGTCAATTTACTTTCTATTTGCTTTGATTATGTTTAAAAAGTCAATGTCATGCTCGCTGCCATCAATAATGGACACTCTTCCAGACATCTCGCATCAGTAAAACAATCTTTTCTTTGTGCAATTTCACCACACTTTACCCCACTTCTCAAAACATGTTACTTTAAGGCCAAAGGTGTTGCTGATCAAATCTGCCCTCCTGTCCACATCAGGACTAGCTTGCTGTGTTTTTATTGGACTGATGTGGGGGATCTATAGGGCAGATCATGGTCAATTGGTTGAGCAGATAGAAATCACATTAAGAGAGAGGGAGAGAGAGTATGAGGACAGCCCAGTAGGATTTCTTACGGAAGGGACAAGAAAACCTTTACACTTTATGTTTCAAAGCAATGTACTTAAATAGGTCAGTTGACTAACTCTGACCTCATAACTACTGTATTTAATATCACACATAGCTTCATCATAGCCCTACCAAATTGACATCTTCCACAAATAAATTTAATTTAAGCTTTATCTTATTAAAAATATCATTGAATGTTCAACTTCAGTTTCAAATCAAAGTTTGATAGCTTTTGTGCACGAGAACACGTTTACCGTGTCCTGGATATGAATAGAAATGTTGTGAAGAAAGAGAAAGAAAGTAAAGGAACAAACAGTAATTGCCTTAGGGACAAAATAATGCTTTTAAGGACAAAAAGCTGGTCCAAATTTACTTCGGTCAATTACATCTCTGAACCAAATGCTTTGGGTTATTTCAGCTCTTAGTGGTAAAAGATTGTGATGTAGAGCAACTACGATAGAAATGGACAGTGAATGCCTCTACCTATTCGTCTCTACTCTCGAAAGCAAGTCATTTGTCAGAAACTCTCACTCTCTTTCTTTTTTTTACACTCTTTGAAGTTTTCTTTCACATCTATTTTCACAGGCATAACACCCTCACCTCAGAACTGAGAAACATGCTGTAGGTTACTCACTTCTCCACATGAGCCGATGTTTGCTTGTAATCTACTGACGTGCTGTAATTAACACCTCACTCAGAGGAAGCCATTTTTATACTGAAGTTGTGACTTTATCAGCAAAAGAAGAACGTATCCCAACTAAAGCTGAAACGCACCTGGCAACTTCCATAACTGATGATAGGCAAATCATCTTTAATATCTCAATGTATTCGTTTAGTATCCCTACCAAGTGCTGATGTGTTCATAAAGAGGAAAACTGATGCACTCCGAATTGCCAAAAAACTCTAATAACCCCAATGAAACACAAGCGGGAGACAACAAAGACTGACACAAAATTAATCAGCTGAAAAATCAATGAGGACAAAATAAAAGTTAACACATTTTAAGACTGCTTCACAAAGACCTAGAACATTGGGCAAATGATTCGCCTGTACTTTCCTTCGTTTTCTAACCCATACTAGCAGACAGAATCGAGTGCCTTATATCATTTTAAACAGAAGAACTTGAAGTTTCAATCTAGCTCATTTAAAATCCCAATTTTACATTTATTTTGTCTGAGAATGGATGAATTTAACAGAATTAAGGCTATGTTTACACGTAAACGATCTGAAGAGAAAACGCAAAAGTGGCGTTGCGCTATCACTTTTATATTCTGCGTTTAGAGGAGCGTAATGGGTGGGAAATCCACGTGCATATGGTGATGCAAAAGTGTGTGAAATTCAATGTAGTATGCACTCCAGGCGGCTAGGTGGCGATGTGAAGCAACCTTCACTGTCTAGCAGACTTTTGCGTTTTTACTCTTTTTAAGATTTCCACTCTGGAGGGTGGTTTCACTTTTTTGTGTTTTTAAGCCCCAAAAACGCAGTCGCCGTGTAAACAAAAGGCACGTCCGATGAAATATTTTTACGTTTTCACCCGCGAGCATTCTCGTGTAAACAGGGCCTAAGAAAAACTCCAGCAATACAGTATGTTGGTGTTTTTTTTTTTTTGTTTGTTTTTTGTTTTTTTTTTTACGTGAGAACCTCATGAAGTTTGGATTTTTTTTCCCCTTCGAAAGTTAGACTTAGATGCTATATATATATATATATATATATATATATATATATATATATGAAGAGTTCAGATGCAAAAGCCTCTAAATGCCATTTGAAATATTCTTCTTTAATGATGATTTTTTATCAAACTTGTATATTTAAGTTCAGTAATTTCACTTAAATAGCAATTAATAGGTAATTATCATTGCCATTTAAGTGAAATTACTGAACTTAAATATACAAGCTTGATAAAAATTATCATACTAGATGAAAATTTCAAATGGCACTTGGATAGGCGAACTCTTCATATATATATATATATATACTGTTTCTGTACTGTTTCAACCAATCTGGGCATGCGGGTGGGACTACACATCAACAAGCATTCTTTTTGCCTCAGAGGTACAAACAATATATATTTCAGGGCTGTCTCTCTCTTTACGGGTTAAGTAGCACTATTTAATGTGTTGTAAAGTTTAATGCAATATATTTCCATACTCTTCTATACTTCAACATCTACTCATGTTTCTATTGTATAAATGGAAAATAGAGCAAACCGAGGAAGGCAAGGAAGAGGATCAAAATGTTTGCTCTGTGTTAAGTGATTTAGGAGCACTGCCAACCGCTGCCAAGAAGAGTGCATTAAGATAATGAAGCAGAAATAACATCTACATAAAAAGTCAAATGTGTATCATCTCATCAAGGGATTAATAAGTCCCTAGCAAATTCATCTGGCTTTTTTTTTTTGTGTGTGATACTTTAGTGTGGGGAACACTTATTCAGAAACTACAACTTTTGTCTCAATAAACTACTAATTTACTGCTTATTAATACTTATTACTGTAGTTTTGTAGCATTTAAGTTTAGGTATTGAGTAGGATTGAGAGATATATGGTCATGCAGAATAAGCCATTAATATGCGCTTTATAAGTACTAATAAACAGCCAATATACTAGTAATATGCATGCTAATAAGCGACTAGTTAGAAGTGCGAATTTTACCCTTTAATTAAAGACGTGTTACCATTTTTGTTGATTTATATTTTTGCTTTTATGAGAACTTTCAAGTTTCAGTCTAGCAATTCACAACTCTTCACTTTAAATTGTTCTGTAACTTTTCCGTGTAGAATAATATGTTTTGTATCTGGAGTGCTTAAAATTCAAACCCCTTCTTCTGCTCTCTCTGGCTTAGTTCACTTAGTAGTAAGCTGCTTTGGCCTCTATATAGGCTGCTGCCTTTTAAAACCACATCATACCTTAAAGGAGTAGTTCACTTTAAAAAAAAAAAACTTTTGCTGATAATTTACTCACCCCCATGTCATCCAAGATGTCCACGTCTTTCTTTCTTCAGTTGAAAAGAAATTAAGGTTTTTGATGAAAACATTCCAGGATATTCTCCATATAATGGACTTTAATGGGAACCAAATGGTTCAAGGTCCAAATGAGAGTTTCAATGCAGCTTCAAAGGGCTTTAAACGACACCAGATGATGAATAAGTGTCTTATCTAGGACACTTCGAGTCATGACTCGAAAAAAGATTTGAGAGTCACAAACAGGAGAGTCACAAACGCTCATCACAGAACAGAGCAAGGCGAGCATTTGTGCTTATAAAACGAAAACTTTGTTATTTATTTTTGAAATGAGTGATCGTTTCGCTAGATAAGACCCTTATTCATCATCTGGTGTTGTTTAAAGCTCTTTGAAGCTGCACTGAAACTGTCTTTTGGACCTTGAACCGTTTCCCAGTAGGTCCATTAAATGGAGAAAATCCTGGAATGTTTTCATCAAAAACCTTAATTTCTTTTCGACTGAAGAAAGAATGACATGGATATCTTGGATGAGTAAATTATCAACAAAAGTTTTTGTTTTTAAAGTGAACTACTCCTTTAAATGTAGCTTCATGTGTGACTGATTTGGAACACTCTAAATGAGCGGCAACTCAGAGTGCTACTTCTGTAAAGCATTCAAGTGACTCAACACATAGTCAATTAGGGGCCAAGCACCAAATGTCCGCAGGCACCCATTGTAATCGCTAGAGTTCTTATTGTTCTTATTCTTTTTCCGCCATGGGAGTCAAATCAAGCCTTTAGAACCACTTGAGGGAATGTTTGGAAATTTGGCACACAGATAGGGAACAATCTAAACATTTACCACAGCAAATTTGGAGTTGCTAACTATAAGGACTAGAGCTTTTTCCTCAGATTCCTTAGCTCAAGACAATTCGTTTACACCATATGACATAAATTCTCATCATTAGTCAAATCGCTCTCAAATAACTGCAAAATGATAGTATCTCAGCAAAACTTTGGCATATTCAGACCAATCTTGGTTTGTGTGGTCACTACCGTAACCTGAGGATGCCCGCATAGTTTCGGCACCGTTATCAGGAGATATGAAAAATGGCTATTTTTGCTTATAAATGAGCAGTTTGGCCAAAAATCACATCACAATCTCGTTTGACTCAGTTTCAGCATGCCAAGTCAAACGATACATCATTTTTCCATATAGGCCATTTTGGACGTTGGCTGTTTTGCATTTCTTTGAAAACCTACTTTTCCGAACCATTGGTCCGATTGCACCAAATTCAATTTAGATCATCTTCAGACCATGTCAGCAAAAAGTTCTAGTTTTTTGTTGATAGACAAAACCGTTATCGTTTTACATATCAAATTGTTTGATGGCCTGATGCCAAACTGTATCTGAGGCTCTATCTCAAGTTTTTGCTGGATTGTCATTGTCAAACTGCCTCCACAAATTGGTCAAAAGTTATAAGCACTGAAATCATATTACAAGTGATTGTATTTATACATTTTTTTTCTTAATCAAATTGTTCCCTTATCGCATCTACATTTTCAAATCAGTCAGCCATTAACAAGTTAACAATGAACATAGAATAAATAGCACACACAAAAGGCAAAATAGTCAAACGGGTCTATAGTCTGTTTAATGAATACCTTGCAGCGCTGAATTATTATTATCATTAGTTGTATCACTTCTTACACTGTTTGGGTTTAGTATTATCATACTGGTGCTTGCGCAGTGAGCCCAACAGACAATCAGTTTGTGAGGAAGCAAAAAACACGCTTACCAAACACAGTTCTGGCAGGTACTGACTCTTTGTCAATCCAGAAGGAGACCTGCGCTAGGATCACAGTCATAATGCAAGGGATGTATGTTTGGATCAAGAAGAAACCCATTTTCCTTTGCAGGTGGAAGTAAACCGTCATGACTATGTATTCACCTGCAACATATAGGCAATCCTAAACAAGTGTGCAAGAAACTACATTCAGCAGAAATACATTAAAGACGAATAGAAAATCCAGTTTAATGTCACATTCAACAAAGAAAACTTGGTGTTGGCAAGAGGTTGGTATTAAGAAAGGTCTCGGCAGATTTGTGCACACCAAACCGGAAAACAAAAACTAACTCAAAAGTCCCAAAGATCATACCTGTGTTTGACTTCAACCTCTCACTAGACACTGTCTGTCCAATCAGATCGTACTGTAGCAGACTGGAACTCTCTTGAGGAACTTCCACTGAAAACAATGGTCCTTTCTTCCATGTGTACACAATCTCACTCATTGGATAGGCGTCTATATTATAGGCACAAATCAAAACTAAAGTCAGTCACACCAGTAAAACCATTCAAAGGGAATGTGTGCCATTTTAACATACATACAGCTGCCAAATTTCAAAGGGCACGAATGTCCATCCATTGGGAAATTTATCAATCGCATGGGGCACTCTGCATTGATGGTTAACCTGAAAACAATACACATTTCACCTTTAATTTATGTCAAATAACAGATGACCTTGTTAAACCCTATATACAGTGGCAAAAAAAGTCATTCAAACACTCTAAAAAAAATGCTGGGTTGTTTTAACCAAATTGGGGTCAAATATGGACAAACTCAAACATTGGGTTAAATATCATTGAACCAATGTGACTGGTTTGTCCATATTTGACCCAAATTTGGGTTCAAACAACCCAATACATGCGGCTTAAATGAATAAGAATGCATTTTTTTTCCAAGTAATTGGTACTGTAATAGAATCCACTGTTGTTGTTGTTTCATTTCGATTGTTTGTGGACTGGTGTGTATTTCAATTGTTTGTGAATGTGTTATTCCACTTCTACTGCAATTTTAAAGAGCAAGTGTGCAGTCCATCTTTGACTTGGAGAGCAAATGTTCTGGCACGCAGGTTACCTCATGGTGTACAGAATAGTTCCGTTCTGCATGATGCGGAACAGCTTGTTGGGAGTGGTCATGTTGTGCGAAATAGAACGTTTGCCATTTCGGAAGAACGTGTCCGGTGTCCAGATATTGCTGACCATTAGGTTGTTGAGACGCAGGATCTCAATGGGGCCCTCAAATTTCAGCCGGTCATCAATCCACGTTTGCCGAAAAAACACATCCATCGTGTATTCCTAAGAAATTATTATTTGTTTTAGAGTTTATGTTTTAGATATTCACATGTGGTTTCCATGACTGCCGTTTTAAATCAACAGAAATCTAAACTGTCATGTGCAGAGCATGTGGTTTATATATATATATATATATATATATATATATATGAAGAGTTCAGATGCAAAAGCCTCTAAATGCCATTTGAAATTTTCTTCTTTAATGATGATTTTTATCAAACTTGTATATTTAAGTTCAGTAATTTCACTCAATTGTTATATAAGTGATATTACTGAACTTAAATATACAAGTTTGATAAAAATCATCATTAAAGAAGAAAATTTCAAATGGCATTTAGAGGCTTTTGCATCTGAACTCTTCATATATAAACAGCAACCCACGATAAATTTGTATGAGTGAACACATCAGGAAAGTATCATCCGGGATGTATACGAATCAGGCTGGTATACTGTACATTCACCATCAGGAATGGGATTTTTATCTTTTTTTTCCCCCCAACTAATCTTGGCGGAGATTTATCTTTACTGTCTTTCGGATTGTCACAGTGCATCACATGGCAGGCGAGGTGGCTTTAGACACTGTAGGAAAATAGTGTAGTGTGCAACAGAGGAAAGAAAGCTGAGCCGGGACCCTCACTGTCAGGGATTGTCAACCAGATTAAAATCCCTAAGCTTCTATAATGACATCCTGCCCAAATGTCAGAATAATGAAGCCAGGCCAACATGAACAGAGGCAGTGGACATAGTAAACATGCAATTACAGAGGATTTAGGTTTATATGCATGATTTCATGTATCATATATAATTGTTTGTTTGTTTGTTTTTATCACATACCATTTCCACATCAGAAACAGGACCAAAGCTGGTGACAAATATGTCCGTTTTAACCTCTGTGACGGGACCTACAGTTTTTCAAATATAAATAAGTAATAGAAAGAAAGAAAGAAAGATGCTCCTTAGTTCATTCATTACAAATATTTGAAACCTTATAAAGCAGTAAGGCAGTTTCTGATGATGAACTTGAGGAAGTCTGCCATGCAAAGTCATGATATTATAAATAATACAATTAAAAGTAAATGTCTTTAACTACTTTAACAACTACATGAAGTAACATGTTAAGTAATTGCTTACCTCCAAAACCAGGTCGGAGTCTGTTGTCATATCCATCTAACAGCCTATCCAAAATGCGCGTAATATTATCCAAATAAATCCTTGTCTCGGTCGGTGGATTTGCCAACACCTCCCTAACACTGTAAACATTTCCATACATTAATAAGCAAAGTGTGTGAAGTCAGATAAAAAAAGAAAGAAAAAAAGACTTTGCTACTTACCAAGACAGAAAAAACATGTGCGTATCCAAGCCATGCTTTACGCGCGCTCTCTATCCAAGTGTCCCCTTGTCAACTGGTGTTAGTTGCACATCCCATAATTTATGTGTGCAAAAGGAACTGGTGTGGCTTGTGAGGCTTGTGTGCGTATCCTAAAGCTTTTATGCGTGAAGTCTTGCTGGAGTTCCTCAGTGGAGTTCCTCTTCTGACTCACTCTGATGGAAAACTAAAGTGCTTTTAAAGAGGCAGAGAGATGTAACCAAAGGACATTGACAAAGATCGAATGAAGCATTATGAGGGATTAGAAGAGAAAGACTGGCGAATGTTCTACTGTTTGAATTCGCATGGTGATTTCTGTCAGATTACAAATTTGATCATTAGTCCATTCAAAAACCAAAAATGTCATGAAACTTTACTTGATATATTCATATTTTGAATTCAATTCGCCACTACTGATCTTTCAAGCATTTAATATGATTTGCCGATTACTTATTAATGAAGGTTGTTTTAAAGAATCTTGTGTTTGCTTATTGAAACATTTATATTTATTTCAATGCTACATTTTAGAGGTTTCCTCTTATCCAAACATTATAAAATAGCCTTTAAGTTAGATTTTAACAGTTTCACTTGTTTATATTTTATGACTAGCTTATGGATGAGAATGTATGATATTAAGTAGAAAGATGTTGTTGTTATTGGTTTTTGTTGAAATATGGATATTTTTATGAACTATGCATTTATTTTTGTTTTGTGATTATTCAATATAAAATCTCTGATGCAGTAAAATTTCATGCTCAGTTACAGTATATCATGAAATGGTGATAAAGTGGCTCTTTCGATGCTGATACAGCCTTTTTCACACACTCAGAATTGATGGGAACACATCTGCCCCAATGATAGCTCTTTCCACAGGAGCTTATTCAAATGATGCTGTTCGAATCTGCTGGCAAAACCTTCACCACTCACATTGAAACAACTCTGAGCCATTATCCTAATCCTCAGTCATGAGGTTTTAATGCATCGAGTCATCATCCACCATTGGATTTCTCTTAAATGTTATGCCCATTCGTTGTGCACTCTCAGTGAACGACAATAACATGGTGACATGTGATCAGCGGAATTTAAAATTCTTCCACAGTTGGATAAGTGAAGTTGCCATTAGGTTACTTCTTCCAGTTGCTGACCACTCTTAATAATTTCATGAGATAAGGTCAGTTGGATCAGTACCAAACCCAAGTATGAGAGCTTTCAGGAAATATAATAATGGCGGAGGATGTTTTTGATATGACTTTTGAACAATGAGATTGAATGTGAAATACCAACAGAGGCAGGCCTGCTGACTACTGAAGCATGGCAAGAACTGGGAGGCAAAACCCAAGCAGAGCGGGCACTGGAGCATGAACAGGGGGTAAAGGTGTGCCAGCAGACATGGATCCTGTCCTTCTGGTCACAATAACACTACACCCAAGCAAATGTTCTCTGTTTGGTCAGTACGGCACTTTGTAAATAGCACTGTAGTTTTGAGGCTCTTACAGGGGGAGGAGGGGTAAAAACAGGGCACTGAAGGCAGTGATATCAACATCATACCAACTATAAATTCAAGTTACACAGACTGACATTTCAAGAGAAAATGAAGATGAAGAATGCATAGAATGGTCTTTTAATTAAAACCATTCAACAGATCACAGGTATCAGGAGCCAAACAGCAGCCATTTAACGAAGATGAAACCGGATACTAGGAAAACAACAAGACGGGGAAAATAAATACATGACCAAATGAAGGGACTAACCAACCCGATCTCACGGGAATTCGTACGAATTTTACGAGGTGGCTAATTCGTAACAATTTGTACGACCTCACTCGTACGAATTAGTACGATTTAGCTAAATCGTACATATTTTACGAATTAGCCAATTCGTATGAATTCGTACGAATGACCTACCCCTGACCCCGCCCCTAAACATAACCGTCACGTGGGTTTAGACAAATCGTACAAATTTGTACGAGTGAGGTCGTATGAATTAGTACGAATTAGCCACTTTTGAATCACTCGTACGAATTCGTACGAATTGGTCGTGAGATAGGGTAGGACTAACGAGTTAACACTAGAAGTGCCAGAATTCCAAAACTACTTGAACGGCCACGAACGGTCATTTTGACCGTTAAATTCAAAACAGTGTTTATTTCATTGACGAATAATTTTCATAATTTTATTTTCGTCAACCGCATTTTTTCAAAGACGAAAACGAGACGATAACTGAATAAAAACTAGGTTTGAATGACAAAAACTATGGCGAAAATGTTAGTGACGATATGCGAAGCGGTCAATAGGCTAATAATAATAATAGGACTAGCAGAACTAGTGAACAGCCCATGCAGCAAAACAAACAGCAGCGCTCACCAGGATCATCCGACATGAACGGAACATCTGGATCCGCCGTGTCTGATGATAGCAGCCGTCTCTTTTTCCTTGATGTGGACTCTGACTCTGAATCACTCTCTAATGATATATAGCCTATAGATAACGTAAGTATTATAGATAACTGTAGTCTGGTTTTATTTGCTTATTTCTGATCAACAACTAATGTAGAAATTATTATATAGCAAACACCGCTACAGAGGTGACCGGACGGACCTTTCTGTTGACAGTTGAGAGAGAACACGATCAACCGCGGAATATTTAACGAAAAAATATCGCGAAATTCAGTGCGGTCAATATGTTCATTTTTTTTGTTTTGCCTTATACGTTTACGTAACTTAATTTATATGAAAAGCATTTTAAATGAAAATACAGACAATTTTAGGAAAAGTCAGGTACCAACAGGATTTTATTATTTTTTTCAACAGAGTTATTGTAGATATAAAATTCAAAACGGTCAAAATGACCGTTGTGGCCGTTCTAGTGTTAATTAATGAAACTCAGGTGAACGGAATGTAACAGGCACGCTCGACACATTCTCATCCCAGGGCGTCATATTGGTGACAGTTTTGAAATTAGCACCCTTTAGCGTCAATATAACACGTTTCGGTTGTGGGTAGGTTTAGGTCTGGGGTACTGTTAGGGTTAGACCACGAGGAGGCGCCTTCTGGCCCATTTATATCTGCGATTCATATTGATGCTAAAGGGTGCCGTGAAAAAGCTAAATTCACCTTACTCCGCATGCGTGAACCCAAGCCTTGAAAAGTGAAGCCAAAACGTCTCGATCGCCCCTCGGTGGTCGGTCCTAGTATAGATCATAAACCCCGCCTCCCCATGTTATTCAAGACCAACTAAACAATTAAAGTACACTTCAAATATTGTTTTTACAAAGATGATTTCTGTCATTAACGGTAGTTTTTGTCACGCTGATGTAATTTCAAGAGTTTGTTTTTAAAATAAGTTTGTTTTTAGTTAGTTATTTGGTGTGAGGTCATGATTGACAGCTGTGATTGACAGGTTCTCTGAGCAAATTAGTCACTGAAGCACCAACAGACTTTTTTTTTCGGGATCTTCGGAGGACTGGGGAGATTGGAGCTTTAAATGTAATATACAAATTTCGATAATTAATTTTTAAAAAGGGCAGGAGTGTGTGCTTGCGATTGATTCTGCGATAGTGAGGGCGGGGCCTTGATTTCGCGGCTTTACTTCCTGCTCACGCATGTCTGGCCCTGAAATCGCTACTGCACAGACTCAAGTTCCAAGATGCCAGCGCCATATTGGGATGTATACTGGCGGCTTCAGTTTGGACCGATGGAAGACAGGGAAGGGGTGTCGTCCATCTTTTTTTTACAGTCTATGGTAAAACCTTAAAAGGTCACTGAGATGACACATACGGAAAAATAAATAATAAAGTTATCAGGCAACTCTTCTGACAGGATCATTTTATTTAGCAAAATATCTCACCATTCACTGACACGTCCAACAGGCTTGTGCAAAATTCTGAATTTCAGAATTGGCCTCCATTCAATTCATGAATTGGAATTTGAATTGAATTGACTCCGCCCCACAGAAAGTTGAATTGGAATTGGAATGAAGGAAGTGGAATTAAATTCATGGCAATTCAAAGAAATTCCACACAGTCACACAACAGAAAGAATGTGTTGAATCTCACAGGGGACTTTCTCAGTTTGTAGCAAATCTATTTAAAGTATATTTTTTTTTCCCACATTAATTTCCCACATATCTCGTACAATTATGTGGTTTTGTTTTATTAATACAGTGTATACTTTTTTCTTGATTTACCCTGAAAGAAATGTTGAAATGTGGCAACATGCGCCATAGGTAACATGTGAGGGGCACATTTTAACGTTTTAAACTATATGACAGCTTAAAATGCTATGTTATCTAATCAAAAAATATACAAGTCAAACCAAAATATTTTTCTTAATAAAATACAAAATACAATTATTAACTTTTTCATATAAAATAATGGCATTTTTTAATAATTTAAAATAAACTAATTTTTGAGTTTGACAACAAACACACTGGAAAACACAGCTATACAGCATAGTTCGAAACAAAATGATAATTAACCATTTCTGAACATTGACTCTCAGTCTTTATTTACATGTTTCTCATGCTTTCTCAATAGAATTCATAAAAGTATTGAATATAATAGCATTTTTCGGAGGGCACATTGTAACGCAGCGTGATGCCCCATCTGAACAACTGCGGTTTAAACCCTGCTGGCGTCTTCTGCTAGTTAGCGATGCATTAAAGAACTATATCAACAGTTAAACAACAGATTGGAGATTGAAATACTATCAGATTTGTCTAATTTTAAATAAACACAAAAATAGAGATGAAAAATTAACTCAAGTAAGAAATGTACTTTTGCTATGGTTAAATAAATGTTCAATGATATCTTACAAAGATCTCTGAATTTGGCACAATTTTTTTTCTATAGTGCAACTAGTAAATACACCAAGTGTCATCATGCTGGCATGTGTGGAAGTATTTAAAACAAGTTGTGTTACCACGAGCCCCCCATTACGTTGTGCCCCGCACTCCCCTATACAGTCAGGGTTAGAAAGGTTACTTTGGAAATGTAATTGCTCACTGTTAAAAGTTACCCATTATAAATGTGGTTTAGATTATTTTGCCATTCCACCGAATGGGTGACATTTGCTTGTTGTAACTCTTCAAAAATAAACTTTATTTTTGATCTTTTTCAACATTGAATCTAATACTACACATATTTAATTATTCAAAATGTGTATTGGTCAATCTCGGGCAACTTTATTTATTATTTTACAAGGTTTAAGCAGAATATGGACGAATGTTTTCTCAATCCTGATACCAAAAACCATGTGTCATTTAAAAAGCAAGTTTAGAAGCATGTCAATTAATTCCTTTGTTTTCCCCACAAGAAAGTGTTTATTTTAAAGAAACTGTTGGTTATATATTCAAAAAAAAATGGATATTTTTGCCAATAAAATCACTATTAAAGCAAGGTGTATTTTCATATAAAAAACACAAAGGCATTTTTTCATTTTAAAGATGGCCGAAGCCTCAAGCTTATAATGTTTTTTAGAATTAATTAATTAAATAATTGTATAAATTATGGGCCAAACAAAAATGATAAAAATAGTATTTTTTTTTAGAAAAAGAAACAAATAGTAACAGGACTGAAGGTAACAGGATTGAGTTTTTAAGCAAAAAGTTATCAAATATATGGCATATGGCCACATAGCAGTGATGCTAATAGCGTGAGGACACTGAGCCATTTCTAGTGCCTTACCAAAAGTTAATATTTTTCAAATAAAACAATTAAATCTAAGAAAACATTTAGGTAACAGGAATGTATGTTGAGATTGACCTTATCATTCATAGTTACAATTTCATGTAATAGTGTAACAGGACTGAGTGAAAACCTGGGGACATGACTAAAATGTGTATTTTATCTAAAATATTAGATCAAATGTTTTTTTTCTTTTTTCATTTTATAGCAGTTTGGATATAAAGTCACACAACAATGCAAGAAAAATCAGATTTCTGAAGGATTTTAATCATAATATTTCATGGTAAAATTTAGAGATTGAGAGTTGGGACATGCAGAAAATGCTATTTTTTTAGTGTTCTGTGTCGTTTTTGTTAATGTTTTTAATTATATGTTTTCAATTTGTAGTTAGCTAAATGTGCATGACATTTTGCTTAATAATAAAATGTATTTTAGAGTTCATTTTCATGCAATTTTATACATATAATGTCCTGGGGACAGAAATGTCACCCTTTCGGTGGAATGGCTCTGTAAAGCAAATTCCTTTTAATTAGATTTTTTTTTCCCTAAAGATTTACTAAAATAATTCTGGGAAATGGCGTTACAAATACAATAAATCAAACTTAATTGTTTGTTCTGCGACTAGAGCAGTAAACATTCATTGCTGGGGAAAAACATTGTTGGTAGTTAAAACTAATATAATTTATGCAATATGTAATGCAATCATATCTGACATATACTGTAAAGCTACATTTTTAAACACTTCACTTAAAATATCTATATGAATTTCTTAGAATTTGTATTGAATTGCAATTCTGCTTCCTTTAATTCAAATTCGAATTGTAATTCTAGATCCTGTTTTTGACATCAATTCAAATTCAAGAATTGAATTGGAATTTAGTAGTCATTCTCAATTCAATTCTGAACTGTGCACAAGCCTGACGTCCAGGTCACACTCCGTCACCATATGTTTGGTCTCAAACGCAACTTTCATGTTTAGCAAATGTGAATAAATTCTGTAATCTTCAGGACTGTGATATGAAGAGTGTGCAAAGTAACAGTGTGAAAGTGATTAGCACAAAACAGACACAATACTGGTACAAATAACACAGTCTCATCCCAAAAAGTCATATAACTGACGTCTTGGGACAACTTTTGACCATACGTCAATATCCGCCTTTTTCGGGCCCCCTTAAACGTCGGTAGATGGCGATCCCGGGCCGTCATACAACTGACGCTTTACCTTTAACGTCAGTTAGGTGACGGGTTAGGTTTAGGGTTAGGTTTAGGTCTGGGGTAGAGTTAGGATCCCATAACCTCATCTACCGACCTTTAAGGGGGCCCTAAAAAGGCGACTATTGACTTATGGTCAAAAGACGTCCCAAAACGTCAGTTATATGACGTCTTGGGATGAGACCGGGTTGGTACAAACATGAATATCTATTGGTACAATGTGCACCACATGGCTAAACTTATGTCCTTGTTTTTAAATGCCTCCAATTTTACAGTCCACACTTCAAATTTACCCACTTTGGAGAGCATTTTTAAAAAGCTTTGTTTTCATAAATAGAAATGCCGTCTCAGTGTGGACGGAAGGCCAAGACGGAAAGAAAAAGATGCACTTTCAATTGAAACATATTAGTGTGGACAAGGCTTAGAATGACAGGACCAAACACAATGAACGAGCATAATACTGACACATTGTATGCGAATTTATATTTATACCAGTGACAGATGAGTACCTCATGAAATATCTTTATGTTAAATCACTAGACAAACAATTTTTTTAAGGTTCCTGCTGGACAACCCATTTAATTCAATAGAATTGCAACATTACTTTACCCCTGGCACAGATCATTTGGTATTCAAATAATTTGAATAAAAATAAGATGAAAAACATCCTTGTCGCAGAAGGATAAGGATGATGGAGGAGACTGCTGTAAGCCATATTTATTAATCAGTCAATGGTAAATACACACAAGATGAAACAATGACGGATGGGGAGTACATAGGGAACACGTAACAGCTGGATCCTCTGTTTGCCACTGTACTTTTGTTGAAGTGTTTCCTGTTCCTTTTTCCATATTTGTAGTCCTTTTGTTAATTGGTTGCCCCTGTTCATTAGTCTTGATTGTTCCCAGGTGTGTCTTGCTAGATTGTTAGCCCTTGTGCATTTAAACCCCAGTATTCCCTGTGTTCTTTGTCAGGTCTTGTCCTTGTACGACCTTGTTTGTTTGGTGTTCTCAGTTCTGCACCTGGTGTTCAGTTTTGATCCTCGTCTTCCCTGGTGTCTAGTTATTATTTGTATTATTTTCAGTGTTGTGCAAGTTACTTCCAAACTGTAATACATTAGGTATTACTTGTTACTGTTATTTAAAAGTAATTCATTACCTTACAATATTACTGTCCCAGAATTGTAATGCATTACATTACTCATGTATTACTTTTGAGTTACTTTCACCAAAATAACTAAGTAGAACTTAACTTTGGGCTGTAACGAAATGCAATATGAAACCGAATTCGCGATTCGCCACACGACTCAGATCAACGAACCTACAGAATCGCGACACACCTCTTCCAACTCCAGCGTTATTCTCCTTACCGTCCAGATCCAATGCTGCCTTATCTTTAAATTAGGCTATTAGTATTTGAAGTTAACATTATAAAATACGTAGACCTACACCACAAAACTAGTTGAGGATAAATTATTTAAAATTGGGGAAGTCCAGCATTATGGACATGATGACATTTGCAGTCAAAACTTGAAATAAAAATTCTCAGAAAATACATGTAGCCTATTGAAACATATATAGGCTACTTCCTTAAAGGACTCCAGACATTAGACAAATATCAGTCTATGTTTTATTTTTAATATTAGCGAAAAGACACACATTCATGCGTGACAAAAAAATAGGAGGCAAAATCGATTTTTTGTAATTCTGTTAATTACACTGCGCAAATCGGATGAGGAAGGGTTGGCTCTCCAGTCTCCATAGAACTTAAAATATTCATTTTATTTTAGTTTTCGTGTTCGCATTTATGAAGAAAAAACAACGTTACAGACGCGACCGCTCTGAACTGGCACTAAAAGACTGCTTTAAAACTTTCACATAGTCTGTTGCCTTTAAGAAGTAAAAGCAGACAATGCACTGTAATACAACTGTAATACAAGCATCACTGAACATGTAACGAGTAAAATATTACTGAAAATTGATTAGTAATGCCTTACACTATTGCGTTACAGCAAAAAGTAATATGTTACTGTAATGTATTACTTTTGTAATGCGTTACTCCCAACACTGATTATTTTGTGGTGATGGGAAACCAAGGCTTTCTGAAGCCTTCATTGCTCGAAGCTTTTAACACAATGTGCATTAGTGACATCTGGTAGGGATGGGCAAATGAAGCCTCATGAAGCACTGAGGCTTTCCCCTGATTGTTCCGGGAACAGATTCAAAGCTTCAAGAGTGTCGAAAACAGCGCCATCTGGTGTTTAGCAAAAAATTAAGTAGCCGAAACCCTGTGAAAGAAGCTTCGTCGGACGACGGCAGCAACCGTGCATTCCCTAGTTTCATGTTATGTGCACAAATAATAGCCTAACAGTGTGTGTGTGTGTGTTGAATTTCTCTCTGTGATAAATTTGTTTAACCATTAAGCTGTGGCATTTAATGCCAGGATGAATATTAATTTTATGTAATAGAAGAATAATGTACGCATATATATATGAATTGCACATGGCAAATCCTGAAATAAATTGTATTCTTTTTAATTGTATAATTGGGTATTTAAAAATGTAATTGACTAAGTCTGAACGAAAACTTACCGGTAGAGTAAGATCTGGGTGTTTGAACATTCCGACAAGCAAAATGATCCGTGCACGTGACGGGGACAGAAAATGAGGCTTCGTTTGAAATTGGTCACGTGATCTCTACGTTAACAACACAAGCCTTGAATCGTGGCTAGATCTGGCATGCCTATTTATGCTCGAAACGCGCTCCGACGCCTCGGTTCAAATGTAACATAACTAACATCTGGTGATCAGACTTGTTTTCTGCAACTTATCTAACAAATCATCACGGAGTATAAACGGTTTGAAAAAGTATGTGACCAAACAAGTTTGCCGAAGTCCGTGACATACAAGAGTGCAATCAATCTGGGATCAATACAGTTCTACCAGAAAGACTTGGTAGGCAAGATAAAGTATGAATTAGATTTATTTAACAGTTTGTAACAGTTATAGGTTGAATTCACAGTTACTAACGCCTTTCCGCTACACTAGGGGGCGATGTCCACCGTTTTGAGGGTGGAGGAGGTGAATATAAGCAGAGAAGAAGTGAAGTTAAGGGAGGTGACAAAAAACATGGATGTGAGCTGTAGCTTAAGGTATTCATCTGTGGTTTGGTTTTTGAGTAGAATTTGTTGTTTTCTTTGCTACTCATTGAAGCCTTATGTTCTAATTGAGCACATGCTAAATAAGTCTTGAGACAAGTTTCTCTATTGGACTGTTTTATGCTAAGTTCGACTGCTTAATGCGCATGGGAATTATCAAAGAATTATTGATTGAGTTTGTCGTCTTCGAACTGCTTAAACCTGAAGTGATATGTAAATATAAGTTTTTGAGTCGAGGGTGAACACGTTTGATGTTACTTGTTCGGCACTTAAATATAATCACTTCAAAACTCAACGGATGGTACCGTCCCTCTTTACAATAATTTTGTTCTACCTTTTCAAATTTAAGATGGTATGTTACAAGTTTGTATGCAAATTAAATGTTAAAGTTCCTTGGCGTAGACCCCATCTGTAATTCAAATCTGTAGGGTAGAAGACAGTTGCAGTTCCTGCCTGAAGATGGAGGCAGGGGTGGAGCCTATTTCTGATGGATGGATGGATCTGGTGATGGTGGGGAGGATGGTGGTGAGCTCAGGTTCTGCGAACGTAGTAATGGTTGTTCACCGGGCTTAAATAATCCAAATGTCGAGTAGTGATTGGCTAGAACTGTGGTTAATGAATGACATGATTGATGAACGAAGTGCTATTTGAGTCTTCCCGGTAGAACTTGCACTAGATTTCCATCTAATCTCATCTAAATTAATTTGTGTCAATGAGACAACAAATTGAGTCATGTGTAGCCTGGTCAACTGATTCACATATTGATCAATAATATAAAATATACAAGTATGTGATCATAATTGAAAATTGACGTGAGTAGGTTTTGGGTGAGCTTTTTAACCCTGTCTATATTTGGTGTTGTTTGTCTGTTTGAAAGTCCGACCTCTAAGAGAGCAGGGAAGAGGTCCTAACCGAGGTGGCAGGACCTCAGAGGCCCCCCCCCCCCTTTGTGAGGCAACCGAGGTTGTTTTTACAGCAGAGCCCTCAGAAAAAAGATGCTGTCCTGCCATCTCTGGTGCTTCGGGCCACATCAATGTCCAGCGAACATCCAATGGGGTGTCCGCCACAAAAAAAATTAAAAACAACAAAAATTATGGTCACAAAAAATTCTGTACCTGCCGTTATAAATCTAGTACCTGCCGTTATGTCGCTTCAGGAAGTCGAGAAAGGTGTCCAAAAATTACCCAAGACCAGTCTCGAGAGACTGGTTCCCTTAGTAGAATTCATGGAAAATTGTCGAAATCTTTCGAATATCTCTATGTGGGTCCTCAATATAATAAAAAAATGGATACATACTGCAGTTTGGTCACAGACCCCCCCAGGTTTACAGGGGTGGTGCTGACTACAGTGGTTCCAGAACAGGCTCTGGTTATGGAACAAGAAGTACAGACTCTTCTGGCCAAAGGGGCCATAGAAATCGTTCCCCTACCAGACATAAACATTTTTATTAAAATGTTTAATGTAATTTACTTTTAATTGTCATAAACAAAACGTTTTCAACGTCGATTTTTTTTTTCAGTTCATCTTTAAGGATGCTCTGCTCCCGCTGGGCGCTCTTCAAGGGGGGCGGTTCAGTGCGCGCTCCACCGCAGTTCGGGTCCCGCTTCTGCCGAGGCAGAGCGCGGCGCTTATCATGGGGATCGCAGCTGGATCTCTTAGTGGGGTTAGAGACGGCCTCTGCCTTATCTCTCCCTTCACCTGTGAGATCCAGTGCCTCAGTCCCGGGTTCAGAAGCACATGCTGCGATTTCTTCCGCTCGGGCTAAGGCACCAGTACTGCAACTATCCAGTTCTGAGGAGCTGGATGTTGTTAGTATTGGGGGAGATGCTGAGGATTCGCCACTTTACACTCCCGAAAGTGATGAGGTAGTGGAGGTTTTAACAAGAGCTGTTGAAAAACTCAGTATTGAATGGCCAGTGATTAGACAGGAGTCAAAATCGAAACTAGATGAGAGATTTTTGCCATCACAAGTTCAGCCTCCAAGCCGTTGCCTGCCATTCTTTCACAATCTCCACACTGAGGTGTCGAGATCGTGGAAGAGACCGGTTTCATATAGATTGTTTAGTCCCCAGACCTCAACATACTCAAATATAATGGGGGTTAAGGCTTATGGATATGGTGCTATGCCTCTCCCCCAAGGCAGCATCATCTTTTAAGGCACCGGCATTACCCACCAAGCGTCTCAAAAATACATCTGCTTTGGTGGGTAAAGCGTATTCGGTGGCAGGTCAGGCACGTGCTACTATGTCCATCTTGCAGGCGTACCAGGCTGACCTGCTGAGTTTACGTGAGTGAGAGTGAGGAGGTCAGCACTGACGTAGTTCGCGAACTGCGTCAGGCTGCTGATTTATCCCTGCATGCCACCAGAGAATTGGCCAAGCTAGTGGGTCGATCCATGGCAGCTCTGGTGGCCGCAGAAAGACATATATGGTTAAATCAGATGAATATGAAAGAGAAAGTAAAGGCTGGGGCGGGAGCAGCCCCAGCCGTCTACGAGCTCATCCCATAGGGTGCAGCAGAAGCAGAGTGTCGCGTCTCGTGCTCCCCCTGCTGGACACTGGGCTCAGACGTGGCACTCTTAGCTGAAGCCTTTTAGTAATAGAACTGATCTGAGGACAGTGATATTGGCTAAGAAGGCTTCGGCAAAGAAGAAGTCCTGACGCCAAGGCGTTCAGGATACTGAGGGTGGTCCCCACCGAGGCGGAAAGGTGTTCACCTCTTTTTACGGTGCCCATTCTAACCCGGTGCCCTCAGGGGCCCGTTCTGCCAACCCCGCCTTCATGCCGGGGCGCAGACGGTCCCAGCGAGCGCTTTCCCGAGGGACGTTCGCTCCATCTGAGGAGGGTCTCAGAGCAGTTAAACCAGTCGTTCCCTTCCGGTGCGCCGTTACAGGGCGCTGCGTTTGCTGCTCAGACTCAGGCTTTGAAACACTTCCTAGCAGACCTGAGAGGTCATCATGTGTTAGTTCAGTCAGACAACACGTCGGTGGTCTCTTATATAAATCATCAGGGGAAACTGGGGTCTCACCGGCTTTACAATTTGGCCCGTCAGGTTCTCCTGTGGTCCCAAGAGAAATTACTATCACTGAGAGCAATGTATCTTCCTGGGTATTTGAATGTGGTAGCGGACTCCCTGTCGAGGCAGGGGCCGAGGCCGGGGGAATGGAGACTTCACCCCGAGGTGATGGAGCTCCTTTGGTTGAGTTTCGGTCGCACCTGGGGTTGGACGCTATGGTGCAGCTGTGGCCGAGGTCACATCTGTAGGCTTTTCCCCCGATTGCTCTGCTACCAGGAGTTCTGGAGAGGGTCCGCCGGGACAGGGTCAGCCTACTATTAGTAGTCCCGTTCTGGCCGGCCCGAGTATGGTTCGCGGACCTGATTTCTCTCCTGGACGGCTCTCCGTTGGAGCTCCCGGTCAGGAGGGATCTACTCTCTCAGGTGGGTGGCACGATATTTCACCCCCGCCCAGAGTTGTGGAAACTGTGGGCTTGGCCTCTGAGGGGGCCCAGCTCATAAATTCCGGTCTCTCAACCTAGGTTGTTGAGACCATTCTTCACTCCGGAGCTCCATCCACAAGGAAGCTATATGCCTTGAAGTGGAAACTTTTCACTTCTTGGTGTGGAGAACACCTGCAGGACCCAGTTAACTGCCCAGTGGGTACAGTTCTGGAATTCCTGCAGAAGTGCTTCTCCACCGGGTTATCCCCCTCCACGTTAAAGGTGTATGTGGCGGCACTGGCTGCTTACCACGTCCCTTTCAGTGGAGTTTCTCTTGGGAGATACCCGCTTGTAACACGTTTCCTTCGTGGCACTTTGAGGCTGAGGCCAGCAGTTCGCACGAGGGTGCCGACCTGGGATCTGGCCATTATATTAGAAGGTATTTTCCTAGCTCCCTTCGAACATATTGAAGAGGTTCCTGAGAAGTTTCTCACTTTCAAAACTATCTTTTTACTTGCAAATCTCTTCACTAAAAAGAATAGGAGATTTGTAGGCTCTATCGGTTTCACCCTCGTGCCTGGAATTTCGCCTGGCATGTTTAAGGCTTTTCTGCCGACCAGGTTTCGTTGCAAAGGTCCCTTCTAATGTTGTTAGACCTACAGTTCTGCAGGCTTTCTGTCCTCCTTTATTTTCGTCGTCAGACCAGGAGAAACTTAATCTACTCTGTCCTGTTAGGGCATTAGAAGCTTATGTCCACAGAGCTGCCTTGTGGAGAAAATCAGAACAACTATTTGTGTGTTTTGGGCCACCCAAGAAAGGGTGTCCTGCGTCTAAACAGAGAATGAGCAAGTGGGTGGTCGAGGCTATCTCACTTGCTTATGAGTCGGCAGGTCAGCCTTCACTTTCGGCTGTACGAGCTCACTCTACCAGGAGTATGGCCGCTACTAAAGCTCTATTGTCAGAAGTATCCCTGAGTGATGTCTTTGATTCGGCTGGGTGGTCCTCACCGCATACATTTTTTAAGTTCTATGATCTAGACTTAAGCTCTACCCCTGGGGCACAGGTGCTCTTGTCCTCTGTGCGCTATTTCTCACATGACGGTCACCCACGCGACGTGGGTATTCGCGTCCCAACAGCGTTTGATGCAGCTCGAAGTTCCCTTGAAAGGGAACATCTCGGTTACGTATGTATCCCTAGTTCCCTGACAGGGAACGAGACGCTGCGTTGTTCCGCCATACTCCCGGCACTCCCGTTAGCGCTTCCTTCAGGCCTATCAGAAGCTGATGCGCTTGTGTTTTTGGGGTGCTTTATAGTTTCCTGGTTGATGACGCCATGACACCCGCCATGACGTTCCATCTCTCTATTGGGCTGATTCCATACGTGCTTCATGGCGCACAACACAGGGGCGTTCCCACAGCGTTTGACGCAGGGAAACTAGGGTTACATTAGCCTGGATTTTATGCCAACATTTTTTGGTCGGTCTGGAATCGATCCATTGAGGTGTAATTATGATCAGTCAAAAAATGTTCAGGCCAATCAAATTGCCAGGGCGGCCTTTATACGATGATGGACAGATGATCTGCAGGGACGTAATCATCACATTATCAAAGAGCGCTTAACTGGTTTCCCTCAATGACTGCAGCTGGAGAATATAGATTCCGCTGTCGCGTCTGTTGTAAAATATTTTTTGTAAAATTCATTTTAATAGACAAACAGAAAACTGCAATCAAGGCATTTGTCGATCGGAAAGATATTTTTGCCATCCTTCCTACATGATTCAGCAAAAGTGTAACTTATCAGCTGGCTCCGATGGTTGCAAAGAAGATGGGACGTAATGAAAACCCTGTGGTCGTTATGGAGGAAGTAATAGAAGCAACACTCGTTATTTTACTTCTAAAATAACTTGACAACTGTTCTATGCAAAGTAGTTGACTTGCTGCGTTGCTCTGATTGGTTGTAGGTCTACCGACTATTTAATTGAGTGCAGAGTTTTTCTTTTTTTCCTGGTTCGGTTAAGACACGCCTCATAATCAAAGCCCAATGGGGCAGTTTCATACTCACATTCTGACTAGAATATGAGAATGACGAAGTCAGGCTAGGGTTACATACGCTGTGGGAACACGAATACCACGTCACCATAGGACCAAGTGACGTCATTGGAGAACTAGCGCACAGACGACGAGATCACCTGCGCCCCAGGGGTAGAGCTTAAGTCTAGGTCATAGAACTTCATGAAAGTATGCGGTGAAGACTATCCAGCCGCATCACAAACATCACTCAGGGGACCTCCTGACAAAAAAGCTTTAGAAGCAGCCATACTCATAGTAGAGTGGGCTCGTAAAGCCAAAGGTGAAGGCTGACCAGCCGACTCATAAGAAAGTGAGAAAGCCTCGACCACCCACTTGCTCATTCTCTGTTTAGACACCCTTTCCTGGGTGGCCCGAAACATACAAATAATTGTTCTGATTTCCTCCACAGGGCAGCTCTGTGGACATAAGCGTCTAACGCCCTCATAGGGCAGAGCAAATTAAGTTTCTCCTGGTCTGACGACAGAAATGGAGGACCGAAAGCCTGAAGAACTGTAGGTCTAACAACATTAGTAGGGACTTTAGGAACATAACCTGGCCTATGGTATAGAGAATCCTTAACCAAACCAGGTGAAAATTCCAGGCATGAGGGTGCAACCGACAGAGCGTGCTTCCAAACCGGGCTGAGACACTGGATCTAACAGGTAAAGGCAGAGATGAGGCAGAGCCCATCTCTAACCCCGCTGAAAGATCCATTTGCGATCCCCACGATAAGCGTCGCCGCTCAGCCTCGGCAGAAGTGGGACTCGAACCGCGGGGAGCACGCACCGAGCACTCTCCTCAAAGAGCGCTCGCCGGGAGCGGAGCGTCCATAAAGGCAGATGCTCGCAATGCTTGCAGCCAGCCCCCTCGAGATCTGACTGGGCAAACTGCACTACCAAAAAAAACAACACAAAGAACGTGTGTATCCCCGCCCGTTAGGGAGGAACACACCTCTTAAATGCTGTTCGCTCGCCATAGTCTCTCATACAAAATTATTTCTATGGTGTAAATGTGATTACTCCTGCCTAGCAAATAATAAAGACAGACACATTGTTTACACTCAGACAGATTCACACATAGCGTGACTGGAGGCACAGAAGCTGATGCACTTATGTTTTTGGGGTGCTTTATAGTTTCCTGGTCGATATCATCACCCGCCTATGACGTTCCGTCTCTCCATTGGGCTGATTCCATACTTGCTTCATGACGCACAATGCAGGGGCGTTCCCACAGCGTTTGACACAGCTCAAAGTTCCCTTGAAAGGGAACAGGCATAGAGTCGCCATATTTTTGTTTTTGTTGTATATAATTGTGTGCCTTATGTGATTATTTTTTTCAGTACAGTACTTTGGTCAACTGTGGTTGTTTAAAGGTGCTTAACAAATAAATTTGGATTGGATTGGATATTGTCTGAAGACTCTGGAATGGTGGTGGCCATCATGTGACAAGACTCTGAAACGGCGTCGGCCATGACGGCAGGAGAATCTGGAATGGCGGCCATCAGTGATGCGCGGTTTGATCCGAAATGAGCGGGTGCCTGCGGTCACCCGCGGTTACCCGCAGTTACGGGTCATCCAAAAATGTTTTTAATGATATTCGGGTCGCGGTCGGTCGGGTCATTTGAAAAAAAGATGCCAATTAAACATTTGTATTAGTACTAGACACAATTTTTGATGAAATACACAGCCCTACACATTATTGGCTGAATAACTGGCACGAAGATAACACAAGCTCAGTCTAAACAGTTCTCGGTTCTATTCGAGAACCGCTGTCCCTGTGCGTTCGGTAGTACGCAGTATCTATGCGCAGTATCAGCTGCTCGTGCTCATCACTTCTCTCAACAGTGGCACCAACATGTCTCGGTTCAGTGAACTGTTGGAGTTACTGGAGTAAAATAGAATTCAGGATATTGATTTATTTCGATTCGGAGGCGACTGTCAGGCATGTCTGAAAGTAAGTAACTAACTTGTGGATCAGCACTGACGCAAGACGCGAACTTTTTCGAACGATTCAGCTCGATTTAGTGTAGGTTCGACCGGTTCACTAAAAAGAACCGGTTCAAAAGAACGATTCGTTCACGAACCGGCCATGTCTGTGATCACTACAGTCTGCAGAGAGATGGAGGCGGCAAGAGAAAAGGTGAAGACTGGGGAGTGGAAGCTCGCAAATACACAAATAGAAAGAGTAAAAGTGTGGGAGACATTTGCTGAAATAATGAAATATGATGACCAAAGTACTGGCTTTGCCTTTGTTATGTGTAGGCAAGGCCTACGTCTTCTTGCGATGCTGTGTTGTTACACATCTATGGCCCAATAATGCTCCGATGAGCATTTACTACTTTTAAAAAATGCGGTCAGGAAGCGGGTCGGGTACAATATTTTTTTACTTTTTTTTGCGGTCCGAGTTGCGGGCGGGTAGTTGAAAATGTCGGTCGGTTGCGGTTTGTTTATACATTGACCCGCGCATCACTGGCGGCCATGACGGGGCGAGACTCTGGAAGGGCGACCATGAATGGTACGAGATTCTGGATGGTCCCCCATGACGGGACGAGGCTCTGGAAGAATGGTGGCCATCTTGGCCAAGGATTCACAGGCTGGATCTGATGCGGGTACTGCCCACACACTGAAAATCGCTGTGGCAACTAGGATGAGTGCAGACTTTTTTCCAGTACTGGCTTAGGCGCGACAGGCATGATGTGAATATACTCTGGCCTAGAAACCTCAGGATGGGACGCTACTGGAACCACAGGACTAGCGACCATTATGGCTGGAGATACTTAAGAAGTCCTAAATGTGGTCCTCGAGGGACCGATTAGCTTGGTGCAAACGAATGATTTGCACTGCTGGATCCATTGGTGGCGAAGTCTCCTGTAGCAAACTGCTACGAGACATGAAGGTTGAGGATCCAAATGCCGTTTTATTGAAAGGGTAATCCCCAGAGTCCATGCAGTGAGTTATGTGAGATGTAGTTTGTGAGGGAATGACAATAGTCTGATGTGGAGTGCCCTCTGGTGGCTCTCAAAGGCACTCCAGCTGGTGACCGTTACAGATACAAGCCAGATTTTTAAAACCTGAACTGTTGGACCACTTGTAGTTTTACAGATATTAGACTTCTGAAAGTAATGTTATTTTTTCTGTTGTTTTTATTTTATTTTATATTACTTCTGTTTGTCATTGATTGTTAAACTGTCAGACTAGTGCAGTGATTACAAGTCTAAAGAGCACAGACAGTAAAATTCCCCCTGCTCCAGCTTAGTGAAAAGTGGAGGAAAGAAGGCTTTAATGGTGACCCGATGTACGGTCAAGAATGGAACCTTAGGCAGTTAGTCAGGATAAGGATGCAAAATAGCTTTCACAATTGTGGGGGCAAAGTCTAAGCAGGATGACGAGGTCGACAGCTCCTGCAAAGCCCTTGAAATGAAGTAATTGCCATTAGAAAAAAAAAAAAAAAAAACATTTTTAGATTCTACAGGTGGAGTCAGCTGAAAGCCCAGAGTCCCTTAGTTGGTACCCTTTGGGCCAAACATGAGGTTCCCTGCGCTTGAGACAAAGTGAGGAACCGGGGTCTGAGCCACATAGAAAGGGAACGAAACCACAGTGCGTAACGCTTACTATAAACATGGATTTTAGTAAGTGCACAAAGCATTAAATGCGTGAGCTACGATTGGCATGGATTTTTAGAAAGGTCACGAAGCACTCAGCACGTGCCCTTATTTGCTTTTGGGTATTGGCCCCAGGATGAAATCCCCTGGCTTTGAGCCACAACTAAACGGTCTAGGATATTCTGAAACTGATGAACAGTAATGTCCTGACCCAGGGCTGTAGTACTCGAGTCCGGTCTTGGACTCGAGTCCAGACTCGAGACCGTTTTTCTATGGTCTCCGACTTGTTTCGGACTCGCTGGTATTCGGACTCGGACTCGGAATAGTGTGTTGGACTTGTCTTGGACTCGACAAAGGTGGTCTTGACTACAGCCCTATCCTGACCTAGCCTGATGTTGCATAGGGTGTTTAAAATGGTCTTGACTTCAGTGGTAGACAGGTGTGCCCTCGATTGTGATCGATTCCCATGTAACCCCTGAAAATTATTGGTCCTCTCCTCTGGGCCGGAGAGAGAACATTTTTCTTGTCATTGCATCTAAATCCCAGAGAGCAAGATGAGTGAGGATCGATCTCGATGTCGAAACGCAAGCTCTTGAGACTGGGCCATTATCGGCCAATCATCTATAAATGTGGATGGCCCTGGTGTCACAGCAGAGCCAGAGATGCAACCATGCATTTTGTTATGTGTGGGGAGGCTACATGAAATGGAGGAATCCAAAATGTATTAGCTCAGCCCCGGAAAGGGAACCTTAGGAACTTCCTGTGTTGTGGCAGGATTTCCAAGTGAAAGTATGTGTCCTTGAGATCAATTGTGAGGAACCAAACGTGATTTTGGATTTGCAACACAATCATCTCGATAGTTCTCAAACTTGGCCGTTTTTAGGGAATGATTCAATCTGCGAAGATTTAAAATTGGAAGCATATTTTCTTGGGAACCATTAAGTACAAAATATAGTAGTCTGACTCTCTCTCTAGGTGGGGAACATGTTCTATGGCCCCTTTTCCCAGACAACATTATAGCTCATGTTTACATTAAATGCACCTGCTCTGGTTTAATGGTAATGGAGACCACGCCATTGAAATGTGGAGACTGGTGCAATGAAATGTAAGTGTTCCCAACTAAGCAAGCCAGAGGTGACAGTGGCAAGGAACCAAAACTTCATCAGAACAATGGAGAAAAAAAACCTTGGGAGAAACCAAACTCAGTCAGGGGGTCATTCCTTGTCTGGCCATTTTTTTCTTCTTTTTTCTTTTTATTTAAAAAAGGACATTTTTTAAAACATCATTAGGATCCAAGGAGAGATAACCAGCTGTTACGTTCACACGTTTTGCATGAACGGTATTGACAAGTGCTATAGACCCCTTTTCAGTTGGTAAACATGGTGACGTTTTTTTGTGGGTGGAGCTTAGGTGGAGGCAGAACGATCCCTCTGGCCGCTTCATTAACGCCAGTTAGCAAGTATTGTTAGCTTGTTTTTTAACAATGACTGGAGAAAATCCGATTTTATCTTAATGTGTAAGGTCACTCAGTGTCCAGGACCGCGATTGTTATTTCCAAAATGTATTTTTAACGGACGGAACCAGATTGGCCGATCCGTAGTCGCCTATACACGGTCACTCAATGCATGGACGATCTGACAGGATTAACGTTACGTTACCTCGGTTGAGTGGCCTGACTTCTACACGTACCTTATAGAGAAACCGATCGTAAAGAGAAACTGAGAAAATAAATCTTTAGATGCCTATATGGTCCTGTACAAGACTTGTGTGTACGATCCGCAGTTCTGCCGAGCCAGCGCCAAGATGACGACAATATAAAGAGTGACATTACGGTGCGATTTTAATGATGTGAATATTTTCAAGAAATAAAAATTCCAGATACAGCATATTAATTTTTCATCAATTCTTGCACCAAAGAACACAACAAGATGACATTTAATAATAATAACAATAATTTAAGCTCCTTATTATGTAGCCGAATCTGTGCTGGTTTGTATTGTGACGTCGGTGCAAAAGGGGTCTATAGCCAATACGAACACAGCATTGTCATTGGCATGTGATCGGTCCATAGCAGACAGTAAGAATACTACACATACTTCACAGCTGCTTTTCCCATAGCACTCAGCGCAGCATTGTGAGTAACATTTGAAAGGAAAAATTTGTGATTGTTCAGATTAAAAAGTATTTATTTAGGGATACATGTGGAGTCCATGTAAAAGTTTCAACATTTAACCAAGCCTGATATATGAAATGATAGTTTTTTTTTAATGTAACTGTTTTTTTGTATTGCCTACCCCAGTTCTAAATAATAATTTAGAATAGCAATATAATTGTGATTATTATATTATATCAACCACTTCCCTCTGTTAGTCTTTAATTTTACAATTGAGACCATTTGTTGTTGATAAACAGATTTTTTTTCTGGAAAATTTTATCTGACACAATTAACCTACCAGTTGAAAACACTCACCAACAGCAATTGTGTTAATGTTTTTTGTTTTTTTCCCCCCTCACATTTCTACTATGGCAGTATTTCAATAGTTGGAATATTAAATATATATAGATCACCCCCCCGCCCCGCCATGCCATGCCATGCCATTTTCTTCACTCCAAGATACAATTGAATTTTTGACGTTTCTTATACCAATACAAATTAGGTGCACTGCCTATTTTTTCCTTTGAACTCCTCCCCCCTTCATGCACTATGGATGGGTTTGCTTATAGGATTCCCCTTGTCGTGTTGGGATGGTGTCATCTAGGTTTAGATTCCTATCGATCCTACACGTCCTCAAATGATAGACCAACAGAAGTCAAATAATTTTAAGTCATATTTTATTTTATTTATTTATTTTTATTTTTTTACCGGTAAAACAAACCTCCTGCTCCATCTTGTGTGAGACTAATTACTTTTGAGCCTCACGTCAAATTTTCAAGACAGGAGAAAGAACACTAAAACTGCTCATGAAGTAGCTTTTAAAGCCCACTTGACAAGACAGGGCTCCTTTTTTTGCATGATGCACAAACAATGCAGATGTAAGGTCATCTGTTTTACTGTTCACTCGGGTGTTATCGTTGTTTTCCCAAATATTTCCCTGTCTCTGGTCGGGAAGTGCTCTTCTCGCACTATCACCGCCATACCGCTCCTGGATGCTGCGCTGGAGTACGCATGCGCACCACAGTGGAATTACTGCACAGCGCACTCTAAGTTGGATTTTCTCTGTCTTCACGGAAACCAGAAAACATAAAAGTATGGAGATCTTTAGAATACGAGAAAAGGGCTTTATGCGCGTCTGGACGTTCCCCGTGATAATGGCTGTGGTGTGTGCGCAAAGGTAAGTCGGATCCAAAAGCTCTCCTCACTTCATATGGCTGTCTGTACTCTACACACATACACACACTCACGCACGCACGCTCACACACGCTCACACACACATACACACACACACCTAAAATGATCTCTAAGGATACATCTGAATCTAACGGTGTATTTTCCCTCTTTACAGTGTCAATGATCCAAGCAATATGTCTATCGTAAAAGAAACTGTTGATAGACTATTGAAGGGATATGACATTCGCTTGAGGCCAGATTTTGGAGGTAAAGCACGTTTTTAATTAGGTTTATTATGTCAGCCTTTTAACATCACCTCTAAACTTTCATAAACGCGCCACGACGAAGAATTACGTCCTAATACGTCCCAGTTATTATAGGTTTGGATATGATCTGAACACTTGGTGTCACTTGTTTTAAAATATTCGCTTATCGACGTTAGATTAGAGGTGCTTCGCAAAGTTGACGAATTAATTCATAACATGTACGTTTTATCCAGTGGTTCTTCCGATTTGCTCATTAATAAGTTAGAGCAATATCAGTAAACAGGGATGATCATGATGGTGAATAGGCTGGGAACTTTCCATACTGAACGATTAGTGTGTTTGGGAATCTTTGGTTTAGTTTTCATCACATCCTGGATGTTATCAGGCTGACATTGAGTTAATAATGCTTCAAAGTGTGCAAAACAAAACAATTAGACGTATACTCATTGGTATGATTTGGTTTATAGGTCCACCGGTGGGAGTGGGGATGAATATAGACATTGCCAGCATAGACATGGTGTCAGAAGTGAATATGGTAAGTGTCATCATCATGCTGCCCTGTTTGAGACACATTTTTGTAACCCTTTTCCCAAGCTCTCTGTTCCAGGTAAGTTATGTTTCATTTGAAAAGTTCTAGATTATAAATCCATTAGCTTTCCTCAAATTATTTCAATGAACAGTATTGCGCTTCATATATGATAATTCTGCAGTATTCATCAGAGATTGTGCATAACACAACTTTTCAGAGCATGCATTACCTATTATACACAGTATTCACATATGGACATGAATAATGGCCAGGAAGAGCTAATGTGGTTTCTATGGCAACAGAATTCCTTCTGCAAATGAACTGAATGTTTTTGCTGGGATTTATGAAATAACAAAACTAACAAAAATGTATCCATCTTGTGTGTATTTTTTGTATACTCTTTCTACCCTTATGGTTATCTGGTAGAATTTCCCCCCCTTAGATACAAGAGCATCCCCTAGTGATGGCTGTGAAGTACAACATGAAGTTTTGTGTTTGAGGTCTGGTCATGTGAGGTGATATTCATAACAATAACTCAGAACTGGTAGTGCATTTTCAATACACCAGGGACCTGGCTGCATTGTATTTTGAGTTATTTGTACTCTTAGCAGGATTTTGAGGAATTGTTTTCTGTTTTTCTCAAAATAGCCCAGTGATATTCACTACGAGTTACTCGTATTGATTTTATTCACCCGGCAGACAGAGAATACGAGGTTTGAGAAGTGAACGTGTGATCGTGTGCCCTGCTTGTTGTAGTGTTTGCAATTCCATCACATGATTAATGTTTTAAGCAACAGTGCACGCATTCATTAGTACTGTCAAGATGTCTTTAGGACAAAACAATGATTACGATTTATGCAGTTTATGTCTGAGTCTGAGAGTGAGGGCATTTGTGTGTGTCCGCGAGCTTAAATGATGTCATTACTAGGCCAAGAAAGCGAAAATGCACAGATCACTGCTCTAAACCCTTTCGCATTTTCCTGGCGTGGAACTTGCACGCATTCATTTGGATTAAATATTCGTTTCCACTGGATAAATAGCTAGAGCGAGTGTCCAAATCACCATGAACCTTGATGTCATGCAGCTCCCTGTGGCTATGGGCAATTATTGGTATTGGCACTTGAAGCAATGTGTCAGCCCATCTTCATAATGGGAGAAGAGGAGTTGGCCAGGCTTTCCTCTGTGAATAAAAAAGAAAAGCTTCAATTCCACACATCCGCCGAGATTACGATATTTTCCCTTTGTTTTAGAGATTTTTTTTATGTTCTCTGACTATTTATATCTCTCCTTTCTTATCTGTTAAGCCCGATTTTGTGCAATCTCTGCCTCTCCTATGCACTCTAAACAATTTCAACCCTCTAAAATTGAAAGTTGAATCATAAGTTGAATCATTATATCATAAGAAATGAATGTTTGTTATTAAATCAAAGTCATTCCTGAATAGAATAACCAGCTATGCTCTTCTTCTTCCTTGTTCTCTGTGTATCTCGCTCGGTTACAGGAAAATTAGTAATGTGAATAATCAGAAGTGGCGTTTATGATATTATACACATATTCATTCTTGCAACTCTGATCTTTACATCTCACCATGAAGTGCATGACACAACAGAAGCTCAATTTACTCATTCAAGCATATACAGTGTCACAAAACCGTTCACTCATTCATACACTGTAGGCACTATACTCTAGCATCAGGACGTCACACTACTTCAAATCTAGTCTCACAGTTCAGAGTGGAATTCAATTCCAGTTTTATTATTAGCTTTTCTAATTGATTTTCAAACAACACTTTAAAGGTATAGTTCGCTTTGAAATTAATTTTTGGTGTGTTTTAGCTCACCTCAAGGGCATCCAAGATGTAGGTGTCTTTGTTTCCGCAGTAGTTTCAATTTTGATATTTTTAGGTCAAACCGTTCTTGTCTGTCAGTCATATAATGGAGGTCTATGGTCACCACCTCAAAGAGCATGCACAGAGAAGTCCAAATTAAACATGATTTAATGACTCGCAAATGTAAGTACACATTGACGGCCTAAGACACGAAACGAGCGGTTTGTGTGAGAAAACGAACAGTATATCGTTTTACCTCTTGTAACCACAGCCACAAAACTCCTGCGCCCTCAGATCACTTGGATGTGGCTGTGGTTACAGGTAAAAACGATATACGTAAAAACTGTCCGTTTTCTCACACAAACCGCTCGTTTCGTGTCTTAGGCCATCAGTGTGTACTTACATTTACGAGTCATTAAATCATGTTTAATTCGGACTTCTCTGTGCATGCTCTTTGAGGTGGTGACCATAGACCTCCATTATATGACAGACAGACACGAACGATTTGACCTAAAAATATCAAAATTGAAAATACTGCGTAAACTACTCTTGGATGCCCTTGAGATAAGCTAAAACATACCAAAAATTAATTTCAAAGTGAACTATCCCTTTAATGGTTTTGTGATATTGCATATTTAGACAACGTTTTGCTTTCATTTAAAGAACTAGCAGCCTAATCTCCAGTTGATTCCCTTGTGAATCATCGAACATTACTCTCGACTCGAAATACCGCTTCCACCTGTGTTATTTTATTAGCAGAGCAAACCTTTTCTTCATTGCAATCATATATGAGCTTATATGAGGCTTGCTCGGAATAACACCGCTGGAGCTGTGCCGAAGCAAAATGGCTCAATGCTTTCAGCTTATAGCCACATATTGCCTCCGGCGGGCTCACCCAATTCTGTTCACGTACGTGGTCACATGTCTCCATCATCAAAGGTCCTCTGTACCACCCACAGTTGGTGTTAGATGATATTGTAGGTCTGTCCAGAGAGGAGAGCAAAGGTCAGACATGACCGCAGGCAATATGACTTGCAAAAGCTTCATGACATTAACAACCTGCCATTTTCTTGGAGGCAGTTAGGGGTGTGGTTGTAGGGAAGGTTGTGCTCCTCACGGCGCCTTAGGTGTGAGTGATTCACCAAAGGACAGACGAATGCAAACATAGGGTGAAACAGAGACTGGGTGCTGATGAATGGTCTCGCAGCTTCTAGGCTGAAGTGAAGCCTAGTGCAAATATGTGATTTTCTTTGTTCTTACCATGACCTTGACCCATTATAGGAAAGAAAAGGGACAAATGAGATCTCAGTTATTTCTCCTTGACAGCAATGAGATAGAGAGGGACTATGAAGTCCCGTGAAAACAAGTCTCAGCAATGAGCTTCTCACCATCCACGCGTTTTGTTATTTTACGAATCCCTCTTTTTTTTTTTTTCTTTTACAACTTTGTGATTTCAAAAACAGAATTTACTACTAAGTTAAAAGAGAGCAAACGGACCCCATCAGTCCATTACGGTTTCCAGAAGAGGTTAATGGTTTTATAAGAAACCAAGAGGCTGAAAGCTTACTGTGAGTGTTTGAGGATGTTGGTATCCACCCCAATCTTTTTTAGTCTACAAACCCAATTCCATAAAAGTTGGGACACTGTACAAATTGTGAATAAAAACAGAATGCAATGATGTGGAAGTTTCAAATTTCAATATTATATTTAGAATACAACATAGATGACATATCAAATGTTTAAACTGAGAAAATGCATAATTTTAAGGGGAAAATAAGTTGATTTTAAATTTCATGGCATCAACACATCTCAAGGCCATTTTTACCACTGTGTGGCATCCCCTCTTCTTTTAATAACAGTCTGCAAACGTCTGGGGACTGAGGAGACAAGTTGCTCAAGTTTAGGAATAGGAATGTTGTCCCATTCTTGTCTAATAAAGGCTTCTAGCTGCTCAACTGTCTTAGGTCTTTGTTGCATCTTCATCTTTATGATGCGCCAAATGTTTTCTATGGGTGAAAGATCTTTTTTTTATACCCAATCATGTTGCCAATTGACCTAATAAGTTGCAAATTGGTCCTCCAGCTATTCCTTATATGTACATTTAACTTTTCTGGCCTCTTATTGCTACCTGTCCCAACTTTTTGGGAATTTGTAGCTCTCATGAAATCCAAAAGGAGCCAATATTTGGCATGGCAATTCAAAATGTCTCACTTACAACATTTGATATGTCATCTATGTTGTATTCTAAATATAATATTGAAATTTGAAACTTCCACATCGTTGCATTCTGTTTTTATTCACAATTTGTACAGTGTCCCAACTTTTATGGAATTGGGTTTGTATTTAAAAAAAAAAAAAGAAACCCATAAATCCTCAAATGTTCATCTTTTTGTAAAGGAATGCTGATGTAATGTGCCACATATCCTGGCTGTGACGTGCCATTGTGGTAACCTCTGCCTTCTCTGATTGAAAAACATGATGATTTGTGAGCATGAAATGAGTGGCGTATCTGTCCTCACTGAAGCATGCACTGGTTTTGTGTGCGCTGTTGACCCAGCTGGACTGTGCTGTTTCAATACACTTGAGATAAGGAGCATATTTGGTCAAGCACTACATAACTTGAATTTTTGGCTTTTAGTTGTGGTTCATGATTTCTAGCACGTTTTCTAAAACAGAATGTCCATTGTGAAGATAATGAAGTTCAGCAGCTTTTAATGGGCTTGCATTGGAAAAGAAGCTTTGCATTTACTCTTGACATCTTCTTCATAAAGTTTGTTTTAAGCTTGTAACTATGTGTATTAAACTTATTTACTTAATTTCAGTGTTGTAGTACTCGAGACTCGGACTCGTCTCGGACTCGGTCTCGAGACCATATTTTAATGGTCTTGGTCTTGTCATGGACTCGTGTCCATTTGGACTCGGAATTGACTCGTACTTGAACATTTTTTTTTTTTCGAGTCCACTCGAGTTCAATTCAAAATATTTTTCATGATTATTAATGTATGTGAATAAAATATTTCTTTAAATTGATTGACACGCCCAGTGATTGGTGATTTTCTAGTGCGACAAATTGTAATAAAATTACTTTTAACACCACCTACTATGTGGCCTTTTTTCCCTAAACTGATCATATTTTTTAAACTCTAAGTAAATTCAGTAAAAAAAAAAAAAAAGGATTTCTCTAAGTAAATAAAAGTAAATTAGGTAATCAACCCTCACTGGTCTCGGTCTTGACTCGGACTCGACCGTCTCTGGTCTCGGACTCGACTCTCTATGGACTCGGTCTTGACTCGGACTCGACTCTCTCTGGTCTCGGTTTCGACTCGGACTCGAGTGAGGTGGTCTCGACTACAACACTGCTTAATTTAGTCAGAACCACTTATTGTACAGAAGTATCAACACATTCTTATCTTAGGGCGTCATATAGTGACACTTTTGACAATGCGTATACATGCATATAGCATCAATATAACACGCTTTGGTTATGGGTAGGTTTAGGTCTGGGGTAGGGTTAGGGTTAGACCACTAGGAGGCGCCTTCTGGCCCATATATATCTGCGTCTCATATTGACACTAAAGGGTGCCATGTGCGTTGGATGTATATGCATTGTCAAAAGCGTCAGTATATGACGATTTGGGATGAGAACAGGTTTGAAGTATTCAAACTTTAAAGGGCACATATTATGCAAAATTATTTAAAAAAATCTGTTTTGATATTATCATTGCTGACACTGAGTGCGAGCTCGTAAGGCTCCGCCCTCTGTGCCCTTCTCATTTGCATTTAAAAGCAAATACACTGAAACGGTGCGTTTTTCTGAGCCACAAAAAGTGACAATAGGCTTTATGTCGAGCGTCACGTGACCAAACCGGAAAACGGGTCTTATCGCATCCGCTTGTCAGAGAAAATAGCCATGTTTCCATCCACTTGTCAATCGAATTATCTGAAATTCGGTTAAAAAACTCATGCGGATAAAGCTGGTGAAAGTGTGTTTCCATCCGACGACTTTAAAGCGAATAAAAACCTGTACGTAATGACGTCACATGCTGTTTTGCGATTTGATTTGAGACATTTTAAGGTGTTTCCATTTATTTTCGCACTGAATCGAACAACATTCAAGCAAACTTTTGCGAACAAAGTTTTGTTAGACAAAACGGATCGCGCCATCTACCAAAAAATGATCAATATTTCACAAGTTGAAGGCTAATAATGCTTATGTGCCAGCTGATTGCGACATATGAATGGGATAATGTATGCGAGGCGGTTGTTGGTTGTATTCGCTATAACAACCGCCACGCTATATATTATCCTGCTTATTAGCCTACATATAAATCAACCAAATAAATAAATAAATCAATAATTGACACAAAATATTGCCTTAAAAACGAGTTTATTGATTTAAAAACGAGTATTGCTTCTGCTAAAGAAAATAGTCTGTTCCGTCTCTGAACTGCGTCCATGGCAACGGTGTGTTATACTAGAAGTCAACTAGAAATAACAGACCACATTCTACATTACAATTCAACCAAGCCACGTAAAAACAAGCAAAACTAAACTAAGAAAACAGCGACGCTAAAAACATTGCTATGATGATGCCGATGCACGTATGCCCGACGACAGCGGAGGTGACTGTGGTGTGGGAACGACAGCGCTCCATCAGTTCTGGGAGATCGTGGTTCACGGAAACCCTTTGGTTGAAGCATCTTTTTGCTTTGTCCACTTACATCTGTCTTTGTTGACATCCGCCATGTGTGCGCAAACAGGCCGGAAATGAACTCGTTGACGTGTTGCAACCATAAAAGGGCATAAAACTTAATCGCAATTCATTATTTATTCTGCAAATAACGTTTCCATCAGCTTTTATCGCATTAGCCATATATCGATCAAGAGAAAATCCGAGACCGAACGTATTTCATTTGAGTCGATTTTCATGAAATTTCATCGAATTTTACTGTTTCCATAAGGCATTTTTCATTCGATATCACTTAATTCGGATAAAAACGTGTCGATGGAAACATGGCTAGTGTTAACGGCCGTAAGACCTGACTACAATATCTATGGATATTTAAGGTAATCAGCTAACCTAACTAGTTCACTTTGTTATTGGCGTTTTATTCCATTTAAACGTTTAAATATCAATCTGCACATGTGAGGGACATTGGTTATGCTAATCTTTGCTCGCTCCTTTTAAGTTATCGTGAGTAAAACCGCAAAAAAATTCATGAAGCACATACAAAAGACCTGGACCGGAAGCGATGCGACCTGCTTCACAGAATGCGGAAGTTGTGCATAGAGCCTATTTAAACATACAGTACTATAAAAAATTGTCTGTTGATTATCTATTTTGAGCTAAAATTTCACATACACACGAGGGACGTCAGAGACTTATTTTACATCTTGTGAAAAGGAACACAATAGGTGCCATTTAAATGATCTAATGTATGTGGTTATTGTTTGTAAAAACACAATTATAATAATACTTAACATAAAAGACTAAATGATAAACCTGTATAAAAATAGCATAAAGCATGAGTGTTTCCTACAGGAAATTAAAATCTAGTTAAGCACTTGTTAATGTTTGTCAGCTGCAGCTGGTTGGTGCCGCCCAGCTCGGCCCACTCAGGTTACAACATCACTAATTATTGTGGGGAAAAAGGCAGAACACTAATGTATATCAACAAACCCAAAGGTGTACCAATTTTAACCTTCATTTTTTGACACCCTTTTTGCTGCCTTTTGTGTTTTTGCCTTTAATGCGATAGACTTTTACCATTCTCAATCTAGCTAAAATGTTTTGAGTATAAATAATATTTCACTCGTGCTAACCTCTTTTGCTATTATTGATGTCATGGATATTTAGTTGCTATATAAGAATGACAGATCATCTTTGTGTATAAAAGGGATTGTAAAATAACAGTTTCCATGTTTGACATTTTTAAATATGTTTTTTTTTTGACAGTTTTGGACATCTCAGTTGGCTCATCTGTAGTCCCTGTCCATGTACAGCTAAAACAGGCAGGCGCATAAAATTACATGAACAGGGTGGAGAATACATAAAACATGACAAGTAGCTTCCATACAGACAAAGTTACGTACACTTCTGGTGGTAGATTGCATACATTATGATTTATGATAGCACTTATGGCATTTGATGGACATGATGTTAGATTGAATGCCTGTACTCAAGAAAATCTATGATCCATTTTAGGTGTCATCTATCTACTTAGAAACGTAATACATGATGAAATTGTGTGTTATATTATTTGAGTGAACACTTACATAAGAGGTTTGCTGGCAATGCTTGCATATTTCAGGTACTCTTGGCCTCTCAGACGCGTCTTGGAATTGTAATACCCCAGACATTATTGATGACTATAGTGTCCAAAATGTTTTTAAAATTCATTTATTTCATACTAAGTACACTACAAATCTTATCAGACTTACTGATATACATATAATTCAACTTCATTTGGAGTACTTCTTTATTGCACAATGCACATTTCTTTATGTTTAATATCACTATTAGTAAGGATAGTATGATCTCTGTATAATATCAGTCTTTAAATGCAAGATATTTAAAATGTCCCAAAAGTATTTGTGTAATTGTTGCACTTTAGCCTAATCAGATACACTTAAGTATAGCCTATGTTTAGTTGGCCCTCAGGCCTATTTACGGATAACTAAAGTACATTAAGTACAAAATTAGTACACCCTTAAGAAAAATGGTTTTAAACAGTACCAAATTAGGGTTCTTCAACTTATATCAATAGCAGAACCCTTTTTGGTGCTGAATATAACAATTTTTATAGGGTTCCATAAAGAACCATGCTTTGAAAGTGCTATGGTGTTATAAATAACCAATATTAGTATCTTCATATTATTAATATTACTATTATTACCATATTTTTTGTATAAATTATTTATTAATATTGTTATATATATGCCTGGTCTTTATCGTGTTGCTTCTATTGAGGTTTTACATAAAAAAACAGCATGTTGTGTCAATTATTGACATGGCAGATTGTAGCAAAAATGACCGTGCTCTAACAACAGTTGTTAGCTGAATATATTAATAAATAACAATTGACATTGAACACAATATAGATGTCATGAAGACGAGTTCCAGTGAAATATTTTCACAATCCTCTTTACGTCCTTCATTATGTGTGTATTCTGAGTGGCAGTTTATCTCTGCAGATGATGAGGTAATGATACATGACAGCTTTTGAAAACAAAAAAAAAACAATTGAGTTTGGAGTTACATTGTGTCTCTTCCATTTGATTATATAAAAAACAATTATGTTCAATTATGGCCAACATTTGCAAAAATGGACAGTATGAGCCTTTAACCATGTTAAAAGGAAAAAGAGATATAAAGTCATGTTATAGCACAAATGTTTTTTTTGTGACTGGATATGTTTAGGCATGAAGTTATTATAATAAAAACAAAATCAAACAATATGGATCAAAAATTCCATATCTCTGTTACTTAATTGGTGGAGAAGAGAAGATGATATCCTTAACTGAATCTGCCTACAGGTTCTCTTAAACTAAAAAGAGAAAAAAAGACAATTTTTAAAGTTATAATTTGTAGACATTTGAATAAAAAAACTCATTTACATGTTGAGATTGTGTTTACATTCTGTGTAGTAACTGTAGTTGTATAGAAAATCAGTAATGAGGAGGCTTTGACAGTTACAAATTTGAAAAACAAAAAGGCGGGAATAAACCTAAGCTCACACAAAGAACCATTTCAACATATAATGGGTTCTTCAGGACAATACGGTACTAAATAGAATTGTTACTACGTGTAAAGAACCAACTTTTTTAGAGTAGTTCAAGTTTAGCTGACTTTAAGTGTGCCAATTTAGTATAACAAAAGTACAATTTCAGGGTATTTATATTAAGTACATACATATCTAAATGTATTTGTAGTATACCATAGTATGTCATCATGTTGGTGTAAATTCAGTCTCAGTTTTTATAAAAGATATACACTTAAGTTCAAATCACCTAAATAGAGGACTATTTTCTGAAAAAAAAAAAATAGACATTTAACCGCACACAAGCTATCCCTGGATTATACAGCTTAATATGGTCATATGATTGATCCCTTCTGTATAATGTATTTTTAATTTAAACAATAAGAGTGGTGGTTGAAGTGTGTGATGGGCTGTGTTGGTGTGTAGGCGTTACGGAGAGAGAAATAGGCTGGGGTGGACTGCTGAAGAACAAAATATGGAGATCGGTAGTAAGTGAGGAAATTCAATTCCAGAGAAGAGAGAGAAACCTGAGAAACTTGAATACTCTTATAGCATTTATTCTGTTCAGTATTTAATGACTCTCTGCTCACAAGACTATGTAGTAGATTGCTCTAGTAATAAATATACTTTCAGCTTGAGAATCTGTTATGGCATTATTCTTGTGATGGCCTTTTCGTTTGGTTTGTAACCAGCCTTCATAAGCACCATGTGCAAGAGGGAAAAGGCAGCAACATATAGGCTGAATTTCAAGTAAAATGCATTATTTACTGTAAAGGGATTGTTCACCCAAAAATGACAATTCTGATTTCATTTACTCACCCTCAAGTTGTTCCAAACCTGTATGATTTTTTTCTTCTTCTGCTGAACACAAAAGAAGATATTTCAGTGTGACCATTGTCTGAAGCATATGTGAAGCAGTCGCATGACCAGTGAAAAAAGTGACAAATGACACCATTTCAATCATTATATTGTTTTTGTGAATTACTGTGTAATCAGAATACATTTTTTCATGTAACTATCCTAGTGAAAAAAGTATACTTTATTGTATTTAAATTATATTCCCATTTTCAGTAGTTATTGCAAATATACTAACAAAAAATGTTCCTATCTTTAAATATTAGAGCCAGACCGATATATCGGCCGGCCGATATTAGGCATTTTCCATAATATCGGTATCGGCAGTTATAATGGCCGATAAATGAATATTTAAAAAATAAAATAAAAATGGATGAAACACGCTTCAATCATCTCTCCTTGGCCTGTTATATTGAAAATGTATGTTTTACAATTTGCAGTATGATGTTATCTATTGCTAATCATAGACTAGCTAACCACAAAGCTAGCTAATGCCACTATCATCAGTGGAAGACCGCTAATGAGCTTGGAAACCACAATGAACTTTTTCTGCCTAAATAAAGTAATCATTACTGTATTTATAACTAGCATATCTCTAGTTACAGTCCCTCCATTGTAAAATGTAAGTTATACTTGCGAGGAGTGAACATTTAGACATAGAGAAAAAGTATCAAACGTATCTTGTGCAGAAAAGTTAGCTTTTCATTTACACGTGTGTGAAATCCAACAATATTTAATAAAAAAAAAAAAAAATATCGGCCGAAATATCGGAATATCGGATTTTAAAACCCAAAAATATTTGTATCGGTATCGGCCTTCAAAATCCTTTATCGGTCGGGCTCTATTAAATATATTAAAAGTGTATTAACACACTAAATAATTTTACTTAAGTATATTTTCCAAACATATATTTTTAGAAAAGTATACTTGATGTGAGAATTCTGTTTATTTTTGAGTGTATTTATTTTATCTTCATTTGTAAAAATATATTTTAGGAATATTTTAAGACTCTAGGCGCCATGGTCGAGTTTACTCGTCAAGATGCGGCATTGAATAAAATGGCCGAATTTGTCAAAATGGGTGTCAAATTTTATTCAACCTCCCCTCCACTGAATGGCAGATATGTCATAGTTCATCCCCGACTCAAAAAAACGTCATGCTTCCATATAAAAAAAATCTTCGAGTTAGAGCGCATTGAATCAGTGCGATCGAAATCGGAGCTAGTGTTTGTGAATTATTATTTCTCTAATTTACAGAAAGTCTCTATCTTTTATCACTTTTAAGATATAGCCAAGATGTCAAAATCGAATGTTTTAGGGAAAAAAAAGTAAAAAAAAAGTAAAAAAAAATGATTCACTCCTCAGGTGTGAATCACATCATCATTATTCAAAGTCGTATCGCCTTTCTAAACAACACGAATAATGACCTATAAACAAATGACAAAATTTCAATCATTATATTGTTTTTGTGAATTACTGGGCAGGGTGGATTTCACATCATTGTATAACAGAAATTCTATTATTCTAGGTTTAGTATATTAATAACTACGCATACATGTTTTTTTTCTTCTTAATATTACAAACGTGTCAAGAATGAGTCTTGAGGTGACAATGCATACGTGGCTAGAACTATGTAATTACACTTGCTGAAGGCTCACCAGGAATAGATAATTAACAGAGTAGATGAGTGGACCTTTCACTATTAATCGTCGTCCCCTCCAGCACAGTAAAGGGGTGACAGTGTGACATTGAAACAATGCTAAAATGCCTGGAAGAATGAGGAATGGGTAGTCCTCCATCCAGCACAGTCAGTCTTTAGGTGAAGGTGCAGCATCAGCACTCTTCCTTGCTAGAACCAAAATCAGAATAAGCAACCAGCAACCACTCTTTGCAGAAGAGTGGTGGACGCTGTTGTCTTTCAGTTGCCCCCCCCCCCAGTCTATAGTTAGATTGGAGATAATTAGGGATGCACCGAAATGAAAATTCTTGGCCGAAACCGAAAACCGAAAAAGAGGAAACCAAGGCCGAAAACCGAAACACCGAAATAAATTATGCTAATTATTAGTATCATTGCATTTATGGCTATGAATGTGTACAAACTTTACTAAAATCAAGGCATTGCAATTGCATAAATTAATATAACATTTTCAAACAATAAATCAATTACAAATTATGCAAATATTTATTTAGCACAATGCACAGTATAAAATAAAATTCAAACTAAAATGTTTAACTTGACCCCACTCATGTGTACACTAAATAATAATCTACTGGCCTGCAGAAAGGTTTTAAAATGAAATGATCTCTCAAAAACAAAGCCGAGCGCAAACTTCTCATCACACTAGCACCCAGTTTGCATGTCTAAATTAGCTACATTTTAAAAATTTAGCATAAAATAGCATAAAAAGCCTTTTTAAATGAACAATGGTCCATGTTTAATACAAATGTACATGAAACATGTTTAGTGAATGTAGAAAATATTTAAAAGAGCATTAATTTAGTTCTATACATACATGTTCCCATATACATATTTTTTAAATGTCACAAGTAATAATCTCAGGGTTTACTGGGTTTTGCATGATTATTTTTCTATTGGTGGTGGAATACTAAAAAATAAACATTGTCATGTATTTATCTGTCTTCTTCTCACCGATTCCTGATGGTTAGAGGACAGTTACTTGAGTCGTCCCCTGTCGTTTCAAGGAATAATACAACGGAGAGCGCGTCAAGTAAACGCCTCGACCGTTTGGAGCGGTGCACGCGCTGTTTGTGGAGACTCGCGCTGCCTTGTTTACTTTCGCCTGCCTCCGCAGCGCGAGTCTTATTTATAATTTTTAATTGTTTCATCCACCTATATCTGCTCTAAACAATGCGCGCCGCCATGACGACGACTCCGGTTGCGAGCGGGTCAAGAGCGGTGCGCGCGCTGTCTGTGGAGACTCGCGCTGCGGAGACAGGCGAAAGAATAAACAAGGCAGCGCGAGTCTCCACAGACAGCGCGCACACCGCTCTTGACCCGCTCGCAACCGGAGTCGTCGTCATGGCGGCGCGCATTATTTAGAGCAAATATAGGTGGATAAACAAGGTTTCCGTCTCATCGCGGGTTCAGATACACTGAAATACGTCCACACCGCAGACATGTTGCTTCAGACAAGCACGTGCAGGTCGCGGTTTCTGTTTGCGTCATCACAACATTTCGGCCGTATTGTTTCGGTGATAAAAGTCTTTCGGCCGAAAACCGAAAATGCACTTTTGGGCCATTTTCGGCCGAATATTCGGTGCATCCCTAGAGATAATAGCTTGACATAGTGAAATATACACTTCCGTAAGGGACCTGTTGCTTAGATAATGCACAACCGCGGCAGATTTCTTTAAATTTGTGACGGCCAGGGCAGTTGACAGAGAGGGCAGCTGGCAGAGATGTAGTGGCCCTTGCTGCTATTAGCGTCCCATTTGTACTCTTTTGGCCTCATGCAGCTTTACCAGTGGTAGTATAGACTACATACATCGCCATGTTTCCCCGCTAGTCCTCTGGAAGGTTTTCCTGGCTGGATCTCCTGAAGGTACTGATACCCTTTTCCTCCAAGGAGGACTGAGGACAGATACCCCTTTTCCACCAAAAAAAGAACTGGTTCGGAACTGGTGCTGGTTCAAAGTTGGTTTGGAGTTGGTTCAACTTGCGAACCGCTTCAGAACCTACTTGTTTTTCCACTGACTAGAGCGCCCAGGGAACGACGTCGTTACGTCACTGTGTACGTCGCCATACGTCTTAGGTAGAAACGCTTGCAAATACAACATTACTTTCGGATTATCTCTAACTCGTAAACCAAGAAAGCTTTAAAAACAATTGAAATATGTAAGTCTTTTAATCTTTTCGTTTGATATGTAATTTTTTTTCTGATAAGTTATGTACTGTAGCCTACCCCTGTAATTGTGTCTTTTTTCTTTCCATTTATTTGTTCTATATTGTGACTTTTCTTCTTTGCTTATAATGTCTTCGATAAAAAATTACAAAAATAAATACACTTGCGTTAACTTCAAGCAGAACAATTAGAAAGGCGGACTCCATCGTGTTTCTGCAAATGTTTCTCTTGGCTTTGCGATCCTTTATTATGGTCAGAAAAAGATGTTTAAGACACATCTAAACCCGCCCCAGCCCCCGACGTAAGCATAACGTGCTAAAAGAACGGTTCTAGTCCAGCAAAGAGTTGGTGCCGCTTTGGAACCAGTTCTCCTGGCCGAGAACCGGTTCTTTGGCTGTCGAAACACAAAGAACTGGTTCGCCGAACCGGGTCTCAAAACGCTTTGGTGGAAAAGGGGCTAGAGTGGACAGTTGATAAAGCAGACAGTCAAACTATAGATGGAGTCCCTCCACTCTTTCGGTCTGCAAAGTTTATTTCCCTGGAATAGTATACATGCTCGCCTCGGTTGGGTTGCTTTAAAGTATGGCCAATGCAAGCGCGGATGAAGGCTATTCCAACCAGTGATGTGCCAGGATGATTGTGTGAAGTCCACCAGAACCAGAAGTGAAGTGTTCTCTAGGTAAGTACAACCAATGCGTAGGAAACCAGGTTCAGAGCGATGTTATAATTCCTCCTCAAAGTGGTTTTCCCAATATTGAGAGGATGAGAAGTGAGATTGAGCAGGGAATGGCCTGGAGGTGGAGCTGATGGATGAGTTGTCAAGAGAACCGGATAATTCGGCCGAACTGATGAGGGCTGTAAGTGCAACAGAAAAAATGGTCACTGGTCACTGCGACTTTGGAACAAAATGGAGAGTGAGTGACTGTAACAGTATGAACTAAACCAGTAATTCTCAAAGTGTGGTCCGCGGACCACTAGTTGTCCGCCATCGCCCCCTAGTGGTCCGCGAAAAGATGACCTAAACTAGGCAAGTGCTTACAAAATTGTCACTTTTTCGCACGTACCAGTGTGATCAGTCTTCTTGGCTGATCCCTGGAGCGTACGATCACACCGGTGTGATTAGACCGGTCAGTGCATCACATGATCGATGTGCTTCCCCGCATTGGCTGGCGCTGAGCCAGAGACGGGCGCACTCAGTGCTGCTGTCATATTCACGGACGCAATTTCCTATGGCAGGGGTCGGCCGGCCCCCTAAACTTCTGCCTAGCCCCCCTAAAAATGTGTGATTAATGTAGGCTAGGAATTCATGTTCGCTTCGGTCTTATTATCAGATTCGGCGCGTTCTTCATCCTCAATCCGCAGCGGTGCAGAGCAGAGAGCTAAAGTAGCTAAACTTAACATTTCATATTTGACATTTTTTAGGTGATAAATGTTAAACGAATGACAAAAAATAATCGGGCAAACTAATATAGTTTTGTCTAATTTCGCCATTTTTAACTGAAAATTAGTAAATAAAAAATAGTAACGTGACATGTAATGTAATAATTAGTTTACTGTCATTGTTGTGAGGGGACAAGAAACATTATCTAAGCCGTTTTCATCATTTTAGGCACATGAGTAATAATGAATGTATACATATTGAGAATATAATACAAATTGTAGCCTTTAGTACAAAGCTAAGCCTTCGGAGGGGAAGAGAAAGTGATGAAGAGACTGAGGAAAAAAGAAAGAGTGATGGAGATGAGGAGAGATTTTGACAAATAATCTACTGCCCACTGACATTGTTTTAAAGCAATTTCCTATCCTTTTTTTTGGTCTTCAAATGTCTTGAAAATGCAAATATCAGATAACTAAAAAAATGGGACCTCTTTGATTATAAAGCCCTGTATTAGGCATACAAACAATAATAAATGTGTAGCCTATACATATTGGGAATGCATTGAATAAACTTAATTACCAAGCTTTAGCTTTCAGTAAATAAACGCATGTGAGAAATTATTCATAGGCAAAATCAACCTATATCAGTTGACCCTATGTTTATTTTCTTCACTGACAGAAAAATGAAAAGCCTTTATCAGTCAAAGCTCAGTTAGGAGTTAAATTTAAACTTAAAGGGTTAGTTCACCCAAAAATGAAAATTCTGTCAGTATTTACTCACCCTCATGTTGTTCCAACCCCGTAAGACCTTCGTTCATCTTCGGAACACAAATTAAGATATTTAAGATATTAAGATCGCTCCTGCATACAGTCCATAGGCTTCTTGAGGGACTGGCTCTTGCTGTCCCCGAAAAGTCATTAAAGACATCGTTAAAATAGTCCAAGTGACTACAGGGGCTCAATCTTAAGTTTATCAAACGACGAGAACACTTTTGTGCGCAAAAAAACAACAAAAATAACGACTTTATTTCAACTATCACTTCCTTCTCCATGAGCCTATAAGTCAGTTAATGTAGTGTGATTGCGTAGAGCTACGTCACACGTAGGCTCACTATTGGCCGACGCTGGTTATGTGTGTGTGATGCGTGTGACGTACAATAACAGAAGCTTACGCTATTAAACTAGTAACCTGACTCGCGCAGAGGGAGAAATAAACGAATAGTTGAAATAAAGTCGTTATTTTTGTTGTTTTTTTGCGCACAAAAGTGTTCTCGTCGTTTGATAAACTTAAGATTGAGCCCCCGTAGTCACTTGGACTATTTTAACGATGTCTTTAATGACTTTTCGGGGACAGCAAGAGCCAGTCCCTCAAGAAGCCTATGGACTGTATGCAGGAGCGATCTTAATATCTTAAATATCTTAATTTGTGTTCCGAAGATGAACGAAGGTCTTACGGGGTTGGAACAACATGAGGGTGAGTAAATACTGACAGAATTTTCATTTTTGGGTGAACTAACCCTTTAAATTTAGCTTATCCTTACAATTTTTTTGTTTTTTGGGGGCGTGTTAGAGTGGGATTTTGTTAGGTGGTCCTCAGAAAAAAAAATGGAAGGTAAAGATGTCCTTGGGCTGAAAAAGTTCGAGAAACACTGAACTAAACTCACTGATGCACTAGGTGGTTTCAATGGGCACACCGTGAGTTCGCTGGGCACACTCCGATGACTGTCAGCTCCACAGTAGAGGCTTAATCCCCTCTGCATGCACCAATGAGAAAAATTGATCTGCATTGATTCGTCTGCTGGTTCTGGATGGTAGAACGTGCTTCCAGATTAAAAGGATTGTAGGGTTGGAGGTTCATGGGAATATGAGTATAGATGGGAACAGTAATGGAATGATTACGTGTCACAGGTTGTATAAATGCTCATTGACTGAAGAATTACCTAAATCTTTACCGAAATGTGTGAGGAAGTGTCCTGGGATTAAGTGACCAAGCCAGCCTGAAGCCAATTTGTTGTTGGCCCATTGAAGAACAAGATGATAAATGCTATTTTGGAGTGATCAGGAAATCTCTGAGACTGCATCTTGAACGTTTATTTCAAAATAAATCTAGTGCAATCTTGATCTGGAAAATGATGCAGGATTGATCATGGAAGGTCAATGACGAAGAACTAGTGACTGCCATAGACCAACGCCACTTTTGCGTCATCGAAGGGTAACGCCCCCTTTTGGGGGAAAACACCTCTATACTGTCTATGGGAAAACAAACGGATTCCCATGAGAACATAACTTGCACTAGATCTGCAAAGTTTCTTGATGGCAAAAATGGCACAAACTTAAAGAAGTTTGGTTACGGGGTTACAGAGGTGTCCCTTTGAAATGGTCGAAAACTGGATTAATGACCCCACACAGCGGCCAAATATGGACTATTCAGACATCTAACGATACCACTATCTCGTGGAATCACCAAGTAAGTAGCCTTTTTTATTTATTTATTTATTTATCATTTACACACTTACAGTAGCCTATGACAAACTACTAGACGATGAGGCCATGTCACTTGGATCATATTTAACTTGATTTAAGCTATTGACAGTTTTGTTGTCGACTAGCTATTAGAAAGACTAAGCTGTTAGCAGCTAACGTTACCTTATTAGACTATGTCAATAGTTTAAATCAAGATAAATATGATCCATTCATCGTCTAGTTTGTCATACTGTGAGTGTTAATGAAAAAAAAAAGGCTACGTGCTTACTTGGCGATTCCACGAGATAACGTTAGATGTCTGAATAGTCCATATTTGGCCGCTGTGTGGGGTCATTAATCCAGTTTTCGACCATTTCAAAGGGACACCTCTGTAACCCCGTATTCAGTAACGTTAGCTTCTTTAAGTTTGTGCCATTTTTGCTATCAAGAAACTTTGCAGATCTAGTCCGAGTTCTGTTCTCATGGGAATCCGTTTGTTTTCCCATAGACAGTATAGAGGTGTTTTCCCCCAAAAGGGGGCGTTACCCTTCGATGACGCAAAAGTGGCGTTGGTCTATTCTGGAGCGTGAAGACTCCGATAACGCTCAGTTAAGTCGATTTACCAGTTCCTCAATGGAATCAGAAGTGGATAGATATCCCACTGAGTTCATGTTTGTGGTCTGATCTACTGTCACCTGATTATACTGATGTGGGAATGAATCCAATCGCAGGTTTATTGTATTGATGACAAAAACAAACAGAAAACAGGTGAGTATTCCAAAACAGATGTTTTAAGAAAGAGAACTTGTAATAATGGACTTTTTGTATCTAATGTGAACATTGATGAAAAACTAGGTCGATGATAAACAACAGTTAAAGAGAAATACAGATGATTACAACAAGGAAATATAACAGGTAGTCTTTGTAAATCTGTATGATTAAATAAATAAATAAGGACTGTAACAGCAGAATAACTATGACATTCAAACCCTGATTGACTGATACTAGTTGATGTCACTCAATACTATCATAAGACACAATTAAAGGGTGAGTTCACCCAAAAAGTTTCCGTCATTACAGTAATAACTCACCCTCATGTCGTTCCAAACCCGTAAGTCCTTCGTTCATCTTCAGAACTCAAGTGAAAATATTTTTGATGAAATCCAATAGGTTTCTGAACCAGCCATAGGCAGCGACTTTAAAGGCCCAGAAAGGTAGTAAAGAGGTATAATAGTCCATGTGACAACAGTGGCTCAAGCTTAATGCTATGTAGCGACGAGAATACGTTTTGTGCGCAAAAAAACCCCAAACAAACAAAAATTCAACTTTATTTAACAATTTCTTCTGCGTCTCCTACGCTGATCACATAGTAAACACGGTGCAGTGCTTCTGGCTTCTATGTCAGAACGCTGGCTCATTATTGGCCAGCTTTAAGGTTGAAACACTGTAGTCACATGGACTATTTTAACAATGTCTTTACTATCTTTCTGAGCTTTGAAAGTTGCAATGACATTGCTGGCTATGGCTGGTTCATCATCCGAAGATTAACGAAGGGTTTGGAATGACCTGAGGGTAATTAATTACATTTTTTTTTTCCTTGGGTTGGGTTGGGGTGGGTGAACTAACCATTTATGGCACCAGTAACCAGGAATTACCAGTAATTTGGTATGAAATTGTAAATTGGTAATCTTGCATCCTATGTAGCACTAAGTAGCATACACATATATTACCGGTAATTTATTCATTCAGATTGACCTGTGTAATTAAAGGAGCACCGCAGTGCTTCCCCTCAAGATTTGATCAATATATATATATTTTTTTATTTTGTATACAAGCCTAAATGAAAGTATTGATCATATGCAAATGCACTTAAGTGCCTTTTAATCCTTATTGTGTAGGCAAAATTTAGCAATCCCATTGTTTGAATAATTAGAGAAAGCTACCAGAACATTGTCTCATTTAGAAAGATGGCTAAAATTCATGCTAGGAATCATTTCAAGACATTGACTTTCAATGGTTAGAGGCACGTATTTGTCTGACGTGTTTAAGAGAGACCTGTCGCACTTAGCAACGGAAGTGAGCGTATTTGCGTGCTATACAAGTAAAACACTAGAAATTCCTACATCTTGGATGCCCTTGAGCTAAGCTAAAACATATCAAAAATTAATTTCAAAGTAAACCATCCCTTTAAAAGAAAGGAGACTGAGAAAAAACAGGCAGGAGTAAGTGTGTGGAAATTACATTTATTTGACGACTGGAGCAGTTACATAAGGTGTGATTACTTTCATTTGATTACTCATAACATGTGAGCTGCCATTACATTACTTCACAGCTCTAGCAGTGAAATGTCAGCTGGTACATGACCGGGACCAGATCAGACTTCTTGCACATATGAGGTTTATGGTTGCTAGGAAACAAAGTTGATAGAAACAAGTGTCAGGGAGATTAAACATTCTGTTACATCTTCAGATGCCATCCACTCAGAGTGGAATGATTTGTTGGAGAATCTCCCTTAATTAAAAGTACTCATTTGTCTGAATTAAAATGAGTAGACCTCAGTTATTTGGCTCCTTTAAAATCTATTCTGAAAAAAATACAAGATAAACATAATTGAAATAGTTCAAACTACAATCAAGTTAATCTATTATAAAAGTTGTTCCCTAACGCTGCCACGTGGAGTTGACATGATCAAAATCAAGTCAAGCAACCAATGTTTCAGGTATTGTGCCTCCATTATCTGCATGAGCCCTCTCCTTCTGTTAGCTCTGCATACGGGGGAACTGCTGGATTTGGCCCGGACAGACAGATTAGATCTGGCTTGAAGGCATGAGAAACTGAAAGTCCCTTTGGGTAGACTAAATGAGTGATTCTTGTCAGGCCATGAATGTCTCTCCCCATGGGCCTTCCATTTCTTCCAGAGCTTCACGCTGAAGTGGAGAAGTCTTGGAAGAAACCTTATTCGGCTAGTGTTTTTCCATTCCAACATTCAAATTAAAGACAAGCTGGCCAGGTGTTGAAAAGATACTGTCCAGCTATCTCTCTATCTTCTCTGAAGTCCTCAAGGACTTGCCATCTAAACCGCTACAGACCATCAAACGCTTAATTGACAATGGGTTTGTTGCAAGTATCTTCACATAACTAATGATTTCTCCTCGTGACTAAACACCACTTCCCTGGTGAAGAAGGCCCAAGCTGGCATGAGGAAGGTCCTTGATGACGAGAGTTCTGGACAATGGCTCTTACTGGCTCCTTTTTTAACCCTAAGGTGTTTTCGGGATGTTTTGACATGCCCTGACATTCGTGCTTTTTTCAGTTGCTTATAAGCATATTAACAAATCCTCTTCAAATAGGCTAGATGGGCCATTCTGAGTTGGAAACAACTTGAAAAAAAAAATGTATGCATGCAAATTGTATAATATCCAAGGAAAAACATTTCTAGTAATTGTGCAGATAATTTTTAGATAATAATTAGAACAAAGCTCTTGAGAATAAAGAACTTACTATTCACAATCCTCAGCTGGATCCGTTGCTCCTGGAAATGAAACTAAACCAGCACTTCTGAGGTACATTTTCCAGGATTATTATTACGATAGTATTATTCCTCACAGATGACATGAAGTAGATTAATCTGATTAAACTTGTTGTGTTTTATTGAGTTGATGTGGGCGTTGACAGGTTTGCGTGGATTGCCTCAGATCATTTGTGTTTGAATAGCGTGCGCTCTCCGTAGGAGTGTTCAGATTGGCAGATAATGAGCTGAAATGAGAATGATTGACATCTCTCTATTTTCATACAGATTACATAAACAGAGAATATTTATTTTTGTTTGGATTAGATAATTTAAAGGGTTAGTTCACCCAAAAATGAAAATTAAGTCATAATTTACTCACCCCCATGCTGTTCCAACCCCGTAAGACCTTCGTTCATCTTCGGAACACAAATAAAGATATTTTTGATTTAATCTGAGAGCTGTATCACTCTTCCATAGGCTTCCTAAGGGACTGGCTCTTGACGGCCCATAAAGTCATTAAAGAAAAGGTTTAAATATTCCATGTGCCTACAGCGGCTCAATTATAAGTTTATCAAGCGACGAGACTACTTTTTGTGCGAAAAAAAACATAAATAACAACTTTATTCCACTATTCCATTACTTCCTTATGGGCGCATGCGCGAGAACTGAGACGAGGACGTTCTCATTCGTCTACTTCTTGTTACCGGCTGCTCACCGCTTAGGAGTTTTACCGCCCCCTACCGTATAAAATGATGATCCATATATAAGGCGCTCCGGATTATAAGGAACGCTGTCGTTTTTTGAGAAGATTAAAGGCTTTTAAGTGCACCTTATAGTGCGGAAAATACGCTAATTGAAAAGCGTATGTACAGCGCGCATCTTCCTCTGCTTGTAAACAGAAAGTTTTGCGCTTCCAGCTATATCAGCACATCATTTTATACGGTAGGGGGCGGTAAAACTCCTAAGCGGTGAGCAGCCGGTAACAAGAAGTAGACGAATGAGAACGTCCTCGTCTCAGTTCTCGCGCATGTGCCCATAAGGAAGTAATAGAATAGTTGAATAAAGCCGTTATTTATGTTTTTTTCGCACAAAAAGTAGTCTCGTCGCTTGATAAACTTATAATTGAGCCGCTGTAGGCACATGGAATATTTAAACCGTTTCTTTAATGACTTTCTGGGCCGTCAAGAGCCAGTCCCTTAGGAAGCCTATGGAAGAGTGATCCAGCTCTCAGATTAAATCAAAAATATCTTCATTTGTGTTCCGAAGATGAACGAAGGTCTTACGGGGTTGGTACAGCATGGGGGTGAGTAATTAATGACTTAATTTTCATTTTTGGGTGAACTAACCCTTTAATAGTAGACACTTCAATGATTATAAAGATATACTGCTCATGCCTGGGTGACTAGTATTCACTGAGTTTTGTTTAAGTTTAGAGACGTGCTCCCGAAAAAATTTTCACAGAGACGGAGAGGCAGAACGCACACCCTGATTATTTTCTTTATTTTACAAAAGCACAATATTTTGTAAATGCACCGGTGCTTTTGCCGACCCCACAGAGTTAACATGTACTGTATGAGTAGGATGTAAACTGGAAAACTGCAGATGGCCTTTCCTCTTGACTGGGACATATCCTCCCTTTGGCTGGCACTAAGGGTCGATGTTAGGATGTGTGGAGTTGTATTGGGCCGTTTAGATTCCCTCTACTTCATTTACCTCCCTCCATTATTACTGTTTGGTCTTCAAGTAGGGATGTCTGTCCCCTTTGAAATGGGCTACTGGGGCCTGGTTGGAAAATGCTTACACTTAGATGAAGTTCACCTACATGGCGGGGCGTCCCTATTTGTTTTCTGTCACATATTATGGTCGAATGCTTAAAGGAAAGAATGGAACACCAACAAGTAATGGGAATTAGGTAGAGTGCTTTTACTCAAGGCAGCATTAAGCTGCTCTCCCCCAATTACAGTACATTGGGGTCTTTAGGTAGACTCCCCAATGAATTCCAAGATCCCCTCTGGTTCCCCTAGAGTTTAGAGTCTGGGTGACGAGAGTTACTGAGCACACTACATTACCTTTTCCCACTTAGAGAAGTGGCAAAATCAAAGGTTGTAGCTTGAGGAGCTAATCACTGAGGTTTAAGGCTTAATCCCAATTCTCTGTCTTACCCCTTCCCCTTCGTCTTACCCCTAGCCCTTGTCCCTCGAAACCGAGTGGTAAGCGCTAGTGCTAACATACCCCTATGAAATGAGACACCACTCGGTTACGTCATCTTGCATCGTCCTTAACTGGCGTTACAGTTACAGTCCTTGTCACCCTGGGCAACAAGTGTTGATCACAAACTTCTCGAAACTTTCAAGATGCCGTCAAAATGTCCGGGATTGGGCTTTTGCTTTCCGTCTTCACTATTCATTATGTTTACATGCACAAGGTGTTGTTTCAATCTGACTGAATTCATTCATTTAAATCAGTGAATCTGAATGTATTGTTGATCTAATATTCCCGTGTTTTCGTCTCAGTCGGGATCCGTTTGAAGCTGAATGGATCATCTGATTGTATGTGTCAGTTTCAAATAATGTACAAATAATGAATGGCGACTGTAGAAATCAAAAGCTGAATCCCGGACATTTTGAGTAGGGTTGGGTATCGAGAATCGAGTATCGATTGGAACCGGGACTAACTTTTCGTTTTTCCCAGAATCGTTCAAAAGTTAAAATTTCGATTCCTAGTTTCGATATTCATAGTCCGCCGACCGGAAGAAGAAACCGCTGAACAACACCAACGAAGAAGCGTCTACCGGAAGTGTTGGCATAACCGCGCGAGTCGAAAATGAGTAGCTTACGTTGACGATCCAAAGTGTGGCTTCACTTTTCTAAAAATAACGAAATCTCGGCAAAATGCTAAATTTGTGACAGAAGGAGTATTTCCTTCAGAAAGGATTATTTCCTTCAGAAAAACCTTTGGTTAGCAAGGTTAGCTAAACTTTTTTGACCCTCCCTCTTAAAAGAATCGGAATCGAGAATCGTTAGGAACCGGAATCGAAACAAGGAATCGGAATCAGAATCGTTCAAATTCAAACGATACCCAACCCTAATTTTGAGTGATCTTGAAATGTGGGACTGATTGTGCAAATCAGCATTGTAACGTTAGCATAGCCTAGCGTAGCAAAGTAGCGATTTTTAAAAACTTTAAAAACGTTTCAATAAACTACATAGTTGCAAATATATATGTACATAATTGTGTAGAGCACAAAACAAGACGGTCATTTTTTTTTATCAATCATTTAAGCAAAAAAAAAAAAAAAAAAAACTTGTGCATTTCTTACCCCTTGGTTTCAAGTAAGCTCACGCAAATTCTTGGTCTTAAGGGGTGTATACCCCTTCACCCACCCCTACCCCTAGATCAAAATGAGAATTGGGATAGCCCTTCCTCTCACGTGAACATTTTGTACATTTTGTGGAATACTGAATCTTTTTTTTGTGCAAGTGACATGAGTAAATGCTCACATTTAGATGCTCACAAATGCTCACAAAATGTGTTTTTATTTTTTAAATCCTCACTGACCCCCTATTGAATTTTAAAGTTCCTTCACAGAATCAGAAATAATCCTGTAGTATTGTAAAGTCACCATTTTTTATGTAGTCCTTTACACAATGCAGATTGTTTCGAAACAGTTTTAAAGTGATAGAAATCACTAGAAATTAAAAATGTAATTATCTACTTTAAAGTATGGGCTTCTTTCCTACAGTATGTGTAAAACTAAAGAAGTTGCATGAAAGTAAATGGGAGTGAGCATTTCCCCCTTCCCAATGGCAATAGAGTGCCGAAGTTACGACGTCACTCTGTAGGCCGAAACGCGGAAGTGAGTTAGCATTTTCCCTCGCTCTAAAGCCTATGGGATTTTTGAAGGGGTTTTTGCTAAATCGCCTGAAATAAGGTCTGTGGTGAACAAAGCCTCTAAATATTTTCACGTTTTGATCTATGACATAAAACACACAGTTATAACCTGTTTGTGTTTTTTTTTTTAACTTTATTGTGTCTGATTGTGTTTTTAAAAATCTTTATATAGGCTTCAAAATTTATACATTTTGGATTAACTTGTGAAGATTATCTTGCTAGACAAAACGTGTAAGGGTCACAACTCTTTGTTGAACACAGATCTTATATTTTTTGCGATTTTCCAAAAGTATATGGGGAAAATGCATTGCTTTTCGACCGAGGGAACCCATGTGCCGCTAGCTTCCGATTTGTCCTACAAAGTGACGTCATCACTTCAACACTCTATAAAAATTGCCGATATTACATTTGTCAAGTCTCTGAAATCATACAAGAGCATTGTGTGAGAAACAGACAGTGTTGGGAGTAACGCATTACAAAAGTAATACATTACAGTAACATATTACTTTTTGCTGTAACGCAGAAGTGTAAGGCATTACTAATCAATTTTCAGTAATATTTTACTCGTTACATGTTCAGTGAGGCTTGTATTACAGTTGTATTACAGTGCATTGTCTGCTTTTACTTCTTAAAGGCAACAGACTGTGTGAAAGTTTTAAAGCAGTCTTTTAGTGCCAATTCAGAGCGGTCGCGTCTGTAAGATTGTTTTTTCCTCATAAATGCGAACACGAAAACTAAAATAAAATGAATATTTTAAGTTCTATGGAGACTGGAGAGCCAACCCTTCCTCATCCGATTTGCGCAGTGTAATTAACAGAATTACAAAAAATATATTTTGCCTCCTATTTTTTTGTCACGCATGAATGTGTGTCTTTTCCCTAATATTAAAAATAAAACATAGACTGATATTTGTCTAATGTCTGGAGTCCTTTAAGGAAGTAGCCTATATACGTTTCAATACATGTATTTTCTGAGAATTTTTATTTCAAGTTTTGACTGCAAATGTCATGTCCATAATGCTGGACTTCCCCAATTTTAAATAATTTATCCTCAACTAGTTTTGTGGTGTAGGTCTACGTATTTTATAATGTTAACTTCAAATAATACTAATAGCCTAATTTAAAGATAAGGCAGCATTGGATATGGACGGTAAGGAGAATAACGCTGGAGTTGGAAGAGGTGTGTCGCGATTCTGTCGGTTCGTTGATCTGAGTCGTGTGGCGAATCGCGATTTCGGTTTCATATTGCATATCGTTACAGCCCAAAAGTTAAGTTCTACTTAGTTATTTTGGTGAAAGTAACTCAAAAGTAATACATGAGTAATGTAACGCATTACAATTCTGGGACAGTAATATTGTAAGGTAATGAATAACTTTTAAATAACAGTAACAAGTAATACCTAATGTATTACAGTTTGGAAGTAACTTGCACAACACTGGAAACAGACCATTTTAAATCCATCCCCCCTTCAATCATAGCTCTCAATTATCATTGGGTGTTGTGCCAGGTTTGACAATTTTGGTTAGTGCCTTATAACTATTTACTTCTCCATTCTTTGGAAAAGAGAACCCAGAACAAACTGCTTAAGATACACTGTTTTTATTTCTTTTGTATTCCACTGAAGAAATCAATGGCATACGAGTTTGCTGTAACAACACGAGGGAGTAAACAATGACGGCATGTTCTTTAGGTTAAGTAACAATTCAATTTGACCATTTTAGAAAACATAGTAAGGTATGCATAATAAGTTGGAGACTTTTTTGTTTCAAATGTGCCCCTAACATGAATACTTAAGCATCAGTGGAGGCAGTATATGTCTTCTCTCTCCCTATGGTGTTTTAGCCAAATGTTTGAATTTAGACAGCCGTTCTCAGAGAACAGAAGTCAGGGGATTCGAGACACTTTGTTTGCTGAGACAGCAGACTAGAGACACTGTCCAGAATCAAATATGCTCCTCTACTGGAACACAAAAGGAATGCTCTAACACATACAGATCTGCCTCTGTGCTTCTCACTGGTGTTTCCTAAAACCTTGTTCTATCACAGGGGCAAGGCAACATAATCCCAAATCCCTGATAGATAACTAGCTTTCCACTGGGGTTGCATTCACACAACAAAAACTAGCAAAGTCACTCTCAAAATTCAGTCGTGAGTCTTAAAAAGTCACTTTGGTTGTATATGCATCTCTTGAGAGAGAAAAACTGTAGGAAAAACACATATTTATCATTCCAAAGTGCACTGACAACCATATTCTGCAGCTGTGCGAAGTTGCTTTGGAGATTTCAGTCTTCACCACTGGCCTATCAACTGGTTTCCTCAAGTAATTTTTGTCCTGAAATATCTTTCTATCGCTTTCCCGTCTTTCTCTGGATGTTTAGCACAACCCTGCTGTTTCTCTCATCACTTCCCCTGCCTCTGTCTTCCTCTCTCTCTTCATCATCCCCCCAGTCCCAGTCTCGAGAGCTCTTTGATCAGCAGCATCTGAAAGCACTCATGGATTTTCAGCTGTGAAATTAAGCCGCCTTGCAAACCATGTCCAGGGTTAATTAAAGATTTAAAATAAGTGACTCCCCCCCCCCACACACACACACATCATTTGCATGAAACATTGAAACAACTGTCATACTTTAAAAAAAAAAAAAAAAAAAAAACGTTGACTTCCTTTTACATAGTGGAGTCTGTAAAAGGGGGATTTTTTTTTTACATATTTAATATTAAAGAAGATACATTCAAAGGATGCTTTTATTATTTGGCCACACTTGTTTAAATATTGTGCAATTTCTTTCTTTTAAATTTCTAATCAGTCTAATGAGGTTAAATAATTGTTGTCACAACCTCATTAGACATAGAAAAGAACAGCAAAATATTTCTAAACAATGTGGAATGAAAGTAATATGTGGATCTAAATACACTATAAAGTGTCTAACAGATTGGAAAATATAGTTTAGCCTTCAGAACCAAATGGCTGTGGGTTTCCTCTCCCTTAATTCCTATGACATGAATGAGTGTATTGTGAACATGAAGTGCACTAGCAAAGTCCTTGCTCCACGAAACACTGGGACACTGATGATGCTTGTATTTCAATTGTGAGGTTGCCCATCAAAACATAGGGTAACACTTTATAATAACTACACGCTAATAATAATTAGTTAAGTATGAGTAAACCATTAATGCATCATTCATAAAGCATTAATAGACATTAATAAGCAGTTTATAAATACAGGTATAAATGTTTTCTTCTTAATTTAAAAGCCTATCTATTATTGTTAAATAATTGTATTTTCATCCTTTATTAATGATCAATTTATCATTTCTAAATGAAGAATTGCAATTTTTATGGACCAGTTCTTTGAGAGTTGTCAATGGTTCATACGATTACTTAGAGCGTGTAAGTAAATGATTAATAAACTATTTAAATGTACATTCATACAGCTTATCATTCAGACATATAGTGATGGTTACTTAGTGTGTTAATAAATGCTTTATTAACATGTATTATTGCTGTAATTAAGGGTTAATTTGGGTAGTTATAAAGCATTTAGTAGTGGTCAGTTAACTATGTTCGTGAGCTCATCTAAAGTGAGGACTAGTCATGCCTTGTAAAGCATTTTTAAAGGCTGTTAAAGTTCTGTATCACTGCGTTGTGTTTGTTACATTTTACTGTTTAGAAGATTGACGAGTCTTTAAATCGCCTTTATAAATGCTTTACAAAGCATGAATAGTCCTCACTTTAGATTAGCTCACAAAAATAGTTAACTGACCACTACTAAATGCTTTATAACTACCTATTTACTATATTTACTTACACTTTCTAAGTGATCTTATGAATGACTGACAACTCTTAAACAACTGGTTTGTAAATAATGCTATACTTCATTTAGAAATTATTAATTGATCATTAACAAAGTATGAAAATACAATCATTAAACGCATTATAGATATGCTTATAAATCAAGAAAAAAGCGTGTATAGCTATATTTCTAAACTGCTTATTAAGGTCTATTAATGTTTTACAAATGATGAATTAACTGTTTACTCATGCTTAACTAATGATTAATAGCGTGCAGCTATTATAAAGTGTTACCAAACATAGGCCTAGATCTTGTATTTAATTCACAACATTAAAAGGGAGGGACGTAATTTGTCTTGTTTCAATATTCTGTGATAAAGAAAATTAACTAAAGAAAATAGATGCACCATAAAAGTATTTATAAAGTAATACTAAAATCAGAAAAATAGTAATACTACTTAATTTAATAATACAAGTTTGAATAAGATTTTCACCTGTCCCTTATTAATGATCTTGTTAGCTTCTTTGTTTGCCCTTGTACTTAGGCTATGTTTACACGGAAACGATTCTGAAGAGAAAACGCAAAAGTGGTCGTTGCGTCATCACTTTTTATTCTGCGTTTAGACGAGCGTTTTGTGTGGGGAAATCCGCGTGCAAATGGTGACGCAAAAGTGTGTGAAATTCAATGTAGTATGCACTCCAGGCGGCTAGGAGTGCACACTACAAGTCCACGCGCCTGCGTACAACCTTCACTGTCAAGCAGACTTTTGCGTTTTTACCGTTTTACACGGGAACGCGGCGGTGGAGCGTTTTTAAGATTTCCACTCTGGAGGGTGGTTTCACTTTTTTGCGTTTTTAAGCCTCAAAAACGCCGTCGCCGTGTAAACGAAAGGCACATCCGATAAAAAATTTTTACGTTTTTACCGCAAGCGTTCTCGTGTAAACAGGGCCTTAAGCCTTCCGCTTCTGTCAGTTCTTTGTCTGGTGTTGTCTGTTACTTCACTACTTTTGTGTTGTTTAATTAAAGTTACTCTACTATTTAAACGGATACGCAGCAAAATTAACACTCTGAGTGAAAAATTGAAAAATTGAGCATCACTGAAGAAGGAGAAAAACATAACTTTGAGTCACCATTATGGTGATCAGTGTTTGCTTTAGTGGGGCTCTTGACCCTTAAATCGTTAACTTTAGATTTTCTTTCAGAACTTTTCATTCATAACTTGTTAACTATATTATGAACTATCTGATATTCAGATTCTCAAATATGTGTTAGTGAATGTGTTTTGTCATGTAAACACCTTTATAATGATCATTGTTAGCTGTTCTATAACGCGTGACAGGGTGGCCGCGGGTCATTAAAAAGTATTAAAAAGTCTTAAATCAATTTTCCTAAAAATAAGGCCTTAAAAAGTATTAAATTGTCTTAAATTCAGATTGGATTGGTCTTAAATATGTTTGTCATGTCACCGCAAAGATCGTTCTGCCAGCCAGGTCGAATATTTTCTACCTAAGGGTACTATTCTGTTTATTTTTAAGTGTTTGTAGTATTATTTTATACGGATATCAACTATTTATAATTCTTATAATGAGAATAAAGTTAGGGTTAATTAAAATTAAGGAAAACAAATATTGATCTGAAATATAGCAAATTAATTTTATTTTATTAACTTAAAAGGTACAATTACCAAACATATCTCAAAGTCTTTTTATCTTTTTATTAGTTTAATTAATAAACTAATTATATGAAACTATTATCAGTACACTATAAATAAACTGGTTCTATGCCTTTATTAATAAAACTAAATCTAAGCCTTTATCAATGTACTTTATCATTTAAAACAAACAAGGCTTAAGACATTCATAAAAAATGCCTTCTATATTTCTTTTCACTCCACTGTATGTACGCAATTGACCATTGGTTATTGCCATTTTACCATTTTGAACAGACATTATGTTTACTTGGAAATATTACTGTAAATTTTAATTTTTAATTTATATTTCCATCGTAACGTTGGACTTAAATTTAATTTAGAAGTGGTATTAAAAAGTCTTAAAAAGTCTTAAATTTAAATTGTTTATACCTGTAGCCACCCTGGTTTGAGTAAAGAATCCGATCTGTCAGATTCAAATCACTTAAATTCATCAACTTCTCCCAAAATACATGAAACTGGGATAAGGATAGAGCGAACTTTATAGTTATGTACACAATGTGATATTGGATATGAATAAAACACCTCATCAAATTATAATTGAAAGGAATTATTATTGCTGCTTCCATCATTGTGTTTTTAACAAACTATAAATTCATTTTTTGCTTGTATGTATATATCTGAAACCTAAAATAATGAGTATTCAGGACATGTTAGATGGCTCCATTAGAGACCTCTTTTGTATTCAACCACATGTGGAGAGTCTAAGGTTTGATTTTGCTTTTGTAATGCATGAATGTGTTATGTAACTCAAAGTGGATGGTCTTGCTGGGACTGTGAGTTTCAATTCTTCGGGACATTCGTATTAAGCACGTCATCTTTCGGATGTACATGTGGTGCGAACTGGAGACAGATGCCACAGTCACTTGATGACAAAACACTAACAACCTAACAAGAGTTTATGAGGCCTCGTTACCCAATGATTCAAATGAGCCGCTTCTTGTCAGTCAATTAACTCTAAGCACTTCCTCCACCCAGGCAGAGGGGTTCAGAAATAATCTCGGCATATCATTTGGCAGTGTGGTGTCTGCTTTTTGCTGACAGTGAAAGACTAGAACAATGTGCAGCCATCAGCAGATCGTAGACTCAGGCTTGTTTGTTTGTCATGAGGGCAACTGACAGCATATTGTGGCGTGTTGCCTGTTATGCTATGTAAATCTTCCACATGTCTGGTGGATTGCATGCAGTAATGACGCAATGTGTTGGCATAGTGTATAAAGTAAAGAATGACAGATATTGGTTATTTGAGAACATCAGTGTTTGTTTCTGATCATTGGATCACTCTTTAAAGGGTTAGTTCACCCAAAAATGAAAATTAAGTCATTAATTACTCACCCCCATGCTGTACCAACCCCGTAAGACCTTCGTTCGTCTTCGGAACACAAATGAAGATATTTTTGATTAAATTTGAGAGCTGTATAACTACCACATTGGCTGCCTAAGGGACTGCCTCTTGACGGCCCAGAAAGTCAATGAAGAAAATGTTTAAATATCCCAAGTGACTACCGTGGCTCAACTATATGTTTATCAAGCGACGCGAATACTTTTTGTGCGAAAAAAACAAACAAAAATAACGAGTTTATTCGACTATTTCTTTTCTTCCTTGTAGGCCAGAACGAGACTTCCTTAGATTTCCACGACGCATGCGCGAGAATTGCGATCTGCTCACACCAGCTTACACTACTTCAGATCGCAATTCGAATAAACTCGTTATTTTTGTTTGTTTTTTCGCACAAAAAGTATTCGCGTCGCTTGATAAACATATAGTTGAGCCACGGTAGTCACTTGGGATATTTAAACATTTTCTTCATTGACTTTCTGGGCCGTCAAGAGGCAGTCCCTTAGGCAGCCAATGTGGTAGTTATACAGCTCTCAAATTTAATCAAAAATATCTTCATTTGTGTTCCGAAGACGAACGAAGGTCTTACGGGGTTGGTACAGCATGGGGGTGAGTAATTAATGACTTAATTTTCATTTTTGGGTGAACTAACCCTTTAAGGTGTCCAGTATTACATCATTGTTCGGATATGTGCACATTTTTGTCTCCATTGAAAAAAAATGTGGACCTGTAAGATGAGTGCAATTTCAACTTTTGTTTGGTACTTTGGTACTAAATGATAATTGCTAGTCACAAAAAAAATGGATCAATTATCTGTGCAACAAACCATACATTGCAAATCGATAGCACAAAGTTTATCGTTTCCACAGCCACCGGATAGCATGGTACAGTACACAAATCTCCTGCAACCCATTTTAGTACTACTGAGAACTTTTTTCCAAGCACTATGGAGGAATTTAAGCGCCTAAGATGGCTTCTAAACAGCAATGATAAGGAAATGACAAAGCTTCCTTGGAAAAGCTTGTGTTTTGAAATAGCTTTGCATCTGTAAGCAGATCTGAGGCTCAGACTAAGGTTAGTGAGACATTTTTAGCTGTAGTTCAAATAGAATTTTAAGATTTTTTAAGAAGAAGAAGAAAAAAAACTCATAGAGGTAGCATTTCCACATTGATAATGAAGTATATCATATTCCAATATTTAATCAAATGATGGCATGAATCCACAAATATTCATTGTGATCCCATGAGTATTCCGGTGTACTTAACATAAATTACATTTACTTACGTTTGCATAGACATTAAAGGATTAGTTCACTTTTGAAAAAAAAAACTTTTGCTGATAATTTACTCACTCCCATGTCATCCAAGATGTCCATGTCTTTCTTTCCTCAGTCGAAAAGAAATTAAGGTTTTTGATGAAAACATTCCAGGATTTTTCTCCATATAATGGACTCACATGGGAATAGGGATGGGTATCGTTAAGGTTTTATCGGTATTACTACTCTTACCGATACCGCTTATCGATCCGGTACTTTAACGGTATTCTTATCGGTTCTTTTTGGTGTTTTTTTTTTTTTTTAAGAATTAAGAACATAATTTAACTTTATATTTTGAAATGTAAAATAGAAAAAGCAAAACAAAGAAAAATATATTTTTGTTATGCAGCAGTGTGCAGGCTTTTTTGTTTATACAAAAAGGATGCATAAGAAAAAAACAAGTACAAACACAAGAATACAATTAATCAAAGATACAAATTATATACAAAGTGCTTTAATTTCAGGAAGGTGTACTAACATCTTTCCAGGTAATTGTTTCTATCTGAAAAGAAACCTATAGTAATCAAATATAAAATAGCACTGTATAGTTTATCATAGATAGAATAATGCTTATTAAATCTAAAGTTACTCATTCAAAAGCTGTGAGTGATTTTCTCTGCCTTTTGTTGTTTGATTTGCATTAATGGCTGAATCGTCAGCAGGTTTAGGCTATTAGACTGCTGCCCCTTTAAGACCGATTGCAGATCTAATGGGGACTGATGCACCATCATTTTCTCCCTATTATTTACGTCCATTTAAGACATAATTGTGTTTAAGTGAATAAACTGTGTTTAAGTTAATCTCAGAGCTGGTCATTTTGACATTTTTATGTATATTTGATAGTTAAGGACGCACGAGCCCAAGTATAGGCAGTCCCTTTCGGAGCGCGCACCGCCTTGTGAACAGCGTCTCTTGCGCAGGTTTTTGTGTTTTTAATAGCCATTTTTTGATCTTGCAACAGTAGAAGACAGCATTTTGCAACAATCGCTGATCGTACTGATTCTGACGGTTACGTTTGGGTTTTAGGAAGAACTGACAGCGCTCCGCAGTGCTGTGAAGTAAAGGAAGTTAAGCTGGACAGATCGTCTCGTTTTTTAACGGTTTTATCTCAAATATCTTCTTTTTATAATCTTTGGAAGCCAAAATACTAAATATATTAGAATAATATCCCACATCTAAAGTGTAACCACGTTGAATGTTAGTTCTGTCCTCATTGTCACTCATTAAGCAGGGCTGTCGTGTTGCGCGTGCTGTGGCTTTGCGTGAGAGATCGCTCTCTCTCTTCTCTCTCTCTCTCTCTTCTGAACTGCGAATTGCAAATTTGCATCACAGACTATGGTTTAATTAAAATATAGCTTATATATAGAAATGGCTGGCGAAACATGTTCAAGATAACTTCTTTATAGGAATAATAAATAGTAGCCCAACTTACGTGTATTTACTTAATTTCTCCAGTACCGACAGCAGAACCGATAACGTCCGAGCTTATCGATACAGCGGTCTTTCAAAATTCAGTACCGGGGCCCGTTTAATACCGGGTTTCGGTACCCATCCCTACATGGGAACCAGACGGTCCAAGGTCGAAAAGACAGTTAATAACAATTTCAGTGCAGCTTCAAATGTCTTTAAACGACACCAGACGATGAATAAGGGTCTTATCATGTGAAACGATCGGTTATTTCAAAACTTATTCCAAAAATGTAACATTTCTAAGGACAAATGCTAGCCTTGCTCTATTCTGTGAGGCGCGTTTGTAACGTCACGTAATACGTAATTACGTTCAAAAGGTCACGGGCGACGTAGCCGGAAGTACAGAGTCAGTGTTTACAACTTGAACGCATAGGTTGAACGTGCAAACTTACTCAAACGCCGTTTACAAAAAAAGGAATTAAAAGGTAAAACAACGATGTCGGACGATTTTGATCGCCTGCGTCGCCTGTGACCTTTTGAACGTAATTGCGTATTACGTGACATTGCAAACGCGCCTCACAGAATAGAGCAAGGCTAGCATTTGTCCTTAGAAAAGTTACATTTTTGGAATAAGTTTTGAAATAACCGATCGTTTGGCATGATAAGACCCTTATTCATCGTCTGGTGTCGTTTAAAGACAGTTGAAGCTGCACTGAAATTGTTATTAACTGTCCTTTCGACCTTGGACCGTCTGGTTCCCATGTAAGGCCATTATATGGAGAAAACCTTAATTTCTTTTCGACTGAGGAAAGAAAGACATGGACATCTTGGATGAGTAAATGAGTAAATTATCAGCAGAAGTTTTTTCAAAAGTGAACTAATCCTTTAAAACATACTAGTAAAATGTAAATAATTTGGTTACACTTTATGCCTGGTTCAGATTACATGATTTTAGCCCGATTTTGGCACGATCCGTTTGACGCAGGGTGTCGTGGGGATTCGTAAACGACAACGGGCGTCGGGACGCAAGATTCGATCGTATCATCTCATATAGTGTGTCATAGTGGGCGACAACCTACGTCGCGTCTGCGATGCTTCACGACATCACGACAAAAAGACTAGCATGTTTAATTTTTTGTGACGGTCGTCCACGACGGTTCCGTTACATGTATGAGGTTGACCAATAGGAGCACAGAAGCTTTTCCGTATACAACTTTCAAAAAAGACAAAACGAAAGAGAGACGATGGTGCTAACGTTAAAACTAGAAGTAAAAATATTTAAGAAAACAATATTTTACCTCAAGTTCTCTTTGAAGGATTGACAGCCCATACTGTCCTCTTCGAGCAGGGTTCTCAAGTTTCACGCAATGGCCGTGAGACACACGCAATTAACACACCGTGAATTTCTCACGCTGAAAAGGCAATGCCGAGCAATCCAGGAAGTCACTCGCGACGAGTTTCGCCTTCTCGATGACATCACGCGCGCCGTTAAAGACGGCATGCGATGACTGGTCAGGAAGCAACGTGTGCCTTGTCCACGACACGACAAGATTTTAGGAGCCAAAATCGTGTAATCGTGTAATCGAAACAGACACAAAAAAATTGTGTAATCTGAACCTGGCATTAGAATAATGGTCTGTCATTAATAGTTAACTATGCATGAAGATGTGATCAATTATCTTTTTTTACTCTGAACATGGCCATGAAATGCATCACTTACTAAAGTGATCGCTGCAACCCGGCGGCATTACATTGTGTGTACAGCAATACACACATTGGACATTGCATTTTTAAGTTAAAACATCTCCCATTTTAGGGCATGCTTTAACACTTAGCTAATTGTTGCTAACATTGTTTAACATGTTTTAGCATGATAGGAGTGAGGATGATAGGATGATAGGAGTGCATGGCAATGTTAAACATGTCACTTCCTGTTGCCTGTAGGTGTTTATTTATCATAGCAAAGGCCTTTAGATGAGACTGACCAAATATGATGTTGATCTGATTAAAACTCTAGGAGGAGTTTGTTAAAGTATGTGGCCTTGAAATGCCCAAATTGGCACAAAAATTGCAATGAAAATTTCAAAATGGCTGAGTGTAGTGTATATATATATATATATGAAGAGTTCAGATGCAAAAGCCTCTAAATGCCATTTGAAATTTTCTTCTTTAATGATGATTTTTATCAAGCTTGTATATTTAAGTTCAGTAATTTCACTTAAATGGCAATGATAATTACCTATTAATTGTTATTTAAGTGAAATTACTGAACTTAAATATACAAGTTTGATAAAAATCATCATTAAAGAAGAAAATTTCAAATGGCATTTAGAGGCTTTTGCATCTGAACTCTTCATATATAAACACATTTTAATTTTGTTGGGACAGAGGCAAAATAAAAGTGAAAAGATTATAGAATATCGGAGTTAAACAATACGTATATCAATTATCGTGACTGGTTATAAAAGGAGCATCTCAGTCTTTGCAAGCAAAAGTGGGTCATGAGTCACCACTTCGAGCCAAATATCATGAGAGAATTATCAAACAATTCAAAACTCACATTTCTCAATGCAAGATTACTAAGAATTGAAGTCTTTAACCATCTAGCATGTACAAAATATTGTGGAACGACTCCGGGAATCCAAAAAAAAAAAAAAAAAAAATCTCAGGCTGTGTAAGGCAAGGCAGGGAACCTCTGTTGGATGTGCGTCACCTTCGAGCCCTCAGACGGCATTGCATGAGAAACCGTCAAGACTCTGTGTTAAAAATAGCCACGGGAGTACTTTGGAAAATCATTGTCACTTAACAGTATGCCGCTGCATCAAGAAATCTCTGTTACGCAAGAAGAAAGCTATACACCGTGCGGAGATGCTGCCGAGTTCTCTGGGCCAGAGCTCATTTTAGATGATCCAAAAGGCAGTGGAAATGTGTGCTGTGGTCAGAAGAGTCCACATTTTCCCTTGTTTTTGTGAGAAACGGATAACAAGTTCTCAACCATCCAGACTTTCATCAGCGATGGATGCAAAAGCAAACATCTGTCATGGTATGGGGGTTAATCAGTGCAAACAGCAATGGTGAATTGCAAATCTGTGAAGGTATCATTGACGTGAAGATGTATTGGGATTGTACAGAGACTGCCATCAAATCTAAGTTGATCATAGAACCATTGCTATCAATAGTCTACGGTTTACGGAGCTCACAATGCTTTTGAAAAATTCTGCCCACTTGCAAAACTGCAATAATTAGTCTCCTCATTCCCCGAACAATTAAAAAAGTGTAATTTAAAGGAAAGGTGATGTGACATAGTAGTAAACATGCCTTTGTCCCAACTTGAATTGATTTTGGTGTAGGAGCCATCAAAATAAAAATGTGTTCATTTTTACAAAGCACGATTAAGTTCAGTGAAAACTTTGGGAATCTTTTCTTTGTTCTTTTGTCAGTTAAATACAGGTTAAAGAGAACTAACAAACCACAGATTCTTGTTTTTATTGCATTTTACAAATTCTCTGCATTCTCAGTAGCCATGTTTCCATCCACTTGTCAATCGAATTATCTGAAATTCGGTTAAAAAACTCATGCGGATAAAGCTGGTGAAAGTGTGTTTCCATCCAACGGCTTTAAAGCGGATAAAAACCTGTACGTAATGACGTCACATGCTGTTTTGCGATCAAATTGGTATATCGAATTGATTTGAGACATTTCGAGGTGTTTCCATTTATTTTCGCACTGAATCGAACAACATTCAAGCAAACTTTTGCGAACAAAGTTTTGTTAGACAAAACGGATCGCGCCATCTACCAAAAAATGATCAATATTTCACAAGTTGAAGGCTAATAATGCTTATGTGCCAGCTGATTGCGACATATGAATGGGATAATGTATGCGAGGCGGTTGTTGTATTCGCCTCACAACCGCCTCGCTATATATTATCCTGCTTATTACATACAAACCAACCAAATAAATAAATAAATAAATCATTTGACACAAAATATTGACTTAAAAACGAGTTTATTGATTTAAAAACGAGTATTGCTTCTGCTAAAGAAAATAGTCTGTTCCGTCTCTGAACTGCGTCCATGGCAACGGTGTGTTATACTAGCAGCGCCGCAGTCTGTTAACTAGAAATAACAGACCACATTCTACATTACAATTCAACCAAGCCACGTAAAAACAAGCAAAACTAACCTAAGAAAACAGCGACGCTATAAACATTGCTATGATAATGACGATGCACGTATGCCCGACGACAGCGGAGGTGACTGTGGTTTGGGAACGACAGCGCTCCATCAGTTCTGGGAGATCGTGGTTCACGGAAACCCTTTGGTTGAAGCATCTTTTTGCTTTGTCCACTTACATCTGTCTTTGTTGACATCCGCCATGTGTGCGCAAACAGGCCGGAAATGAGCTCGTCTTCTGGCGTGTTGCAACCATAAAAGGGCATAAAACTTAATCGCAATTCATTATTTATTCGGCAAATAACGTTTCCATCAGCTTTTATCGCATTAGCCGTATATCGATCAAGAGAAAATCCGAGACCGAACGTATTTCATTTGAGTCGATTTTCATGAAATTTCATCGAATTTTACTGTTTCCATAAGGCATTTTTCATTCGATATCACTTAATTCGGATAAAAACGTGTCGATGGAAACATGGCTAGAGACAGATATTTGTAATGCATCATCTTACACAATTCAGCTGTTAATGTACAGATTAATGCATGCATGATATTTTCCCGTCATATTTAGACTCGTGAACATTGCCAAACGTATTTGCGAACTTTTTGAGCAATGTTGCTGAGCAATGTTGCCGTCAGTGTTTTGGACCAATCAGACACGAATGATTCATTATATTTAATGAATGATCCAGCAAACTCACTCTCCCAACAAAGGTCTATTAAACTTCCCCCTAAAACTAACATCCCAAATAAAGCTGAACCCAGTGTCCTGCTACAGGACACAATGATTCGACTTTTTACGACACCAAAAGGAATTTGCTGAGAGTTTCTGCTGAGAAGGAGAAATAAAACCTTTTAATCCTATATGTTGTAAATATAACCACTTGAGAAATGTATAAACATGTATCTAATTTCTCTTTTAAACTCTTTTGGATTAATGTTTCAGACTTTTCTCAAAAACAAACATTTCTCAAAAAACATTGCTCATCACCTTGAGTCTCCCCTCAGGTAAAACAGTAACAGATACATCGTTCTGTTCTGAGTCTCTGGACCATGAAAGTGGAGACATTAATAGATACACTTTTCTGAGTCGCTGGCCTGTAAAGAAATAGTTTACAACACTATGGGAATGTCTCTGGGATTTTGTCTTGAAGCACTTGTGAAATCAGTCCATTGGTGTGACCAAATGTCATAGGCGGGTGACGTCACTACAAGCACGCCTGAACCAAAGCTTCTCTGTCAGAAGAAGGTAATAACTGCTAATAATTGCCAGATCATCTCGTTAGGACTGTGATTTTTCCACAGAATGTTTAAATGATGATCTAATGTAATAGAGGCAGATGCTTGGATAGCTCGTACCTTAATAGGCTCATTTGGTAATGGTTTAGATGAAATGGTGATGACACAAACCATTCAGAACTGCCTTTTGGTTAATGCAAGCAGTGCATCTTAATGAGATATTACGGTATGATTAAATATTAGTTTTGATCCAATGTCCACCTGACTAATGGTGAACTTCTGTAAATATACACAGTTTGTCGATTCTGGTAAATTGAACATTTTATTTTGGGAATCTGTGATGATTTTCCAACCTCATAAATATATACGGCTTAATCCTCTTGTGTGATAGAAATCTGGTTCGCGCAGTTGCTGTGATCTTTTTGTTAAACCGATTTTGTGGGAATTGTACCCCTTCCTGTGTTTTTTTTAGCAGGTTAAGAGTGAGAAATAAAGCTCTCTGTTGATATGTTCACACACTCCTGATGGCACACACTTTCGTTTGTTCTCACATGTTTCAGATCTTAATTGTGTTTTTGAGTGGGATAAGTTATAAAGGATAGAATCACGGTGTCAAGAATTGCCCTAGTAAGAAAAATCTCCATTTATTAGCAATTATGCTTTGTTAAAGGGGTCATGGACTGGCTTTTTAAATTTCATTATACTGTTGTCTGAGGTCGACTTATGACGTTCGCTTGGTTTTTGCATTCAAAAACATCAAAATGAATAAGTAATAGGCTATTTTCTACCCTAGTTTTGAGCCTAGCTGAAAAACACTTTGGAGCCTTGGAAGTAAACGCCAACTGCTGTGAGTGGATAGCAGTTTTGCATATTATAATGAGTTTCGACTCAACCGTGGGGGGAAATTGTTTTGAAAACGTCCAATGTTGTAAAATGGCAACCGGAATGATTCGCCCATACATGTTCGACCCAGAGTCCGTGTGTTGCACAATTCCTGTCGGATCCAATATTGCTCGGTAGCTTGATCCGGTTTGTCATCACGAGGTAGGCATGTATGTTATTTAGCTATGCGTGTAATGTGCGAATTGTTGGGCGGGGCTAAACCGGCCGTGTTGAAGTAGGCGTTGATCTTCTTCTGCTTTGGTGGTGTTTTAACCTCTTTGACGTCAGTTCCCCACTTTGAAAAACTAGTAGTTTGCTGAGGCTGGTGTCAATAACAACTTTTATTGGACTAAAGGCCATTGCACACAATTCGCATCCGAAATTTTCGCACGTTAAAAAAAAAATTCGACCTCACGTTATGTCAATCACGCTTTCACACCGCGTCCGAAACATTCGTCCGTCATAAAATTAATCGGATCGGGTTCGATTTTCTGCGTTTTTCGCATCCAGAGCCAGCATTTTGAGAGGTCTTTTGACAATTCAGGGCCGGGGGGAGCTCGTCCTCAAATCATTGCACATATGCGCCGTGCTTTCAGTTTCGGTTTTCAATTCGATCAAGTGTTTATGTCTCTATATTGGATTATGAAATGAATAAACCTCCCCTTTCAATCAGATTGAAATTTAGGATCGAATAAGGTGTGATTGAGCAGCCTATTCGATAACTAATGTATTATTTGGGCACAATATATACACAATAACAGCCTAGCTGTTCTGTCTGCCCAGCGCTTCCAACGGGCCGCGCGCGGGTGTGTGTTTGTGTGCAGTGGTGGAATGTAACGAAGTACAAATACTTAAGTACATTTTTCACGTATCTTTACTTTACTTAAGTACAATAAATAGTGCATACTTTTTACTTTTACTTCGTTACATTTTGGAGCAATTATTATACTTTCTACTCCACTACATTTCTACAACTTCTGTTACATTTTCGTTACATTTTCTGATCAGTTTTTCCCCGGCCAAAACGTAATCTGACCGTCCGTTCGTTGCACGTTTGTCTCACCAGTGACGTTTGGTTGCCATAGATACAGTATATCAACCCGGTCACACTAAATGCGTCTCACACGCAGTGTGTTTATCGTGCAACTCATACGCGAAAATTTGTTTTTACGTGCATAGGAAACACACCGTGTGTAATATATGTTTGGTTTGGTTAGGATTATGGCAAGCCAAGAGGTTCAGAATTACACCATAAATTCATCTCGTTTACTGCCAAACATAGTTATTAACATATAGTAAGGATAAGCATGATGTGTATATTGCCTAATTGCAAGCTTGTTTCAGAAATGGTGACATTTTTTTTCCATCATTATTAAACATCATTATAGGAGTAGGCTGTTAGGTTGAATGAGTTAGAATTAAATGTTTTATTAATCATTAGAAAATAGACATTAAGATAATAAATTGTTATGCAAGTACTTTTACTTTTAATACTTAAAGTACATTTAAAATAAAGTACTTTTTACTTTTTACTTAAGTATGGTGGTCATTGTGTTACTTCTACTTTTACTAAAGTAAATATTTATCTGGGTATTTGTACTTTTACTTAAGTACTGAGATTCAGTACTTCCTCCACCACTGTTTGTGTGTGTGTGTCCATACCTGGTCCATACCAGACACACAGCCAGTCTCCGTTCAGAATCGATTGGTTTACGGAAATTGGTGGTCTTGTTTTTAATATGTGGCTCCAGAATCGCCAGCAAAGCATCAAACTGTTCCACTGACATTCTGAGGTAAATTTTGAGGTAAACTCTCCTTCCTCTCGGCGCAATTTCTGGATTGGATGGACGTAATATTTTCTCTTTCTTCTCTTTTCAGTAAGAGATAGGGCAAAAATCATCCTCACTGCTTGACGAATCCATTTGGTATTTTTGCGTTTTATCCCGCAAACGTTTAATAAATACGCAACGGACTCGGTGTGCAAGGTTTCTATGCGTGACGAATTTTCAGGCTGACGAACACGAAAATACGCATACGAAAATTTCGTACTCAGTGTGCAATGGCCTTAACAAGGACGTTTTCAGTTCTGAAACTTACAGGATATTCTTATAATATGATGACCTCTTAGATGTCAAAAGCTCAAGGAAAATTTGATTTCTCAGTTCATCACCCCTTTAAATCATTGTCCATATGCTGTTTCTGTTAATTACCAGTTAAAAATGAACAATTCATTTCATTAAACCATTGACTATTGACAACCTCTATGATTTACATGATTTATGTAAAAACAATAAAGCATTCTAAATGCCAATATCCAAATCACCAACCTCTGCTCATCTAGAAGTGAGGAAGAACACAACTCTATGAAACTTAGGAGAATGCAAGTGTTTGCATCAGCAGTTATGTTAAAGCCAAACAAACAAACAAACAAACAAACAAAAAACTAGGGGCACTTAATAATTTAGTCCTACAAGTACAGTTAAGGGAGATAACTAAAAAAGGGTTGAGAGAGGAGGGCAAAAAATTTCCTTTTCCTTAAATGCCTGCCTTTATAACAGTGAATACACCACATTATAACATTCCTCAAACATATTTAATTTCATCTGTGTTAATCTGTACATGTTCACAGTAGCTACTATTTGATGCCATTCCTTTGAAACGCATGATTTTAGCTACATTGTATGGTGCATCATTGTATCATTGCATAATAGTTTTCGTTTTATCTGCAAAATGGCATGGTTGAAGGGGAGAACTTAATATTAATAAAATATTTAAGAAGAGCTTATTGTACACATACACACAACCTTTGAAGCATCAAATGTTGTACTAAATGTAAAAAATGTGCCAGCCTCTCTTGCCAGTTTCTTTGTTAATTGGCGGACATAAAAACAGCGTTATTAAGTGATCCACTGTTCCGCTTTCTGCACTTTAGCAAACAAGAGAAAAACTGGACATCGATGTTAGAATTTACATATGAGTAATAATAGCCTGAAGTGTTTTATTTATGGTGTTTTTAGCCAAGGGCCATTTTAAGCAGTGTGTTTTTATAGAAACATAACATTTTAAAGGAATAAATCAACCAAAACTGTAACATCTTCCATTATTTACTTGCTCTTGTCACAGTTGTGTTCTGTTTTTTTTGGTTTCTTTGGACTTGTCTGCCTGTCATTACGTCACGTGTCGTCTTCTCTGTCATTATAAGTTCAACTGTATCACTTTTACAGGTGAAGTTTAGTTATCATCATCATCTGTATCACTTCTGTTCCGTTAATCAGTGTCATATGTGCTTGTATTTAAGTTAAGTCTGTTCAGTCAGTCTTTGTCCGATTTCCGTTATATTTAGTGTGTGTTCCTGTTAAACCTTCGTTTTGGAATTATATTCTCGCCTCCGTCTGCCCTCCCGTAACCAGCCGTGACAGCCCTCAAGTTGTTTATGAGATTTTATGACTTTTTAAATTGCATTACACTTTTTGAAGAATGTTATATTTGCATGTCAAATATATAACAGGCAGTCAAGCTTTAAAAAATATTATAACTATATAATTATAATTTTTAAAAAAAAGCTTTTTTGGTATTTACAGTGGGGATTGGTTGGTCAGCTGGTTAGGTGGTTCTGGCAAAGAGGCCATAACAACATGTTATTAGACCTCCGGTACACAAGAACAGTTATTTATAATGTTGGTAACACTTTACAATAAGCTTCCTTGAGAAGACTTACGAATGCCTGTATGGGAAACTGTGGCACTAAAGGCCATTGCACACTGAGTATGAAATTTTCGTATGCGTATTTTCGTGTTCGTCAGCCTAAAAATTCGTCACGCATAGAAACCTTGCACACCGAGTCCGTTGCGTATTTATTAAACCTTTGCGGGAAAAAACGCAAAAATACCAAATGGATTCGTCAAGCATTGAGGATGATTTGGCCTCTCTCTTATTGAAAAGAGAAGAAAGAGAAAATATCCAATCCAAAGTCCATCTAATCCTGAAATTGCGCCGAGAGGAAGGAGAGTTCCACCTTATCAGAGTTGCGAATTTATCCTGAGCGATTCAAAATTTACCTCAGAATTTCAGTGGAACAGTTTGATGCTTTGCTGGCGATTCTGGAGCCACATATTAAAAACAAGACCACCAATTTCCGTGAACCAATCGATTCTGAACGGAGACTGGCAGTGTGTCTGGTATGGACCAGGTATGGACACACACACACACACCCGCGCGGCCCGTTGGAAGCGCTGGGCAGACAGAACAGCTAGGCTGTTATTGTGTATATATTGTGCCCAAATAATACATTAGTTATCGAATAGGCTGCTCAATCACACCTTATTCGATCCTAAATTTCAATCTGATTGAAAGGGGAGGTTTATTAATTTCATAATCCAATATAGAGAAGAGAACATAAACACTTGATCGAATTGAAAACCGAAACTGAAAGCACGGCGCATATGTGCACTGATTTGAGGACGAGCTCCCCCCGGCCCTGAATTGTCAAAAGACCTCTCAAAATGCTGGCTCTGGATGCGAAAAACGCAGAAAATCGAACCCGATCCGATTAATTTTATGACGGACGAAAGTTTCGGAGGCGGTGTGCAAGCGTGACTGACATAACGTGAGGTCGAATTTTTTTTTTTAACGTGCGAAAAATTCGGATGCGAATTTCGGACTCAGTGTGCAATGGCCTTAAGGCCGTGTGTCCACCAAAGCGTTTTTAGCCAGCTGAAAACTGAAAGCGCAGCGGTTTTTTTTTCCATTGAGGCGTTTCGTCGCTATGATACAGAATATCCGCAGCAGTTTTGACAGTTCGTCGGTGTGGCATTAGTCCCGCCCCTCCTCTGCTGTGATTGGACGGCTGGGTAAAAAGTGACAGTGATGAGCGCTGCGTTTTATCCAAAGTTGAACATTTTTCAACTCCCAGCGACCAGCTCGGCGCTTCAGCGTAAAAAAAAAAAACGCTCAGCGCCTCGTCACGCTCATGGCGTTTAAAAAATGCGGTGCTCCCATTGAAAACAATTGAAAATATACACCAGGGGCATGGAAAAACGCTTTGGTGGACACACGGCCTAAGTCATAAGCACCTGAGACACTGGAGCAGCATCCTATAAAACCTCACAAATGTGAGTGGAGAAGGTTTTCTCCATGTAACCAAGGCGCGGAAACACCACTGCGTAATCTTGATCATACAAAGTGGGTCTGTGAGGACAGGCCGTGCGATGAATCCATGACTGAATCCAGGACCAGACCAAGGAAAGGGGTTCTCTGTACTGGAGAAAGCACACTTTTCTTTGCATTGGGTCTCAACCCCAATTTTTGCATCTGTGCGATTACGACATCTCGATACTTGCTCCGACTCTGCTAGTATGAGCCATGTCATCGATATACTAAGCAGGGCCAGAGCTGCATCTACGCACTTCGTGAACGTGCAGGGTAATAGAGCTAGACTGAATGGAAGCACCTTATATTGGTATTCTTTGCCCCCAAAAGAAAACCTCAGCAACTTCCTCTTCTGAGGGAGGATGGAGACATGGAAGTATGCGTCTTTTTTGATCTATCATGACAAACTAGTCCTCTGACCTGATTTGAGTCATGCTCTGTTTGAGTGTCAGCATCTTGAACTTGAGATTCTTGACTGTACGATTCAACTGACGAAGATCAACTCTAGGACGCAACCCCCCATCCTTTCTTGGAACAATGAAGTAATTCGGTTGTAAAAACCTGATTCTCTGTCGGGTGAGTACACCTGCTCTGTTGCTTCCTTAGCTAACAGATCTTTCACCTCTTGCTCCAAAACCAGTTCTTGCTCGAGATGCACTAACATGAGCAACACCCCGTTGTAGCATGGTGGACTAGAACCGAACTGGATTCTGTAGCCTTTCTCTCTCTCTAGCCTTTCCTATTTGCAGGACCCACTATTAAGGGTACCAGTCTCTCGAGACTGACCTCTGGTGTAACTGGAACAGCCACAGCCAGGAAAATGGTAAATAAATGGTAAATGGACTGCATTTATATAGCGCTTTCATAGACCTAATGGCCACCAAAGCGCTTTACATTTTGCCTCACATTCACCCATTCACACACACATTCATACACCGACGCCGGTGTCAGCCATGCAAGGCGCCATCCAGCTCGTCAGGAGCAGTTGAGGTTAGGTGTCTTGCTCACGGACACCTCGACACTTGGTCAGGTGGAACCGGGGATTGAACCACCAACCTTTGGGTTTGTAGACAACCTACCCCTAACCCTAATTTGCCACTAGGAAACACCCGAAGGGACTGTTTTTGAACCCCCCTTTTTGAACACTGCGCTGTTTGCTCGCTGGAGACCGCTGCGCCCCAAGACACCAAGGGTGGCGGGGTTGTCAGAATGGCCCCCTGAGGGTCCTCCTTTTTGTGGAGGAGCATGGGACACTCTCCTATTGTTGCACCCTATATGAGGAGCTAGACTCCAGGGAGTTGGGAGCGGCATGGGAGGTCTTTTTTGAATACCTCTGCTTGTCTCTTGGCCACCTGGAACCTCACGACGACTGTATTTATGGAATCTCTGAAGAGACCCGAAGGCGTTAGTGGGGAATCCCCCTTGTGTGGAAGATGCTTTATCTTTATCTTTAATTTCAGCCAGATTGAGCCATAAATGCATCCTAGCGGCCACCCAGGGTGCCATAGACCGCCATATTCCTCTGGCGGTCTCCTTAGTGGCTCTGAGAGAAAGATATGTGGCCCGACGCAGTTCTCGATCTTTATCAGGCCAAACCCCCTCGCTTTCATCCAAATCCTCCAGCAGGTTAGCCTGATATGCTTGCAGGACTGCCATGGTGTGTAAGCACGCTCCTGCCTGACCTGGTGCCGTGTATGCTTTCCCCACAAAGGTAGATGTTGTTTTCAGTGGCTTAGTGGGTAGCACTGGGGCCTTCAGGGAAGATGCTGAACCAGAGGCCAGATAGCTGGCTAATGTCTGTTCAGTGCTGGGCATCGTCCCATAGCTGTATTCTTTCAAACGCCTTATATCAGAATAAATATGTACTATGTATGAATACAGCTTATTCCATGATCTGGACAGCCCACTGTGCAGATCAGGAAAAAATGGAAGGCCCCGTGATGGAGGTCCTTAGTACGTCCTTGGACACCTTAGTTTGTGACAAAAAAAGTTTGTGAAATTAGTTTGTGTCTTTCCCGGCCGGCCAGTCATTATTAAGTTTAGCTACGACACGAGTAATCACCTCCACCAGCTCCTCATACACTAGGGAAAGAGTTGGCGAATCCTCTTCCCCCTTATTCCCCCAATTCTCACAGTCAGCCCCCTCAAATGGTTGACATAGCATGCTCCGCTCCCAAACACATAACACCCAAATCATGTTTATCCCCACCCGTTAAATAACTCTGGCAGGGAGAAGCACACAATTTGAATGATTGGATTTGTTTCCCAATAAAATGAACAGTGAGTGAACAGACAATACAACAGTAAATATAACAGATAGGTTCAACATAGAGCGCTTGCTGAGACAGAAGATAATTCCGGTGATAAATCAGACCGGATCTGCTTTTATCCTTTCTTGGTCCTGACGTCATCCACCCGTGACGTTCATTCTCGCCTTTGGACTAGTTGACATACGTGCTTCAGACGCAATCATGCAGGGGCTTTCCCAAAGCGTCGTTGACGCAGCACGAGTTCCCTCGAAAGGGAACTAACATGAACAAACAATGAACAGCTGTATTTGTATTAACTATTATTAACAAAGATTAATAAATACTGTAACAAATGTATTGCTCATTGTTAGTTCATGTTAAAGGGATACTCCACTTTTTTTGGAAATAGGCTCATTTTACAACTCCCCCAGAGTTAAACAGTTGGGTTTTACCATTTTCGAATCCATTCAGCCGATTTTCTGATTTTTAGAAGAATATCAGTAACCAGGTCTCATTGACTTCCATAGTAGGAAAAAAATATACTATGGAAGTCAATGAGACCAGAAAATGTCGGTTTACTGATATTCTTCTAAAAATCGGAAAATCGTCTGAATGATTCGAAAACGGTAAAACTCAATTGTTTAACTCTGGGGGAGTTGTAAAATGAGCCTATTTCCAAAAAAGTGGAGTATCCCTTTAAGTTAGTAATACATCAATTAATGTTAACTAATGAACCTTATTGTAATGCATTACCGTAATGTTAATAGAAAAGCGCAGTACACTGTGCATACAGAACTACAAGCACTGACATTAGTTTAGTTTCAATTGAAATGTGAAAAGTATATTTGAAGAGTTCAGATGCAAAAGCCTCTAAATGCCATTTGAAATTTTCTTCTTTAATGATGATTTTTATCAAACTTGTATATTTAAGTTCAGTAATTTCACTTAAATGGCAATGATAATTACCTATTAATTGTTATTTAAGTGAAATTACTGAACTTAAATATGCAAGTTTGATAAAAATCAACATAAAGAAGAAAATTTCAAATGGCATTTAGAGGCTTTTGCATCTGAACTCTTCATTTCTTTTTCTTTAGTAAGTATTGTCATTACCTAATATACGTCATGAACTAACAATGTTAACAAATTGAAGTGTTCACCCAAAAATGAAAATTATGTCACTCACCCTCATGTCGTTTCAAACCCAAAAGACTTTCGTCCATCTTCAGAAACACATGAGATTCCAATAATCCATGAGATTCCAATAGTTTAACCTCTATTTTATGAAGCAGCACCAACATTTTAATCTCCAACATGCATTCACACACCAAATGTCTGCTGTCGGGTCAATGAAACACCCATGCGTCGTGGCGCTCGTTTGAACCAGAGTTGGAGATTAAAATTTTGCAAATAAAGTGGTCATTTTTGCTTCAAAAAACCGAGTTTAAACTACTGGAGTCTTTAATGATGTCTTTACTACCTTTCTTTGGCTTGAAAGTGGTAGTTGTGTAGCTGTCAATGGAGGGACAGATCTTCATTCATGCTCCTAAGATGAACCAAAGTCTTACGGGTTTGGAACAACATGAGGGTGAGTAGTTAATTACATAATTTTCATTTTTGGGTGAACTGACCGTTCAAGTCATTGCAATCTGTCAATGCATCATAATCTCATGCAGACCCTGCCGGTGGAGTTCACTCCTATAGAGGTGGGATATTGCCTCCTCAGGGGTGTCCTTGACCAAGGGTGTTTTGTGTGTGTGTGTGTGCACCCTTAAACATGTACCATTTCCACTGAGGCAATGAGCCCTGAACAAATGTTCTTTCATCAAAAACAACACAGACAAAAATCATATCCATTATTTTGTCCAATTCTGCCATCCATTTTTTTTTTTCAACAAAACGGATCAATATCGATCCATGGACGTGAAGAGGGTTCTGTTATATCTCATTTTCATCAATAGATGAAACTGGAGGGAAGGTGGACAGCATAATAATGGCTCCCAAGGACGACAGCTCCTCCAGGCAACAGCAGGGCCCAGAAATCGCCCACAGCGACATGTAGAACGCCCGCTGCTCTAAGCGCATGGTCATGAATACATCAACACACATATTCCCTCATACCTGACACCCACTACATATAATAATAGACTGCACAGAGCGTGCATGCAAAATACATTAGTGGATGCTTCACACAGGCACAGAATGGAATAGAAAAAGATGCGACATTAGGCACGTTTCCATTACAGATTTGCACAAAACTTTTGCTATTGTTTCTAAATGTCGACAAAAAACCATTGCGAAATGACAGCGTTTTCATTAAATGATGTTATCTGACTGCTCTTGCTATAAGTCATTCCAAAAATAATGGCAATGGATGTCGGTAGGTTTATGTATATCCCAGCACACTAGCCGTTGTTATTAATCGGAGACGTATGTGTGTTATCCAAGCATTAATGGCAAGGAAAGACCCTTATACTTGGAGCGGCTGGGGTTTTCTGGGTGTTTCTTGATTGTGGTATTTCTTTGAGGTTTAGAATCCAGAATTCCTGTAATTATTTTGTCTTTTATGAGTTGAATAACCAAACATACTGAGTCATGATGTCACCTGATCTGTAAATGCATAAAAACCATTTCCCATATTTACCACCTCAGGGTGAAGTCTCGACAGGATGTCTGCTCCGATATTTTGGTAACCGAACTGGATTTTGTAGCCTCTCTTTACGATCTGCAGGATCCAGAGATTATGTATTCTGTAGATATTTTCATTGCAGTTTTGCAAATATTTATTTTTCGAAATTGCCTGAAAAAGCACCTCATGCGATTGCGATAAATGGTAGTTTTTGCGAAATTGCCGTGTTTCCATTGGTTGTATTTTCAATTCGTAATATCAATTTGCCAAATTTGAAGGGTAATGGAAACACGGCTATTGTTTACTTCTATTTGAAGGTACAATATGCAGGATTTTTGCAGTAAAATATCCCAAAACCACTAGGCCAGTGTTTTATATTTTGTTTAGTTGATTACTTACAATATCCCAAATGTTTCAAACTATTTGTAAATCGTGATAAATTGCGATTTTAATTGACGAGACTGTGAGGAGTCTCGTCAATGACGTCAAATCCGCTTTACCCTCGATTTCCGCCATGTTTGACCTCGTACTGCAATAGTAACCATGGCGACAGACGTTGGCAACTGGGTTATTGCTATTATGCCTAGCGGCGCGCTCACGCTTTTGTTGTTTTGTTCAAACATTATGGATCATGGCAAGCAGACTTTGAGACAAAAAGAGGGCAAAACGAAGATCGACATATTTGAGATGCCGAGAGCTCTGTGTCCACGACTAACTTCGACTTGACAGAGACGCGAGTGTTGCATGTACTTTATTAGACAGGTGAGCAAATTTCCTTAAAATGAATCAATGTTATGTAGTTCAACATGATAAGTTAGAACATGATCTGTATGTTATTCTCTAATGCTACGTTCACACCGGACGCGAATCGCGCGTCAAATTCGCGCCTGACGCGTCTAGTTTGACGCTTGACCACTAGTGTTAATTCGCGTGTCAAGAACGAAACTGGCGCGCGTAAAGTTTGAAGCAAAATTTACGCGCGTCAGAATCAAAATCCGTTGGCGGTCATTGTTTTTATGTCGACCGAGCATTCATCAAGACCGCTCTGTATTTACTCTGGATAGCAGAACAGCGGCGTGGGGATCATCGTCGCCGTATATTTGTGTCCACCGGACCCTTCGGAGCCGAACCGTTTGGCGAGTTTCACCATTTGCTCGCTCCAGGAGCTGCGCCGGATGACGGCCGCTGTCAGCGGTACTTCCGCCTGTCACGCGCCCAGTTTGATGACCTGTTGTCCCGCATCGGAGCGAGGATCACCCTCGCCCTCATCCATCTGATCTAGCTGTCATTTATTTTTGTTTTGATAATAAATAGAGCCAGCCTTCAAACGTTATTAACCTGTCCTGTGATTTTTTTCTCTCTCTCACGTCCAGACACGAATTTATGCACATATGTTGATTGTCTTTACAACATAATACTATTTCTAGATATGGAATGAATAACATTCAATAGAAAATGAACATGTCTCCATATAGAAATAATGTTTTAAGTGATGAAACATTTGCTTTGTTGTGCATAATCCCACCATGCATTTAGTCATATTAACAAAATAATTTATTGAAGCATCCAGACACCTCACCACGTGAGCAAGCAGCTAGGCTCCTGATTGGTTAACGCGGCGCGAATTCACGCCAAAGTTCAGATTTTTCAACTCGGGCGGCAGAAGCGAATTCGCGCCAAACGCGTGAATGCACAACGCTCAATTCGCGCCATTCGCGCCAACTTGACGCGCGAATGAGGCGTATTCGCGTCTTCCGCGCCGCAGGAATTTTTCACGCGCGTAAAGCGTCTTTGCATTGACTTAACATTGAAATAATTCGCGCCTGACGCCCTATTCGCGTCCGGTGTGAACGTAGCATAATGTTAATCTAGCTTAGTCTCATACAGCCAACACGCAACCAAACTAACATTCAACACACCCAAATGCCGTTTGTGATAGTGTAACTGTTAGAGCAAGTGAAATAGCACTGCGTTACCTCAAGTTTATTTCGTCTAATAAACTGACCTGTGTGAGTATTAATCCAGCACTTGCGTGTAGTTCGGTAGAATGAAATGTCCTTATTCTTTTATATTCGCGAGACTTACGTTGTGTGTGGCACAATGTCTAGCGTGTCTAGCAACAGTCATGTTAAAAACATCATTGTATTTACTCATCCATAAAAGATCCAACAGCTTGACGACAAGTTCCATAATTCCTCTTAATGCATAATATATGTCATCAGTATACGCCTTTGTTATTGTAAGAGGTTAGCGACCCCTGGTGGTGAAAAATCCTGCATATTGTACCTTTAACTTCAGTCATTCATAGGGCGAAGTGTCAAAAATGAGTCTTAGCAAATAAGAGTTTACTTTAATATACAAATGCATTTGCTCAGAGGTTGCCATTTCATAACTCAGGATCATGTGTTGAGTACATTAGTTCAACAGTTAACTGAATTGAAGAAATACAATTAGACATACTGTAGTAGTAGTAATAGTAGCATTACACATCTTGAGCAAATCATGTCATTCATATTTTGATTCTATCACATTCTATTGTCATATCAATGGTACAAACAAGACTACACTTAAAAACCTTAAAATGAATTACATTTCTTCAGTCCTTTAAAAGCAATTCATGTATCAGGTTATATTTATTGTGTTTGCCATGGGACACAGAAGCTGTTTACCCAGTGTATGCCGTAACTGACAGTAAAATGCAACATAAATTCACAAAAGTAATCAATATGTGTCCGCTATAGAAAAATTCAGAGATCTTCTTCTCCATTCTCAGCAGCAACCGTAAACATAAATCCCAGTGAACTCGTTAAAAAAAAATGGCGCCTCAAAAAGCTTTACGACACGTTTTACAGCAGTGATATCAAACGTCATGCTTCATCAGAGGTTGCCGTGTTTTGGGTGAAGTGTGCTTAAATGATAAATGCGCACCATTTTCAACGATTAATAGCTTAAATTCTGCTCACGAAACTATTCTATATCATCCAGAGAGAACTGCGACTGCAACATCGTCATATGTTTTTCTTTATAACTGTACATATTTTTAAGAAATGACTATGGGTAGGTTTAGAGGGAAGAGTGGGATTAGCAGCCAAAATATGTTGTAATGCTATATTGTTATTATAATGGTCATTTTCACACACATTTCTGCCCATTGCGTTTTATATATTATTTTTGTTTTTTTTTCTCTACGAAATGGTCATGTTTGGGTTTGTGCGTAGGGTTAAGGGATCTAAAATGTATATTTAAAATGTTAAAATGACAATTATACAAATGTCTTCATGATATGTTATGTTACTTTATCTGTAAAGACATAATAAAGTTTACATTTAAAGGGTTAGTTCACCCAAAAATGAAAATTCTGTCAGTATTTACTCACCCTCATGTTGTTCCAACCCCGTAAGACCTTCGTTCATCTTCGGAACACAAATTAAGATATTTAAGATATTAAGATCGCTCCTGCATACAGTCCGTAGGCTTCTTGAGGGACTGGCTCTTGCTGTCCTCGAAAAGTCATTAAAGACATCGTTAAAATAGTCCAAGTGACTACAGGGGCTCAATCTTAAGTTGATCAAACGACGAGAACACTTTTGTGCGCAAAAAAACAACAAAAATAACGACTTTATTTCAACTATTCGTTTATTTCTCCCTCTGCGCGAGTCAGGTTACTAGTTTAATAGCGTAAGCTTCTGTTATTGTACGTCACACGCTTTACACACACATGACCAGCGTCGGCCAATAGTGAGCCTACGTGTGACGTAGCTCTACGCAATCACACTACGTAAACTGACTTACAGGCTCATGGAGAAGGAAGTGATAGTTGAAATAAAGTCGTTATTTTTGTTGTTTTTTTGCGCACAAAAGTGTTCTCGTCGTTTGATAAACTTAAGATTGAGCCCCTGTAGTCACTTGGACTATTTTAACGATGTCTTTAATGACTTTTCGGGGACAGCAAGAGCCAGTCCCTCAAGAAGCCTATGGACTGTATGCAGGAGCGATCTTAATATCTTAAATATCTTAATTTGTGTTCCGAAGATGAACGAAGGTCTTACGGGGTTGGAACAACATGAGGGTGAGTAAATACTGACAGAATTGTCATTTTTGGGTGAACTAACCCTTTAAATGTTGGCAACACTTTTGTATTGTGCATTTCAGCATTGTTAAAACAATGAGACCAGGCTGGCACATAACATGATTAGTTATCTCATTTTAGCTAAATCATGGCCATGTTTTGCTTATTTTTTTCCTCGCGTAGACTCCAAGTAACCATATAACCACTGGAAAAGCACTCTGTTCTTAATGTTCTTATATCAAAGCATTGAGAATGTCTGTATAACTCACTGTGAACCTAATATAAAACATAGAACTCTCATAATACACAGTAAAAAAAAAATGAGGATGGATTCATAAAATTGAGGGCACAAATTGATAAAAATTTAAACTCGACAGAGCAAGTAAGTATGTTATTAATTAATCTCATTTTAGTGAGATCCAACCCCCAATTCTTTCCGCACGATAGATAAATTCAGATTTTATTTGCGTGAAATATGCATCAAAAACACAGCTGATCAGCCTTACATCACAATGGCTTTTTTTTCTCACTTCAGAGACATAACATTTGTGAAATGCACAGGGGAAACATATGGCATTTCATTATAGAGCCAAGGCATAGTGTGTACAATCTGCTCAAAGAGAGTCTAAATCATGTGGCGGCCAGCTACATCTTTATCTACTGGGACATCCTCCACAGAACTGCACGGAGACCTAGTTTATATTCCTTCCCTCGTCTAGCTCGTGTGAGTGTGATGCTCCATTCGATTGTGCTGTTGTGTCTTCAAGAAGTATCTCAGCTGGTGTGTGAACATCTGGTCTTTTTTTTTTTTTGGAGTTTAATTTAAGGAGACAGGGATGTTAAACATTTTCCAAAATCAAGCCCAAATGGAGTTACGAGGCTGGTGATCCGAGAGTTTCAGAAACACATGTTCTGTCCATCATTAGAAAGGCGGCATCTGTGGCAGTAGGTGCATCGCATTACGCTTTCATCAACTTTAGCTTGTTCTGTCATTTGGCCAACATTTCATGTTATAAAAGATGAATTTCTTCACAGAGGCTATTTCAGACAATACTGGCTATGAGTCGAGGACAAATGCTAGACTTAGACACTCTTCTTCGCACCTCAAATACATAAAACATTAGCCTTTATATATTTAGTGTTTCCTGAGTAAACGCTGTACTTATTCTAGGAACCAGGAGTTTTTTATTCATAGCTTGAGATGATGGGCCCGATCTTGCACCCGGCGCAAATGACTTTGTACACTGACGCATGTATCATTCTTATGGAGGGCTTTTCCCTCCACAGACGCACTACGAAATGATCTTGCGCCCCTGGGCGGGTTGGCGCAAAAAGTAGGCGTGTTTTGGCGTAAACATTCCCTAGATTTTGCAGTTCCAGAAAACAATTGCGCCACTGACCAGAAAAAAATGGTCTAAAGTCAGTGGCGCGCTGCGTCTTGTTCTTAATGCTATTTTAAGCGTGCATGCTTGGCCATAATGTAGCGGGTGCACAACGCGCATACACTTTGATTCTCTCATCAACACAGATGCAGCCGTGTTTTTTTTGTTTTTTGTTTTTTTTTTTTGGGGGGGGGGGGAATCATACATTATAACAAGGAAAAATATTAATAGATGAGGGTAATCATTAGGGTTGGCTATCGAGAATCGAGTATCGATTGGAACCGGGACTAACTTTTCGTTTTTCCCGGAATCGTTCAAAAGTTAAAATTTCAATTCCTAGTTTCGATATTCACAGTCCGCCGAGCGGAAGAAGAAACCGCTGAACAACACCAACGAAGAAGCGTCTACCGGAAGTGTTGGCATAACCGCGCGAGTCGAACATGAGTAGCTTACGTCGGCAGTCCAAAGTGTGGCTTCACTTTTCTAAAAATTAACGAAATCTCGGCAAAATGCAAAATTTGTGACAAGTGTTTGTGACAGAAGGATTATTTCCTTCAGAAAGACCGTTAGTTAGCAAGGTTAGCTAAACTTTTTTGACCCTGCCTCTTAAAAGAATCGAAATCGAGAATCGTTAGGAACCGGAATCGAAACAAGGAATCGGAATCGGAATCAGAATCGTTCAAATTCAAACGATACCCAACCCTAGTAATCATTGTGGTTTACATAAAGAAAAATCGGTAACGCTTCCTTTTACAGTACAGTACTTACAGTGTACTTACCTAGAAAGTACTGGCTAATATAAGGTGAATACATGGAACAGGGGTAGGTTTAGGGGTAGGTTCAGGATTAGTACTAGTTATTACCCAGCAATTGTAGTTACTAAAATAAGTACATAGTATTTACATGGGTAACTGGACGCGTTACCGAAAAATATAGCTTAAATCTAGCTTGCACATTTACCCAAATTTTTCAGGCTAATTGTAGTAATGACGGATCAGACCTGTTTGCCCAATAGTGGCAAGACGCATATGTCAATCTGAAGACTGCGAAATCACCTGGTAAATTCGGCATAATAACAACGATCCGCCATGCAACATGCGCACCTGCTCTTAAAGGAGTTGTTCGCTTTAAAAAAAAAAAATTTAAAAAAACTTGCTGATAATTTACTCACCCCCATGTCATTCAAGATGTTCATGTCTTTCTTTCTTCAGTCGAAAAGAAATTATGGTTTTTGATAAAAAACATATATGGACCATATAATGGACTTCAATGGGAACCAAACGGTTCAAGGTCCAAAAGACAGTTTCAGTGCAAACTGTTCAAAGGGCTTTAAACGATTTCAGACGATGAATAAGGGTCTTATCATGCAAAATGATAGCTTGTTTAATAAATAAATAACACAGTTTAAGTTTTATAAGCTCAAATGCTCGCCTTGCTCTGTTCTGTGATGCTCATTCGTGACTCTCCTATTCGAACTCGTTCATCAAAATGAACGAATCTTATTCCAAGTCAATTTGTTCGTTTCGTTCATTGAATGAACCAAATGACTCGGAAAAAAGATTTGTTCATTTTGGTGAACGAGTTCAAACAGGAGAGTCACAAACGTGCGTCACAGAACAGACCAAGGCGAGCGTTTGAGCTTATAAAACTTAAACTTTGTTATTTATTTATTAAATGAGCGATCGTTTCGCTTGATAAGACCCTTATTGATCGTCTGGAATTATTAAAGCACTTTCAACAGTTTGCAGTTTGTACTGAAAGTGTCTTTTGGACCTTGTACCGTTTGGTTCCCATTGAGGTCCATTATATGGAGAAAAATGCTGGAATGTTTTCATCAAAAACCTTAATTTCTTTTCGATTGAAGAAAGAATGACGTGGATATCTTGGATGACATGGGGGTGAGTAAATTATCAGCAAAAGTTTTTTCAAAAGTGAACTACTCCTTTAAAGGGAGTGTTGGATGACACTCTTAAATGGTTTATTTCACATTACGCCCAAACCACACCTATGAATAATGAAGCTATTTCAGACCAACCCCTTTTAAACTTGCGTCGGGCGCAAGACTCGTTTATCCTTTATCACATGGTGAAAAAATGACCTTTATGGGGAAACAGAAAGAAGATGTTTCTCTTAGCACAGACTTAGCAAACTGATTCTGCTGCTTCTGATGTTTAATAAATAGAAGCCTTGGGAACAAAAAGGAAAGAAAAAAAAAAACTTAGCAGAGAAGATTAGAGGCTTCACACTTGTCTCAGTAGTCATCAAGATGCTATGATTTCTTCCCCTGGTCAATGCACACAAATAACCAAAAAAACCTCCCTCAGAGAAAAGAAACAGTGCGACAGAAGTGAGAATAACAGTCATTTACATCACAGCCGCTCTGAGCTTCCAGAGGCTTTTATATTCTGGCCCCTCCAATTCACAGAGCTCTGCCATGAAATAGAGAAGCTACTTCAAATGTTGAAGGGAGGAAAAGATATAAAAGGCATTTTCAGCCCTGCTTTCATTCTAAAACTACAAAGGAAAACACCCAAGTAGGATGATGTCCATTGATTAATATGCAAAAAAGAGCCCTTAAATTGTGACTGCATCTAATATCGAGTCCCACAGATTCGTATTACAAGAACTGGACCCTGAAAAAAGTTCCCTCAGGTCAGCTGGTTCTGAGACTTACTAACCTGACTAACTCTACTAACACTAACCAGTCTCAGACCAAACTGCTTCTCACCCAACACACACATGTACTGTATGTATATTTATATTTATATATATAATATGGTGTGTGAAATTGTGACTATTGTGAATTTGTTGGTCCTTTGAACTTGCCGTCACATTTTCTTGTCTGTGGATCAAAATATATCAAGGAATTATTCTGAAAGGAACTTTATTGCACCCCACTTTTGTTTATTGGATCTGTATACTTCATTTACATTTTTATGTTTATGTATTTTTTTGTCTGTAAAAAATCTTCCAATGATGCAAAAATTGTCATTTTGCGTCATCAGAGGATGTTTTGTCCAGAGGCTAAAGACTACAGTCAGTAGTCGGGTCTGTCCCGCATGTCCTCAACCCACCTATAGAGGGCGATCTCACTCATAGAATGAACACATTGTGTCGGCCATCTTGTTTTGGAAGCTAAGCTAGCAGGCTCTTGTTCTGTGGAGAAAGCCGAGTAGTAGGGGTTACCATCCTCTTTTCCCCGGACATGTCCGGCCGAGGATGTCCGGGATTCAGCTTTTGCTTTCTGCAGTCGCCATTCATTGTTTACATGCACAGCTTTTGTTTCAATCTAACTGAATTCATTCCGATTGGTGAATCTGAATGTAGTGTTTACATGAATGCTACATGAATCGTCACGCTCGCCACAGTAAACATAATGAATGGCGGTTGTAGAACGCAAAAGCCCATTCCCGGACATTTCGGGCGATCTCGAAACACATTTTCGGCCAGACTCATCACGGAGACTCACTAGTAGCCTAGACTTGTTGTTTAACTACTGCGCTCTGTTACCGGTAGGCGTGGCCTCCTAGGGCAGCGAAGCAAGTGCATTCTGGGAGTTGTTGTCTTTCATCCACATAAGCCAAAAATACATTTTCTGGCTTTTCTCAGTCTAGAAAGCTCCAAATTCAAAAATAATTTCACATTTGTTCTACATAAATGACCCATTTTAAATACACATTCATCTTTCCAGAGGTGAAGTGTCCCTTTAATGTTTGAGGATCGCGTTGTTTTACCAAGCAATCTTCTATCACTTGCATCAGCTTCTTCTTCACTTGTGTTTTGATCCAGAGATTCTGTACCAAAAAGATATGCGTAATAGCACACCCTACTGTATAACAAGGAAAACGTGGATAGATGAAAAATTCAGGGGTAAATTGTAAATTAGATTTGAAGCATATTCTTTTCTACACTACCAGTACTAGCCTACACAACAATTCAGATACTCAGATTAGAACATATTTTCTAATAATGTAAGTTTAAGACTCGTGTATGCCAAGTATACTTAGAATACTTAATTATACTTGTAAGTATATCTCAATCAAAAGAATGAGTACAAGTATAGTCCAAATATACTTAAAGTATAAAAGTATACTTTAGTGCAATTTGAAGTATATTTCTGAGAAGAACATAAAACATAGACTGAAAGTATACTTTCTTATTTTTAGTTTAAGAGAAGTATAATATCCCACTTGGTAACACTTTATAATAACTGCACACTATTAATCATTAGTTAAGCATGAGTAAACAGTTAATTCATCATTTATAAAACATTAATAGACATTAATATGCAGTTTATAAATATAGCTATACATGCTTTTTTCTTGATTTATAAGCATATCTATAATGCGTTTAATGATTGTATTTTCATACTTTGTTAATGATCAATTAATAATTTCTAAATGAAGTATAGCATTATTTACAAACCAGTTGTTTAAGAGTTGTCAGTCATTCATAAGATCACTTAGAAAGTGTAAGTAAATATAGTAAATAGGTAGTTATAAAGCATTTAGTAGTGGTCAGTTAACTATTTTTGTGAGCTAATCTAAAGTGAGGACTATTCATGCTTTGTAAAGCATTTATAAAGGTGATTTAAAGACTCGTCAATCTTCTAAACAGTAAAATGTAACAAACACAACACAGTGATACAGAACTTTAACAGCCTTTAAAAATGCTTTACAAGGCATGACTAGTCCTCACTTTAGATGAGCTCACGAACATAGTTAACTGACCACTACTAAATGCTTTATAACTACCCAAATTAACCCTTAATTACAGCATTAATACATGTTAATAAAGCATTTAAGTAACCATCACTATATGTCTGAATAATAAGATGTATGAATGTACATTTAAATAGTTTATTAATCATTTACTTACTCGCTCTAAGTAATCGTATGAACCACTGAAAACTCTTAAATAACTGGTTCATAAAAAATGCAATTCTTCATTTAGAAATGATAAATTGATCATTAATAAAGGATGAAAATACAATTATTAAACAAATTATAGATATGCTTTTAAATCAAGAAGAAAACATTTATAGCTGTATTTATGAACTGCTTATTAATGTCTATTAATGCTTTATGATTATTAGACTCATGCTTAACTAATGATTATTAGCGTGTAGTTATTATAAAGTGTTACCTCACACTTTAATAATCTTCTTTTTTCGTAAGGATATAACTTAAATTTTTGGAACTGTGTTACATTTATGGGACAAAAAACGAAAGAACTACTATAAATGAAATGGGACTTAAAGTTAACCTAATAAAAAAAATCTGATGCTCATAGTTTTCAGGAAATGTTAGAGGATAATTACTGAAATATCAGCGCAGTCTCATCCCATATGACGCTTTTGACCATACGTCAATATCCGCCGTTTTAGGGTACGTCGGTTAGATGACGTTATCTAATCCTAACCCTACCCCGTCACCTAACTGACGTTAAAGGTAAAGCGTCAGTTGGATGACGCCCCAGGATCGTCGTCTAACTGACGTTAAAGGGTACCCTAAAACGGCGGATGTTGACGTATGGTCAAAAGCGTCAGTTGAATGACGTCTTGGGATGAGACTGTGTTAGAAATATCGCCCTTGGTAATGCATTTGCTGGAACTCCTAAATTTAACCTCAACAACTTGATGAGATTGGACTTCAGACGGCTCTAATTGTGTCGAGTAATTGTTGCAATCATGTGGCGACCCTCTCCATTTGATTATCTCTTGAGTGGTGGTCACCCACTGCAGAAAATCCATATGAACTCTGAAGATGATGTCAACTCTCTGATGAGGTTGAATAACAGGTGCTGCCCCATGATTCTTCAGAAGACACTTCCCAAAACCTCTTTCCAGAGCATGTTACTCACATGGTTCGTCAGAAAACATCATCCGTCCCCACCCACGCTAGCTTACTGTACACCATGGTGCTCATTAGCTCCAAGCGTTTGACAGCCACCTCCACTCAGAAAATGTAGGATAGCAATGGTGACAGCTATTTTTATGTTGTTTGTTGCCTCATTGTAGGGTTTCTGGTGGCACATAGGATGTATATAGTTTTCCCAGACTATGAGCCACACAGGTATCCTAATAGAAGATAGCTCTCTTTGGTATCCCAGTACCTGGCCTGATAAAAGTACCATGAGGAGAAGATTAGAACCTTAAGAAGTCTTACTGATCATATAAAGCATACTCTCTTAATCTCAGAGACTTGGTATCTTTTAAAACTTTCCTTAGTAATGCTAAGAGAAAGCCATGAAAGCCCGCCTGGTGTTGCGTGGTATTTCATAATAAGCTTTGCCGCAAGAGAGCGAATCTGAGATTTGGTTTATCAGCGTATAAACAGAAAAATGTCATCATCACCTATGAGGTACATTGGACTGGCATTTAGCACTTTTTTTTTTGCAAAGTCTCTTTTAATGCTAAATGTTTTAGTGAATTTTGAGACTTAGCCATTTATTTATATATCTACTAATTTACTTATACATGTCTACAACATTTTCCTATTGGTTTTAATTAAGAACTAATCAGAAACTAATTAAAAATATTTTAGGGTAAATCAGTGGGGTTCCTGGACCTCAAACACACTACGAGTTCTGCTACACAGCAGTAATGTTGTTGTGTACAAACTAGGCCCATGCCCACCACTGAGGGTGACAAGCCCCCCTTGCACTTCATTACGCACCGCCCTGCTGTTAAGATGGCACAAAGTTGGAAAAGGTTACATTTTTAAAATGGTCTAGCAGCTTGACATCGTCATTTTTAAAATTATTGAGGTGGCCAATCAAATCAATGAAGCCGAATTCCAGTGTGACACCAGTTTTAATGATAAAATGAGTAAAAGTGCATGAGTGCCTCTGCCATTTAATAAAGAACATTTAAATAGTTGCTTTCCTTTTAAATAATATTTGTCCTGAAACTAATACATGCCATGAAGATTATTATTTTAATAATTATTATTATTATTATTTGTATGCATTTCACAACTTGGTTTGATTTGAATTTCAGAACATCTAAGAAAACATATCTTTAAAATAGGGCTGTGCAAAAATTAATTGCGATTAATCGCATCCAAAATAAAAGTCTGTGTTTACATAATATATTTGTATGTGCTGTTTCTAATTATTTTGTATGTACAAATACACACACATGCATATATATATTTTAGAAAATGTGTTATTCATATATTAAATATTTATATTTATATAATATAGATTATGTATTTATATATATATATATATATATACAGAATTTAAGCACAAATAATTCTTAAATATATACATGCATGCATAAGTATTTATATATACAAAATAATTATATACAGCACACACAAATATATTATGTAAACACAGACTTTTATTTTGGATGCACAGCCCTACTTTAACCCTTATGCTGCATTAGGGACATTTTTGGTCTTTTGCAGTTTAATTTCTTTGACCATTTTGGCTGTTTTAATGCAAATGGTATGAAATTTGGCAAAATTGTGACTTTTTGGATACATGTAAAAAATGTGATCCCATTTTGCAAAATATGTATAACACACACTGTGTAGATCAAATAGTAACACTCAGCACCATAAAGACCAAAAATGGCCCATTGAAACCCATTAAAATGTTGTTTAAATCTGAGGCTGTCAGTAATACATGAAACATGATTTTTGCACAAACATCCTTTCATTTTGAAGCAAAAGCATTATATTTGCATTATATAGTGTATTCCACCAGATGACGTCACTACATATTTATTCCCTATGGGTGGAAATGCACCTTATTTTAGGCAATAGGCAATGTTTAATAGGTGGCCATTTTTGGTCTCTAACGCGCTAAGTGGGATTTTTTGCAAAGTGGGACTGTGATAATCCAAATCTAAAGTTTTCTCTTTGCATTTAGTTTATTGAAAATAATTGAATTTTTGTGTTTTTTCCTCTTATACAAATCGATGGTTTCGCAAACAAAACTGGTAATTAAAGGGTTAAAATCCTGAAATTTAATACATTTTTGGTAGTTATGATGAGGACTGATGCTGGTTAAAAGATTTAACTTGGTAAAAGTGGAAAATAATAATAATATATAATATTTTAGGCAATGTTTAATATGTGGCCATTTTTGGTCCTTAATGCACTCAACGGTGTTAAAAATCGAATGCAGCACAAGGGTTAAAAGAAATAGACAAACATCAAAAGGAAAATATGATACAACCATTCCCAGTCTCCCATATTCTTCAGCCCGCTTTGTACTTTGTCATGCACGTCGGTAGCTTGCTGATGAATGCTTTGCATTTTGAAATGCCTATGCAAAAAGTGTCATTGCTGTTTTAAAGGTCAGTGAGTTATTTGATAGTCCAAATCAGCATGCAGGTTTGGAACGACATGACGGCATTTTTAGGCGAACAATGCCTTAAAAGAATCATTGAAATGGTTCATTTTTGTTCTCTAGAGTCCCAGTGTGCTCTCTGTACTAGTCTCCAGTGTTTTAACACTCATTTTTAACCTGGTGCGCAATCTTGCTTTTAACGTTTCATCATCAAATTTTAAAGCCAGTCATGTAATATTAACCCCCAAAGGATGTAAACATATTCCCTAAAATATCTTCCTCTTTCTTTCCTATCTTCTTATATTGTCTTTAGACCTGGTAATTCAGTAATCTTCTCTATGTTTATGGTTTGTTTTTTTCAGGACTACACATTGACGATGTATTTCCAGCAAGCCTGGCGAGACAAACGCCTGTCCTATTCTGAGATTCCTCTTAACCTGACGCTGGATAACAGGGTAGCTGATCAGCTGTGGGTGCCGGATACATACTTCCTGAATGACAAGAAGTCTTTTGTACATGGTGTAACAGTGAAGAACAGAATGATCCGTCTTCATCCAGATGGCACTGTGCTTTATGGGCTCAGGTAACAATTCATCACATAATAGCAGTTTATTTTAAACGTTACAAATCTTTTATTCAACATTTGCCAAGCATCATAATCCCCGTGACAGAATACCCACAGAAAATGCTTTTGATATTCCGAGTAAATCAATGAATGGTTATGTGCTCTAGATCTGTGCAGCATCAAACTGACTGAAATAGACAAGACTGTATATGTGAGATACAATTACAACATCATGTGTATAATTAAAGGAACAAAATAATTAAGATGAGGATCATATCTGACAGTGAGAACTGTAACTGTTCTGAACAGTCCATGGTGGGAATCTCTTTATTGATTTAGTTCACGCTTTTGGAAGGATAGGAGGCCAGCAGTACATGGAAGCTGGCTAAAATGTCAACTATTAAGGTGAACATGATGTGAAAGTTAGCTTCACTTACAATATCGTGGTCAAAATAAATGATACAAATATGGTTTCACTTTATTTGGATGGTCCCTTCAACACATTCAGGTGACTATAAGTCACGTTGCACCTACATCTCTACTCACTCTCACTAGAGTGTGAGTAGAGTATTAGTAGACTTGTAGGTTTAAGGATAGAATAAGTTGACATGTAGTTGCAATGTAGTCCGTAGATTGTCTGTTGGAGGAGCATCACAATAAAGAGTTGGCAGATATTAAGCAGACAGTCTACTAATACTCTAATGAGAGTTAGTTGACATGTAGTTGCAAAGTTACTTAGGGACCATCAAAATAAGGTGCTACCAAAAATACAATACTGCCATCACAGAAATTTCAATCCTAATGGGTTTTCAATTTCTCAGATAATTCTTATGATTACCAGTTCCTTTTTGAGGGAACTCAACGCTGTTTCCTGACGTCGACGCAATGTTAACGCTTCTGCTTGAGTGTGTCGTAAGCATGTGTGGAAACGTTTGTCCGAGTTCAGGTGACGGAACAAGATACATGTCATCAGTTTCTTTGTCATACGGAAACCGCATGTCTGTGTTTGTGTGGAGGATATTGCTTGTCTACCCTGTTTTGAATGAGTGAAATATGGCATCTAGAAAAAAGTATAAGCAATGTGTGCTGCCAGCCCTCTCTATTTTATGGAGCCCCCCTAGTCCCACTTTGGCAAAAAATAAAAAATAATTACAACTATCTTGTGGCCCCAAGATAGTAATTTGTGGCCTCAAGATACTAACTCGTGGCCTCAAGATACTATCTCGTGGCCTCAAGACAGTAACTCGTGGCCTCAAGATAGAGTTAGTATCTTGAGGCCACGAGATAGTATCTTGAGGCCACGAGATAGTATCTTGAGGCTGCGAGGCCATGAGTTAGTATCTTGAGGCCACGAGTTGCAATCTTGAGGCCACAAATTTCTATCTTGAGGCCACGAGTTAGTATCTTGAGGCCACGAGTTAGTATCTTTGAGGCCACGAGATAGTATCTTGAGGTCAACGAGAAAGTATCTTGAGGCCACGAGATAGTTTCTTGGGCCACGAGATAGTATCTTGAGGCCACGAGATAGTATCTTGAGGCCACGAGATAGTATCTTGAGGCCACGAGTTTACTATCTTGTGGCCACAAGTTACTATCTTGAGGCCACGAAGTTACTATCTTGAGGCCACAAGATAGTATCTTGAGGCCACAGGTTAATATCTTGAGGCCACAAGTTAGTATCTTGAGGCCACAAGTTACTATCTTGAGGCCACGAGATAGTATCTTGAGGCCACAAGTTACTATCTTGAGGCCATGGGTTAATATCTTGAGGCCACAAGTTACTATCTTGAGGCCACGAGATAGTATCTTGAGGCCACGAGTTAGTATCTTGAGGCCACGAGTTAGTATCTTGAGGCCACGAGTTACTATCTTGAGGCCACGAGTTACTATGTTAAGGCCACAAGTTACTATCTTGAGGCCACAAGATAGTATCTTGAGGCCACGGGTTAATATCTTGAGGCCACAAGTTAGTATCTTGAGGCCACGGGTTAATATCTTGAGACCACAAGTTACTATCTTGAGGCCACGAGTTACTATCTTGAGGCCATGAAATAGTATCTTGAGGCCATGGGTTAATATCTTGAGGCCACAAGTTACTATCTTGAGGCCACGAGTTACTATCTTGAGGCCACAAGTTACAATCTTGAGGCCACGAGGTAGTATCTTGAGGCCACGGGTTAATATCTTGAGGCCACAAGTTACTATCTTGACGCCACAAGATAGTTATAATATTTTTTTTTTGCCAAAGTGGGAATAGGGGGGCTCCGTACTATCTACTACACAGCTTGTGCCATTGTTCAATAACTAAAATGGTCGCCACAGAGAGGCATCTGTGGCTACACCTCTTCGGCATTAAGGAAAAAAACGTTCTTGTTGGATGCCCAAATTCACCATCTGGACTATTCAGTAACACAGTCAACTCTGGTGTCGATGGGTTTCAGGTGGCCAAAAAGCAGACGATGACAGTTTTTTCCCTTCCCACTTCCAGAAGCCTGTGGCTTCTACAGGAGTAGGGGGAGAAAAGGGCTTGTGTGTCTGCCTGTGTCCTCCCTAGTCAAGACTGCCGGCCCAGGCAATGCACGTTGCCGACCTGACTCCATTGCGACTTCAGGGCATCCGTGTACTGAATTACACTGTCAACTGTCTGATTGTAGCTCAGTCTAAAAAAAATGTGTTTTGAAATCAATCTCGTTTTGTCCGCTTCAAGTGTAAAAGCATGCTCTCCCCACTTTTGTGAAGAATTTTGTGAGGTTGGACTTAACATCGATACAGGCACATTTGTCACCTGCTCGGGTCGGGTCAAGTCCATCCTTACAGCCAAGAAAGTACTCAGGCTATGTTCTTATGGAAGCCACTCCCAATGTGTTGTGGGTCAAGAGCAGTGGGTTTCACCCATTAGGCAACCCTTTGAAAACAATAAGGGTTATGCGCTGATGTCTTTGTACACTTTCTATGTTTAAGAGCCCCGATTTTTATGCCTTTGATTTCACACTGGGGGCGAACTGTTGTCCACAGACTCCTCCCTCAGAGGTTGGCCCCCTCAAATCTCCCCACTGTTGACCGCACTCTTCCCACTGTTCCCTTCGCCCTCACATTTCCAGCTCAGTTAGAGTTGGATGCCATGGTGCAGACGTGGCAGAGGTTGTGTCTGTTAACATTTTACCAGATCACTCTGCTCCCGGGAGTTCTATCGAGAGTTCACCGGGACAGAGTTTGGCTGTTGCTAGTGGCTCCATTTTGGCCGGCCTGAGTCTTGTTTTCCTTGTATCTTTCCCAAAAGGCTCTCCATGGGAAATTCCGACCAGGCACGACCTTCAGTCTCAGGTGCGGTGTGCAATTCTCCACCCTCTGCCCAATACTTAGATGCTGTGGATTTGACCCCTGTAGGGGACCAACTTACAGATTTCAGTCTCTAAACTGAGGTTGTTAAGGCCATCCTAAATGCTAGAGCTCCCCCCATGAGGAAACATTATGCCCCTGATTAGGCATCTCTTTGCATCATGGTGCGCTCAGCGCGATATCGACACAGTTCACTGCCAGTTCAGTGCTTGAGCTGAAATAAAAATGAAATGAAAAGAGGCATTTACATAGTGCTTTACTATGTACTACTGTACACCCAAAATACTTTAAGTCCTACCAGGCAATCTCTCCTCAACCACCATTGTGCAGCATCCACTTGGATGATGCGACAGCAGCCACGGAACAATGGCACCATTGCACTCACCGCACATCAGCAAAAGGTGAAGAGGAGAGAGCGTAATCAAGCCCATTCAGTGGATGGGGATGATTGATAAGGGCCAATGGAGGAAATTTGGCCAGGACACCGGGGTTTCACCCCTACTCTTAACCCCCAAGAAGTGCCATGGGATTTTTAATGACCACAGAGAGTCAGGGCCTTAGTTTAACGTCTCTTCCGATGGACGGTTCTTGTTACAGTATAGTGTCCCCATCATTAGGACCCACACAGACCACAGGGCCTCACTTACACCTTGTTCAACAGCAACCTAGTTTTCCCTGGAGGTCACCCATCAAGTTGCTGACCAGGCTTAACCCTGCTTAACTTCAGTAGGCAACCAGTCTTGGGCTACAGGGTGATATGGCTGCTGGTTCCTGAACATCTTTCAGCAGTTCTGTCCCCTGCTACACTTTTCTTTGGGATACTTGGCATGTCGCTGTAGTCCCGGAAGTCTTATCAGATGTTCCGGAGTCAGCCTCTGAGAAGTTTCTGACTCTCAAGGTGGCTCTGTTATTGGTGATTACTTTGCCTTGCACTTGCCTTATCCTGGTTAGATTTTGCCCCTGGGCTGTTCAAAGTCATATTGCATTTGAGGCCGGATTACGGTCCGATGAGGCCTCTCCTGACTGTTTGTTAGGTCATTGTTCAAGCTTTCTTCCCTTCGCCAGCTGACTTGCCAGAACAGGAGAGCAGCACTTAATATGTCCAGTCAGGGCACTTAGGATTTATATTAACTTCACATAACCTCTCATCTCTTTTCTCTGGAGCAAAGAGCATTTTGCCAAATGTTTCAAATCTGACTTTTGGGTCATGTGACCTGAACTTGGTAATTAAGGTCTTTAAGATTCCTCGAAACTTCCAGGCAGGTGAGTTTTGGAGTCTGACACAGGAGTTTGTGCCATGGAGTTTGTAGTCATGTTCTCTGGATAACCTCCTCCTGTCTAATCGTCTGATCATCTTCCAGTTATACTCTCCTATGTAATCTTGTTTTATATTCTTTTACGTTGTTGTGACGTTGGTGTTTTTCAAGTGGAAAGAGCAATTATCTTTAGGTGTTTATACTATCCCAGAAAGATACTGCGAACTTGTTAATTACCTGATGTTTGCTCTTCTATTTACAGTAAACCTGTGTTTGGGTTCATATTCCTGTGAGATTTTACCTGATACATGCACATGTTATCAGGGATAGTCAAACCTGTGCTTGAATTTAAAAATCCTGCCTAAAACTATAAGATAAGACCCTCAATTTCTGACTTAAAAACACTGTCCTCATTATTATTATCATGCAGAATCCACAGGTTTATTAGTGAGGTAACTTTCTGTCCACAGAATGGGAGATGCTGTGAAATGTGAGCAAGCCTCAAGAATGAGGCTACTACAAGCTAAAATGAACATGTGACAAACACAGAAAGGAACTAATGGACCAAAACGAAACAGAAACATACTCTGACCCTGACATGAGTGTTCACTTGTGATAAACACTAGTTAAAGCCTTAAATGTGTTTAGATAATCATATGGAATTATCAGATTGTTCCCATATGAGCTCTATTGAAAAGACCTCTACAGTCAAATGACATTTACACTAAGAGGACTTTGACCCAAATGTTTGGCATCTGTTGAAGTCAGGGCAGTATTTACACTGTCTCTAAAATAAACTATGCTGTGTGTCCACAGAGATGACACAGTTTTAGGGAAAATAGATGCATCTGTGGATAAAAGATTACCTGCAATGTGTATGTTGGCTCAATCCACATCAAGGTCATTTTTAAATAGATTAAAATAGGATAATGTTGTGGCAAATGTTCTCTCAAACAAGTCATTCTCTCATGACTAATTTATTTCCCAATGATTTGCCAATTTATTCTGCAGTTTGTAATGCTTTACCTCAAAGTCATTCAGCGTGTGCTAGACGGAATAGTTATATTGTCTCTTTGTAACATTTCACTGCACCTCAAGGTGATGGATACTTGTGGAGGCCGATCTCATTTGTCTTACTCACAAGCTCTTGCAAAGACTACTAAAGCAGCATGCGTGTGAAGTTATGTCAACCTGATACATCACACGCAGATTTAATATAAGTGCTCTGTTATTAAGGTCATAGAATTATGCATGTGGAAGCTGCATTTGTTAAGGTTTACACATTCTCACCATCAGTTCTCTGCCATCATCTGTGTGCGGCAGTGGATGTACTGTACTCTTTCATTAGATCTGTTTATACTTATATCAACTGTTTCTTTTTCAGCGGCTTTCACTTTTTCTTCTTTCCTTTTTTTTATTGGAGACATATTCAAATTTGGCAAAAGAGTGGTTGGACATTTCCAATGTACATGTGCTATTTTGTATTGTTTTAATTACAGAAATTGTGTGGTACAAAAAATATATTGGTAACACTTTACTTGAAGGGGTGTGCATAAGACTGACATGACAACTTCATAATCATGACATGATATATGTTATTATGAATATGAAGAAAGTTTATGCATGTTTATGACAACTGCCATTAAGTGTCATTCACTCAATTATGACATTTTTTTAATGCAAATATGACATTGTTTGAAATGTCTTTGTTATGACAACTTGACATTACCAAGGCAACATAAATTATCATAAATATGTCATAAACATGACATAGCAGATTAATAATCAAACTTAAGAAAGCACTCAGCTTTATTGGTTAAAATTACATTAAACTGTCATATGGTTGGCTTTGACATTGGCTGTCATGAGGCCATTATAATATGTCATGATTTTTTTTTTGACCTCAACTACAGTGGTAAACATTGAATTTCATTAACATGTTATTATGGCCTCATGACAGCCAATGTCAAAACTAACCACATGACAATTTAATATAATGTTAATAAAGCTTAGTAGTTTCTTAAGTTTGATAATTAATCTGCTATGACATATTTATGACAGGTTGTGCAGTCTTAGTAATGTCAAGTTGTCATGACAAAGACACTGACAGGTTATGATGTATTGGTTTATGTCAAGGTGTCATAACAAAGACATCTCAAACAATGTCATATTTGCTTGTCATAATTCAGCAAAAGACATTTAATGACAGTTATAAACATGCATAAAACCTCCTTCATATTTATGACATGTGTCATGTCATGATTATGAAGGTGTCACGCTAGTCTTATGAAAACACCTTCAAGTAAAGTGTTACCAAAATATTTGATGAATTATACAAGGCATATTTGGTTTATAGAAACTGACAAACTTCTGGTTAAAATCCACATCTGGTTTCATCTGATTACAGACATAAATGATTATGACATTTCTACAGATTTAGATATTGTCTCTGCTGCAAAACCATAGTAGTATCTTCATTCTGTTCTCCAAAAAAACAACCCAAACATCTTAACAACAAGATAGATTTACAACGGTAGCAAAACTGAGTTACACTTTATTTTAATGTTACATATATTACAACTTATTTACTACAGTATTGACAGTAAATCAAACACGATTACAAGTAGCCTTGATAACATTAAACCAAACATTTAGTAAGTACATGTTGTTAATTTATATTACCCAGCACTTATTAGAGTAATATTTAGTTTGACCATTGATATGACTGGTATATCTAGTGATATGACTGGTATATTGATATGACTGGTATATCTAGAGTTTGACCATTGATATGATGGAATTATCTAGTTACTCATTAAAATTGTATGTTTTCAGAAATTAACATGGCTTCTTCAAAATTCACATTTTTACAATGGATGTGTGTAATTTAAATTGTAGTACAAAACATCAAATTATAGTGAAGTTATGTTTACCACAGGCTTTATTTTACACATAAATCGAAAACCCCCATTATAAAAACCCATATTCCGATGTCATCCCTGCACAAATCTACAAGTACAAATAAATAAAAAAAAATTAAAAAATATATATCAAAGTACAAATGAAGCGACATATACTTTCTCATTTCCTTTCTTTTTAAATGAGGGTAAAATATGAGATTCATCCATTCAGTAAATGTACAAGTTATTGATTCGGACAGTGTAAATGCAGGGTTTGAGAGGCAGATATCCAAAGCATGCTTTGCTTTAAACCCTGAAGCTACATGAACAGAAGCAAATCCCAGCGCACACCTGAGCTTTACATCACTTCTGCAATTCTCACAGGCAGTATTGAGAAACAACCCCTTCATCTTGAAAGAGAAGTCAGAGACATGAGCAGAAAAAAAAAACTGGCAATTTGCTGCATGAAATTTGTGGTCAGGAGGCTTTATCACCATAGCCTCTATTTACGCTGGTATGAAATTTTACTCGCATCTGACACAGAGAATATGTTGCACATGTGTAGACACAAAAATATATTCATGATCCAAAGTTTTCACATCTGAACCACTTTCAAATGTGGTTTTAAATCAGATACATATCTGTCCTGCCTCCAAACACGTATCTCCGATTCCCCTTGCAATTCCAAGTCAACACAAGGTGAGGGCAACTGTTTGTCCTCACACTATAAATATAACTGTAACTCTAAATACTCTAATCTAACTCTAATGAATATAACTGTATTTTTTTTATTAAGGTGGAAATATATATATAGAATAGGGATGAGAACGGGCTGTACATTTCCACACCCCTAAACATGACGTGAAACAAAACAAACTGTGATTGGTGTCTTTACATGTCAGTCAAACAGCCTCTGACAGTCTTTCGCCAATGAAAGCTGACACGAGTCCAGACCTTCTGCCATCTGTCTGTGTGTATATATATATATATATATATATATATATATACACACACACACTGTGTTTTAATGCTTAGTTTAAATGTCTAATGTGCATAAACATATGTATGTAATGAATGATTGTAAATATATTGTTTCTATATAGATGCTGTCAATTTGTCCATATTGCATGTTTCAGCGTGGACAAGTTGGTATCAAGCATCATGAAATTCCACTGGCATAATTTGACTGACGTTGTCATGAGCGAGTGCTGTCCTTTCATAAAGCAATTGACTCTTAACAAAATGCAAGTAAGAGCATTTTACTTCACGGACACTTTTTGGCTCTTTACATGGAAGATCTCAAGCTATTATATGCACTCATGCTTGATTATATAAATATGCATGAGAGCATCTGCTAATTAGACAGAGATATGCTCTTTATGTATAACTAATTATAGTATAATTAGCCTTACATTAGTTGAACTATCTTGCTGAAGTAAAGAAATACATTATTAAAATTATATGACAAGTTACCAAGTGCCTCATAAATCTGCATTAACAACAGGCTTAGTATAAAATATTGTTTCACTTTTTGCTTAGATATATACGGAGGCGTATTGCATTCACTTGAAGAAAAAAATCTACTCTGTTTTTCTGAATTAATGAGTTAGTTTTTCATGAGAAAAAAAATTGCTCTGTTTTTCTGAATTAATGAGTTAATTTTTCATGAGAAAATATTTTTTTCTCTGTTTTTCTGAATTAATGAGTTAATTTTTCGTGAGAAAAAAAGTTTTTGCTCTGCTTTTTCTCAATTAACTCGTTAATTCAGAAAAACAGAGCAAAAAAAAAAATTCCATGAAAAATTAACTCGTTAATTCAGAAAAACAGAGCAAAAACTTTTTTTCTCATGAAAAATTAACTCATTAATTCAGAAAAACAGAGCAAATTTTTTTTCTCATTAAAAATGAACTCATTAATTCAGAAAAACAGAGTAGATTTTTTTTTCTTCAAGTGAATGCAATACGCCTCCGTAGATATATAAGAGTTTTCTGTTATATGTTTTTGCTGTTGTTTTCTGTTACATGTGTGTGTGTGTGCGTGTAAATTGTATCATAAACGATGAATTTGGCCTGAAGTAACAGAAAAAAACATGGCGTACCTAAGCTTGCATATACAGTATATGTATATATATGTATATATATATATATGTGTGTGTGTGTGTGTGTGTGTGTTTGTGAACTAAGCTTGGTTACACCATTCAGAAGTTTCTGTGCATAAAAGTAATAATTTCTTTACTGTCTGATTTATTTGACAGTCAGTTTTGCCGTTATATATGATCTGCACTGTTAATTAAAGATATTTTGACTTTGGCATTGTTGTGGCCCTGCAGTAAAACAGATGGCGACCCTAACAGGGTGTTTTTTAACCCCTTAAGTGTCACCCCCCCCCCCCTTTTTTTTGAATATAGATGAAAATGCACATTTCGAACTTAAATGGTTGTAATTCAAGAATGCTCTGGAATATAGACGTAAAAATGGTCTCGTTTTAAAGAAGACATTTGGCAGATTTTTGTAGAAGTGAAATAAATTAAGAATGTGAAACAGAAGAAAAGTTATAGAAGTTTGAGTTTATGAAAATGTACAATATAAAAAATTTAATTATTCATATTTTATATAAAATATATATTTTCAAAACCTGGCAACTCTAAAACTGCTAAAAAAACAAAGCCAGAAATCTGAATAAGTTGTGTTTCAAATTTTAGGTCGATATCGCAAAAAATGAGCTTTCAGTGAGATTTTGTTTGAGCGCAGTACCCAACTTTTTTACTAGGGCACAACCAGACTCCATTACTGCCCATATAAGGGCGCCCCCATTTCCATATGAAATAATAATTATTATAATTATAAAATAATTGAATGGAGGCTTTCTTTTGAACTCTTGGCACGAAAACAAACAGGTTTCTACCCTTCTTTCATGATTTTTCATGTTCATCACAATTTCAAAATAAAGGTTAGAGTATGAGTATGAAAGTCTGAAAGAGTATGAAAATATTCTGGTTGCAAATTGATAAATTACGTCTCCTCTGTATTATATTTTGAAAATCAATCGCCAAATATGAAAACTAGAGATTCTAAGCTTTCAAATGATATATAGTTTGTCAAGATTAGTTTAGGTTTAGTATAGGATAATACTGTTTTAAAAATGTAATGGATTTGGGCCCACCGGTGGGCCGTGACGCTTAAGGGGTTAAAGAAGAAGAAGAAAACAATGTTTTTAGTGATGCAGTGGCAAGTCTAATAAAAGACTGCATGAATACAGTAGCATAGAAAGTGTCCACTTTTCTCTTCCTTCATACAGTGCATCTTAACATCTTAGCATCTGAAGCACTTCATTATTACACATTTCAGTCCACCTCAAAGCTTAAAAACAGCTAGTTAAGTGTAGCTTCACAAGCTTCAAATTCCATCGATTTGTTAGTTTTGCGTCATCCGGCAGACTTTTGACAGCTCCAGGGCTTTTGAAAACTATAGATTGTACTTTCCTCACTTTTGTATCCCTGTCGGTCAGACTGACAGAAGGTTATTAACAAAACTCACTAGCGGTTTATCACTAGCCTGTTCAAATACCCACACTTATGGTCTCTGCACTTGACCACTTCAATGATGTTCAACAGGATGTATTTCCTGTGTTTGGCCTAAATGTTTAAGTGGGTGTGTGTTAGGGTTGGGTATCGAGAATCGAGTATCGGAATCGTTCAAAAGTTAAAATTTCGATTCCTAGTTTCGATATTCACAGTCCGCCGAGCGGAAGAAGAAACCGCTGAACAACACCAACGAAGAAGCGTCTACCGAAAGTGTTGACATAACCGCGCGAGTCGAACATGAGTACCTTACGTCGGCGATCCAAAGTGTGGCTTCACTTTTCTAAAAATAAGGAAATCTCGGCAAAATGCAAAATTTGTGACAAAAGGAGTATTTGTGACAGACGGAGTATTTCCTTCAGAAAGGATTATTTCCTTCCGAAAGACCGTTGGTTAGCAAGGTTAGCTAAACTTTTTTGACCCTGCCTCTTAAAAGAATCGGAATCGAGAATCGTTAGGAACCGGAATCGAAACAAGGAATCGGAATCGGAATCAGAATCGTTCAAATTCAAACGATACCCAACCCTAGTGTGTGTAGAAGTTTTGATTACCCGATGCAAAGGGATATTTGAAAAACGGTCAGATTGACAACCAGACACAACAACAAACGTGTCGCCAGTCAGCATTAGGCGGCGTATGACGGTAGAGGAGAGAAAACGAGCAAGAGGGAGATATGAAGAAAGACTGTAGAAAGAGAGATGTCTGAGAGACATTACAAATCTCATAAGATGATCACTGGAATTGATCTTCTAATTGTAGAAAAGCTTTCCAGCGATGGATAGCACAGACCTGAAAACTGACGTGGAGGTCGCTGTGAATCGCTCCATACGGTAGTAACACTGTTTTGAGTGTCATTGTTTGTCTGGAGCTGCTGTGCGGTTGGCAACTAACAACGAACTGTATATTCATTTATTGTGCTTCCTCGTAGTTTGTTTATTATCCTCGCTTTATTTTTCATGAACATTATTTCGTTGCGTTTCTGATACGATAAATAGACATCCACTCTTGCATTGTGTGTGTAACGGAGGGCAGTTAGTGAGAGTTGTGCAAGCTGACTGCTAGAGAATGCAGTGTTTACTGATTAGAGTCCTTGTGAGTGCCAGCGATCAGGGTTCGAGACCAACGGTTAGGATTGGAGGGTGAGCTTTGGAGGCGGAGCAATGAAAAGATGGGTGTGTTTGTTTGGGTTGATTTCAAATGTCAACAATTTTGAGAAATAACACTCTGTACCTTTAAGAACCAGATTTACTAACAGCTTGCTCCAGCGCAAACCCTTTTTTGGCGTTAAAAAAAATATTATCAGGATTTACTAAAGACACACAGTGAAATTATCGCTGAAAAGGTGTGGACGATTTTTTTTTTTTGTTTTTTGGCTATTTTATCGTTATTGCAAATTGATTTGTGAGAGTTTCTTTCAGACGCAAAATGTATGGGAGGAGAGTATTTAAATGAATCATGCAAGGTGATTTACTAAAGTTTGCTCTAGTCAAATTATTTCTGCCAAAAAAAGCATGTCTTACACCAGACACTAATTTGCGCTGCTCTCGGTAGATTGTGTTGGTCATTGTGAAAATGAAAAGTTGCTTGAAATCCGATATGACTGTATCTGATTTAATTTCACATATGGAAATGGCCCAAATCAGAATCTAAAAAAAAAAAAAAAAAAAAAAAAATGATTCCATGTGGTCTGTGCTGTTCACACATTTGAATAAATAAATAAATAAATAAATAAATAAATAAATAAATAAATACATAAATAAATAAATAAATAAATAAATAAATAAATAAATAAAACAGATCCGAGTCACACAATTTGGGATGTGGATAGAAATTAGCACAATAATTCGTTTAAAACATGATTTGTTTTGCTAATACAATTCAAGACTTTTTTACATGTTACATGTACTGTAGTTACTACATTAATAACATATTTATCCTTAACCACACCCTAATCCTAAACTTAACCCTATAGTAAGTGCATAGTTAATTATTATTACTCAAGTACTTAAATGTGTAATTACACTGTAACAACATGTACAATAACAAATTGACATAAAAAAAGAACACAACAATGTCCAGAAATCAATTGTAATAGCCCATCAAACAAATAATGTTCCCATTTGGTTATTTTCTTGGGAACCAAATAAGAACATTCCAGAAACATTCTCTTTATGTCATTTTTAGGTTTTATTTTTACAACAAAATGTAACCTAATTCAAATGTTTTACAGGAAAAAAATAAATAAATGCACACAGGAACAAAAAGGAATGTGAAAATATATTATATATTAAAACAAATATATTATTTACTACATGCCATTCTTTACTGCAGGTGCTTCTCCAGAATGCACTTTCTCCTCCCTCCCTTCTATGGAAAACTCTTTCTTGAATAAGTAGATAATTAATAATATACATGAGAGTAAATATTGTGATTTCAGAGAGATTTGGCACGTCTAGACTAATTGCAGAGAACGTGATGGTACTTAAACTTCTGTTGGAGTGTAGTTCTTACCTTGAACCACTCTCTCGAACACCAGTTTCTACCTTAACAACAGCTGCCAGTCCTGATAGTAAATTTAGCAAACTGAACAAGCTCTCCCTGAGGAATTCATATCATTCTTTTCCCTCGTTGTTCTCGCCGAGGCTTGCCAGTCAGCTAACACACCCAGCGCCCTTATTCTGCTTGACTGATTTTGGCAGGTTGTAACTTTGAAAGGTGAAAGAGTACAGCCCTAGACATGGCCAGCTGCCTCGCATTGCTGTTTCCTTTCCAAAATGGATATCTCACCATCCAGAGTCAGAACATACTTTATTAGAAAGAAAATACATTTCCTCAAACTCAGAAGAATGGCATCTCTGCGTTTCTATGGTCAGTTTGAATTACTAAATGATGTTAGGAGAATTATTTTGATTCAGTATTCAGTGGCCAAAGTGACACTGGTTAGATTGGCTCTTTTACTGCTTTGATATTATTTGAGAAGTTTCAGATTTGTCAGCATCTTTGATGAAACCTAATGGGAGAGATAGACAAGCCTCCTACTAGAAGCTGAAAGCAAGTCTTTGTCAGATGCTCCTGGACTATGAAGTGTAATATACTGTACACATCAAAGCCGATACTAATACCCCTTCTTTTCTTTGGTATTCCCACTTTGCTATGACATGGAGGCAAGGTGATCCTGGTGTGACTGGAAACTAGGACACGGATTTTCGCTCATCTATCCTTCCCTGCAAGAGGATTTCTCTTGCACCCACCACTGCAGTAAATGTTTGCAGTGCTGAAAACACATTTACTCAGTTCGAATGCTTTTTACTGCTCATTTCAGATTTCGTTTCTATTTTGAAGAGGAAGACAGGGACTATTTAATTCACTAAAAGTAAGAAGTTTTTCGACATAGCAGTCATGAAATCAAAATGAAGTGTGGTGACATGGTTGTATTAACCAAGATTTGTAACACCGTTGAGTGCATTAAGGACCAAAAATGGCCACATATTAAACATTGCCTAAAATATTATATATTATTATTATTTTCCACTTTTACCAAGTTAAATCTTTTAACCAGCATCAGTCCTCATCATAACTACCAAAAATGTATTCAATTTCAGGATTTTAACCCTTTAATTACCAGTTTTGTTTGCGAAACCATCGATTTGTATAAGAGGAAAAAACACAAAAATTCAGTTATTTTCAATAAACTAAATGCAAAGAGAAAACTTTAGATTTGGATTATCACAGTCCCACTTTGCAAAAAATCCCACTTGGCGTGTTAGAGACCAAAAATGGCCACCTATTAAACATTGCCTATTGCCTAAAATAAGGTGCATTTCCACCCATCATCTGGGCGTCATCTGGTGGAATACACTATATAATTCAAATATAATGCTTTTGCTTCAAAATGAAAGGATGTTTGTGCAAAAATCATGTTTCATGTATAACTGACAGCCTCAGATTTAAACAACGTTTTAATGGGTTTCAATGGGCCATTTTTGGTCTTTATGGTGCTGAGTGTTACTATTTGATCTACACAGTGTGTGTTATACATATTTTGCAAAATGGGATCACATTTTTTACATGTATCCAAAAAGTCACAATTTTGCCAAATGTCATACCATTTGCATTAAAACAGCCAAAATGGTCAAAGAAATTAAACTGCAAAAGACCAAAAATGTCCCTAATGCAGCATAAGGGTTAAAGGGATAGTTCACTTTGAAATAATGTGTACCTCAAGGGCATCCAAGATGTAGGTGTCTTTGTTTCCGTAGTATTTTCAGGTCAAAGCGTTCTTGTCTGTCAGTCATATAATGCAGGTCTATGGTCACTACTCGGAAATGTAAGTACACATTGATGGCCTAAGACACGAAACGAGCGGTTTATGTGAGAAAAACTAACAGTATTAAGTGATCTGAGGGCGCGGGCATTTTGTGGCTGTGGTAACATGAGGTAAAAACCATATAAATACTGTTCGTTTGACCTAAAAATATCAAAATTGAAACAGCTGCTGAAACAAAGACACCTACATCTTGGATGCCCTTGAGGTAAGCTAAAACATACCAAACATTAATTTCAAAGTGAACTATCCCTTTAACTTAGAGTAGAAATAAAGCACACTTTAGTACTCTAAAATGGCACTGAAACAACGTCTTGAACTCAACACCGATGTTACATATTCCTGAGTAAACATGATATTTTCTGAGGTTTTGTTTTGTTTATTTACCCAGCAATACAGTATGTGACATTGGGTTTATTTTATCCACCAGTAATTGGATTGAATGCAAAGCCGTTAGCGAAGAGTTTTTGATGGATGATTTACTCTGAAACTTGGGTTTATTTATTCTACTTTGCAATTTTCAAACCTTTAGTTGTTCTCATGCACCTAATTTAACCCCTTAAGTGTCACGGCCCACCGGTGGGCCCAAATCCATTACATTTTTAAAACAGTATTATCCTATACTAAACCTAAACTAATCTTGACAAACTATATATCATTTGAAAGCTTAGAATCTCTAGTTTTCATATTTGGTGATTGATTTTCAAAATATAATACAGAGGAGCCGTAATTTATCAATTTCATACTTTCATACTCATACTCTAACCTTTATTTTGAAATTGTGATGAACATGAAAAATCATGAAAGAAGGGTAGAAACCTGTTTGTTTTCATGCCAAGAGTTCAAAAGAAAGTCTCCATTCAATTATTTTATAATTATAATAATTATTATTTCATATGGAAATGGAGGCGCCCTTATATGGGCAGTAATGGAGTCTGGTTGTGCCCTAGTGAAAAAGTTTGGTACTGCGCCCAAACAAAATCTCACTGAAAGCTCATTTTTTGAGATATCAACCTAAAATTTGAAACACAACTTATTCAGATTTTTGGCTTTGATTTTTTAGCAGTTTTAGAGTTGCCAGGTTTTGAAAATATATATTTTATATAAAATATGAATAATTAAATTTTTTATATTGTACATTTTCATAAACTCAAACTTCTATAACTTTTCTTCTGTTTCACATTCTTAATTTATTTCACTTCTACAAAAATCTGCCAAATGTCTTCTTTAAAACGAGACCATTTTTACGTCTATATTCCAGCGCATTCTTGAATTACAACCATTTAAGTTCGAAATGTGCATTTTCATCTAAATCCAAAAAGGGGGGGGGGGGTGACACTTAAGGGGTTAAACTTGAATACCACCAATTTGAATGACTTAATTGAATTTACATAAATTTGTCCACAACAATCTTAACAGCTAAAAAACACGAGTTTTGCTGTTATTATCAAGGTAACCTTGTGCAGAATGCTTCAGGCATTACATTTTTAATTTCGAATGATTAATTTTACTGCCATTCAGGCAGTAAAAGTTGCAAACAGAAATGCCTTGCGCCCTTCGGAATACTTCAAGTGCCATGTCTTTCAGCTGGAGTTAGCCAAAGATTTTTAAAACATCATAGTAAAATTTGACATCACAGGAATAAAATATGCAATGGGTGAAAATATGAAAGAATATGCTGGACGTAATTGAGTCCAGCATGGGCATGGGTCTGTAGAACAGGATTTTAGAGAAACGGTTGCTTGTGACTAATAGTTATACTCTCTGTGTGCACAGGATTACTACCACCGCCGCCTGCATGATGGACTTACGCAGATACCCACTAGATGAGCAGAACTGCACACTGGAAATCGAGAGCTGTGAGTGTCCTGTGAGACTTTCTCTCCACTAATTACTCATTTGCATGTGATAAAAATAATAAAAAGCATATATATTTGTGTGTGTGTAGTGTAAAAAATAAGTACATCCCATGGAAATTGTTGGTTGCCATGCTACACTGCTAGTATGAGGTTCTTCTCATGAAAAGCTGTCTGCTGTTACTATGGCCAAACAACTATATCTTTGATTTGTCTGTCCAGAGCACATTACTATAGGTCTGATCATTTTTCCTATTTCAAATAATTAGAAGATATTTTTAAATTCCTTGCCCGAATCATAGGCATCCACAACCATTTTTTTTTTTTTTTTTTTGAAGGCCTCACAATACTCTTTAGATCAGGGGTGCCGACCCCTGCTTCTGCACAGTTCAACTACAACCCTAATTAAATACACCTGCCCTTAATTTCCAAGTTACCCTGAAGACCTTAAAGGAGTAGTTCACTTTAAAAAAAAAAAAAAAAAAAAAACTTTTGCTGATAATTTACTCACCCCCATGTCATCCAAGATGTCCACGTCTTTCTTTCTTCAGTCGAAAAGAAATTAAGGTTTTGGATGAAAACATTGCAGGATTTTCTCCATATAATGGACTTCATTGGGAACCAAACGGTTCAAGGTCCAAATGAGAGTTTCAGTGCAGCTTCAAAGGGCTTTTACACCATACAATGAAAAAGGGTTTTATCTAGGACCCTTTGAGTCATGACTCGAAAAAAGTTTTGTTCATTTTTATGAAAGAGTTTGAACAGGAGAGTCACGAACGCTCATCACAGAACAGAGCAAGGAGAGTGCTTAAAACTTAAACTTTTTTTATTTATTTTTTAAATGAGCGACCGTTTCGCTTGATAAGACCCCTATTCATCACTTGGTGACGTTTAAAGCCCTTTGAAGCTGCACTGAAACTCTCATTTAGACCTTGAACCATTTGGTTCCCATTGAAGTCCATTATATGGAGAAAATCCTGGAATGTTTTCGTCAAAAATCTTAATTTCTTTTCGACTGAAGAAAGACATGGACATCTTGGATGGCATGGGGGTGAGTAAATTATCCGTAAAAGTTTTTCCAAAAGTGACACAACGCGGAGTAGGGATACAGAACTTCCGGTCAACAGTATTTCTTGATAAGGATTTAGATTATCATCCCTAATGTCTAAACCACCTGAGGTAGACTGGGCACGAGCTATGAGGTTGTGAAACGAATGTGTTTGCTCCTGTTGAAGCTATACGTTTTTTTGAAATCAACCTTGTTTAAAGAAAAACATGTTTTATCCGCGATCTTATTGGCGAATGGCTAGAGCTACCAGCGGCTGTTGTTGTAGTGTGCCGGGTTGCTCTGCATCAGGATGTAGACAGCCATACCTCAGCTTTCACGCTTTCCAACTTGAGAGTTTTAATTTATTATCCGAACCACATCATCATATGTGACTTCAGGCAGGTTGCGGAGAGATTTGGTCCAGCGATATCTATCGGACTCCACCATTGTAAAGAACTAACCGGAAGAGCCGTATCCCTACCAAAAGACGTACTTCCGGTCTTCAATTTTTTTGTGACATAGGCCTATTGTTTGATTAGGGTTAGAGATAAACTGTGTTGGACAGTCGATCGGCAGGAGCAGGCTTTAGATCGTGGCTTGATGACACCACACACCTCGATAGCAAAGGAAACACCAGACACCAGACACTAGATATGAGAGGTTTAAATAGGATGGGTTCCACTTGCACTCTCTAAGCTGATTCATATATCACATTGCATAAGTATTCAGACCCTTAACTCTGTACTTAGTTGAAGGACTTTTTTAACAGCGATTACAGCCTTTTAGAATAAAGTCTTTTTGGTTATAATGTGACATGCCTTGCACACCTGGATCTCTGCCATTATTTCCCGGAGATCCTCTTAAAGCTCTGTCAGGTTGGATGGGGACTGTCGGTGGACAGCAATTTTTAGGTTTATCTGGAGATGTTTGATTAAATTTATGTCACACAAGAACATTCACAGAATCATCCCTAATCCACTATTACATTGTCTTGACTATGTGTTGCCCTCATTGTCCTGTTGGAAGGTAAACCTTTGGCCAAGTCTGAGGTCCCGAGTGATGTGAACCAGATTTTAGTTATGGATATATTTGTATTTTGTTGCATTCAGCTTTCTTTCTACCATGAACAGTCCCTTAAGCCCTGAAAAAAAAACAAAAAAAAAAACAATCTTTTCGTCCGGCCACTGTGTTTGTAGTCTTCCCTTGATCTGTGTCTTGACACTGAGCCCTGCAAGCAGTTCCCTTGACCTCATGGTTTAGTTGTTGCTCTGAGATGCATTTTCATGAAGTGCATATTGATGTACGAAAAAAAATAAAGCATTTAGCATGAGGTTGCAACATGCAAATGAAGCGAGTGAGTGAAGGGATGCGAGTTTGTGTGTCAACTTGCCGTCAGGGAGATGACAGAGCGAGAAAGCGCAGATATTCAAGATATTTGAGTATTTTAACAACCCTACATTGCACTTAGTTTCTTATTTCAAATGCCTTTTTAAAATACAATTAACAAATGCATACTGTATATTATATATAGAATTCAACCCACCAACGTGACTAGTAGGGGTGACTGTGTTTCACTGAAATCCACCCACATTTAGCAAGTGTTAATGTCAAGGCCTACTGTAGTTAGACATTAGACAACTGTGTGGGATAAAAGGACAGCATGCAATGTGTGCGCCATGTTCACAATTTCTAAAGTCAATTGATAGTGTGTGGAAAAGACCAAAATGTATGTAGAGTTCCCTTTCGAGGGAACTCGCGCTGCGTCGGAAACGACTCTTTGGGGAACGCCTCCAGCGTGATAGTGTCAGAAGCTTGTGTGGAACTAGTCCATTCTCGATTGGTGTTGCATCACATGTGACGGCATACATGGAAGTTTCAAAGAGACGCTGGCACACAACAGTGTTAGTGCTCTTCAGCAAGCGTTCAATCTTATTTGGTGTTGTTTGTCCTACTATGAAAGCTTTCTCCCTTATTTAATAAAAAAAAGAGAAAGAAAAATACTAATTGTTGACTTCCTTTGTGGTGGTCAGAGGATGAGGCCTGTCGTCCAAACACGGAATCCTGTGTGGGACCTGGCAGTTGTTCTTGAGGGGTTATCCCTGGCACACTTTGGACTCAATTGACGAGGTGTCGGACAAGTTTCTCGCTTTCATTGGCTGTCTTTACACTGCAGGACTTGATGCTCAAATCCGATTTCCTGACTACATCCGATTTTTTTTGACAACCCGCTTACATCATCTTTTAAAAGTGACCCGTATCCTATTTTTGCATTTACACTATGCACTATAAACTGGTGAAACTACCAAATGTGGACGTTCTGACCCGGAAAATTAAGTAAAACAGCACGAAATTCAATGGATGTAGATGCGAATAAAATTATCCAGTGTTTTTAGGGCCCGAGCACTAACAGTGCGAGGACCCTATTGAAACTGTTAGGGTTATTTTTATTTTATTTTTATTTTTTTCTGCAAAGTAAGCGCCATTTTCGGGGCCGCAACATGCTCAAAAACTCACCAAATTTGGCACGCATGTCAGGACTGGTGAAAAATGTCGTATTTTGTGGGTTTCGCGGATGGGCGTGGCAAAATGTCACTCTAGCGCCACCTAGAAAATTGGAAAAAACTAGCCCCTCGTCCACGTTCAACCTACATGCACAAAATTGGGTGGGGACGTGTATCATATCAAGACGCACAAAAAAGCCTCAAGAACCCATACCCTAAACTCAACAGGAAGTCCGCCATTTGGCGGCAATTTTTGGACGATTTACACACTCCGTACTTTAACGAACTCCTCCTAGGGATTTAGTCGGATCAACTTCAAATTTCTGCTGTGCCTTTTAAAGGCATTGACGATGTAAAGTTGTGCTATCTGCGCGTTTTCGTCGATGGGCGTGTCCGTGGCGTCGAAGATTCGCCATGAAACAGGAAGTTGTAGTAACTTGGCTGTAAATGCCCAGATCTGCACAAAATTTTACACATTTGACAAGAGTCCCGCCCTGAACAAATCTACATGTCGACATTCACCAACAGTCATAGCGCCACCTGCTGGCAACAGGAAGTGACCTTTAATGAAGCGTAGTAAATTCACAGCCGCACCGGCTGAGCTCCAGAATATGCAACGCGGCCGCCTCACAACCCGACGCGCTACAGGTGCGAGGGCCCGCCCATCGCTGCTTGCAGCTTTAATTCTTTCCACAATATTTTTGAAAAGTCGTCAAAACATTGGTCTCGTACGGCGGAGAAAAAGAGGAGAGCCCTTGTTGGCACTGTAGACACGAGCACTTAAAACCCAACCTCGCCATATCTCGTGAAATGTCTTCAAATACGGATATATTTCTGTAACAACCCTGCATTTTTACCTGCACTCTTCGCCCCAAACACTCAAAAGACATGAAACCTCCGCATTGCCTACACTGTGTGCATCCTTTTTCTTCCATCGGGCCTATAATCGCGCACTTTTTTAATGACGTCCGACTCGCATTTACTGGGGAATATCCGATTTGTCTGCTTACATGGCACACGCAAATGCACGTATCCGATTCATATCTGATTTATCACCACAAATGAGTGAGGCCTGAATCCGATCTGGAAAAAACTTTTGGGATTTTGGATTTGGGACACTTGAAACATGCAGTGTAAATGGGGCCAAAGTGGTCTTCCTGCTAGCCATTACGTCCCTTGAAATCTGTTGCTCCCTCTTGCATCGAGTTCACTCCTTGGAGGGTAAAGGCCATTCTTCACCCTAGGCCAGGCTACGTGCCCAAGGTGCCATCTAATGTGGCATGGTCAGTTATCCTGCTGGCCTTTTATCCTCCACCACCTGTCGACTGACTGGGAAAGGCTATACCCTACTATGCCCTGTCTGGGCCTTGGAGGCCTATTGCGGAGGTCCTCAGGTTGGAAGAATTCGGACCAGCTATTTGTGTGTTTCGGGTCACCTAAGAAGGGTTCCCCCACCTCTAAGCAGTCAGATGGTGGATAATGGAGGCTATTTCTTCAGCGTATTTTTACCCTCGCCTCTCCTGAAAAGAGCGGAGATTGGACTAGGTCCAATCATGCTTTAGATGCTGTCACGCTAGAGACGTTCCCCAAAGTTCTTCGACGCAGCGTCAGGGAACAAGGGTTACAGTCCTAATCCGAGGCTTTTTTTTTTACTTGTTGAGATCGATGGTATCAAACCTCATTGTCTTTTGCATGTCTTATGACTGACTGTGACAATCCAAGTTTGCTAAAGTGTTGACAGAGGTGGAGTATAAAAGGTCACAACAGCAATGTTTCTCTAATGAGATGCGTTAAGATGAGCTCTGATCAGTAATATTAAAGAATCATTCCTTGATTGACAATTGACTTCCATCAGAAAAAAGTAAGAATATAAAGATAAACATAAATAGTTTCAAGTATTAGATATTTTCAAACAAATTGACACAAGCAAATATGTCCTTGACTAATTCATATCGAATTCTAAGGGTTCTTTTTTTTCGAGTAGAAACACATCTGTGGTGTGAGCACAGTGTGTGCGCATGCTACCTTAATTAGGATGACCTTCATCTCCATAAAGCCAAGAGATAAAGAGAGCCAGTCAGCATTCATGCTACACACCGCCATGAGCAGAAAAGGCCTAATCAAATCTAATTGTGACTCTATATATGCAGTGTACACTGGGAAATCAGTGGAAATCCAGCAGTAATCCTCCAGTGTCTACTGTTACGCATGGTCCATTGGCTGCTGTCATTAAAGCAGAAAGATAGAAAGCTGAGAGCTAGAGGAGATCAGAAGAGGGCATGTGTACACACTTGCTAATTGTGCTCTTGTGAACTCCAACACATTGGCTGCATTGTAGAGAAGAGCTACTTGTTTTATTATGGTTTCCACCATAAGAGCTTGAAGAACTGCAATGTGATGTCTTAACTGGGAAATCTTTCTTTCGAGAAATGGCATTCTGTATTGTCATGTATTGACATCCTGTCAGCGAGCATAATGTGTCTATAACCTCAAATCCTGTGGGGATCCTATGATCTTTTGCCTAATTGGTTTTACCTTTTTCTTTCAGGAGCTCTGTTTCAGAAGTTTTTCGCAAGATTTACTTTCTTTCAAGTGAACTCCACAGAGGTTTCTGGGAACACAGTGTGTGCTGAGAGCATCAGCTATACTCTAACATTACCTACAGCAATGTCAAGGTCATGGGTTCATTTCCCTTGGAGCACATATTGATGAATGCATACTGGATCCACAGCAAGACATTTTTGCAAAAATAGTAAGTGGGGTTAGGTAGCCAGGTCATCCTCTGATGGGACTCCCAACAGTCTATTCATGCACAATCTGATGGATATTGCACACAAAATAGAAATAGCTGACTGAATTGGTCAGTTCCAACCTTACTAGTAGGTGTTATGCAACGCTAACTCAGAGCGTGCAAGATTTTACTGGTCGGATTATTCTTTTTTTCAGGTTAGTTGCATGAAATATGTGGCCTGCTCCATCATTCTGAAAGTTTTGACCAATAAATCCCGGGTTGTTGATCTGGTACATATGGATTCATAATATACCAGATGTGGGTCGGATCTGGACCGTCACTAAGGGGCCCTGTTTTAACCATCTAATCGTATGGTCTAAAGCAGGGGTTCTCAACTTAAAGGGCACCTATTATGGAAAATTCACTTTTACATGGTGTTTGAACATAAATGTGTGTTGGCAGTGTGTGAGCAAAACCACCTAGAATGATAAAAATCCACCCAGTGTTTTTTTTTTACAATCTCAATAAATCATATGCACTGTCTCAGAACGAGCTGTTCTGAGATTCAGCTCTTTGTGACGTAGAAAGTGAGACAGGGGTTTGATTGACAGTGTGGCTGTGGCCTAAACCCCTCCCTCGGTGATCTGTACACATCATCCTCCATTGTTTCAACGACAGCCGGTAATGTCTCTTGGAAACATAACTTAAGTGTTCTGTCGTGGACTCGTGGGTTAATCCTGTTGTTGTGGCTTAAAAGTTAATCCTCAAGTGTGGATCGTCATCTACTGTTTGCGATCCACCGTCACCTCCAGTAACAGTAAGTGTGTTTTATGATTTTTGAGCAAATAGTCTTTTCAGTCGACGTCAGCCAATTCAACAACAAATGCGTCTAAAGTTGTTGTCGTCGTAGGATGTCTGTGCATATAATTTAAACCTTGTTTGTATAGTGTGTAACCACACGTTTATAAATATATATATTTTTAAAGATATTGTATTAAAAACCGCATATATGTTCTTGTTCTGTAAGTTAGCCATCTTCTCACATTTGCCACAGAAGCACCTGTATGACAAGTAAACATGACGGCACAGGTCCCTCACATAAATGTAATTTCGCTTGTAAGTTACGTAGCAAACTTTATCACAGAATGTGTATGTAACGTTAGTTTAAAAAAAATGCGCCAGCGTTAGTGTTTGTGTGTCTGTGTGTGTGTGTGTGTTGCTCCACCATACATACAAAAAGGACGCGATTACAACGCTAAAGTACATAAATGTATCAAATAACCATACCGAGACGTACTGGTCCATTCTCATTTGTGTTTATTCTGCCGGAGTCTCTTCGTACTATTTATATATTCCGATTCAAACATACGCTGAATGACAGACAAAATAGCGCGTCTCTCACTCTCCCCTTCTGCTTACCGACTGCCATAGGTATCAAGTTACGCCCTCATCCAAAGGCAGGACGGGGGTATGCAGCTCATTTGCATTAAAGTGGTATGCCTCAAAACAGGTCATTTTCAAACAGGCCCCAAAATGACATTTTCAAATGGTTATAATAAATTAACTGTGGGGTATTTTGAGCTGAAACTTGACAAATACATTCTGGGGACAACCGAGACCAATATTACATCTTGTAAAAAGGGGCATAATAGGTGCCCTTTAAGTCCAAGCGACCCACTGCTCTGCATATTGTGGATGTCTCCCTTATTTAACACACCAGATTCAGATCCTCAGCCTATTAGGATAGACATAGAGTCATTTAAGATCAAGATTCATTTACTAGATGAGAAAAATGCCATAAATATTATGTCTTGTTTTTGGGCTAAATAAATCAAAATTAAGTGAATTGTTAAGAAAAATATCTGCCCGGAAAAAAAAAATTCAACACAGAAACACAATTATTGTTCTTACCCCATTGGCAGATAATTTAGCTTGTTCCAGAAAACAATATATAATAGCATTGTACAAATGCATCTTGATTTAAGGATCTTTAGATATTTGGACTAGAAACTAGACAAAAAAAATACTAAACAAGAAAAGCAGTGAAATAATTGTGTTTGACGTGACAGTTTGAGATTTGTTTAAGTTGGTGTGTATTTCTGAGATTGTGTTTGTAGTTGTGAGAAAAACTGTAACAATGCTTTGTTCATTATAGTGGACATGGAAATTGGAAATCACCTCAAAGGGCACAAAATGCATCATCATTAGTGTAAACAGGAAGCCCACAAGTTGCCGCATACACATTTTTCCTGCAGCTCTAATTGGAAAGGTGGGGTGTTAGTAGAAACAGTGCAGATGTTTGCAAAACACATTGCAGGTCACAAAAAATAGATGGCCAAGATTACGCATTCTGTGTTTCTAGGAATTTCTGTGCAACTCCCACTCCATCACAGTATTTTAGTGTGCTGCCAGACAGCTGTTGGCTGTTCTGTGTAGGTCTTGAGAAAATGTCATGCATGGAGAAATGAACTGCGTATTTGCCCCAAAGATAGCTATAAAACGAATATTTGCCATGACACATAACCGGATGCAACTCTATAAAAGGGACAATAAAAAAGGAGCTGCCACACAAATCCATCCACCCACTAGGTCACAGCAGAAAGATGCAGATATTGTAGCAGCATGGGTATTATAAATCAACGCTGAGAACTGAGAATGACGCATAATCCATAGATCAACATGTGAACAACAAAGGCCTAATAGTACTTCATTGGCAGTTGAGTAATGAGTCATCTTTATGCTACTGTAAGTCCTAAACCACATCACAGTGGTTCAAAAGCACTTTGACTCCAAGGAGCCCCTTCTACCACAATAATAATCCCTAGTTTTGTTTTCAAAATTTGTTTCTATGGGCTCCTCCTACTTTCTGAAAAGCAAAAAAAAATATATATATATATATAATTAAATGTATTAACCCTATAAACCGAACCTCCTCCCCCAATTTTTTATACTGTAAAATGTCAAAATATCATTCCGCTCAGATAGGCATGTGTCATATATCATTTGAAAGGTCCTACTGAATAGAATACAACAAGCATAACAGTTTTGGGCTTTGAAATTTACGTTATTTTTTTTGTTCGCGAAATAACATAATCCATTTGGTCAATCACAAGATATTTCATAAGAACAACAATTTTAAAAATGCCTTCCGGGTGTCAAGGGTACCTTGGTTCCAAATGCTATAAATGTTGATAACTTTATGCTCACATGTAAAGAATTGTCCTCCTACATTATTTACTTCCTGAGTTATGGCATGGCAAATAAGAAACATATGTAAAATTTCCCTTAAGTAAATTTTGGCTGTTGTTATTGTTGTTGTCTTTTATCAGTTTCTCAGCATGAGAATGTCCAAATGTAATGATTTATCCCCCTAAATATTTAAAGTTTTCTATCAAACTACACCTACAGTACCTTTTGACTCTCCTTGCAATAGTTTTGTAGTTATTAGTCTTTACGTTTGTGCATGTCACTCAGCAATCAAAAAATGCCTTCAGGGCTTAAAAGGTTCATTCATTTATTGTATTTGAATACATTATTAAATTCTCAATTAAATAGCTCAATGGACTTTTACTAATTAAAAAACTTCAGTGTTTTTTCACCCTCTGTCTAAACACTCTGTTTTAGTTTCATTTCTTTAAAACCCTGCTTCTGAAAAGCTGTTTTCTGCTCGGATTACTCTTTCGGCCCCTGTCTGCTGTGATCAGTTTATCACTTAGAGCGTGTGGTGCTGTAAATACTACTGTAAATCCGCTAACTATAGCGCCTGTTTTATCAGTTTGAGCCACGGGTCCAAAAATTTGACAGTCGAGAAGAACTCGCTGATTGACCCAAACCACCTTCACAAGCATGACTTAGCAGGACGTTTGTTGTTTTTATCCTCCACAGATCTCATTTCTCTACAGTACACCATCGCATCTAACACAGCCTCATCCCAAAAAGTCATATAACTGACGTTTTGGGACGTATTTTGACCATACGTCAATATCCGCCTTTTTAGGGCCCCCTTAAACGTCGGTAGATGGCGATCCCGGGCCGTCATACAACTGACGCTTTACCTTTAACGTCAGTTAGGTGACGGGTTAGGTTTTAGGTTTAGGTATGGTAGAGTTAGGATCCCATAACCTCATCTACCGACGTTTAAGGGGGCCCTAAAAAGGCGAATATTGACGTATGGTCAAAAGACGTCCCAAAACGTCAGTTATATGACGTCTTGGGATGAGACCGGGTTGTCGCATCAGATTGCAAGGTTCAGGAAGCAGGAATCATTAGGGGGAAAAAAATGTGTGAATGAGGGGAATCCGTCTAGCAGGATACACAATTTTACTCAACATACACGGGCCCCAGCATGTACCGTTGAGGCACCATTTGCCGAAAGCACAATGTCATCGATGTTTGCCGAGGCATGACTTGTATGTTCCAAAAGTCTTTATGCGTGGACCACAAATGAGTAGATCGTTGTAACTCTTACACAGATGGTCTGCTGTTGTCCGAAGTGCCAGATGCAGTGAAGCTGACAGAACAGATTATTGAGCGAGGAGAAGCAAGAGAATGCGCTTTAACACGATTTTCCATTGGGCTCGTCTCTGTTTCTTGACCAAGACGGTGAGAGATGGGCAACTAGAATCTTCTCAACTGCTGTCATCTCTAAATGCCCCTGTTCTACTAAACCAGAAGTTGCGGTTAGTTCAGAGGTAGCAGGGTTTGTCTCATGTATTGAGAAAGGCTGCTTCTGTAATGGAGCACCAGTACACGTACACAAATCCTGTTCATCAGAAAAAAGGGGAATCCACTACATTTGGTAATAAAAGGAAAAGGAATTCTTGTCTATTACTCAAGAAAATTACAAAATGTATATTATAAGACATTATGAATGCCATTGTGCATTGGAGGCTAAAGTGAAATTGAACTGAAATTCATTATACGATGCATGTGCTTGTTTAGCCGTTGCCTTTATAGATGTTTAAGAGAGCTTCAGTTCAAGGATCAATGTAAAGTGTGTGAAGTGTCATTCTGCCAGATGCCGATCGTTACCTAGACTGATGGCAGAACAGTAACACCGGGGCACAAGAGACGGACAGGTTAAGCTCCTTATTGAGAACTGATCCCTCTCTGTTCTCTTGTGCTCGTCTGCCTAGACATCCGCTTAATTGGAGACGATGTTGGAAGAGAGTGTCCTGGCAAACTGATCTCATTAGGAACTTTCTTGTTGTCATGTTGAGGTTACAATTAAAGCAATAATAGATATCACCAGAGATAGTGATACGAGTACATGGTTGTACACCGATCTAAGCATATGTAGCTTCGAATGACGTTTAAAGTCCTTTGGCATTCGTGCAATTTGGATTATTTTTTTTTTTTTTTTTTTTTTGGTTTACATTGGCAAATCATATTTGATGGTGAATTTCATTTTTTAAGATTGAAAGCCTATGATAAAAGAGTTGAAGAGTTTCCAATCTAATTGTAATGTGTTACCTTCATATGACAAAAAGAAAATGTTTCGAAAAAAAATCGATACGTTGGAAATAAATATGCCCATTTTGAAATAATACTATGATATGCTTGAAAAAAAATCGAATGATACGTTTTTATAATTCTGTCTAAAATACTATCTTTATATGAGGAAAAAATCGTTCGAAAAGTCACTAATTTGTCCACAACCCGTTTAAAGTTTATTTTGTGATATTGATTGGTTGACTGTACTGTAAGGATCACCCATTGGCCCAACGACAGAATCCAATGGCATTGGCAAAGGAATTATTCTTAACCTGACTCCAATTTTAAATGATTTTCAAATTCAGCCTGAGATAATTATTTAGTTCTGTTTACATTTGGATATTTGATTATTCTTGTATTCCATAGTTTGCTTGATCATGGGGCAAACCAACCCGATCTCACGGGAATTCGTACGAATTTTACGAGGTGGCTAATTCGTAACAATTCGTACGACCTCACTTGTACGAATTAGTACGAATTTGTTAAATCGTACATATTTTACGGATTAGCCAATTCGTATGAGTTCGTACGCATGACCTACCCCTGACCCCGCCTTAAACATAACCGTCACATGGGTTTAGACAAATCCTACAAATTCGTACGAGTGAGGTCGTATTTAGTTTGCTTGATCATGGGGCAAACCAACCCGATCTCACGGGAATTCGTACGAATTTTACGAGGTGGCTAATTCGTAACAATTCGTACGACCTCACTTGTACGAATTAGTATGATTTTGTTAAATCGTACATATTTTACGGATTAGCCAATTCGTATGAATTCGTACGCATGACCTACCCCTGACCCCGCCTTAAACATAACCGTCACATGGGTTTAGACAAATCGTACAAATTCGTACGAGTGAGGTCGTATTTAGTTTGCTTGATCATGGGGCAAACCAACCCGATCTCACAGGAATTCGTACGAATTTTACGAGGTGGCTAATTCGTAACAATTCGTACAACCTCACTCGTACGAATTAGTACGATTTTGCTAAATCGTACATATTTTACGAATTAGCCAGTTCGTATGAATTCGTACGAATGACCTACCCCTGACCCCGCCCCTAAACATAACCGTCACATGGGTTTAGACAAAATGTTACAAATTCGTACGAGTGAGGTCGTATTTAGTTTGATTGATCATGGGGCAAACCAACCCGATGTCACGGGAATTCGTACAAATTTTACGAGGTGGCTAATTCGTAACAATTCGTACGACCTCACTCGTACGAATTAGTACGATTTTGCTAAATCGTACATATTTTACGAATTAGCCAGTTCGTATGAATTCGTACGAATGACCTACCCCTGACCCCGCCCCTAAACATAACCGTCACATGGGTTTAGACAAATCGTACAAATTCGTACGAGTGAGGTCGTATGAATTAGTACGAATTAGCCACTTTTGAATCACTCGTGCGAATTCGTACGAATTGGTCATGAGATAGGGTAGGGCAAACACATAGGAAAACAGGTTTGGTATGGCCCATGGGTAAAGTTTGTTCTGAGCTTTTCTCTCCAGATTAGTGGGTTTGTAGTTGTGTGTCATGTTGTCTGTTTTTGTGAGAAATGTTGTTGAATTCAAACCAGCCATATAAATCATTATCCCACTTTACACATGGCTGCTTGCTAAATAAATCAAATGAATTGGACGTTAAAGTATATTTGAGTTATGTAAGAAGTAAGTAGCTGCAGTGCTCAGGTTGATCTTAAATATTTTTGTGACACAGAACAAAGAAATAGGGGATGGGTAAAGCTTGTCCTTTTCATAGAGGTGACTTAACATAGTGTTTGACTTTTGATGGTCTAATCTCATTTTACCAGGCCTCTACATATTACTCAAATGTTCTGCACTGCTGAAGCACAGCATATGGAGCCAGGTAGCCGTCAGAACCAATTCTTGAACTGCATATCTCCTCTGGTGTATAAAGAGGTTTTCCTATATAGATGTGTTGTTTTGACCTCTCCTGCTCTGTGTTTGTGCAAAGATTAGGAGATGATGTGTGAATTTAGGGACACTTTTAATTGAACGTTAGAAAAACTTTCTGCTGAGGCACACGTGCATTACTGGAGACGTTCCCACTTTAGATCTGTTTTCTTTTTTTGTTAAATGCGCTAGTAGACGATTCTACAACATGAATTGGAAAGTATAGCTACGAGGCCTTTTGCTCCTTTAGTCTCACCCTGCCACTTAGGGGTGAGGGTTTTATCCTCTTTTAAGGGATGACTGGCTTTTTAAGAATTGTCATGTAGTTCAGACACAGTAAAGTGCATCCTAACTTCAGGTTATTTATGTTTAATCCTTATTAATATCCATAATGCTTTAATGAGGGGCATTTTTTTATGCAAATATGAGAAATTTAAGCAAATTTCAAAGCGGGACTGTTTTAAGATCCCAGAAACCTTTATAAAACTTTGTGGGCTTGCCTAAAGAAGCATTTTTAGGCATTATAGGCACACTTGACACAAAGGCTGAAAAATCGGTCAAAAATTCCTTTATTTATGTAACTTCCAAGGCAGTTTTACATGCATCCATGTGTAAAAGGCATTCCATAATCAATTGTCTTAAGTGGATATAGTTATAGTAAATATAGTTTGTTTTTTTTTTTCCAATACTGAGTTTTAAAACAGCTCAGACTTATTAAAACGACTATTTTACCCACACTGTAAAAATATTGTTGGTTTAACTTAAAAAAAAAAATAAACGTAAAAAACAGAATCAATGACATAAACTTCATCAAATATGAGACCAATTCAAATGTTGCTGTAAAACAGCTCTAAAAAGATAACATTGTTGTTATTCAGCTCGAGTCAGTTCAAGTTTTGTTCTCATTTGGAAGTGTCACACTGTAAAAAAAAAAATATTGTTGGTTTAACTTAAAAAAAATAAGTAACCTGGTTGTCTTAAAACTTTAAGTTCATTGAAATTGAAAAATTGAGTCAATACAATGAAGGAGATTGATTTTTATAATCAGAAACTCAAAATGTTATGTTATCTGAACCACGTAAATTATCTAAGTTGATTTGAAAAAACGTTATAACCAATCATGATTTTTTTTTTTTTTTACAGTGCATCACTTTTGTGACCATTATGTGCACTGTTTTTTTATTCTTATTAGATCATTGCATAAAATTAGTAATATTAGTAATGTTATTGATTTGACTGCACTGCACTCTAAAAAATATATTTTCATGATTTGTGATCACAACATTTTTTCTTTTGTCAAATCAACTTAAATAATTTATGTAGTTCAGATAGCATAATATTTTGAGTTTCTGGTGATTAAATCAATCTCCTTCATTGGATTAACTCAATTTTTCAATTTCAATGAACTTAAAATTTTAAGGCAACCAGGTTACTTTTTTTTTTTTAAGTTAAACCAACAATATTTTTTTTACAGTGTGAGAACTTCCAAATGAGAACAAAACTTGAACTGACTCGAGCTGAGTAACAACAATGTTATCTTTTTACAGCAACATTTGAATTGGTCTCATATTTGATGAAGTTTATGTCATTGATTCTGTTTTTTACTCTTCGTTTTATTACTGTGGAGATGCTTTAAAACAATCTGTTTTGTATATAATGTGACTTTACTTGACTGAGTAGCCTGTTGACAGCAAACTTAATTGAAATCAATTTTTGATTTCTTTTACAGTATGTGCTAATCCGCCACTTACGAGGTTCCATTTCGGTTAGGGATCCTTCTAACCGAAATGGAACAACTTGCTTTTTAACACTATTCCTCTTCCTCGTTCTCATCCTGGAGCTCCTGTGCATGTGGGTTCACGGCTACCGGAGCGAGTGATGTAAGAGCCCTGACAGGAATGTTGGCAAAAGCTAATTTGCAAAGTCAGGCTCAGTGACATAGAAACAATGGAGTTAAGTGGCTTTAAATGGCCCAACCAACCACACAAATGCCATTATTCCTTGCAAAATAATATGAAGTCATGTTTGTGTGATGTAATGGTCATTTTACCAGGGAAAAGACCACTAAAATGGTCATTTTAATCCTTTTTTTGTTGTTGTTGTTGTTTTGTATAAATTAGATTTTTAAGGTTCAGGTTGTCTGCTGGCATGCCTGGGGTATGACAATGAGATACAGCGTCTCGTTCCCTTCTTAGGGAACATGGGTTATATACATAACCCTAGACGTTCCCTTTCGAGAGAACTCTACACTGCGTCATTACGTTGACACTATGGGAAAAATAATACCCACTGAATAGATAACCACTCATCTGTGAATTCACACATGCTTCATACACTTACTCACGCTGAAGGCATTTCCATAGTGTTACATAAGTAACCCTAATGTTTTCAATTGCTCTTAGTCTTAGTCATAATTTTCACGTTGTTCTAAACAAAATGGACTTTTGTTTTGTTCATGATTTTTTTTTTTCCCATATATTGAAAATGAACAAAGACCAAGGTCTGTCAAGTTCCAAAAAGCAGCATGAAGATAGTCTAAATCATGGACTATATTTCCATGAAAACAGTCATTATTCAGTAAATATGATAGTCAACAATAACATTCTTTGTATGGAAAAGAAAAGATTCACCATTCTGCTTTACATAATTTGTGTTCCAAGGAAGGGTTCGAAAGACACCAGAGTAAAACAATTATAGATTTGTATTTTTATTTTCTGAAACGCTTTATTTTATCTGCTGACACTTTGGATATTTTTCTCTGATATATCATCATTTTGCATTTTGGCCCTCAGTCTGATAAGTCAACAGTCGCTCAGGGGACCATCCATGGATGGATTATGCAAGACCAAGTTTTCTGGTCTGATGCGGAGTGCTGTTTGCTCCGATACAATAAGATGTTTCTCAATCATTTATGGCTAGATGGGCTGGCTGTTCGTGTTTCTGTCAGTTTCAGCACAGGGAGCACTGAAGCAAACCAAATATCTCATGTTTTGTTTGAATATTTATGATGGCTTTTTTCTGCAGCTGAGGTCAGAAATGGAGTGCCGTATGATTTGACTTGACAATGATTTTGACCCAAGGCTTGCATGTGCTTATACTCTGCTCTCTAATAACACAGGTTCAACTCAACCAGGGCTAGATTGCTAAACTGGCATACCAGGCACTTTCCTGGTGGGCTGATACACTCACCTAAAGGATTATTAGGAACACCTGTTCAATTTCTCATTAATGCAATTATAATGGCACTTGGCAGTTGCTTCAGTGCATTTAGGGGTGTGGTTCTGGTCAAGACAATCTCCTGAACTCCAAACTGAATGTCAGAATGGGAAAAAAAGGTGAATTCAGCAATTTGGAGCGTGGCATGGTTGTTGGTGTCTGAGTATTTCACAAATCTTCTCAGTTACTGGGATTTTCACACACAACCATTTCTAGGGTTTACAAAGAATGGTGTGAAAAGGGAAAAAACATCCAGTATGTGGCAGTCCTGTGGGTGAAAACGCCTTGTTGATGCGAGAGGTCAGAGGAGAATGGGCCGACCGATTCAAGCTGATAGAAGAGCAACTTTGACTGAAATAACCACTCGTTACAACAGAGATACGGAGCTAAGCATTTGAAGCTAAGACAGTTGAAGACTGGAAAAATGTTGCCTGGTCTGATGAGTCTCGATTTCTGTTGAGACATTCAGATGGTAGAGTCAGAATTTGGCGTAAACAGAATGAGAACATGGATCCATCATGCCTTGTTACCACTGTGCAGGCTGCTGGTGTTGGTGTAATGGTGTGGGGGATGTTTTCTTGGCACACTTTAGGCCCCTTAGTGCCAATTGGACATCGTTTAAATGCCACGGCCTACCTGAGCATTGTTTCTGACCATGTCCATCCCTTCATCCTCTGATGGCTACTTCCAGCAGGATAATGCACCATGTCACAAAGCTCGAATCATTTCATATTGGTTTCTTGAGCATGACAATGAGTTGACTGTACTAAAATGGCCCCCACAGTCACCAGATCTCAACCCAATAGAGCATCTTTGGGATGTGGTGGAACGGGAGCTTCGTGCCCTGGATGTGCATCCCACAATTCTCCATCAACTGCAAGATGCTATCCTATCAATATGGGCCAACATTTCTAAAGAATGCTTTCAGCACCTTGTTGAATCAATGCCACTCCAAACCTGAATGTCTATCTTTCTGTGGAACATAAAAGAAAATCATTTGATTTTTTTTTTTTGTCCATACAATAGAAGTCAAGGGTATGGCCTAACCAAAATGGTTAAACATTCATGAAATATGTTTTTCTTTACTATCAAGTGCATTTCAATGTGACAAAAATGCAATATTATTTTTCCCTTCATAGTTGTATTTATCCATTTATATACTCCAATTTAAGGCCTTAACCTCAGCAAAAACATTCAAGGGGAAACTCATTGCCCAGGCTTGCGGATGGGTTGGATTTGTCCATTTGTAACAAATAATATAAAATAATGATTCAGGCAACAACATATGACACACACACGCTCCTCCGTTGTAATCAGATAGAAGAGAATATCTCATATCATGACCCATATTACAAGTCCATTACAGAGCTCCTTTCAGATGTAGTAAATGTTCACAGCTGAACTTTATCACATTTTTCATCATTTATAATTCTTCACATCTTAGCATGCCTTGAATGATTTAACATGTTGAATTATGTATATGCAAAGTTTATAATGAATTAAGACTGTGTTTGCAGAAGATGACGGTCCATAATCTGGGAAAGTTACATTTATCCAACCACTTTTTTTTTTTCAACAATTTATCACTGTATTTATCACACGGCTGCAGAAAATGTTCATAAACATCGTGTTGTTGTTTTTTAGGTCACTAACTAATCAGCTTAAGTTAGCTTAGCAAGTGTGTGTGTTGATTTGTGTAATGGATTTGCAAGATTATGCAAGATTCTCATTGTTGGACAGTAAGCTGTGTCATTTATTTCTTTTTTTCATTACTTACGCATGTAGGGATGCCAGAATATGCCTATTTTTGGCCATTTTAATGACCAAGTCTTTAAAACAACCAATGAGACATCAATCACATGACCCCCATCCATATATGTTTTAACATCTGCCCTTGTGTCCCTCAGATGGCTACACCACAGATGATATTGAGTTCTACTGGCGAGGTGGCGACCATGCAGTAACGGGGGTTGAAAGGATAGAGCTTCCTCAGTTCTCTATAGTGGACTACAAACTCATCTCGAAAAACGTGGTGTTTTCTACAGGTAATAAAACCAAACTACACTGTCGGAATAAGCCAAAATCTGAAATAACTGTCTGACTGATAAAGTAAAGGTAAAGTCTTTACTTAGTAGGCTACTAAAAAGTACAGTTATATTCTCAGATGCAAAAATTGCATCACATTTTAGGACACTTTGAGGTTGAAAACCCATTTACTCCATATACACATATGCGGCTGGCTCTTGTGGGCAGAGTCAGTCAGAAAGCAATTTATTCATGAACCCTAGTAAAATAAGCAACTCTTCTGGGTTTATGAACCCTCTCAATTTGGCATGGCTAGTGGCGTCTCAGGCCCCAGCGGTTGTATGAATTAACCCTGGTCTGAGAATGAAAAACAAACACTAAGTCTGTTCTTATAAGTTATTTAACAAATCGTTGTGTGGCCACTTGATTTATTCATAGACAACATTTTCATATTCATGAATGTGTCATCCAAATCAGGAGGTTAGCTGTAGATGCAGTCTTTAAAAGTTATGTTTGGTTCACACAGTTCACCACCTAACTCCCCCATATTAAAATGTATTTACCTTATTCCATTATCTGTACACCGCACATGATATACAGTATAATTCCTGGTGGGTCTAATTGTGTTTTATGTAGTTATCTGTAGGAAACATATGAAGAGTTCAGATGCAAAAGCCTCTAAATGCCATTTGAAATTTTCTTCTTTAATGATGATTTTTATCAAACTTGTATACTTAAGTTCAGTAATTTCACTTAAATAACAATTAATAGGTAATTATCATTGCCGTTTAAGTGAAATCACCAAACTTAAATATACAAGTTTGATAAAAATTTCAAATGGCATTTAGAGGCTTTTGCATCTGAACTCTTCATATAGAGATATACAAAAAATCTGAAGTACTCTCTCACAGTATACAATAGCTTTGGGTGAAGTATGGAGTAACTTTTAAAGTTTTTAATCACTGAAAATCTTAACATGCTTTATTAAAGTCCACATGCTTCAGTAATGAAGCACCATGACCATTTGACATTACTGATATAAATCCTTTGTCATTACTTTTCTGGTATTTTTCATTTTTAATGAGTGCAGGATTTGAATGTTAGAGTTGCTACTGAGGATTGTGAAGATATAAGACAGATTCTGAAAATTGAATCTAAAATGGATTTTATGGTCCTTTTTGAGCAGTAGCATAGTCTAAATTGCTACTCCATTGCATTTGTAGTGTAAAGCTAATACACTTTCTATTATTTTCCTTTTTTTATCCTCATCCAGTAACATGCTGTTATAACAAATGATGTATCTGTCGAAGCAGTCATATGGGCTCTGCTCTGACATATGGCATGTTTTTTTTTTTGTGATTTTTTTTTTTTTTTGTGATCCCATCTCCTGTCTCCCTTGTATTTTGCTTTCTTCCCCTACATATATTGTCTTATTAAAGACAATATACTCTGAACAAAATCGTTTGTTTTTGCCTCCCTTTTAGAGTGGCCTTTTATTGTGGACAGCCTAATGCTACGTTCACACCGGACGCGAATAGCGCGTCAGGCGCGAATGATTTCAATGTTAAGTCAATGCAAAGACGCATTACGCGCGTAAAAAATTCCTGCGGCGCGGAAGACGCCTCATTTGCGCAAATGGGGCGAATTGAGCGTCTGGCGCGTTAGGCGCGAATTATTTAGTTAGTGCCATTTCTGCATTCACGCGTTTGAGGCGAATTCTGCCGCCGAGTTGAAAAATCGGAACTTTGCCGTGAATTCGCGCCGCATTAACCAATCAGGAGCCTAGCTGCTTGCTCACATGGTGAAGTGTCTGAATGCTTCAATAAATTATTTTGTAATATGTATAAAACTTTGTGTAGATTTCATCCTTAAAGTGTGCGTACGCACATAAGGCAGAATTTGCGTACGCACAAAAGTTTTCAGATTTATAAAACCGTTCGTACGCCAAAACCTGCGCAGAATTCACTTTATAAATCCCAGTCAGCGGGAGATTATGCGCACGTGCGTCTCCTCCCCGAAATAACCATATATGGAGATTACAACGCCTAGTTTAAATATTCATATCCTCATCTGCATATCCTTTGCATATGATTATTCATCCTATATCCTTGCCTTGTTTTTGAATGAATAAATCAAATAGTGTTAAATACATTCCAGAGAAAGTTTTTCTCAATCTTTTCCACTGGCCAAATAGTATTTTTAATTGATTTATATTTTAATGGAAAGAGATAGACATGGTTGTGCATTATTTGCACGAAACAGTTTTCTTAGACAATCTCTAGTTAAAACATAAAACACAGCATGCCAGAAGAAAAGTGTTCAAAAGCAATGCATCCACAACAAATAGGTCTATTTCTATTTATTGAATATATATATATATATATTGTAACTTCTCAGTAATGATTTCATGTAGTTTAAGAGTTTAACTCCATTAATGAGAATGGCATATTTAATCTAAATGTTTATATCAGAAGTAAAACATAGTTTAAACCATTCTGTTATTGTGAATATGGACTGTATTTATGATTTGGACTCATAATGAAGATTTACGGTTTTACTCCATCTGCCGTTAGATTATAGGCTAGCTATATGTGCGTCAGTTTCACCAAACGGTCCAACGCGCGCCGCGTGCTGGCGCGGTCATTTAAGAAGGGATGGATGTTTGCTTCAAGTGATGATAGGTTTGTGAAATTATATTTGTATTATCTTTCTGTAGACGTATAATTTTCTTTAGATTCTTTAGTAAGCAAAAAGACATTTGACTCCAGCTCACCATCGGTGTCGCCAAAACCCATACTCTTCTAAAAGAGTGCGTACGCATGGTCAAGAGCATCCTTACGGTGCGCACTTATTTACGCCAAGTTTATTTTTTAGAAATCCCGATGTGCGCGTGGAAAAATGCCCATTTTGTGCGTACGCAACGTTTATACATGAGCCCCTGGTGTGGTTCTAATGCACAACAAAGCAAATATTTTATCACTGAAAACATTGTTTCTATATATAAGACATTAAATGTAATTCATTACATATCTAGATTATATGAAATAGTATTATGATGTAAAGTCTGGATGTGAGAGAGAAAAAAATCACAGGACAGGTTAATAACTTTTGAAAGCTGGCTCTATTTATCATCAAAACAAAAATAAATGACAGCTAGATTAGGTGGATGGGGGCGAAGGTGATTCTCGCTCGCTCAGATGCGGGACAACAGGTCATCAAACTGGGAGCGGGACAGGCGGAAGTACCGCTGACAGCGGCCGTCATCCAGGCGTAGCTCCTGGAGCGAGCAAATGGTGAAACTCGCCAATCGGTTCGCCTCCGAAGGGTCCGGTGGACACAAATACGGCGACGATGATCCCCACGCCGCTGTTCTAGCTCTCCAGAGCAAATACAGTGCGGTGAATCTCTCGATGAATGCTCGATCAACATAAACAAAGATGGCCGTCAACGGGTTTCTGTTTTGACGCGCGTAAATTTTGCTTCAAACTTTTTATTTCACCTGCGTCAGTTTCGCTCTTGACACGCGAATTAACACAAAGTGGTCAAGCGCCAAACTAGACGCGGTAGACGCGAATTTGACGCGCTATTCGCGTCCGGTGTGAACGTAGCCTAAGGCACACCTGTGCAATAATCAGGATCTTGATATGCCACACCTGTGAGGTGGATGGATTATCTCGTCAAAGGAGAAGTGCTCACTAACACAGATTTAGACAGATTTATGAACAATATTTGACAGAAATAGGCCTTTTGTGTACGTAGAAAAAAGTCTTAGATCTTTGAGTTCAGCTCATGAAAAATGGGGGCAAAAAGAAAAGTGTTGCGTTTATAATTTTGTTCAGTGTATATGGAAAGAGATATGTAAATATATTTAATGAATATAAATGAAATCAGTCAAATTATATATGCAATATACAAATGTGAATATTACATATATTACACAATATGATGCATAATTAAGAATAACAGAGGGCGTATTGAGGACTATGACAAAATATACAAATTCCTTAAACTGTTCAAAAAGCATTTTATAATAACTTGTTGCTTGGTTATTTTCATCCAGGTTCATATCCTCGCCTCTCCCTGAGCTTCAAGCTTAAGAGAAACATTGGCTACTTCATTCTGCAGACCTACATGCCTTCAATCCTAATCACCATCCTGTCTTGGGTATCCTTCTGGATCAACTATGATGCCTCGGCTGCCAGGGTTGCTTTAGGTAGGCGCACATACATGGTGACATACAGTATATAAACACTCACCTATCCCTATACATTCCTTTCTTCTGTTATGCAGAAGGGTTCTCTACGGAGCCCCTCTAGTCCCACTTTGGTAAAAAAAATTAATTATAACTATCTTGTGGCCTCAAGATAGTAACTCGTGGCCACAAGATAGTAACTCGTGGCCTCAAGATAGTAACTCGTGGCCTCAAGATAGTAACTCGTGGCCTCAAGATAGTAACTCGTGGCCTCAAGATAGTAACTCGTGGCCACAAGATAGTAACTCGTGGCCTCAAGATAGTAACTCGTGGCCACAAGATAGTAACTCATGGCCACAAGATAGTAACTCGTGGCCTCAAGATAGTAACTCGTGGCCACAAGATAGTAACTCATGGCCTCAAGATAGTAACTCGTGGCCACAAGATAGTAACTCATGGCCACAAGATAGTAACTCGTGGCCTCAAGATAGTAACTCGTGGCCACAAGATAGTAACTCATGGCCTCAAGATAGTAACTCGTGGCCTCAAGATAGTAACTCGTGGCCTCAAGATACTAACTCGTGGCCTCAAGATAGTAACTCGTGGCCACAAGATACTAACTCGTGGCCACAAGATAGTAACTCAGGGCCTCAAGATAGTAACTCGTGGCCACAAGATAGTAACTCATGGCCACAAGATAGTAACTCGTGGCCTCAAGATAGTAACTCGTGGCCACAAGATACTAACTCGTGGCCTCAAGATAGTAACTCGTGGCCACAAGATAGTAACTCATGGCCACAAGATAGTAACTCGTGGCCTCAAGATAGTAACTCGTGGCCACAAGATAGTAACTCGTGGCCTCAAGATAGTAACTCGTGGCCTCAAGATAGTAACTCGTGGCCTCAAGATAGTAACTCGTGGCCTCAAGATAGTAACTCGTGGCCACAAGATACTAACTCGTGGCCACAAGATAGTAACTCAGGGCCTCAAGATACTAACTCGTGGCCTCAAGATAGTAACTCGTGGCCACAAGATACTAACTCGTGGCCTCAAGATAGTAACTCGTGGCCACAAGATAGTAACTCATGGCCACAAGATAGTAACTCGTGGCCACAAGATAGTAACTCGTGGCCTCAAGATAGTAACTCGTGGCCTCAAGATACTAACTCGTGGCCACAAGATAGTAACTCGTGGCCTCAAGATAGTAACTCGTGGCCACAAGATAGTAACTCGTGGCCACAAAATAGTAACTCGTGGCCTCAAGATACTAACTCGTGGCCACAAGATAGTAACTCGTGGCCTCAAGATACTAACTCGTGGCCACAAGATACTAACTCGTGGCCTCAAGATAGTAACTCGTGGCCACAAGATACTAACTCGTGGCCTCAAGATACTAACTCGTGGCCACAAGATAGTAACTCGTGGCCTCAAGATAGTAACTCGTGGCCACAAAATAGTAACTCGTGGCCTCAAGATACTAACTCGTGGCCTCAAGATAGTAACTCGTGGCCACAAGATAGTAACTCGTGGCCTCAAGATACTAACTCGTGGCCACAAGATAGTAACTCGTGGCCTCAAGATAGTAACTCGTGGCCTCAAGATAGTAACTCGTGGCCTCAAGATACTAACTCGTGGCCTCAAGATAGTAACTCGTGGCCACAAGATAGTAACTCGTGGCCACAAGATACTAACTCGTGGCCTCAAGATAGTAACTCGTGGCCACAAGATAGTAACTCGTGGCCTCAATATAGTAACTCGTGTTCACAAGATACTAACTCGTGGCCACAAGATACTAACTCGTGGCCACAAGATAGTAACTCGTGGCCTCAAGATACTAACTCGTGGCCACAAGATAGTAACTCGTGGCCTCAAGATACTAACTCGTGGCCTCAAGATAGTAACTCGTGGCCTCAAGATAGTAACTCGTGGCCACAAGATAGTAACTCGTGGCCTCAAGATAGTAACTCGTGGCCTCAAGATAGTAACTCGTGGCCACAAGATACTAACTCGTGGCCACAAGATACTAACTCGTGGCCACAAGATACTAACTCGTGGCCACAAGATACTAACTCGTGGCCACAAGATAGTAACTCGTGGCCTCAAGATACTAACTCGTGGCCACAAGATAGTAACTCGTGGCCTCAAGATAGTAACTTGTGGCCACAAGATAGTTATAATTAATTTTTTTCTTACCAAAGTGGGACTAGAGGGGCTCCGTAGTTCTCTCCTTCTTTTCTACTCTTGAAAAAAATCAAGAAAATGCACCTGAGGTCACCCACTATATATTTGTACTGCCACTGCAATTTTTTTTTTTTTATCAAGAAAATAATATGATGATGTAAATGTCACGTTCATGTCTTGTTCTGTTCTGTTTGGTTTAGTTTTATTATCTTGTTTTGTTTGATTTAATTGTCACCCTTTTCCTGAGTCTGATTCTATCATTAGTTGTCATGAACCCATTTCAGACAGGCTAGTAATAGGAACTTGGTTATAGGAACAAGCCACCACCAGTAGGAACTCTGACGTGACATATGCTGCTCTTACAGAGCAAGGCGACCATTTGAGCTTATAAAACTTAAACTTTATATATCTTTTTTTTAAATGAGTGATCGTTTCGCTTGATAAGACCCTTATTCGCCATCTGGAATCATTTAAAGCCCTTTGAACAGTTTGCACTAAAACTGTCTTTTGGACCTTGAACCGTTTGGTTCCCAATGAAGTCCATTATATGGAGGAAAATGCTGGAATGTTTTTATCAAAAACCTTAATTTCTTTTCGACTGAAGAAAGAAAGACATGGATATCTTGGATGACATGGGGGTGAGTAAATTATCAGCAAAAGTGAACTACTCCTTTAAGAGGTCCATCTATCAGTGTTTTCCAGGTTCCTGGTTACTATCTCCCCTGTTCCCTGTTCTATTAATGATCTTCCCTTGTGTATGTAATATCACTGGAACATGATTCACCCCAAGTGCCCTCTGATATCCTTTTTAAAAGTGTTTAATCAAGCATCGTGACAGACATTTTTACTCATTGGATTTTATTTTTCACCACACGTCCACCACCCCCCTTCTCTCGTAAGCCGCCACATTTTTCCTGTCATCACTGATTATATAAGGCTGAGACTGGCTTCTCACTGTGAATAAAAGAGCACTCTTTGTGATTGCTGTCTGGCTTGGCCTTGTTCATCCACACAAGTTTGAACCACTGTTGCCATGTATACTGTAGGTCCTGAGGAAGATGAACAAGATTCAAAGGGTCAAAAACAAAAGGGATTTATTAAATAAAACTCAGGTGGTCCACACATATGAAGAAGGCAAAGAAACACTGTGAAGACACGAATGTGGATCACGCGGAAAACTCAAAGGAAAAACTTCTCTGTTTTAAAGGAGAACTCCGGCGCAAAATGAATCTTTGGTCTAATTACACATTGTTACCTAGTCAACCGTTATCTGAGATTTGTTTCTATGATTGCCGAATGTAAATAGTTTTATCTGTAAAAACAGTTTAGCCTATAACGCTAGTATAATGCTAGTATATACGTAGGGCATAGAGTAATGACAAATAAAAATCGCTTGTTATTACCACTAACAACGCTCAAAATAGCCCCATACCAACACGACAGCATAACAAGGGTCCCTACATTCAAACCGAAGCATTGAGAACTTTGTCAGTGTCCATACAGTTTAATAAGAAGATATTTTATACATACAGTCAACTTCACGAATACAGGAAGAAGCCATCTTTGAAAAATAGTCTCTACCAGTCGATCTACGAACGCTGATCCAAGTGCGCTGGTGAGATGTGAATAAGGTGATAAGGTGATCGCGAACAGTAGTCTACGTGTACATATTGAAGAGAACAAAATGGTTTGCGTTTGTGTTTCTTCCGGAAACAACGGACCATATGAGATTCTGCACAGTTCAGCGCACTTGGATCGGCGTTCATAGATCGACTGGTAGAGACTATTTTTCAAAGATGGCTTCTTCCTGTTTTCGCGAAGTTTCACTGTGTGTATAAAATATCTTCTTATTAAACTGTATGGACACTGACAAAGTTCTCAATGCTTCGGTTTGAATGTAGGGACCCTTATTATGCTACCGTGTTAGTGTGGGGCTATTTTGAGCCTTGTTAGTGGTAATAACAAGCGATTTTTATTTGTCATTACTCTATGCCCTATATACTAGCGTTATATTAGCGTTATAGGCTAAACTGTTTTTACAGATAAAACTATTTACATTCGGCAATCATGAAAACAAATCTCAGATAACGATTGACTAGGTAAAAATGTAATTAGACCAAAGGTTCATTTTGCGCCGGAATTCTCCTTTAAGCATATATTTGTCATGTAAACTTACCTTAAAAGTCCATGAAAATTAAACACACATGGATAAGGACAACTGTAGCATTTAACAGAAGTCTGAGTGATTGTGTATATTTAGGATGAGCAGATATAGGTGTTTAAAGCTCATGCTGATTAGAATCATAAAATATGTGGATGCAAATGTGGTATATAATGTGTGTCAATTACCACAGTACTGTGCATCAAGTGCATAACTATCTGGTTTAGCCAATACCATGAGGCAGGAGTATGAGTACCTAATCTGTTGTGCTATTGGTCAAGTTGAATCATGGCTATATTGGTACCATATGCATATTAAACTTGCAGTACAGTACGTAGCAGCCAAAAAGAGATGAGAAACTTTTTCGTTGAAAAGGAGGTTTCGATAACACGATTTGGCATCTGTTAAAGTGCAAATAATGACACTAAAACACAAGGATTTTTGAACAATACTAACTTTGTACCTCATGTAAGCGCTGTAATACCCGTCAAAGGATCAGCGGTGAATTTCATGAAAATTGTCAGAATGACACTGACTGGATATTTCACTGCTTAAAATGACAGAACTATTTCTTAATCACTGTTGAGAAGCAGGAAGGCTTTGTGTTTCACCAATTAAGGTGCCTAGCTCCCACTCTGCCGGCTGAGAGCATCAAAAATCACACCATTTTAAGATTGTGAATCATCAACTGAAAGAAAAGAATTCTGATAATGCCCCCTCACACATCGCACATGTTTTTCGAACTTTCTAAATGAGGACAAACTTGGGGTGATCTCATTTGGTTTTCATAGAATGCAATTTCCACACGCTGGCTAGACGTGATAATCAACAAAGATACTTGATGCAGAAGAAAAATGTCAACATATTTAATAAACACGAGGAACGATACAGAGAAACACCAGCACGGAACTTCAACTTCAAGACAATGATCAGACAATGAATGAGGGTTTAAATACATAAAAAGGTAGGGTGACCATATTTTGATTACCAAAAACCAGGACACTCGGCCCGGCAAACAGATGGGCCTACTCAAATGATACTCGAAGTTTACTCGAAGATACCTTATTAATTTCAATACACTTAAAGTAGGTTATGCCTCCTCTGTATGGATAGAAAATTGTTACATTGTTATTTGAAAACAGGACATGTCCTGGGAAAACAGGACAGTTGGTCACCCTACATAAAGGTAACAAGAGAAGTGAAGGACAGGTGAAGGCGATCAGTTGACATGTAAACAAACAAGATCCCCCCCCCCCCCCCCCCCCCTTATAATATGCATTTATTTTTAACTGATTTGCTCACCGACTCCCAAATGATTCGTACAACGACTAATTTTTCCAAACCACTCCTTTGCGTGACGCTAATCGGCGGGGATTGGTCAGATGACAGACCCAGTCAGTTATTGTTTGTTAGCATAACGCATAAACATATTGATAAAGCACTGCAGTACTACAAGACGCTCTATTCTTTATGACAACTCCAATAACAGCGACAAACATTTCACATATTTAACAAAAAATTGACATTGGAGACCTAGAAGTTGCACACACACAGACACATACTTATTGTGCCTTCCCTCCTCGCGCCCAACGCTACAAAACCGTTTAAAACCCATAAAAGCAACAATTATTAATAATACTTACAGGTTGTGATTCGGAGGAGGAAGCTGATCCATATAAACTGGGTAAGTAAGTTACTGAGCCCTCCTTCAGGAACAACCGCTTGCGAATCCACATTTGAATTCATTTATGTTTTTGAACGATTCGTCGTTAAAATGATGAGAACACAATCGGGCTATACTGTTGTGGTATCGTTGCAAATATGAACTCTAACCACCGATTCTTCACATGCTCGTCCCTAGAAATGAAAACAAAGTGGCTGAAATATCTTTGCATTGTAGAACACAGCGTCTTCTCGACATGATGCTATGATGAAGTATTTGAATGTGTAGACTTCAAGTTTACACTTCCGTCTCTCTACGTCACGATGTAACAGCTAATGACTCGTTTCAAAAACAATTCATTTCATAGACTCAGAGTCGACTCTCACTTTTGAAAGACAATAACTTTATATACGGTGCACTTTCAGATATAAATCTTTGCAGGATGTTTTCATTCCCTTAGAGTTATATTCCACACCATATGAACAGTCATTTTCAAAAATCCATGATAGGGGCGCTTTAAAACCCTTTCCCTTCGAGCCACTCGCTTCAACCTCCCCTCCTTGATCCTGCCTGTCTTCTTTGTTTCCAAGAATTATGGTTCCTTAATAGAATTCACTTTTTGTCATCTGCACCCTTAACAATAATTCCCTTTTGAACTTAGGCATCACCACTGTGCTGACCATGACCACCATCAACACACATTTGAGGGAGACTCTTCCAAAGATTCCGTACGTCAAAGCCATTGACATGTACCTGATGGGCTGTTTCGTGTTCGTCTTCCTGGCTCTGCTGGAGTACGCACTGGTCAACTACATCTTCTTCGGTAGGGGACCGCAGCGGCAGAAGAGAGCGGCGGAGAAAGCCTCCACAGCCAACAATGAAAGAATGAGAATGGATCCCAACAAAGTATGTTTGAAATTCAAACGCTTGGCAAAGTTTATAATAGCTGCACAGTAACTTTAACAGGATTTATACATTTAAAGTTGAATAAAGGGAATTATACAAATTGTGTGGTGACACTTTACAGTAAGGTTCCCCGTTGACCACTTGGTAAAGCTCGGCTGTCTGTGCAGTAGAAAGGCACTGGCTTGTTTTCTGTGCCACATGACTTGAGAAATGAAATGAAACATTTTAAAAGATAATTGCGAGTTCACAACTTTATTTAATAAAGTATGATTTGCGAGATATAAAGTCAGAATTGAGTCTCGATACTTTATATCATGCAATTCTGACTTGATAACTCCTAATTACGTGTTATAATGTCAGAATTGCAAGATATAAACACGCAATTATGAGAAAAAAAGTCAGACTTGCGAGTTTATATTTCACAATTCTGACTTAATACAGGCAATTGCTACTTTATATCATGCATTTATGAATTTATATCTCGCAATTGCGCCTTTAAATATAAAAAAGTCAGAATTGTGAGATACAAAGAGATAAACCTTTTTTATTATTATGTGGCAGAAACAAGCTTCCATAGAAAACAGATAAAAATGAATGCTCGGTATGTTTCTGTCAAATTTTCACAAATACAGCGTTTAAAACAGAACATTGAAAACGGGCGCTGACACTCATGTTGCCGGGAATCTGTTGGCAACTCTGAATTTAAATAGGCCTAAATGACTCCAGGTGGCTTTGTCACTGCAAATCGATGTCAGTGTCAATGCCTGTTACTTGTGAATGGTTGTTTTGAATGTTCTGTCTAGTCTGTATTCATATTTTCACTGTAATTTCAATGTCAACATGAGACTGCCCTATAAAATCTGTACATTTAGATTATTTGTTTGACAATGAAAGCAGTGTTTGCAGTCATATGTAAAGGCTGCTTGGCTTTTGCAGACATCAGTGTGGTTTTATGTTGAGGTAGAATTTGAGCTTTTTTTTTAACATAATGCACAAAATGCAACCACCACTACATTAGTATATGAAATGTAATATGTTGACTACAGATATTCGCATAACTTTTGCAAACAACCAAATGCTATAACCCGTCATTGCAGTGAAAATAACTCATTAACTTTTGTTTTACCTTCTATGACATCAAACTCGGTATGATGGGTATGACATAAGGTCAAATAATAAAAAGAAAATACAGTGTCTACAATAAGCTTGTTAAGCCTTTGAAAATACAGTTAGTGGATTTCTGCATTGATTTCTTAGAAAATGTGGTCTGATCTACATCTTTAAACTGTGTTACGGCTTCTCCAAAAGCAATTTGGAGTCAATAACTATTTCATCCCCATATTTTTACGTACATTTTGGGATTTCAAACAAAAAAATTCAAATAAATGCTGGATGGAAATGCCAAAATGAGCATAAATTAGCAAAAAAAAAAAAGTGCATAAAAAATTATGCATTCAATTGAGTTGACAACACCTTTTATCTGATAAGAAAACATTCACATAAACCACAATGGAAACACATTTAGCGTATAAATCCCTTACCAGCGGGCCGATCTCTTTGCACAGCATCTGAAATACCGTTTTGTCGTCAAAGTGGTTCATATAATTACCTGCAGGACTGTTTTGTGAGTTATCAATGCTGACATACATGATATTTTGCAAGAATTCACAAATGCATTATTGCATCTATAAGATGAATGCATCTAAGACAGATAAGAAGACGCAGAAAACAGCACTCAAATGTTATAAGATAGCTTATTACTCCCCCCTATTTATTTATATTTTTTTCCCAAATCCACAGTATATGTAATATGTTAAAGGGATACTCCACTTTTTTTGGAAATAGGCTCATTTTACAACTCCCCCAGACTTAAAGAGTTGAGTTTCACCGTTTTCGAATCCATTCAGCCGATTTTCTGATTTTTAGAAGAATATCAGTAACCAGACAGTTTCTGGTCTCATTGACTTCCATAGTATATTTTTTTCCTACTATGGAAGCCAATGAGACCAGAAACTGTCTGGTTACTGATATTCTTCTAAATATCAGAAAATCGGCTGAATGGATTCGAAAATGGTAAAACCAAACTGTTTAACTCTGGGGGAGTTTTAAAATGAGCCTATTTCCAAAAAAGTGGAGTATCCCTTTAAAGCAACATAATAATCTAGACTGGACTAGCAGTTTTTTAGGAAAAAGGTGATTGCTTAGGACACTGCTGGCTAGTAACGTACTATGGTTGTAAGATAAAATAATAGTTGTGATACTGTCCTCATTAAGTTGTTTATATATTTGCATATATATTTATAACATAGAGACATACACTCACCTAAAGGATTATTAGGAACACCTGTTCAATTTTGTATTAATGCAATTATCTAATTAACCAATCACATGGCAGTTGTTTCAATGCATTTAGGGGTGTGGTCCTGGTCAAGACAATCTCCTGAACTCCAAACTGAATGTCAGAATAGGAAAGAAAGGTGATTTAAGCAATTTGGAGCGTGGCATGGTTGTTGGTGTCTGAGTATTTCACAATCTGCTCAGTTACTGGGATTTTCACACACAACCATTTCTAGGGTTTACAAAGAATGGTGTGAAAAGGGAAAAACATCCAGTATGCGGCAGTCTTGTGGGTGAAAATGCCTTGTTGATGCGAGAGGTCAGAGGAGAATGGCCCGACTGATTCAAGCTGATAGAAGAGCAACTTTGACTGAAATAACCACTCGTTACAACCGAGGTATGCAGCAAAGCATTTGTGAAGCCACAACACGCACAACCTTGAGGCGGGTGGGCTACAACAGCAGAAGACCCCACCGGGTACCACTCATCTCCATTACAAATAGGAAAAAGAGGCTACAATTTGCAAGAGCTCACCAAAATTGGACAGTTGAAGACTGGAAAAAAGTTGCCTGGTCTGATGAGTCTCAATTTCTGTTGAGACATTCAGATGGTAGAGTCAGAATTTGGCGTAAACAGAATGAGAACATGGATCCATCATGCCTTGTTACCACTGTGCAGGCTGGTGGTGGTGGTGTAATGGTGTGGGGGATGTTTTTTGGCACACTTTAGTCACAAAGTCACAAAGCTCGAATTATTTCAAATTGGTTTCTTGAACATGACAATGAGTTCACTGAACTAAAATGGCCCCCACAGTCACCAGATCTCAACCCAATAGAGCATCTTTGGGATGTGGTGGAACGGGAGCTTCGTGCCCTGGATGTGCATCCCACAAATCTCCATCAACTGCAAGATGCTATCCTATCAATATGGGCCAACATTTCTAAAGAATGCTCTCAGCATCTTGTTGAATCAATGCCACATAGAATTAAGGCAGTTCTCTATTAGTATGGTGTTCCTTATGATCCTTTAGGTGAGTGTATATCAGTAGGTGTCAGCTGGTTTTTGCTTCTAGACCCAGATATTTATATTTATATTGGGGACCCATGCTCTCTGAGAGCCTATTAGTAGCTACAGATCTGTGACCTATTTTTGGGTACTGACCCTAATATTTAAAAACCACTGAGCAATAACAGCTCTCAGGGAACTGGTCAAAACTCTTGTTTGTTAAAATGTTTCGCTGGTCCTCGGATGTAGTTGAAGTTATTGAAGGATGGCCTTGGATTTAGAGCATTAGAAGCATAATCCACAAAATGCCAGCATTTCCTCACACTTCTAAAAATTTTTGAAAAAGTGACTGCTTTGATGGTGATGATTTTGTATGCTTTCAGTGGTTGATGGGAAATGTAGTTCAGAGAGACGATGCTCTGTATGCCAGAATGAAACAGAGGGATATTGACGCACATGACTCCATGTGGGAACCAATCTTTGTGGATGATGCAGCATTAGGACTAGGCGATTCAAAAAATAAGGTACTGAAAACGTTCATCAAGAGAGTTGTGGCGTATAGTGCGGCAAATTTATTTGAGACCCAGTCTTTTTTTTTTTTACAACATGTTCTCACTTTCAACTTGTCACATTTGGACGCTTGGTCAGGAACCCTTGGCGTCACTTTCTAATATGCAAGGGTAACTCTTTATCATAATTTTTCAATGTGCAGGGCACTCCTTTGCTCACCTATCACCACCCCTACCCACTTCTCAACAATATAAAACACATAACAGGCAAATAAAAGTAGTCACAGGTATTAATTGCAAAAACTGGCCAAAAACACAGTATAAAAGTATTTAAAACAAGCCGTGTTGAATTCCAAGTCTCCTGAAGCCATACAGTATCTTTTTGCTTTGAAAAGAGTGGAACTTAAGGCTTTAAATTAATTGCTGAAAATGATCCCGCTCCTTGAACGCATGCAGTCATATCTAATTCAAATGATACACCTGAACATTAGCATGTCGCAATCAGTCGCAAGGCACAAAAAAGCCAATGGCATTTCTCAATCAAAGCTGATGAAATGCTTCTTCAGGCAGTTGACACCGTTTTCCGACTTTAATGGAATAGACTCGCGGAACCGACTCCATTAAAATAGGTTCTGCAATGAGAATACCAGATTGCCGTCATTATTATACGGAGCACCTAAAGGGACATGGTGGAGGAAAAAATATTTGTCAAAGCTTCAAATTTGCGTTCTTTCGCAAATGTTTTGCGTTCTCCCGAGAAACTTTGTGTTCGCTCACAAAAAAAGCTCAAACGACTTTGCGAGGGAATGCAAAGTTTCCGGAGGTACACAAACCGTTTTGCGATCGAACGTTAACTTTCTCAGGGGAACACAAAACGTTTAGGCAAGAAAATGCAAAGTTTCTCAGGGGAACGCAAAGGTTTTTGCGGGCTAACGCAACGTTTCTTGGTGGAACGCAAAGGTTTTGCGAGAGAACGCAAAATCATTGACAGTTTTTTTCTTCCATCTCATTTTTTTTTTTTTGCCACCATAACTTTATGGACGTATTATTACACACTAAATGTTGGCTATTATATATATATATATATATATATATATATATATTTTTTTTTTTTTTTTTTTCTAAAACTATACACACACTGTTAAGCGTGGTAGTCCAGTTTAGTCCAGTTTTAGTCCAAATTAGTCCAGTTTAGTCCAAAAAGCTGCTTGGACAGGAAAGTTCAAGATACTGAAAACAATGTCTTGCCTGAATACATATAATACACATAATACTCATTCCAATGTGTTTATTTTTAGCAGGTTTTTTTTATTGATTACTTTACTGGGTAACACTTTATTTTGATGTGTCCCTGATGCGTTGCTAATGTATTTACTACTTTGTAAATTAATAACTTTAAATTAGGCATAATTACATGCAACTAGGCCTAAACCAAACCCTAACCCTACTGTAACCCTTTAGTAAGTGCATGTAGTTAATTAATATTACTCAGTATTTAAATGTAAAATTACACTCTAACAGGGACACATTAAAAAAAGTGTAAACATTTACTGATTATGAACACAAATATGAAAAACCATGGCAAACCAAATTAGTATCGATTGTTTTAAAAAAAAAACTTTGGTGAAACCACAAAGCTGGCATTGAGGTATGTATAATTACAATGTAATTGGCTGTTATCTTTTGTAAAGCAAGCTACATGTGACTGTGATGTTGTTTCTGCGACAGCTCCAGCTCTCTGATGCACGATTGAGCGATTTCAGACACAGCAACGGAGTCGACATCGAGAGTCGATTCCTGTGCTGGAGTCAACTCCGACATGAGGGTTATTACGGGTCGAGGAATCGACTCTTTTGGAGTCGACTCCCCATCACTAGGAAATGAGCTTTATGGCGGATGATCACTTTTTGGGTCTTGTAAATCAATCGTTTGGCCTCAGAACCCTCCAATATGTACATCTTGAATGAATTGTGACTGTAGTTGTATCTGCCTGTTATATCCTGTGTTTTATATTATATAATATACAAATGGGTTGGGTTATGTGTACAAAAATGTTGAAATAGTGTAATGTAAGAAAAATTATTCTGGCTGTTTAAACTGAAAATCATATCACAATATACACTCCCCGCCCAAAAGAAAAAAAAAGTCGCTGTTTGGGTTTAATTAGGCAAAAGAGTCTATGATTGGATCCTTATTGCAGTGATTATTATGTTTCTAGCGTATTATATGATTGGCAACAGTTCTTCTAACCCTGATTGATTTGACCTTTTCATTTCTTAAACAACCATGTAGGAAGACACATCATGGCCATATTCAAGGATGACAATGTCAAGATTCATCTGGATCAAATGGTGAAAGAATGGTTGGGAAGGAGAGTGAATAATCATTTTCACACATGAATTGTCGCCTCCGAGTCCAGACCTTAAATTCAGTGAAAGTTTTTGGGATGTGCTGGAGGAGACTTTACAGAGTGCTGGACTCTTGCCTTGACAATACAAGATCTTGACCAATCAAGAAGGGCATCAAATTTTTGTTCAAGATATTATATTGTCAATACAAGCATCAAGTACTTTGTAAAGTTTTCAGATTTTGAGCCTAATGAATCTTGACATTGTCTTCCTTGAATATGGCTTCATGGTTATTTAAGAAATGAAAAGTTACATGCCCCATCACCTAGGGTTAGAAGAACTGTCGCCAAGCATTCAACATTCTAGAAACATAATAATCACTGCAATAATGATCCAATCATAGACTCTTAAGCATTTGAATCCAAACACCAACTTTTTTGCATGTCATAATGGCAAAATTATACACTTATTTTTTTATCATGATGACAAAATTCCCATGACCATTGCGTTTGTGTATTAATTCCTAATGTTTCTAATTAAAAGCAATGGAGTACCTTGCATGTCGAAAAATTGTGCTAAAGGGGTATCCTGTATGTCAATGTGACGAGTTGGGATTAAGAATGTGGTGTTGCTGTTGTTTTTTACGATTTCTTGTTTCTTCTTAAAAAATTGCTGACCCAAATCGAAAATTCTGTCATCATTTAAACACTCTTATGTTGTCTAAACTCTGTTATGACTTTCTTCAGAAGGGAAGATTTTCCGTGGTCTTATTCTGCAGCTTCAGATGATTCTGCAAAAGTCACGTAAAGTTCCTAAATTTGAGATTTGCTCTGCAAGTCAGTCTGGCCAAGAGCCCATTCAAGCCCATTTCAAATTTTTCCAAATCGACGCATCAATCACAAATGTTGAGGCGGGCTTTACACGATGACGAAAGCTCTGATTGGTTTTAGGTCTTATCCAATTGCGCCCAGAGGCATTTGAGCGACGTCCGTTGGTGACGCCCCTTGATGGAAGCTTCCCCAGACATACTCTCATACCTCTTTTCCACCAGCAAGAACCAGGTGCTGGTTCAGAGCTAGAGCTAGTGCCGGTTCGGAGTTGGTTTGACTGACGAGTTTTCAAAGAACCGGTTTGCCTTTTCAAACCATCACAGCCATCACAGAGCCGGTTCGTACGTCAATGTATATACATCTCATGTTGCCCAGAAATGCTAGCGCGACACACACAAACACACCTGGAATGCGTTTCCCGAAAGCATCGTTAGCCAACTATGGTCGCAAGTTCCGTCGTTATCAGCATAGTTTAACGAGTCGGTGTTTCCCGAAACCATCGTTCCAACGAACATTCGCAAACAGCATCGCAAAGTTGTGTGGTTTGAACGACAGCTCTCGACCTGTGGTTAGAGGCATCGTTTCTATATTTCATGACATTTGGACGTAATAAATCCTTATCTTGAGCAAAATAAGCAAGCTGACATTCTGTACAACCGGTGTCTTTTATTTAGAATACATACAAATGGAATTTACGTCTTTTAGTTTGTCAAAAGATTGGAAGTAACGTGTTTGAAGAGTGCGCATGTGCGAACGTGCTCTACTATGTAAGAACGAGCCAAATATTGAGTCTGGTAATAAAGCAAAATAACTGAAAACAATTAGAAATAGTCCTCAGATGACATGTCTGTAATTTATATTTAAAAAAATCTAGCGTTAATTGGATCTCAAACAGTTTCATTTAAAGTATTATTACTCCACCACGTGCGAAACCAACGTGGTTGAACGATTCTTTGCGACAGTGGGTTTCGGGAAACAGCCTTGACTAGCTAGTTGATCTTTCCAACGATGCATCGTACTATGGTAGTGAATCAGCGAACTACGTCGTTGTACGGGAAACGCACCCCAGGCTTGTTCAAGATGGTTCGGCGCTGTGAATCTCGAAATGCGAGAGCGATTCAAAAGCAGAAGGAGTCGTACGCTCTCCAAACACTCCGATCAGTCCACGCCACTCCGATGCATCTCGAACAAGCCTTCCATCAACAATGGCGGTCGTTGCGTTACTATTTATGCTCATAGCTTTGCAAACCAACATCGGTATCCAAATACGGCGAATCCATCACGTTCGCGCAGCTCGCCGTAACTTGCTTTAACGGAGATTACAATCGAGCTGCTATTAGCATGATTAGCTTCTATTTAAAAAATGGTGGCCACAAGTTTCTGTTCATCTTGTTGGTCACGGTAACCCCGCCCCCAGCCGCTGACGTAAGCGGTTCTTACTTCTAGACCAGCAATGATTTGGTGCTACTTAAGAACCGCTTTTAGTGGTTTGGAGCTGGTGCTTTGGTGGTCGAAAAACAAAGAACCGATGAAACTAGGCTCTGGCTCCGAACCAGCACCAGCTCTGCCTTGGTGGAAAAGGGATATCAGTTACAACTGAGAACTTAACCAGGCTAATAACGCTAATGCTAGGTTAATGCATTTTTGTCATATTGGAACTTGTCCAGTTCTCTTTCAATATATAGAAAAAGAGTGGGCAGAATATTTTTCAAAATCTCTCCTTGTGTTTTGATGAAGAAAGTCAGGTTTTGAATGACATGTGGGTGAGTAAATCATAACAGAATTTTTTTTTCATTACCATCATCACCTCTCTTTTCCCTCAGAACCACTCACCAAAACAGATGTTTACTATTTTAGATACAATTTAATAAAATACAATTGAAAGTACAATTCAGAAAGGAAAAGGTCAAATGTTTTGAAAACAAGGGAGAACAATTGAACATTTTTATATATATATATATATATATTGTATTAATTAGATATTTCTACATATCGGCCCTTATTTTTTGTCATGAAAAAGTCATAATTTTGTAGAAATATACAGCGTAAATACTATCATGTGTACCACCATGCCTTACCTTACCTCACCTTGCTTTACATCTCTATGTGCACCAAACCCATTTCCATTATACTGTGTTTCTGGCACTTTGTTGGTTTGTCTCAGTCTATGTTAAATACTGTGTTCAAAAGTATAAAGAATGATTCATGAAAAGCAGTAGGTAAGTAAGCACTTTTATTTTCCTCTTAATCTTTGCTTTATGTAAATGTGATACATTTTATTGGAAATGTATATTGTTTTTTTAAATACAAAAAAAGAATTGATATTGTCCAATTGAATTTGTCCAATTGATATTGGTTATAATGCGCAACAAAGTAACTGTTACCATTACTAACCTGTCCATCTGTATTTATGTCTTAGATGGACCCCCATGAAAACATCCTTCTCAGTCCTCTGGAGATCAAGAATGAAATGGGCACGTCCGAGTTAAGCCTGGGTTTGGGCGACCCCCGCTCCACCATGCTGGCCTTTGACAGCACCACGCTGCAGTATCGGAAAGCCGGCCTGGCCAGGCACAACTTTGGGCACAATGCGCTGGAACGCCACGTTGCTCAGAAGAAGAGCCGACTACGACGGCGCACTTCGCAGCTTAAAATCAACATCCCTGACTTAACTGATGTAAATTCAATCGACAAATGGTCGAGAATGATCTTCCCCACCGTGTTTTCTTTCTTCAATGTCATCTACTGGCTTTATTATGTCAACTAAGTGGATCGCGGGGCCGTCCAAGAAGCGCCACTTATTTTTACGTCAGTATATTCTTCCGTTATCCTGCGTCTGATTTCGCAATACAAGCAGGACTTATGTTGACAGATTAAAATCAGGACTAACTCTCTTTAACCTTGGGTTCACCTTAATTGCTGGCTGACACGATACTCTAAAGAGATTAAGAACAAACGGTGCCTATTTCAAAATCCAGTAGTTTTAGTGCGTTTTGTTCAATATTAGGTATATCGGTTTTGTTGCAAAATGATCAAATCAGTTATAGCTTTTTAGCAACGGAAAACTCAAAGACTTAAAAATTAGACATCCACAGCACTTCACTGTCAGTTCTTTCCTCCTTTAGCAATTGATAAGAAAGCTGCACTCAATAACTTAATATATCTATTCCTTTATTTGAAGTTCCCTTTCGAAGGGAACTCAACAATACGTCGAATGACGCATTGTCTCGTTCCCTGTTCTCAGGGAACATAGGTTACAGTCGTAACCTGAGACGTTTTCTTTTGTTCTGGTCTGTTGAGTAAAGAGACTATAGGAATAGTTTTATCATATGGTGGTATTTTCTACTTTACACACAGATGATAGTTTATTTATTCAAGAGAATTTTATTATACACTTATTTACTTTGGTAAAACGTGTCACTCAAATCCTTTACTCTAAAGTTTATCGACACTTTGGTGAGCTTTACATTTCCAATATGCTAGTTTCATTTTGATGTTCAGAAGTGGAAGTTGAAGGTGTCCCTACTCCAAACCACTCGATTCAGCTGCTAACTCGAATCGCTTTTATAGCTCCCATTAATCTTGTGTAATGCTAGTCTAACCATTAGCATTCCCATTCATCTCAATTGCAGTTGTTCTCCTGATGCTTAAAAGTATGTGACCTGAATTCTGCCATCATTGTTCATGATGGGGAAAATGCCACATGACTGATTGTTATTCAACAGGAAATGCCAATGCGTATTAGCTGATAGCATCTGAGGAACAAATCTAAACCCAAACCCTTCAGCAGCGCGATTACTTTGATGTGAATGGCAACAGACAAGAAAAAATATAAACCTGTTTCCCATTTGTGAGAGCACTCCAAAAATAACATGCCACTGGCAAAAAGATAAATATTGTATTAATCAGACTCTCTCTATATATATAGCAAAATGGTGTAGTTACAAGACCTAGTGACCAAACCTTGACACCTTGTGTGTAGTCTCAAACCGTTCTCACTCCGAAGGCATCAAAAACTGCAGCATTGACAGATGCCTTGCCACTATTAAGATGCTAAAGGCACACCTTTGGAAATTGCTATACGTTATCTACAGGCTAGGATTACCAGTGCATTTAATGAGAAGCCATTCCTGTCAATGCACGGATGGGTTTTCATTGTCAGGAAATTCTATATTGAGGTATAATTTTGTCATTATGACTCAAGTGTTGAGTTTTGATTGTTAGGTTAAGCCATAATCATTTAATTAACACTACACTCAGGGCTTGACATTAACTCTCGCCAAATGTGGGTGTATTTCAACAATGGCGTTTAACGCAGTCACTCCTTCTAGCCATTTTGGCGGGTCGAATTTGATATATAATATAGCAATTTTACAGTAGTAGTTTTTCAAAAAGGCATCTGAAAATAAAAAAAACTAAGTGCAATGTAGTGTTATAGATTTTTGATACACGTCGATATTGAAATATCCAAAACTCATTTATCGCAGAATCTCCCTGACAGTGAGTTACACAGAGACCCGCCTCTCCTCACTCGTTCGTTTCATTTGCTTCGGATGAATATTGTTACTGTTACAGGGATTGAATTTCGCCGTGGAATTGCTCATATTGTGCATAATTTGACTCCTCCTCTTAGTACTTAAGTTATTTCTCACTGCCTATTGCACTTCAACGGTCAAATACACACAAAATAATGTCAAAGTGCTGGTCCTGGCGACTATTCACGTCTAAACACAGTCAGTCATGTTTGAATTGAACGTTAACAGTTGAGAAACGCATGTGTAAGAGTATAATGGATCTGTGCGACAGGTCTTAAAGTGACAGCAGCCTAACAAACCTGCTGCCAAATTATGAGATAATATTAAAATTATCTATATGGCAGTTTCCCCCCATGGTATCGATGAGTGCCTTGTAACTTTGGAAAACCACCAAGCAAAAAAAGTTAATGCCAATCCCTGAGTTTACAATTTAGACAGTTTGAGCACCTAACCCGTCTTCTCGAGCGCCTAACTCGAACCATTTCTCAATATAAAACAACATGAAGGAACAGGATACAAGTACAGTCGCAATTATTTATTCAAAACTTGCAAATATATTCCAAGTCTTGCTGAACAAGCGTCATTTATTGAATGCTGAGGTGTGTGGCTGTCTTCAAGAGCATTAAGATTTCCAGTGATTACAACCTTGAATTTCACTCTGTTCCTCACATAAAAAGAACATATTGCTCCTTGTAATGCACCACACGTCATTATTCATACTTGTATGTAAAATTACTGTGACTGTTCTTCATCTTTTGTTGAAAAGTGGTTAGGTTTAGGGTATGAGTGGGATTAGGTGCTCAAAAATATGTGTAAAAGGATACAAATAATTTTTGTTTTACAAAAAAAAAGGAATGTGGAGACATTTTACCTAAAATTATAATGATAAAAGACACATAAAGCAAAATGCAAGCAAGCAATTTCTTATTGTCTTAGTGGTTGCACGCAAAGCGATTTTTCATGCTACGGTTTTTGTCTACTTTTGAGTGAGAATATATTGGTTCTAAATTTTGACAAAAATCTTGTCCACGAGGTTAATCGATGGCACAATACGGATGTCTCTGTGAATAGTTGCACAGAAACACTAGTGAAATTAATGGAAATTGAGACAGACATGGCGTAAGACTAGTCCCAGACTAAAATGTTGGCATGTTTGAGCTGTTTTACCTCAATGTAACTTGCACTGACATATCTCTTAAAATATGTAAGTGTCATTGCTTTGGCTCAAGATTCACACCAGTATTGTTTTGATTTTTCTAAGTCACGTTTATAAAAGCTTCTTGCATGCCCTAAATGAACTAAGGCCTATTCCTGGCTTAATCTAAGCCCTATCTGTGAAACTGGGTCATTGTTTGACACAAAATAAAAATGTAGGCTATACATACTTTATTCCGATGGTCCTCTTTAGATGTTCTATTATTAGCAACCAGTCAAGCACATGTCAACTAACTCTCATTGGACTATTAGTAGACTGTTAGTAGACTGTTTAGTAGATATTAAGCAGGCAGTCTACTAATACCATGTCTAAAGTGGACTATTAAAATAAAGTTTTACCTACAGTCGCACTGGAAGATCTCGTTTACCAGCTGCAAAGTGTCTCAAATGAAACATTGAGCGATATCTTCCAAAGATTCAAGGCTATGAACCTCACAATCTTTGGAAAATAGAGCGTTTTTTTTTCTCTCCTTATCTTGCTTCTATTGTCTATCTTAAACACTACTTGCACCTCTATGTGGGCATGCCATGTCGAGAGTATTATTCAACTTATTTATTTCTGATTGGATGTATGTTTACAGACAATATATGCGCTTTGATCATCTTGAAGCATTATACATATTCATACTGATTTTGTTTTAAAAGCCAGCAGTTAAGGAATCTCTTGGCTTCGTCAATGAAAAAAAGCTCAATTAATTCCTCTGTGTTGTCTATTGTAAATATCACTTGTACAGAATTCAAAAGAAGAGAGTAGTTATGTGTTTACATATGAAATGGTGAAATTGGTGAATTGTTGATATGGTGGAGGGGCTCATGGTGTTGAACCAATACTGTAATTCCAATGCTTTCTTTCAAAAAGAGCCAGTCAGAGCCCATCATCCTCCACACATGACAAGGGCATATGAATATAGTTCCCTTATCGAGTCGGTTCCTCCACATTACGTATGGGGAAAACCAAATTCCTCGAAATGCTGAAGCCTGATTGATTGCAAATAGCCAATGGCTTCTTAGTATTTGCTTGATTGGCTATGACAGCCACTATATAGGTGACGCCAGGCGCCAAAATACCTTCAGAGTCTTTCTTATTCACCTGGAGGCTGGTTTCGCCGTTGACCTATGGGGCTAGATGGGACAACGTGGATTGCGATCCCCTCTTGCATTCTAGTGGATTATCATTTCCAAGAATGTCTCTTTGCCAAACAAAAAATTTCCAATAAAGATCCTTCGTGCAAGGTTGGCTGTTGTTGGCAGCGGCGGCCTGTGGCTCCTGCCTCTCCTCCGCCCACCGCCATCGAACCAGTAGACTACAGGGAACTTCGTCGGAGGACTCTCCACGTCACCATCACACCAGAGCCCCCTCTCACATTTGTTGAGGATAGTTCCCACCCTCCGAAAGAAGCGCAGGAAATGGTCTCATTCGGCTGTGGAGAGGATTACGGCATGTCCACGAGTTCCTCTGAACCGGGTGCTTGACCTGAGGTCCGACCTTGCTGGATGCAGAGCTGATTTCCGTCCTCAAGTAGGCAGTGGCAGATTTAAAGTTGGATTGAGCGACCCCCAAACAGCCATCCAAGAGATGGATTCCTTGGCGCGAGCCGCCAAAAGGACACCCCGCAAACCTTTTGTCCCAGGTGAAGGGCGCCATATGGCACCCCAGTCCGGAATTGTGTGGCAGATCAGTGTGGACTGAACCAGCGGATCATTTCACAGGAGGCCAGAGCTCCTTCAACGAGGCACTTACACGCATTGAAATGGAGAGTGTTTGCAAACTGGTGTACTAGCAGACATGAAGACCTGAGGGGGGTTGTTTTGACCTTCCTGCAGGAATGTCTAGATGTGGGCAGTCCCCCTCTACATTGAAAGTTTACGTGGCCGCTACCGCCGCCTCTCATGACATGCTGTATGGCCGTTCAGAGGGTAAACACCCGCTAACAACGAGCTTCCTTCGGGGGGCGAGGCGGGTGAATACTCCCCGCCTTCGTCAGATGCCCGTATGTGACCCATCATTAGTGCTCAGTGCGCTGTCCGACCCACCATTCAAACCAGCCGAATCTAGCGACTTAAAAGTGCTCTCATTTAAGACGGCGCTGCTACTCGCGCTAGCATGTGGAAAACGGTGTCAGTCAACAGTGCTTGTATGCAGTTCGGCCCAGGCGATTGCATGGTCAGACTTGCGCCCAGGTGATCACAACACAAGCGTTTTGCTCCTCTGAGCTAACCTCTAATTCAGTGTCACAGAAATGCGCTCTGTTCCCCGTGCATCCGCTAAATGCTTGTGTGAACAGAACTAGCAGACTGATCTCATGAAGTTGCGTGTGTATGACACGGCAATTCGTATTTCCATTTTTGGCGTGCTATCAAGACGCATAATCGCCTTTCAGCGTGTTTATGAACGCCGTTGACTTAACGTTATATAAATATATGACTTACCTCAAGCCCGTCCCTAAACCTAACCGTCACTGGGGTTAATGGCATTTATGACTGGAGATTTGACTGCGTGTTCGGACACGCGGAATGACGCGGACGTTAATGGCGTAGACATACAGGGGTTGGACAAAAAAACTGAAACACCTGGTTTTACTACACAATAACTTGTTAGAATGGTGAGGGCCTCATTTTGCATCCAAAAACAGAAGTCCTTCACAGTGACCAGAGGGATTATGAGCCGTTCCTCTTCCAGAACAGTGTCCAGGTCACTATATGATGCTGGTGGACTCGCTCCTCCAAAACACCTCAATAATATTCAGATCTGGTGACTGTCAGACCATGGGAGATGTTCAACGTCACTTTCATCTTCATCAAACCCTTCTGTCACAAGTCTTGCTGTGTGTGTTGGTGCATGATCATGCTGATACACGGTTTGAGCATCAGGTGCTCATGATCCTCCAGAAGGGTTTGGTAGTCCTCGGCAGTGTCATGTCCATCAAATACAATCAGGATTGTCATGATATTGGAGCTCAAACCATCACTGATCCACCCGTGCTTCACTCTGAAGATTGGCCGCCAGGCATATAGATGTGAAACCTCCAACATTGGCCAGTGTTTCAGTTTCATTGTCCAACCCCTGTATACGCTTACACGCGGATACACGCGGATAGCACAAAATGCGTGGAGATAACACGCCACCTGACTCGAAAGTGGCGTATATGTGTACGCGAAAGTCATGATGTCATGTTGGAACTAGCCAGTTTCGAGCCTCAGTAGCTCTTCGTCTGCTTTGCGGGCGCTAAGAAGGGCGGCTCGCTGTCGAAACAGAGGCTGTTACGCTGGATTGTGGAAGCTGTACGACTGTGGACTCGATTGCGCAATAGAAGTGCGTCCCAACTCTACTAGGAGTTTGGCATCGTCATGGGCTTGGACTAAAGGTATGTTTATTGATGTCAAATTTGCCTCGCGGCAGGCTGGTCATCTTACAACACTTTTGCGAGATTTTATAACTTGGACATTCCCTCGTTTGCACCACACGTTCTGTCTGTTCTGTCATTGGATGGCCGAGTCGCCTGAAGACTGACGCATGTTTTAAGCCATGGTTTCAACCAGGTCGTCTAAGCAGAGTGAGACGTTACAGTGTCATGTTATTCTCTTGCGTCCGTGAAATGATCTACTGTTTAAATAAAACACATTCTTAATGTTGTTCCCATTATCTATGCCCGCTTATTGAGGCCGGGAGTATATTCAAGCACCATTTTCCACCCCCTACTGTATATCACATCAGTTCAGTGCTGCTTAACTGTGTACTGGGAGACGCGGACAGCTGAATTGGCTCTATGCCAAAATGCATCTAGGCGTTTCAACCAGCTCCGGTACCTTACCTTGAGGAGCGAGCGCGCTGATAGTCTTTGCTATGCCTTAGTGCCTGGTCCTCTGCATCGGCTCTGTGCGAGCTGGACCGGCCAATTTTCACACGCCCGGGTTTTATACACTACCCATATAACACAGTCTCATCCCAAAAAGTCATATAACTGACGTCTTGGGACGTCTTTTGACCATACGTCAATATCCGCCTTTTTAGGGCCCACTTAAACGTCGGTAGATGGCGATCCCGGGACGTCATACAACTGACGCTTTACCTTTAACGTCAGTTAGGTGACGGGTTAGGTTTAGGGTTAGGTTTAGGTCTGGGGTAGAGTTAGGATCCCATAACCTCATCTACCGACGTTTAAGGGGGCCCTAAAAAGGCGAATACTGACGTATGGTCAAAAGACGTCCCAAAACGTCAGTTATATGATGTCTTGGGATGAGACCGGGTTGACCCATACGTAATGTCGAGGAACCGACTCAATTAGGAAACTGACTCGTATCTGGTTACTCGACGTAACCGTAGTTACCTGAGAGGAGGAAACAAGACATTACGTAAATTGCAGTGTGAAAAGTCTCGTCATAGCTTCAATAGGTCTCGTTCAGTCGAAAAAATCTGGCGCCCGACGTCGCCTAAATACAGGTAGTGGCTGTCACAGCCAATCAGGTGAATAATCGGACGCCATTGGCTATTTGCAAGCAAAAGAGTAATTCAATCAGGCTTCAGCATTTCGAGGAAAAGGGTTTTCCCCATATGTAATGTTGAGGAACCGACTCGATTAGGGAACTACGGTTACATTGAGTAACCAGAGATGTTAAGCCTTACAATGCTTGAAAAAACAAAAAATTAAAAGCACAATATTGAACAGATTTAATTTAGGATAGTATATATACTCGTTTTTATTTATATATTTTAATTTAATTACACATTTTCTAATTTATTATTTATTTATTTTTTTTTTAATGGTACTGTACATCTGTCATATTCAGTTCATTTTTAAATATGTGTAATCATGATGGACCTGCATGCAAGACATTTTCCATCAAGGTGTGAAATTTCAATTATATCAACAGTCATAGAGATAACAACAATATGTTTCATGTTCACCAAGATTTCTTTGTAGTTTGACATTTTATATCTCAATATATCAATAATCTGTTTTCTTGGCTTTTTTTAAGATCAAAAGACAACAGGGTTGGAACAACACAAGTTAGAAGCTCAATGAAGTAATAATTAACACCGATTTGCTTTTTTTTTTTTTCTCCCAGCCCCTTTGAACATGAGTAATAACTAAATATTGAATGAAACTAACGAAATCTTATGAAGCACTATTCATAACCAGGGAATTGTGGACTTGGAAGCATGCAAGAAATCAAGCAACCCGAACTTATTACCAATGTTTAATAATGCATCCCTAACTCATATCTTTACTGCATGCAATACTGGTACCATACATTCCCAAAAAAATATTTTGCATATCATCTAAAAAGTCAAATTAAACTAAAGTTCTCATATCTGTATAAGCATAGCTTCTTCACTCAAGAATCAGAAATGCCCAATGGACAATAAAAATGGGTTATTAACATTGATTGTATATTCATAGTGATGGTACGAGATTTTAAGTGTAACAATATGATATTTTAGAGACGGATTCTGCTGTCCATTCGTCGCAATTACTTCCCCTAATCATGCACACAGACAGTAAATGGTTTTCTTTGTCCATTCTTTCGAAGGTGTTCCAAACGTCAAAGTTTGACTCAGTCGGATGAAGATATCTTGGTGTTGTACATTATTAAAGGAAATTATGTAAGGACTTGGGCATTAGGACTTATTTTAATATATTCCAAAAACAATTTCTAGATGTAAATATGAACTATACTAAACATCTAATTGGAGCAGGGTGTTCATGTAAATACAAAATTCTTTCTAACAATGTGTAATGTAATATTTCTAAGCTTTCTTGTTTGTACTCTACTGGTTAATGCAAAGGTTACAAAGCAATGTTATGGGGAATACTTGATGACAAATCAATAATGTAAACAATTTGAAACTAGTAAACAAATATTTCTTATTTATTGTGCAGTCCCTTCTCTCTCCGTTCCAGAATGACATTTAAAAGTAAAAAAACTACAATGGTTTATTTTATTTTATTTTTTTCCCAAATGTATTTTCCCTCTCATGCCCTAACAATTATTATATGCCACAATTAGGCCTTTTTAACTGTTTAAATAAAACATTGTGTATGATTGTGATGGAGGGAGGGGGGTTTGAGACTCGGTATCACACACTATGAATGTGTGTGAGCACTAGTTTCTGAGAAAATGCACAAATGTCAAACACTTGGTTACTGCTTTGCTTTTTGTCTGTGCCTCTCATTATTTTACTTTACTTTTTTATTTCATATTTTTTTATATATTTGTACTCTAACAAAATACTCCAAGTACTCCAACAAAACTCATTCGAGAATGATGGCAAACTGACTATGTTTTTTGCACATGTTCACAGATTAAGCCTTAGCTTCCATTCACAGAGATGTAACAATATCTCACAACATCAGAAACCAACAAGCCCTCTTTGACGCCAACCGGAGGGTCTTCAGATGCATATGGACTGACAGAAAAACACAAATTCTGTTATAATCTTCGAAAATCTATGAACTCTCAATAAATACTGTATAAAACTCTAAAAGTGTTCAGATTCACAGTTTATGATGATGTTATTTCATTGTGTAATGTTCTTCTTGTCCTCAACACCACCTCACACATTCACTCACTCACATTCAGTGTCATTATTAGTGGTCTGAATCTGTTTATATTATAAAAAAATATCTGTTACATATAGGCAACCTTATATGTGTGCGCTTACTATCTGAGCCTGTTATAATGTCCTACACTCGACATATACATCTCACTTTCCAAAATTAAAAATGTCATTATACTGACAAACTGTCACGAGTAGCTCCTCAAAGGATGACGACAAGTATGATTGAGCTCAAATAAAGTAGTTAATAAAACAAAACGATTAATAAATCGATAATAAAAACAGCAATGTAAATGTGCGGCTCTCGACCTCGTAACATTAATAAAACTTGAATACATTAGCTCATACACGAATTCATCATCGGATTGCTTTCCATCGGCTGTGGGGGTGAAGACTACAACTCCCATGATTCCACGCTCATATATAACATCATCAAGCCACGCCTTTGTAATTGTTTTGAGTAAGCGACCTCTAGCGGCGAAACTTACATACTGCGCCTTTAATAGACTGAAAGTATTAACACAAAAATCAAAACAGATTGTATTTTAGTAATTTTAATACTATGTCTGTTCAGAAAATAACACATTTCTCTAAATGTTATTTCCAAACTTAACTTAATGTTAATTAACATAAATGAAATGAGTCAGATTCTTTGTCTTACCCTGATTTACAATGGTATGCCTGGTGTTAAGTGTTGCATTTAGATTTTAATTTGAAATCACTTTCATATGTCACTCATAATAATGTGAGAAAAGGTATTGATTGGCATTTTAGAGATGACAAGAAGAGCTGTGGGGTTCAAAATGTAAAGTGAAGCAGAGATGGTGTTTTACACTCATCAGGAGAGTAAGGTATTTCGTTGAACAGATACATTGCCATATGTATTGCTCTAACAGAGTTCATTGTAAAGCATGATCAGTTGTAAAGGCCACGAGAAGCAGAAGACTTGGTATTTAAGGTGAAAATGCTTTAGGGATGTATACACTTAGCTAGCTAGCATTTGTTTTAGGCTCGTATAGTAATGCTCATGTGTTATACTGTTAAAAATATACTGAAGGCTTCTTGATCACTTTCGTAGACCTATAGGGAGACTGATTTGTTAAAGGGTTAGTTCACCCCAAAATGAAATTTCTTTCAGTATTTACTCACCCTCGTGTTGTTCCAACCCCGTAAGACCTTCGTTCATATTCGGAACACAAATTAAGATATTTAAGATATTAAGATCGCTCCTGCATACAGTCCATAGGCTTCTTGAGGGGCTCTTGCTGTCCCCGAAAAGTCATTAAAGACATCGTTAAAATAGTCCAAGTGACTACAGGGGCTCAATCTTAAGTTGATCAAACGACGAGAACACTTTTGTGCGCAAAAAAACAACAAAAATAACGACTTTATTTCAACTATTCACTTCCTTCTCCATGAGCCTGTAGTCAGCTAACGTAGTTTGATTGCGTAGAGCTACGTCACACGTAGGCTCACTATTGGCCGACGCTGGTCATGTGTGTGTGATGCGTGTGACGTACAATAACAGAAGCTTACGCTATTAAACTAGTAACCTGACTCGCGCAGAAACGAATAGTTGAAATAAAGTCGTTATTTTTGTTGTTTTTTTTGCGCACAAAAGTGTTCTCGTCGTTTGATAAACTTAAGATTGAGCCCCTGTAGTCACTTGGACTATTTTAACGATGTCTTTAATGACTTTTCGGGGACAGCAAGAGCCAGTCCCTCAAGAAGCCTATGGACTGTATGCAGGAGCGATCTTAATATCTTAAATATCTTAATTTGTGTTCCGAAGATGAACGAAGGTCTTACGGGGTTGGAACAACATGAGGGTGAGTAAATACTGACAGAATTTTCATTTTTGGGTGAACTAACCCTTTAAGCTTCCTCCAGGTTTAGTTATGATCATAAAGCCTTCCTTGGGGCCTATTCCTAGTTGGGACAGAATAGGAATAAAGATAAAAGATTATCAATGTGCTTCACATGCGTTATCAAGACGTGCTTATTCCAGGAGCTTATCCACACGTACGTTACTTAGATGCAGCCACGTCGTATTGAGCTCCAACGCGTTCTCCTCTCAGTTGGCTAAGTAATCCAGTTCATTGTCAGATTTCACGTTCCGTCGTCAGATACGATTCACAATTAGCATATAGTTAGGATTAATGGTATGGTTCTGTTCTGGGCAAGAACTCCCTGTGCATCTATGCAGCCTAGCGCAGCAATAACACCCCTTAGGGGAAACAGCACACAACCAACATGAATGTGTTGCAGATATCAGTAATGTCAATATTTGAATGGACATAATAATTTGAGAATTTACTCTGATTCAAAGGCACTCAGAAGGCCAAATCCTGACTGACGAGTAGGGTTGGGTATCGTTTGAATTTGAACGATTCTGATTCCGATTCCTTGTTTCGATTCCGGTTCCAACGATTCTCGATTCTGATTCTTCTAAGAGGCAGGGTCAAAAAAGTTTAGCTAACCTTGCTAACCAACGGTCTTTCTGAAGGAAATACTCCTTCTGTCACAAATACTCCTTTTGTCACAAATTTTGCATTTTGCCGGGATTTCGTTATTTTCAGAAAAGTGAAGCCACACTTTGGACCGCCGACGTAAGCTACTCATGTTCGACTCGCGCGGTTATGCCAACACTTCCGATAGACGCTTCTTCGTAGGTGTTGTTCAGCGGTTTCTTCTTCCGCTCGGCGGACTGTGAATATCGAAACTAGGAATCGAAATTTTAACTTTTGAACGATTCCGGGAAAAACTAAAAGTTAGTCCCGATTCCAATCGATACTCGATTCTCGATACCCAACCCTACTGACGAGTGGAGCTGGGGATGGAGGAGGGCAATGAGCTCCTGAGAAACGCGACTGCTAATACTGAGGGAGCTTATACATACAGGGATTGGCGTCGCATTCTTATAGGTAGACGTGGTGTATCAGCTGAGAGTCAGCTTATGCGAGCTTGACTAACGTGACCTGACAGAATTACGCTTGATTTCGCACAAGCGCACTCTTCTAAACCGCTGCTTTAAATATCTTGACAAACTAAAATACGTAAATTACATTTGTAATTTGAAACACCCTGATCATGGAATTGCACCAGAGTAACTCCTCTTTATAAAGGAGGTGATATCACAGATATTAATAATTACAGGCCTATTTCAATTATAGCGTAACAAAAATGTTTGAAAAACTAATCTGTAACCAACTTTCTAAATATCTTAAAGACAAATCTCTACACCAATCTGGTTTTCGATCAAAATTCTCGACCACCTGCTCTTCTAAAATTCACAGATGACACTCTCAGCATCTGACAGTGATATGTCGGTGCTGTATTTATTGGTCTTACCAAAGCATTTGATATGGTTGATTATCTTCTCTTGGATAAATTGTATGCTATTGGTCTTACTTCTGACTCTTTATTATTTTTCAATTCTTTTCTTTATCACAGAAGTCAGTGCATTACTTTTAAAGGCTGCCAGTCAGGCTTCAAAATTATTGATAAAGGTGTTCCACAAGGTTCACCATTAGGTCCTCTTTTATTTTCCATTTTTATCAACGATTTACTGCAAATCTATCCTGACTGTTTAATACACTTATATGTAGATGACACTGTAATTTACTCCTCCAATTCTGACATTTCACAAATCAAACACTCTACAAACGGACTTTAACTTAGTTTAAAAATGGTTTTCTAGATGGGTAGGATTAGGGGTGGGGTTAGGGATCAGGGGGGGGGGAGATGGGTAGGTTTAGGGGTGGGGTTACTGGTCAGGGGGTGGAGATGGGTAGGATTAAGGGTGGGGTTAGGAATCAGGGGGTGGAGATGGGTAGGGTTATGGATCAGGGGTTGGAGACGGGTAGGATTATGGGTGGGGTTAGGGATAAGGGGGTGGAGATGGATAGGATTAGGTGTAGGGTTAGGGATCAGGGGGTGGAGATGGGTAGGATTATGGGTGGGGTTAGAGATCAGAGGGTGGAGATGGGTAGGATTAGGGATAAGGGGGTGGAGATGGATAGGATTAGGTGTAGGGTTAGGGATCAGGGGGGGGAGATGGGTAGGATTATGGGTGGGGTTAGAGATCAGAGGGTGGAGATGGGTAGGATTAGGGATCAGGGCGTGGAGATGGGTAGGATTAGGGGTGGGGTTAGTGATCAGGGGGTGGAGATGGGTAGGTTTAGGGGTGGGGTTAGGGATCAGGTGGTGGAGATGGGTAGGATTATGGGTGGGATTAGGGATCAGGACATGGAGATCGGTAGGATTAGGGGTGGGATTAGGGATCAGGGCGTCGAGATGGGTAGGATTAGGGGTGGGGTTACTGATCAGGGGGTGGAGATGGGTAGAATTATGGGTGGGGTTAGGGATCAGGCAGTGGACATGGGTAGGATTATGGGTGGGGTTAGGGATCAGGGGTGGAGATGGGTAGGTTTAGGGGTGGGGTTAGGGATCAGGGAGTGGAGATGGGTAGGATTATGGGTAGGGTTAGGGATCAGGGGGCGGAGATGGGTAGGATTATGGGTGGGGTTAGGGATCACTGGGTGGAGATGGGTAGAATTATGGGTGGGGTTAGGGATCAGGCAGTGGACATGGTTAGGATTATGGGTGGGGTTAGGGATCAGGGGGCGGAGACGGGTAGGTTTAGGGGTGGGGTTAGGCATCAGGGAGTGGAGATGGGTAGGATTATGGGTGAGGTTAGGGATCAGGGGGCGGAGATGGGTAGGATTATGGGTGGGGTTAGGGATCAGGGGGCGGAGACGGGTAGGTTTATGGGTGGGGTTAGGCATCAGGGAGTGGAGATGGGTAGGATTATGGGTGAGGTTAGGGATCAGGGGGCGGAGATGGGTAGGATTATGGGTGGGGTTAGGGATCAGGGGGCGGAGATGGGTAGGATTATGGGTGGGGTTAGGGATCAGGGGGCGGAGACGGGTAGGTTTAGGGGTGGGGTTAGGCATCAGGGAGTGGAGATGGGTAGGATTATGGGTGAGGTTAGGGATCAGGGGGCGGAGATGGGTAGGATTATGGGTGGGGTTAGGGATCAGGGGGCGGAGACGGGTAGGTTTAGGTATATGTATATGTATCCAGATCCAACTACTCCCCTGGATTTTGTGTTCTGCAATGAGGACCATCTCTATTTCTTTGCATTTATCTAAAAACTGGTCTATTAGTTTTCTTAATGGAACAGCTTTAACCAAAGTCGAATAATTTAAATATCTTGGTCTCTGGCTTGATACCAAGCTCTCCTTCAAACCTCATATTAACTCAGTCTGCAAGAAAATACAAGCAAGAATATATGGTCAATTGAAGTCACTTTATCGCTCTGCTGATTGCTTCTCTCTACAGGTTCGAAAAATAATTATTACTCATTTGATACTTCCAATACTTGATTATGCTGATGCTGTATACGGGAACACCTCAGATTTAAATCTTTGCCCTATCAGTGTGTTATATAATAGTCTTTGTAGACTTGTGCTCAAATGACCTTACAAAACTCATCACTGTCAAATGTATTGAACTGGCTGGCTCTCAAGTCAGTCAAGAAGGCAATTCCATAGGTCACTACTTATTTTTAAGTGCATTCATTTCAATTTCCCTCCATATCTGAAATAGTTTATCAGCTCTTCTTTCATACACCCATAATCAGCAAAGAAATAGGCCGTCGTGCACATAAATTTCAATTTTTGAACGTCTGATAAGGCCGGAACTTGCGACCATATTACATTAGACTCATTGGACACACTGATCCAAGAATCATGTTCAAGACTCAAAATAAACCTTCAGACCAAAAAAATAATAATAATGATAATAATAATAACTTAAAATATAATGAAAAAAAGTAGTTGTGTGTATAAAGTTTGAACCAATTATAACCAATTATAATGTTTATAACAGGTTTTGCTTTACTTTTTCTAATTTATTTTTGATTTATTTCCAAATATGTTTGCATTAGTTATCCACTTGGTCCAATGTAAAATGTGTGACCTTAAGCAAGACCAGCCGAGAACCACTGCCCCAAATAATGCAAAAAGGACTTTAAAATGTATTTGATGGTACACAAAATGCTGTTTTAAAAGGTATATGGTTCCCTTTTAATGGAACTTCGAGCTGCGTTGTCAAACGCGATGGGAACGCTGTGCGTGATTGCGTATCCCTGTAAAGAATGTAGTGAAATATTTAGGTATTTATATATCCAGGAATCTTTCTGCCAGACAACATCTGAACTTTAATGAGAGAATAAAAAAAACGAAGAATATATTTAACCTCTGGCTTCAAAGAGACTTAACGATATATGGCAGAGTGCTTTTATCAAAAGCTGAAGGTCTGTCTCGTTTTGTTTACCCATCACTTTCTCTTTTTGTTAATGAATCCATGGCCAATGACATTAATAAGTTATTCCTTGATTTTATTTGGAGAAATAAAACTCACAAACTTAAAAAAGCTGTGCTATCTAATAGCAGAGCGGAAGGAGGTCTTGAAGTTTTAAACTTCATTGATACTATTAATACTTTTAAAATTAACTGGCTTAAAAGATGCCTGGCAAACCCTAATTCTGTATGGTTTTTTATCCCCAACTACATTTTTGAAAAAATTGGTGGCCTCTCTTTTGTCTTGATATGTAATTACTGTCCAAACAAACTCCCTGTTGCATTATCTAAGTTTCATAAGCAGTCACTTCTTGCATGGAAGCTATGTTATGTCCACAATTTTTCTCCTCACAAAACTTTCTTATGGAATAATATTAATATAACTAGTAAAAATTCCTCTCTTTTCTATCCAAAGTGGTTCCAAAGAAATATAGTAAATATCTTGTCTTTGGTTGATGAACATGGCTCCATTCTGTCATATGAGAACTTCATGATGAAGCACAGTTTTCCCATTCCTTTTAAGGAATACAATGCGGTAGTTAAAGCCATCCCTTCTGGGTTGATCCATCTAATTAGGAGTCATGTTCTTTTTAATAAAGTAAATACCCCATATCCTCAACCTACATTGTCTATGAACGGCATTCAATTACTTGATAAAAAATGTAACAATAAATATATTCGTACAATATTGCAAAGTAAAAACAAAGTCGTTCCAAGAGGAAAATTTTTCTGGAATTCACAGTTGGATGATATAAATTGGAAAAAAACATGGCTTTTACCTAATAAATTTTGCATTTCCAACAAGGTAAAAGAAGTGCATTTTAAAATCTTGCATAAAATTTATCCTGTAAATTCAATTATATCCAAATATATGGATGTTGATAGCTCCTGTTCTTTTTGTGGATGTGCTGATGAAACTTTTACTCATCTTTTCTTTCATTGTGATTCTACAAAGAAGTTTTGGTCTGATTTAAATTATTTCATATTCCATCCTCCCATGATGATTTATAACTTTTCTCTCAAGGATGTAATATGTTATTATGATAATAGTAAGGATCAATCTCTAATTCATGTGGTGAACTTTCTAATTTTATTGGGGAAATTTTTCATTCATAAGCAGAAATTCTTAGGCTCTCAACCCTCATTCCCTTTATTTTTAGTAGAACTTAAATTACTTTTCAATTCCCTTACCCTGATAGATAATAAGAAGTGTAATAGACTTATAGAGTGCTATGAAAATATATTTGGTAAGCTTCCCTGATATTATAGTGATTAATTTACCCAATGTTTATTGGCTGTGTAAGAGGAATTTACTATTTATGTATTCTGTGGCTAGCTATTCTTATTGTATTTTTATTTATTTATTTATTCATCTATTTTATTTAAATGAAATACTTGTAATGCGTATGTATGGATATGTTTGTGTGTGTGTATCCATATTTGTTTTTGTTTTTTTATGTTTATATTTTATGATAGGAGAAATTTGTTAACCTTTCTATTTCTGTTTGGTGTTTGAATGTATCTGACTAATTTTTGTAATTTACAATAAAAAAAATAAAAATAAATAAATAAAAAAAAAGATTGCGTTGTGAAGCGTCTGTACAATCAGTCCAATGAGAGAGTAGGACGTCAGGTGACGTCACAGACCAGGAAACTATAAAGCACCCTTGAGATCAGACCGCGACAGCTTCTGTAGCCTTCAGCAAGCGATCTCTGTACTCTGTCCTTGTCTATTTATTGTTGTTTGTCAAAGCCAAGAAAAGAAATATATATTACTATCTATATTTATGGCAAGCAAGATTATAGACGCTGTGTGGTTCCCTGCCCTCGTTACATCACGGGTGGGGACACACATCAGCTATTTGTTTGGGAGTGGAGCATGCCAGCAGTCAGTTCTCGAGGGAGCTGACTGTGGGCATTGCGAGAAGCTGTCCGCGAGGACGGTTCGGTTCGCGTTCCCCGCGCGGGTCTCTCTGTTGCCGAGGCACGGAGACGACTCGCATTTCGGGGATCGCGAATGGATCTGACAGCGGGGGTTGGGACGAGCTCAGCTCTATCTCAGCTTAATTTCACATGCCAGATCTAGTGGACTGCGATTTCCAGTTCGTTAGTGTTTTGTTTTAAAAAGAAACAGTACAAAACAAATAAAAATGTGAAGAGAAAGGCAGATGTTTGACTTTTAAATGAATGAATAAATAAGTCAGCTCATATCTGCTGAATAAAGAGGAGCTTTTAAATGGAGGTTTTATTTATGCTTTTGCCAGTTAAAATTTTACTGGCTAGCTGAATATTATGAGATTGAAAAATAAATAGTTTTTAGATTAAATTTATCTTAAAACCTAGAAAACTCTGTATCTCAGCCTCCTCGTCGGGGTTTATATTTTATGTGTTTAATCGCCAGATGTCTAATTATAGCAATGTTTGGGTATTTCAGTGCCTCGGGTTAAAGAGACGCTTGAAGCTTTCTCTCTCCCGAGTCAGTGTCATCGTTTTTAATAATATAATGAATACATTTTTATTAGGCAGCCCTGGTGGGTATGGAATGAGTGTGAGGAGCGACTCTCTGAGGAGGGTCGCAGCGCTACGAGTTTGGTTGTTCCTGCTGGTGGCCACAGAATTATATGTACATGTTTTTTCCGATATAAAGATAATGGGAAAATAAAGATATGAATATGTCAGTTTTCTTGAAAGCGGAGCATCCAGAAGAACAATGAAATGATCCATTCAGCGGTGTTCCAGCTGGTTTCTTCCTCACCAATGTTCCTGAGACTGCTGGACGAGAGCAGTCTCGGCCATAGCTGTCAACATTGAACATTGAAAATCAGGGAGATTTCCCGGAATCCATCGCAAAAATAAGGGATTTTTTTTTTTTTACATTATTAAGAGCATAAGAAACTAATGAAAAAAAAGGAGAAGATATTTTATTCCTATGTTATGCTATGACCTCTGTAGTGGACACCAGGACTCAATTGTTTAAAAAAATGACATGAAAATATATATAGGCAAAAATAATGGAATTTTATTACATATAAACATCTTTTTTTTTTTTTTTTTTTTTTTTTTGCCTGGAAACGCTTCCAACACGCTTGCGTGTCGCATGAAAAATATGCATCTCTGGTTCCATTTCTAGCATGCACGCGTTTGCGCGTGTCACGCAGGCAGTGTGTAATCTGTTAACATGGGAGCCGAAATAAAAACCATAGACGGTAAAATAAAAACGGTCACGCCACGCAGCTGAGACGCACTCAGCCATGTGTCTCCGGCCAGCGTGCGCGGCGCTGCATCTGAGTATGAACGACTTCAAGCCGAATAGGTCCGAGCTTACGTCTCACACAATCAGAGCGTAAAAATACGGGATATTTTACGGGAAAATACTAAAACGGGAAAGCAGCGGGAACAGAGATAAAATACGTGAGAAACCCGGAAAAAACGGGAGGGTTGACCGCTATGGTCTCGGCCTATTAAGCTCCTCGCGGCACAAGGTGCAAAACAGAACAAAATCTAGCCAGTTAGAGATATGCAAGATCTGAGGACTGTTTTATCTCTAAAAAGAGCTTCAATAAAATTCCGAGGGTAGGCAAGATCTGAGGACTGCCATCTCTAAGAAAGCCCTGAGGTGTCCGTGTCCCCATACGGTCCTACGAGGAGGGCCGTAGAATGGTCATTTCGGTTGTTCCCGGTCGGTTCGCCGTTTCTGGGCACCGAAATATCCGTTCAACAAAATCCCGAGGCCAGTCTCGAGAGACTGGTCCCCTTAGTGGAATTCATGGCATTCAGCGTGGAAACTACGGCCGGATATTCCTCAATGGGTCCTGCATGTGATAGAAAAGGGTTATTCAATTCAATTCAAACAACTTTATTTATCCCCATAGGGCAATTCAGTTTTAGCCTTCCAGTCATTTTAAACAAGACAAGACAACAATCAGTCGAACATTCAGAAACACTGTCAGTGATATTGCTTAATACAAGGACAGAGCAGGGACCCAAGTTCAAGAAAATAAATGCATAAATAGATAATAATAATGATAAATAATTAAATACATACAAGGTATATGATTCAAGGCACATGACTAGTTGCCACTGCCAGCAGTATTTAAAAGCCCGATGACAGAAGGAATAAAAGAATTAGCATATCTATTAGTTTTCCTTGGGGGAGCGAGGTAGCGCCGACCTGAGGGCATTAGACAGAATTCCTGACTAAGGACGTGGTCAGGATGACTCAAAACTTGTCTAGCCTTCTGAAGCACCCGTTTTTTCCAGAGGGAGCTCAAGTCTGTCAGCTGAACTCCAATAATCTTGGAGCAGATTTTAACAATGCTGGTGAGGCTATTCTTGTCTCTCACAGACAATCCATGAAACCAACATATAAAAGAAAATGTTAGAAGATTTTCAATGAATGAATAATAAAAGATACATAAGATCTTCTGAGACACATTAAAAGAATTTAACTTCCGCAATAAGTGGATTCTTTGTTGTCCCCGCTTAGTGATTGATTCTGTGTTTTTGTCAAACTTTAAGTTGGAGTCAAACATGGTTCCTAAATACTTATACGTCTCTACAATTTCAACATTTTCTCCATGTATGATGCTGGCTTCTGGGTTAAAACGATTCTTCCTTAAATCAATAATTAACTCCTTAGTCTTTGTCACATTAAGGTCCAGGTTCTCCCATAGGAGAATTCAGAATTCAATTAAAAGAAAAGAAACTGTTCTCGTTCACCCAGATTTCTAGGGGTCCTTCCCACCGTGGTGGTCCCCGAGCAGGCTCGGGTTATGGAACAGGAAGTGATGACGCTTTTGCAAAAAGGGGCTATGAAAGGGTCCCTCCTACCAGCACAGAGTCAGGGTTTTACAGCCGATACTTCATCGTTCCAAAGTAAGATGGTGGGTTACGTCCTATTCTAGATCTGTGTCAGCTAAACAGCAGAGTTCAAAAGCTCAAGTTCTGCTTACACTCAAACAGATCGTGTCACAGTTTCAGTCTGAGGACTGGTTTGCCACGATAGACTTGAAGGACGCTTATTTTCAAATATCCATCTATCCATCCATCACAGGAGGTGTCCTGAGGTTTGCTTTCGGGGGCATAGCTTACCAATATCCTATCCGGCGGCCTAGGTATGAAACTAGGCCAGTCACTCACTGTGAAACAGTTTCAGAGACTGGTGGGGCTCATGGCAGCTGCGTCCATCTTAATCACTTTTGGCCTTCTGTACATGAGACCCCTGCAGTGGTGGCTCAGGACCAAGGGGTTTTCTCCTATGGACCCAGGGGAAATTGTTGTCACTGAGGGCAATATTAATTCCAGGGTCGATATTCAGTCGAGGCAGGGGCTGAGGCCCGGGGAGTGGAGACTCCACCCCGAGGTGGTGAAGCTCCTATGGGAGAACTTTGCTCAGACCCAGGTCGATTTATTTGCAACTCAGGAGACAACTCACTGTCCGTTATGGTTCTCTCTCATGCATCCAGCTCCTCTCGGACTGAATGCGATGGTGCAGGTGTGGCCAAGGCTACACCTGTATGCATTTCCCCCGATATCAATGCTCCCGGGAGTTCTGGAAAGAGTTCGCCAGGAAGGGGCTCATGTTAGTAGCCCAGCACTGGCTGACCAGAATATGGTTTGCGGACCTGCTTTCACGGGCGGGGGGCACAATATTTCACCCTCGCCCCAAGTTGTGGAAACTATGGGCTTGGTCTGTGAGGGGGCCCAGTTTATAAATGCTGGTCTCTCGACTGAGATCGTGGAGACCATTCTTCAATCCAGAGCTCCCTCCACAAGAAAACTTTATTATTTCAAACGGAAATTGTTCTCTACATGGTGCAGAGAACGTGCTTTTAATCCTGTTGACTGCCCGGTTGGTACAGTTCTCGATTTCTTGCAAGACCGTTTCTCTGCTGGACTAACTCCCTCCACCTTGAAGGTGTATGTTGCGGCTATATCTGCCTTTAGATCCCCTGCGGGGGCTTCTTCTCTAGGGAGAGGTCCTCTAATAACTCGTTTTCTCCGTGGAACATTGAGGCTGAGGCCTGCCTTGCACTCCAGAGCACCGGCTTGGGACCTGGCCATTGTACTCGAGGGTCTGGCTTTGGCTCCCTTCGAGCCTATCGAAGAGTTTTCAGAAAAATTCCTCACTTTAAAAGCTTTGTTTCTTCTCGCAATTTCTTCTATTAAGAGAATTGGAGATCTGCAAGGTCTTTCGGTTGCTCCTTCATGTTTGGAATTCGCACCTGGTATGGTTAAAGCATTTCTATACCCTAGGCCGGGTTATATTCCTAAGGTCCCTACTAATGTGATGGGTCCTATTGTGCTGCAGGCCTTCTGTCCTCCACCCTTCAATACCCCAGATCAGGAAAGTCTCAATCTGTTATGTCCAATTCGGGCATTGGATGCTTATGTTCACAACCCTGTGGCGTAAGTCAGAGCAATTATTCGTCTGCTTTGGTTTGACTAAGAAAGGTTGCCCGGCATCGAGACTAGTATGAGCAAGTGGATAGTTGACGCTATCTCTATTGCTTATAATGCGGTCGGACGTCCCTCACCTATGGAGGTCCGCGCCCATTCTACTAGGAGTATGGCTTTAATTTCGGGTGTTTCCCTCTATGACGTTTGTAATGCTGCAGGGTGGTCCTCACTGCATACATTTTTCAGGTTTTATGACCTAGACCTTTCCACTCCCGGGGCTAGGTTGCGCGCTTCTTAGTGTGCGCATTGGACTTCACACAGAACGGGCATTTTTCAGCATGGCATAGAGGGTATGGGGTTCCCATCGCGTTTGACAACGCAGCTCGAAGTTCCCTTGAAAGGGAACGTCTCAGGTTACGTATGTAACCCTGGTTCCCTGAGAGGGAACGAGAGCTGCGCTCGCCTGCCATACTTCCTGCATGCCCTGATCGACTTGCTTCAGGCCTTTCACAGAAGCTGTCGCGGTCTGATCTCAAGGGTGCTTTATAGTTTCCTGGTCAGTGACGTCACCTGACGTCCTACTCTCTTATTGGACTGATTGTACAGACGCTTCACGACGCAATCACGCAGAGCGTTCCCATCGCGTTTGACAACGCAGCTCTCGTTCCCTCTCAGGGAACCAGGGTTACATACGTAACCTGAGACGTTTTCCTTCTATTCTTTTTTTTTAACCTTCTTTTTTTTTTACTTTCAGTGCATGATCACACAAATACGCAGAACATGTGCTTGCATGAACATTTATCTGCCCTGCTTTGATGTTCAAATATTTCGATTCACCTGGTGCGGAAAGACAAATTTGCAGTGCAGTGAAAATAAAGAACCATGTATTATTCAACACCTGGGGCAGACCAGCAGAGGAGCAGTGCCATGCACAAGCTAGTTTTAGAGGCTCAAATATATGAGATATGCACACACGGGCAGTCAATTTGATTTGGTGTGCATTCTAATTACTTTTTAAAGCTTTTCACTTTTTATTCTCCCAAAAGACAAAACAGTAAACAACAAAGTTAGTGTTAACTCTCTGTGCTTGTGACAAAAAGTTGAGTAACTGAATTGATAAAACCTTCATACTTTACAAGAGTACAAACACTCTCAAAATCTAGTGTACGACCTTGATGTCTACTAGCATGATAGCTACTTTCTCAAGCATTCTTGCTGAATGTGTCCCTCCTTAGTGACCAATTTGTAAAACTCCTCATAGGTAGTGACACTGCAGAAAACAAACAAAAAAAACTTCAAAAAAAAAAACCTAACCCCTAACTTCAATAGAATTTGATGTTGACAGAATTAAGTTAAGGTAGTTATTAATGTAAACTACCCTTGATTCTGAGGCCATTTCTATACCCACACACACTTTTTTTTAATTCTCAGTACACACAAACATATGTAATGTCTATATGTGACACATAATTGTATAGAAAAGTAAGTGAACCTTGGGAGCATTGTGTTCACAATGAGTTTGTGTGGTTCAAGCACATTGTGAGGCTACATGAGAGAGCTAAAAACTGTGTGTCATTAAATTGGATACATTTGTGGTGTAATAATCATACAAGGTCGGGGTCAAAGTTGCAAGAGGTCTATTCTCTAATGCTTTATTCAGACACCCAACATATCCCCCTCATCCTACTAAAGTAAATTTAGTTTAATCAGTACAGCAAAAACAAAAAACCTAAAACGACTAAACTTTGACCCTGGCCTAGCATGATAATCACAAAAGGCTCTTAAACTCTTAAATCCAACAATAAATGAAATCTTACAAATGAATTCCAAACCATGTTCATATAGAATTGTATTTACAAGGTGTTTGAATTTATTTAAAATAGTTTCATCACTTTCAGATTGCCTATGAATAGTAAGTCCTAAAGTTAGGATTTGAAAAAAACAAACAAAAACAAAAAAACATACATGTGCAATTCAGATTTATAGCATCACACTACGTATAGTAGTGTGAACAACATTTACATTGCCTCCCTGGCAAAGGTCAGAAAAATCATAACTTGCACTGTTTTAAGAGACCTGACTCTGAAATGTGCTTAAATATATTAATACCATGCAAAAGTACATTTATTTCAGTAATTCAACTTAAAAGGTGAAACTAATACATTATATTGACTCATTACATGCAAAGTGAGATATCTCAAGCCTTTATGTGTTAAAATTTTGAGGATTATGGCTTAAAGCTTATGAAAACCCCAAATTCAAAATTAGAATATTGTGAAAAGGTTTTCATAGCTGTATAAGCCATAATCATCAAAATTATAACACATAAAGGCTTGAAATATTTCACTTTGCATGTAATATATAGACCCCCCACACCCCCCATCCATTTTATGCCTGGTTCAGATTACACGATTTTAGCCCGATTTTGGCACGATCCGTTTGACGTAGGGTGTCGTTGGGATTCGTAAATGACAACGGCCGTCAGGGCGCAAGATTCGATCGTATCATAGTGGGCGACAACCTATGTCGCGTCTGCAAAGCTTAACGACATCACGACAAAAAGACTAGCATGTTTAAATTTTTTAGCAGTCGAGGTATGAGGTTGACCAATAGGAGCACAGAAGCTTTTCCGTACACTACTTTCAAAAATGGCGAAACGAAAGAGAGACGATGGTGCTAACGTTAAAACTAAAAGTAAAAATAGATAAGAAAACAATATTTTACCTCAAGCTCTCTTTGGAGGATTGACAGCCCAAACTGTCCTCTTCGAGCAATTCATGAACGTGTTCATTGTCGGGTTTTCTTTCTTTTTTACTTTTTTCTGAACACAGGACAGCCAATACAACACTCACCGCTTCATCCATTGTTTGTTTACGCTTGTGTCCAGAAGTCACTCGGTCCTAGTTTTGCCTTCTCGCTGACATCACACGTGCCGTTAAAGACGGCATGCGATGACTGGTCAGGAAGCAACGTGTCGTCTGACGTGTGTCTTGTCCACGACACAACAAGATTTTAGGAGTCAAAATCGCGTAATCTGACACAGTGACTATCGTAACAGACAAAAAAATCGTGTAATCTGAACCAGTCATTAGAGTGGCCTTTTATTGTCAAAACAAAAGTGTTGCTTTTATAATTTTGTTCAGTGTACGTTGCTAAGGTCATATTGATGCAATGCAACAGATATGATAAAGTCTAGTCTTGGTCATCACATACTGTGATTTCCTTCTCACGTCCCTGAATTCACCAATAACTACCTGAAAAGTTTATGTAAATGGTATCATTGTAATCCTTGTCCATCAAAACATGGTGGTGGACAACAAATTTTCCATGTTATCATATTTGGTTCAGGAGATATAATACAAAATACATCATTCAGTTATGGCGGAAAGCAAAATGGCCGCCACGAGGCGATTTCTAAAAATGTTCAGGGCTGCAAACTGTACATGTGTACCAAGATTCATGCTTTTATGAAAAAGTGAACCTAATTTTCACATATCTGCACTACTAGCTTGATTATTTTAGATTATGCAGCTCTATTGGACACGCTGTTCAATGTATCAATGAAATGAATAATGGGTGATTGGATGATATTCTATTATGAATACTGGTTATTCTCTGAGTCACGTTTCCATCACTCAAACATGTGGTCATGCACTTGCCAATCTTTCCGGCTTGTAAAAGTTTGGGAAGGTCACAGGAGGAAAGAGAAAGAAGAGAACCCAGGGATAACAATACAAGTATAGCTCAGTTTTCTGACTTTCTTTGCCGATCACTTCAACATCTACAACAGAAAACCTTTTGATTTCTTCTCCAGTGCAAGAAAAATGTGATCTGCCTGCACATTGCATTCTGCCTTTGCCAATGTGACACCCTCCTATGCCATGTGACTTAGGTAGGAGCGCCGTACTGAACCACAGTCTCAGTGTCCAATGCATTTCTTACATAATCCTGCGTAGATTCATAGCTAGTCTAAATGTTCTACTGTGGGGTAAAACACCTAATTATTTTTCTTGCAACATCTCATTAACAAGCATTTGTTTTAATTAGCATTTAAATGTGATTTTTAAATTTGTAGAAACAGAACAAACAATCTAAGAAGATTATCCCTGTAAACCAAACGATGTTCATCATGGCCTAATTAGACATCTTGGTGATATTCCCATCTGGGAAATACATTTGTTCAAACAGATTAAGGATTTTAAATTCTGATAAAATGTATCCTAAACCTGTTATTGTTTTTCCGAGGGAGAACTGCACAGGGACGAACAGCGTGCTATGTGTGTGAAATGAAAAATGGGACTGAGAGATCAGAGGTCCAGGGAGAGAGAGAGAGAGAGAAGTGTTGATGGTGAGGAAGAGTCTGGTGGAGGTGTGGATATTTTGTTAACCCCTTCACATTTAAAATATTCTATCTAGCTGAAATAAGTCAACTGTTATGGTATAATGTCTTATTATTTCCATGGGATAAGTCAAACTTGTCATTGACACAGATAGGGATTTAACGGTACACAAAAATCAAGGGTTCGGTACGTACCTCGGTTTTAAAGTCACAGTTCGGTATACGTTTTCGATACAGCAGAAAGAAAGAAAGGCCAGAAATTTCCCAAATTTCCAAATTGAAAAAGAAAAAAACATTTTTAAATAAGTTTGAGTTTTTCTAAATCTTGAAACTTTCAGGTTTATAAATGGGAGTCATCCCAAAACAGGATGAACAATGTTTTGGTAATCACATTAAAAAAAAAAAAAAAAAAATTAAATATATATTTTTTCATATAATATTTGAGTTTCGAAGTGCTGGAAAAAGACGTGTGAAGTACTTGAAAGCATTTCCAGCCAAACTAGTTCCAGTTAGTGTTACTATATTAAATTCATGGTGAATGTTGCTGGTCTGTGGACGTAAAGTATAACTAGTTCATTCACGGCACAATTTTTCTCCTGGTTTCCACGTCAGCGCTGTTTGATCTAACAGAGATCTACGGTTAATAACGGAGAAATGTGAATGCATCTCACTAGATCTCGCAGCGATGTTATTACTTCAGTGGCGAATTCAAATGTTTTCTTTACCGGATCTCTTAGCGCTGTGTAGTAACACTGACTACATTTACATGCAGCCAATAACCCGTTCAAAACCGGGATATTAGCAATAACCCGGTCACGACCGGCCATGTAAACACCGGCTAAAACCCGAATATGCTCATATCGTGGATTTCAAAAACCAGGATATTATACCTGGGGTACCCCTTTTCTAACCGGATTTTTTGGTCATGTAAACGCGTATCGGCATATGCCCATAGTGATTTGTGTTCTGCGCATGTGCTATTCGCAAGGAATCTTGGTCTTTTGAAACTTCTCGGCGCATACAAAAAAAACGCGTGCAGTATACCGGAAGTAAACATGGCGAGACCAGGCGAAACACGACACGGGATACTTTTGGAGCGAGGTCAGTAACGTTACTAGCATCAATGAGTAAACAAAGGCGATCGCTATCTGCCCCGAACTATTCATTATCTGTGTGCTTTTGCTGTTGTTGTCTTTGGATACAGGAAGAAGAATCGGAAATGATGCATATTGCATCTTAAGGTTGTCCATGCGTCTAGACGCTAACCGCGCGTCACCGTTTATATCGGGATATTGCACTTCCATGTATACAAGAGAAACTCTCTCTGCTCACGCATGTAAACGGGTTATTCCTATTGTTTCAGAAACCCGAATAGTGACCTTAACCCGACCATAACCCGAAAATTGGCTGTATGTAAACGTAGTCAGTGTCGCGTGATCGATATCAGCTCACGCTGCACAGATGTTGCTGGTCCGAACTGATAAACGATCCGTGAAGCACATAACGAGTAGCGCAGTTTCGTTTACGCTTGCCATTTGATGTTGCGCAACGTTGTGGTGGTCGCGTCAGCGCGAATTTTTTCGGCAGGAAAAATGGTCCAAGGAATCGTTCGGCTTGTATGCGTACCGAACCGGAAGCCTCAATACGAATACGTGTACCGTTACACACAGATAATGTATGTTTTGGTTTTTTTTTATTTGTTTTTTTACTTTTTGTTAAAAATATTCACAAACGTCTTGACTATGCTGTTCTCTCAAATACCTGTAGGTATATGTATTTTGTCATTCAAACACCTTTATTTACATTTACATTTAGCTGACGCTTTTAACCAAAGCGACTTACGATTGCTATATATTTTAGAGGTCGCACACCTCTGGAGCAACTAAGTGTCTTGCTCAGGGACACATTGGTGTCTCACAGTGGATTCAAACCCGGGTCTCTCGCACCAAAGGCATGTGTCTTATCCGCTGCGCCATCACCACCCCTTTATAATGAATTGTAATGGGCGGTGGGTGCTGCCATGTTAGCTTGCACTAATGTTGGAATTATACAACATATAAATCCATCCACTTCCTCCGAAAGACTTAAACTTAAGTGGCTCTATAAACTTAAGTGGCTGGTGAACTGGTAGAATAATAACGCGCATTTTTTTTACCTCTTATGTAAATAAAACACATGAAAGGTGAGTGCAAAAAGAAATAGAAAGACTTCAGATATTAGCAGTGGTGGAATGTAACGAAGTACAAATACTTAAGTACATTTTTCACGTATCTTTACTTTACTTAAGTACAATAAATAGTGCCTACTTTTTACTTTTACTTCGTTACATTTTGCAGCAATTATTATACTTTCTACTCCACTACATTTCTACAACTTCTGTTACATTTTCGTTACATTTTCTGATCAGTTTTTCCCCGGCCAAAACGTAATCTGACCGTCCGTTCGTTGCACGTTTGTCTCACCAGTGACGTTTGGTTGCCATAGATACAGTATATCAACCCGGTCACACTAAATGCGTCTCACACGCAGTGTGTTTATCGTGCAACTCATACGCAAAAAATTGTTTTTACGTGCATAGGAAACACACCGTGTGTAATATATGTTTGGTTTGGTTAGGATTATGGCAAGCCAAGAGGTTCAGAATTACACCATAAATGAATCTCGTTTACTGCCAAACATAGTTATTAACATATAGTAAGGATAAGCATGATGTGTATATTGCCTAATTACAAGCTTGTTTCAGAAATGGTGACATTTTTTTCCATCATTATTGAACATCATTATAGGAGTAGGCTGTTAGGTTGAATGAGTTAGAATTAAATGTTTTATTAATCATTAGAAAATAGACATTAAGATAATAAATTGTTATGCAAGTACTTTTACTTTTAATACTTAAAGTACATTTAAAATGAAGTACTTTTTACTTTTTACTTAAGTATGGTTGTCATTGTGTTACTTCTACTTTTACTAAAGTAAATATTTATGTGGGTATTTGTACTTTTACTTAAGTACTGAGATTCAGTACTTCCTCCACCACTGGATATTAGACATACCAGGGAAGCCTGTGAAGAGAAAAGAATGGCACAACAGTGACGGATGTCCCTCCACAATTGATGAGAAGACATCCGTACTCTCCATCTGTGTTGGCTATGGGGCCGGATGATAAGATGCAAGCCTTTTCTGGCTAAACTTAAACATATATTCAGTCTTCCAAAACCATGAGGAAAAATGATGAAACCAAGATCGAACTGTTTCAATAGAAAAGCGAAACACTGGCTGAAACAAAACCAAACATGTGGCCAACGAGTCAGTTTTGTTGTAATGCATAGTCTGTGCTAAACGGCTGGCTGCTTGCGCACGGCTGCCGAGGTTCACCCCACGGGACGGGGTCTGGGTTTGGGAGATAAACTTGCAGCGGCCCATGCTCACACTATCCGGGTGGGTATAGGAGAGCAGATGAGAGTGGCTGGGTGCTTGGGGCTTGTGTTGTTACGTGATGTGCTGTTTTGTGTAATGTGGTCACAATACTGTGAAATGTTGATGTACTATATTAGTATATGTATGCGGCATGATTGTATAACTCACACTACGTAGTTTATATATATATATATATATATATATATATATTGGATTATCTTTTTAGAAAGGCCTGACCAGGGACTGGGGTTGCAAATTAGCCTGTTGGCTAGAAACATTTTATGCAACACATCTATACGTACTGTTGTGGTTTTGACTGTGATAACTATGTATGTAATAATGTGTGCTGCATTGTCCCTGACAAATAAACTGATAATAATAATAAAATACACTTTATTTCAATAGACAGTCCCTCCAGGATTTCACGATTTTTTTTTGTGATTTTTGCGATCAAAATGACTGATTTTGTGGTGGTAATTTCCAAAAATTTGTGAAAAAATTTGCGATTTATATATAACATTTACCATAATAGTATTCAGTCCTTCCAGAAAAACGCAGAGTTTTTTTGTGATTGTTGCGGGCAAAAATTGATTGATTACGCGGCCAGTTTTCTTTAAAAATGCGATGGAAAGAATATGCAGGATATTTATACAATTTTATGCGATGAAATTGCAGGAATTTGCAAAAATTGAGGGAACTTGCAAAAATTGCAGTTTGATGAAAAAGAGAAAAAAAGTGATTCCCCCAACATCCTGTTCTCACTAGGCTAATGTAAGAGTCATTTCTTATTACTTAATTTGATAAGCAAGCATACTACATCATAGAAAGTGCTGGGAATATTTAATTTCTCATCTTGTTTTATTTCAGACTATAACGAGTGTAAATAAGGTGTGGCCCCTTTAAGAGCTGCGCGCTCCCTGTTGAACTCTCTGCAGTGTTATATGTGCGCCTCGAACCCATGTGTGCGGGTAATTTCTGTTTGATGCTACTTATTTTATCTTATGTTGTTTATTAAGTAACGATGTGACGGTAGAACGTGTGACAGACAGTTATACGAAATGTCAATCGCTTCCGTGAGTCTGTCTGGCGTCGCGTAATTGCGTCACTTCATAACGTTCCCATGGAAACAGAGGGAAATGGCTGCTCTTGTGTGAAGCAAACGCAACATTTTTCAACTTTCTGCTAAGATACATGTGACTTTTTTTGCAACGAAAATGCGAGGATTATGAAATTATGCAAACCCCGCATATTTTGCACGGAAATCGGCAATTTATGCGGCGAAAGTGCGGCATATTTGAAAAAATGCGGCCCCCGCATAAATATGCGGACTTTGGCTGATTTTGCATTGAATTCAGCGATCGCATAATCGCGTTTTTCTGGAGGGACTGAATAGAAACATATAAACACAATCTAATATCACTGCCTCGAAGCCTTTATTTGAAAAACAACTTATTACAGTTGGTCTGAAGCAAAAGTCTACAGTTTAAGAAGACACTTATCATTTCACTTCAGAAGACATTGATCCATCCATTGGGGTCGTATGGACATACCAAAAATTTATTTCAAAGTGAACTATACCTTTAAGGCACAGGATAGCATCAAGTCCCAGGTCAGGTGATTATGCTGTGGACAAAAGGTGTTTTGGACATCGGCTGCGGCTGGATGAAACCGATCGGCCAGAGTTGGAAACCGAGATGTGAAGTTGACTTTACCACAGCTGAAGTAAAATAATTTGCCAAATACACAGATGTTTCAGAGACATTTTCATTCAATACTTTATGTACTACTTAATGTGCAACTGCACCTCATGAAACTGATTTCAGACTGACTTCTGAGGCAGTGTAACATTTTAATGATCTACAGCAATATAGAGCGAGCTTTGGTGAAAATTAAGTGAATATTAAATGACTGCAATAGTAATGTATTGCTAGAAATGACATCAGAAGTGGAAAACATTGATCAAAAATGTACATTTACGCACAAAATGGCCACCGGACGCAACTTGCAAATTTAGCCGCTCAACTGTCACAGCAATGGGAATGGAAAGCACAGGATTGTGGGATCTCAAATGTAGAGAATGATACATCTATTCTGCCTTCAAAAATCGATGAGATGAAGGCATCTCTGGAGACAGAAAGTGAAACTAATATTGCGTTCAGACGAGCCATGATGCCTCACGACATTAGAGGCAGCATTTGTCAGTTCTCGGACGCAGCCAATGTTTAATCAGTCTCAGCATTATCAGAAAGATGCTTCTCATTTTCTTTAAATTGTCCATCTTCATCTCTGCAGATGGATGCCAGACATGCGCTGTGTGTGCAGTGTGACATTCTAACTCGTGTTCACGTCTGTTGTTCCACCATTTATTAAGAACGAGGTTCTAGACAGAATGCTCTCTAGATATGGAAAACTTTTCACTTCGATAAACATGATTCCAATTGGAAGCACGTTATTGAAACAATGCATATACTGTAAAGAAAATGTGGATAAACATGATCTGACTCTTAATTTCCGGATGAAGATTTAACTATGGGATCAGTGTTGTAGTACTCGAGACTCGGACTCGGTCTCGAGACCATATTTTAATGGTCTTGGTCTTGTCATGGACTCGTGTCCATTTGGACTCGGAATTGACTCGTACTCGAACATTTTTTTTGAAGGACTCGGAATTATTCCCGAGTCCACTCGAGTTCAATGAAAAATATTTTTCATGATTATTAATGTATGTTAATAAAATATTTCTTTAAATTGATTGACACGCGCAGTGATTGGTGATTTTCTAGTGCGCAACTGCGCATGACAAATTGTAATAAAATTACTTTTAACACCACCTACTATGTGGCCTTTTTACCCTAAACTGATCATATTATTTAAACTCTAAGTAAATTCAGTAAAAAAAGTAAATAAAAGTAAATTAGGTAATCAACCCTCACTGGTCTCGACTCGGACTCGACCATCTCTGGTCTCGGACTCGACTCTCTATGGACTCGGTCTTGACTCGGACTCGACTACAACACTGTATGGGATCTACACCAAATAATGCCAACAAATAGAATGAAGTGTTTTGGTTGTGGCGAAAATGTACATGGTGTTCATGCTTGTCCAAAAAGTTGTCATCAATTGTCATTTCCGAAATTGTAGCTGAAGTGCGGAATGATATTGCCGCAGTTCTTGCTGAGAGGTCGGGCGTCATTTGTTTATTTATTTTTTTTTAATTAAGAATAATTCTACAATTCTTATAGGACAAATGGTTTATGAATCATTTCCCCGAAGGCAGAACAAGCGGCATGTGAATCAGATCAATCAGTCAGAATGTAATATTGGTGAAGATGAGGCAATGGTAAATGAGATTGTAAATCTAGAAGTTGAAGGTTCTGTGTTGTTACAGAAAAAAAAGGGAAGTTGATGGAACGTCATGCTGATAAACAAGCAAAAAGAACAGATGGTAATTGTGAGAGCGAGACTGACACGCAAAGCGAAAGTTACGTTTCAGACTGCAGTGTATGCCCTAAATTGGATTCTCTAGTCGAACTTATACTGTTGATGACCATGTCTTTTTTAAAAGTGAAAAAATGTGAGGAAGGTACAAATAAAAGAGAAATTGAAATTTATTGAAGATTTTTAAATGTGAAAGTTTCAACACTGATCAGGAGGTTTACCATCTTAAGACATTTCTAACAAAGCTAAATGCTAAGTGCCCCGTGGAAACTGCTGGAATTGGTAACTTTTGCTCTCTTCTTTTATTCTTAATGGGGAAAAAAAAATCGTGTTCCTTGAATATTATTGGAGTGAGAGGTTTTAAAAAGAGAGCTCAAGTATTTGAAATAATTAAATATAAGATGACTTGGAGATCAGAGATTTTAAGACATTCCACTTTGTTAAGTGGTGGAGTTGCAGTGTTATATTCAAAGAGCTTTATTCCATATTCCTCAAATGTTTAATATTAAAGGAAGGATGTTGAAGGTCAAAGCCTCATTTGAAACCAGCTTTTTTGTCTGTGTATATGACAATAGAATGAATGATTTGCTTTGAATACTTTGGATAATGTTATAAAATGATTGTAGCACTAATGTTTTTTTTTTTTTAGGATGAGAATTTGATTATACTAGAAATTTTATAGATGGGAGTCATGTTAAACCAATCAATCGAGAAAGGTTAATTCAATTTATAAAATCTCATAGCATTATTGATATTTCCACAGAGACAATATACTCAGTCATCACTGTTTTAAGCATCAATTAAGTCTATGCGTAGAGAATGCTTCATGATTTCGGTTTAAATGTGTGTGGCAAAAAATTATTTAAAATTAAAAAGTGCCTGTTGGCATTTCAATAATAATTTACTGTTTGATTATCTTTTTAGAGAAGCTAGAGATCTGGACAAATTCCAAAGCCATGAAATCTTTCCTGACAATGCAGCAGTGGTGCGATTTTGTGAAGGCACACATTAAACAATTGTGTCAGACTCAGCGATATACTCACAACACTATAAGAGATAATAATGGGTCAGTGAGTGTGTTGAAAGAAGATTTAACAAAGTTACAGGAGCTTTCAGAGTCCACAAAAATTCCATCTTTATGGAGCATATTAAAACGAAAAAGTGTCTATAGCTGATGTGCTAGTTTTGACAACACAATGTGCCATAATTAGATGTGCCGAATAAATGAATGCTCCATTAAAATTATTTTTAAATTTTGAAAAAAAAAAAAGAGAGATGAGATTTCTTTTTATCTCTTTTTTAATCTCACGCTATTGAGTCGTGCGTGCCGGAGCATGGAGTTACGGTGGAGAGTGTGCTGTTAGCGGTAGGTGAACAGGTCGCTTGTGAAAAGGCATAAAGGATGAGTGAAAAGGCATCAATGGTGAATGATGTTGATGCCGTTGAAATGCTGCAGCAGATCATTATCTAGTTTCATATAAATTACATTTAGCCAAGGCTGCGTGTTAGAGATATGTTAGACCTATAACTTCTGCCACTAAAGATTGCTTTATTAATAATCTTCCATGATCTCATCATCCCGGATAGCTTAGAAGAACTTGACATTGCAACAGAAACTTTTAACTCTCTCTTTTCCAGCATTTAGACACAGTTACTGCATTGTGCTTGAAGAATATTAAAGAAAATAGTCCACTCAGCACACTCAGACAGTCAGAAAACTAAACTAGAGGTATTTCGGATTTCATGGAAGGAGAGCTCGACTGCATACAGAGAGGCCTGAAAAACAGCTAGATCTGCTTATTTTCAACCCTATAACCCAACCCTAAGCCCAGAGGTTTCCAAGCAACACGGCAGTAATGACTTTATGAACTTCTTCACTTATAAGATCGATAATATCAGGGACAAAATTATAACTATCCAACTGTCTACTACAGTCAGTCCCTCCAGAAAAACGCGATTATGCGATCGCTGAATTCAATGCAAAATCAGCCAAAGTCCGCACATTTATGCGGGGGCCGCATTTTTTCAAATACGCCGCACTTTCGCCGCATAAATTGCCGATTTCCTTGCAAAATATGCGGGGTTTGCATAATTTCATAATCCTCGCATTTTCGTTGCAAAAAAAAGTCACGTGTATTTTAGTAGAAAGTTAAAAAATGTTCCGTTTGCTTCTCACAAGAGCAGCCATTTCCCTCTGTTTCCATGGGAACGTTATGAAGTGACGCAATTACGCGACGCCGGACAGACTCACGGAGGCGATTGACATCTCACAAATCGAACTCGTATAACGGTCTGTCACACGTTCTACCGTCACATCGTTACTTAATAAACAACATAAGATAAAAGAAGTAGCATCAAACAGAAATTACCCGCACACATGGGGCGTTTGAGGCGCACATATAACACTGCAGAGAGTTCAACAGGGAGCGCGCAGCTCTTAAAGGGGCCACACCTTATTTACACTCGTTATAGTCTGAAATAAAACAAGATGAGAAATTAAATATTCCCAGCACTTTCTATGATGTAGTATGCTTGCTTATCAAAGGAAGTAATAAGAAATGACTCTTACATTAGCCTAGTGAGAACAGGATGTTGGGGGAATCACTGAAAAAGAGAAATCTTTTTCATCAAACCGCAATTTTTGCAAGTTCTCTCAATTTTTGCAAATTCCTGCAATTTCATCGCATAAAATTGCTTAAATATCCCGCATATTCCATCGCATTTTTAAAGAAAACGGGCCGAGCAGGCTAATCAATCAATTTTTGCCCGCAACAATCACAAAAAAACTCCGCGTTTTTCTGGAAGGACTGAATACTATTATGGTAAATGTTATATATAAATCGCAAATTTTTTCACAAATTTTTGGAAATTACCACCACAAAATCAGTCATTTTGATCGCAAAAATCACACAAAAAAATCGTGAAATCCTGGAGGGACTGTACAGTATCGCATCAGGGGGTGCATTGTTGTCTCCCTGAGGAAATATTTGATTCATTTGCTGCTATTAGGAGAGGAAGAATTTTGCAAACTCGTTAATTCATCTAAATTGACGACTTGTATGCTAGACCGACTAAGCTACTGAAGGAGATGCCTCCAGAGGTCATAGATCCTCTTCTTAACATCATTAATTCATCTTTGTCTCTAGGATACGTACCGACAACCTTTAAGCTAGCTATGATTAAACCACTTGTTAAAAAAACGCAACTTGATCATACAAAATGAGTCAATCTCGAATCTGCCTTTTCTGTCAAAGATATTAGAAAAAGCAGTATATTCACAACTGCGTGAAAGAAATTTTCTTGAAAGAAATGATATCTGCGAGGATTTTCAGTTAGGACTTAGACCACTTCGTAGTACTGTATCGAGACAGCTCTCACAAATGATCTGCTCTTATCATCCGATCGTGGTTGTATAGTGTTACTCGATCTTAGTGCTGCATTTGATACCATCGACCACAACATTTTTTTCAATACACTAAAAAACTATGTTGGCATTAGTGGAATTGCATTAGCATGGTTTAAATCATACTTATCTGACTATTGTCAGTTCGTGAATGAAGAGATGTCTTATCGATCCACATTTAGCGTACCACAAGGCTCAGTACTAGGACCGTTTCTGTTCACTCTGTACATGCTACCATTAGGAGATATCAGTAGGAAACATGGAATTACCTTTCACGTTTATGCCGATGATACTCTGCTTTATATTTCTATATTTCTAACTAAACTTACCAATTCACAAATATAACGAAATGCATAGCTGATATAAAAAAATTGGATGACTAGTAATTTCCTACTACTAAATACTGAAAAAACAGAGATTCTAATTATTGGACCAAAAAAAAACTTCCTCACTTAAAGGTATAGCGGAGGATTTTCTTTCTCCGGGTGGGTAGCCTATACTATTGGTCCACCTAAGTGTCAATCATTCTGGTGATATGTTTACGTAAGGCCGTCGTACGTGCTCATCCCTATGTAGTTTTCACTTTCAGGTGTATTAGCCTATGTCAGAGTCACCGTTTCAGCCATTCCTTTTGGCTGAGGGTCGAAAGAGAAAAAATGTATACGAAGTTTATGATAAGAAGAGAAAGGCAGCAGAATGTAGAAACAAGACCAGAGTGATTTTGGGTGAATATCACACGCTGGCGTGCGCTAAAAGCACAGGTTGGGCTTCTCACTGATGCCGCAGTCGCGAAGATTCTACTAGACAGGTAAAGTTTGTCACGCTATTTGGAGAAATCCATTTAAAATCACTAGTAAAAGTTAATGCAAGCTACTTAGCAATGCTAGCCCTGGCACTTAGACACGGTAAACATCTCTCAATTTGTCTAAAGTGGCCTTTTGACCAATGGTAAATGGTATCACGCTGAAATATTCTAAAACCTTGTGTGTTCATGTGTTCATATTCTAAAACCTTGTGTGTTTATTATTACACAAATGCAACAAGCTACTTCTCCATACGCAACTATGTATAAAAATAACGTATTAATACCTACGTATTAACAATGAGACATATTAGGTTAAGGACCAACATAATAGCACTGCTTATATGTTGCCATGTAACGTAATTGCGATTTGCAAAATAGTTTCCTCAGAACGTATTTCGCGTGATACAGGGTTGCAACACATCATGTCTTGAGTCCTCGGTCACTCAATCGATCAGTATAATAAGTAATTAAAACACGGAAGGGCATTTGGCATGTTGTCTTTTTTATGAATGTTTTTGAGTTAGTTTATAATTTGCAACATAATTGTGCAAGGCGTATTAGGCGTTCCCTCTCGGGAGCAAGAGTGTTGTGTTTCTACATGTGCATTTTTTTTAAAAATGGAGAGGGCGGGTCTTCTCTAAAATTCGGAAAGATCCTCCGCTATACCTTTAATAACCTAGATTACTGTCTAACATTTGATGGCTGCTCTGTTAAGCCTTCGTCATCAGTTAGGAATCTGGGTGTGCTCTTTGCTACCAATCTTTCATTTGAAAGGCACGCGTCTAGTATCTCTAAAACTGCATTTTTTCATCTCAAAAATATATCTAAATTACGCCATATACTCTCATTGACAAATGCTGAACAATTAGTGCATGCGTTTGTGACATCAAGGCTAATGTCAGAGTAACCACCCACTACTAGAACATGGGAACAAGTAAAAGTGAAGTACAAGAATATTCTACATAATGGTCATTTGTCTTACTTAAACTAACCTCTTTTAAAAAGGCACTGTTAAAAAGGCCTATTTATAAAAGCAACCAAGAAAAAGGAGAAAAAAAAAACAGGTGGTGATCCTTCACCCCCACATTATACCCAGGCAGAGGAGCTGGCCCTTGGGTTGAATGTGAACCTACCCATTGTGGAGGGCAGTGTTGTAGTCGAGACCACCTCACTCGAGTCCGAGTCGACACCGAGACGAGAGAGAGTCGAGTCCGAGACCAGAGACGGTCGAGTCCGAGTCGAGACCGAGACCAGTGAGGGTTGATTACCTAATTTACTTTTATTTACTTAGAGAAATCCTTTTTTTTTTTTTTTCACTGAATTTACTTTACTTTAAAAAATATGATCAGTTTAGGGTAAAAAGGCCACATAGTAGGTGGTGTTAAAAGTAATTTTATTACAATTTGTCATGCGCAGTTGCGCACTAGAAAATCGCCAATCACTGGGCGCGTCAATCAATTTAAAGAAATATTTTATTCACATACATTAATAATCATGAAAAATATTTTTAATTGAACTCGAGTGGACTCGGGAATAATTCCGAGTCTTAAAAAAAAAAAATGTTCGAGTACGAGTCAATTCCGAGTCCAAATGGACACGAGTCCATGACAAGACCAAGACCATTAAAATATGGTCTCGAGTCCGAGACGAGTCCGAGTCTCGAGTACTACAACACTGGTGGAGGGCATCCCCGGGTTCAACTCTTCCTCAGACACACAGCCAGAGGCCAGGAGCAGAACACCTTCACTGCTGGAAAATTAACTTTAAATGATCCCAGTACACTGTAAAATAATTTGTTGCTGCATTAAATTAAGTAGGCCTATAATCCAAATGGCTGCCCAGTCATATCAACTGTTAAGCTTTGAGAAGTAATGAATTGGTTTGACTTGTCTACATGTGTGACTGTGAAACTACGTAGTTAATGTAAAACAAACATATTATGCCAGGAGTTATTGATCACATTGCCCCCCAGTGTACTTCATTGTAATGAAATTGTTTTTTCCTCTTCAGTGCAAACAATACACCTGTTCCCAAGCAAGTGTTGGCTGAAGCTTTGTAATGCCAATTTTTTCCCCAATGCACAGGACAGTGAAGAAACCCTCTCAGGTATCTTTAAGTGCATAAATAACTTTACTTAATTTACTCTTGAGTACCTATTATTTCTGAATGCTATATGACTTGCAGGAGTCCACAACTACAGAAGAGTCTGCACAAAGAGGTGGGCGGTTTTGTACTTTTCTTTGAAATTTTTGATCCATAAAATACTTGACAACTTAAAGAAAAAAAAAAACTGGCACAAGAGATAGAGTTGCTTCATAGGAACTTCAGAGTAAGTGCTAATATATTATTTCACACAGACTTGCTGACTTTGCATAATATCTCTAATTGCAGACAAAATATGACTAGGCTTTTCTTTAAATAAAAATCAAAGAACTAAGCATATTTGTCTTGTAAATTATTAAACATTAATGTTTCTGATGGTGCAATGTTGTGTAATATGGCCCATGCAATGTCACATGCCCTGTCTGGTGCAACCTTTCATACAGTTTAGTCGGCTAAAGTTCACTTCATTGTGTACCCTTGTCCTGGCTAGAGCGGTATTGCAACTGGTCTGGGGTTTGGGTCAGGGAATGGGGTCATAAAGTCTCCAAGCAGGATCCTGTTGTAATCGCCTGTATAATGGAAAAATTCAGTTCTGTTGGGATAAGCATAAGTGTATGTAATAGAGTGAGCATGATATTTATGTTGTTCAAATAATGTGCATAAATCTCTGAAAATTCTTGAGCCATGCACAGATCCTGGGGCCTCATTTATAAACGTTGCGTACGCCGCTCTCTACGCAATAGTTGGTATTTATAAAAAACAAACTTGACGGTAAAATGTGCGGTCCTTCACGCAAGCTCTGACCCAGGCGTACGCACAAAAACGGGTGAAATGAGAAATGGCGACACCGTCGGCAGTTGGAAAAAACACGTGAAAGTGTGTGAAACTGTAGACGGTTGTGTAAAATAAATTGCAATACTGCCTCTCATAAATAACACGAATACTTCACAAAACAAGTCTTAACAGCTTACAATTAACATCCTACACGAACACCCGTTTGATCGATCTGTAACAGAAATGCAAATTAACACGTATTTCCAAAAAGAAAGTGAAATATTTTCTGCTATAATATTGGTATGCAATTCATCCTCATAAATAAGAACGAAATAATGTACAAAACTAATATTCTCGCCAATATGTCCATCTAACGGAGCAGATATAGCAATTAGATAGTCAGTCAGTCAGATAGATAGATAATTAGGGAGATATATAGATAGATCGATAAATATTGTTTGTCCACTGGGAAAAGTTCATGTTTTCATAGTAAAAATGTCTTCATAATCTACGGAATCATGGTATATGCATTTAGTTTGTTTTATTTTTGATAAAATAACGTATGACGTGTCTCAAACCATTCAGAAAGCTGCAAGAAATTACATTTGCGCTGAACTATTTCCCATTTCCAAGTAGATTATAACCGACATCCGTAGCTTGTCAGATGCAGAATTAAATGGATGTAAATAAAATGCCCCTTCACAATGCGTATAATGACGCACAATGGCTGATCTTGAGCTCTTAGAAGATGTGGCGATTAAATGGAAGGATTCGGAGTGAACGCATCATCTTCACAACAAAAGGTGTGGAAAAATATATTATTTATTCAAGAATTATGCAGTTTATTATGCAGTTTGTTTCAGTTAGGACAGTCTTGATTTCGCCCAACTCCTTGGCCACCTCTTGAATTAATGACTAGACGCTTTTTTTGCCTCGACTTTGATGCCCGACCATTTCTTTTTTATTTCGGCCACAGTCCGAGGTTGTGAGGCTACAGCATTTACGGCGTCTGCAACCTTTTGCCACTCAAGTGGCATTAGTAATGCCCACACTGTGCCCTCCAAACAACATTTTTCTCCTCTTTTCCATCTTGCCAACGATAACTTCTACTTCACATTGAGTGAAGTTCAATTTTTTTTAATTTCCTCTCTGTGTTTAACATGATTTCGCAATTCATGAATATTAACTTTTGGGCGTTTGGAATAAAGACCTTCAAGGTTGAGTTGAGATTTACCTATGATCTTACTATCCCACCTAACAATTTGGTTCAAAGAATTTTTGTTCTTCAAAGACAAATTTCTAAACCAAGATACAAGGGAGAACGACAAGCCCGATTCAACAGAAGCATGGTAGAAAAGGATCATCATATATTTATCAATATGAAATCTGGACAATTTTCTGAGGCAAAAAAGTCTGTCTTAACTTCTGTGTCATGCTGACTTTAAGGTGAAATTTCTTTGCTTGTACCTCAAGATAAAAGGACAGAGTCATTTGACACTCGCACTCACCTAAGGTGACGTGTGAATATAACGCACACCACAATTTGTTTCTCCGTGTGAGGCACATTAAAGAAGGGACCCTAGCCATGGAAACCTATCTGGATTAAATTTTTTTTTAAACCCCAACCCTACCTTTTTCTTAATTTGCTTAATTTTATTTTGCCATATTTAATGTATTGTTTGGAGATTTGGGGGAATTCTTATTTTACAAATTTAGCGCCCTTGTTTATTTTGCAAAAAAGGGCTTTGAGAATAATTCATGGAGTTGCTCCCAGAGAACACACTACAGGACTGTTTCTGGAGTCAGGGCTACTTAAATTGAAGGACTTGGTTTCTTTACAAACTTTGTTAGTTGTTCACAAAGCTAAACACTGCCTGTTACCGTGTGGACTGCAAACCCTTTTCACTTTAAACAGTGAGACAAGCAGAAGAAATAATGACTTCAAACAACCTTTTGCTGGCAATACCCTCAAACAAATGTGTGTTTCAGTCTCCGGTGTGAAAAGATGGAATCTTCTAGAAAATGATCTAAAATGTTGTTCAAATATCTTACAATTTAAATATAATTATAAACAAAAGATACTTAAAGTCTATAAAGAAGAATGTGAAAACTAATAGAATTATTACAATAATTATGCTTTCGTTGCTATTTTGGCTGTTGGATCTGTCATTATTTTATCCTTGTTGTTTTTTTGTTTATCTAGTATCATGTAAGCAGAATTAGTATTAATAGATAATAATAATAATATTAATTATAATAATAATAGACAAAGAGAGAAAAATGTGTTATAATTGAAGGTAGATTATATCTGGTTTGGGCTTGTCGTATGTGTATGTGCATGTGTATATATATATTTTTTCTTTTTCTTTAAGTTTTCTGTTGTTTGTCATTTTATGTTGGTGAGGTCATCTAATTTGTGAATCTTGTTTATAGGAATGGGGTAGGAGCTTATAAGATTTTTTTCTTCATCGTACTCCTGTTCTTTTCTTTGTCATGGAATGTACTTTGTGTTGGTTTGATTTGTTAAATTGTTTTTGTGGTATTTCGTGTTGCATTACCATGAAAAGAAAGAATAGAAAATAAATGAAATGAAAAATGCTGTTGCTGCAGACTCTCATAACAGACTGATCTCATGAAGTAGCGTGTGTATGACACGCCAATTCGTATTTCCATTTTTGGCGTGCTATCAAGACGCATAATCGCCTTTCAGCGTGTTAATGAACTCCGTTGACTTAACGTTATATAAATATATGACTTACCTCAACCCCGTCCCTAAACCTAACCGTCACTGGGGTTAATGGCATTTATTGTTCCCTTACCATCCTAGGTAAAAAAAAAAGAGATGACTTACCTCAACCCCATCCCTAAACTTAACCGTCACTGGGGTTAATGGCATTTATGACTGAGATTTGACTCAGACACGCGGAATGACTCGGACGTTAATGGCGTAGACATATACACATGGATACACGTGGATAGCTCAAAATGCTTAGAGATAACACGCCACTCGATTCGAAAGTGGCGTATATGTTTACGCAAAAGTCATGACGTCATGTTGCTCGTAAACATGAATACTTTTTGACATGTACATCACAATACATACAGGTCAGGGGGCCTGAAAGGCTTGTATCACATTATTTTCTTTAAAATCCTTAGAACAGGAACTTTCACACACATACTTGGTATTTTCTACAGGTGACGATTAATCTATGTAGGCCTTTGTTGAAATAAATGCCACTACTGTCATTTTCATTTTTGGATGACTCATTCCACACAAGCGTACGTGTCAATGTTATCTGGTCCACCAAGCATTCTTGACATGTAATAAAAAAATGACTCCATCTAAAAGCACATTCTGAATGGCACAAGTAGGCCACATCCTCACCAATCTTTATGGTCCTGCCAAGAGAACCCACGTCAAGCGTGTGTGACTCACTGTGTATCTCCTGAGCAGATAAACAGAATTAATTTTAGGGAGAGAATTAAAGCACAGTATTAAATCTGCTGTATCTCTCAGGTGTCAGTTAGAACAGAGGAACCAGGCCAAGCACTTAAATTGGTGTATTTTTATTGAACCAGTTGCATAGGTAGAACACACTATCTCCAAACAAGTCAGTCACCTTTAAACAATTGGTAAAGAGTAAACATTTTGATTTAAAACCATATATATTGTAACAGTTTTACAGTTACATTTGTTCCATTAGCTTTCCCTACGTGCAATATTTAATCCTGCCACTGGGGGCACTCTAGCCAGTGAGATTCCTGGTAGCATAAAAAGGATAAGAGAAGTAGTATGAGAGAGGAAGGATGTGTTAACCACATGGAGAAGCTTTCTCACCAATGCTGTCTTGTGTTTTTGCCCTGATTTGAGGAACCTGAGGTTCCTAAACTCAAATCGGGTTCAATGTGCAGGCTTACATACTTTATTAATTCAACAATCTTCATGTATTTTTATTTTCTGTTGAGATGGAACTTGTGAACTAATGGATGGACTTGAGTCTACTGACAACAGAACAAATGGAAAAGCACAGGAATGTTCACTGATGCTTCATGCAGTGTTGTAGTCGAGACCACCTCACTCGAATCCGAGTCGACACCGAGTCCATAGAGAGTCGAGTCCGAGTCGAGTCCGAGACCAGAGACGGTCGAGTCCAATTCGAGACCGAGACCAGAGAGGGTTGATTACCTAATTTACTTTTATTTACTTAGAGAAATCCTTTTTTTTTTTTTTTTACTGAATTTACTTAGAGTTTAAAAAATATGATCAGTTATGGTAAAAAGGCCACATAGTAGGGGGTGTTAAAAGTAATTTTATTACAATTTGTCATGCGCAGTTGAAAATCTATAAAATCACCAATCACTGTGCGTGTCAATCAATTTAAAGAAATATTTTATTAACATACATTAATAATCATGAAAAATATTTTGAATTGAACTCGAGTGGACTCGGGAATAACTCCGAGTCCTAAAAAAAAAAAAATTCGAGTACGAGTCAATTCCGAGTCCAAATGGACACGAGTCCATGACAAGACCAAGACCATTAAAATATGGTCTCGAGACCGAGTCCGAGTCTCGAGTACTACAACACTGGCTTCCTGTTTAAACAGTTTGTTTTCTTCTCTGAAGTCTCCGATGCTTAAGAATGATTTCAACATCCGGAACAAGTAGATTTTTTCTTGGTTGGTGGTTCGTAATCAACTTGAAGCAAGAAAAGCTGAATTTGCATCAGAAACCAGTGCGAGAGAAAAACTGGATGTGATGGCACCCGCAGCCCATGCCAATAGTAAGAATTAAACCAATATGTTTACCCAAGTTCAGTGGCAGTTATGGAGATTTCAGTAATTGGAAAAGTGACTTGGAAAATCTCCAGAGGCAAGGTGAGCCAAATGGCTCAGCAGAGGTTATGACCCAGCTTGTGGACAGCATTGATGATAAAATTGCTAAAGCCCTCAGATTATCTTCTTATAACATCGCTGATGATGTATTCAGAGTGTGAGAGAATCCATATGGTAACAAAAATACAATTCCCATGGAAATTGGTGAGGAAACCAGCCAAAAAGAGTGATATAATTATTCCAAATAGTGGAACAAGCCCGGGCAGATCTTAGAAATAACAGAACAATAAAAAACACACTTGTGATCAATTCCATAGAGTCATCCGGAGGGGAGACTCACCCTACATAGAGTGAAGATTGTGGATGATGCACGCTCAGAGTCAGCATACCCAGATCTGTTTGAGAGAGGTTATGGCGACTTATGAATCTAAGACATATTTGACCTGGTCCATATTTTTAGTAATTTATTGTTTGATAATTCATATCCATTGCTTTGAAATGTTAATTAAATGCTACTGAATGCAATGTTTCGATGGTTGCTTGCTCTCCGGGATATGTCAAGTGTAAGAGTTTTAAAATTAGTAATTTTTTTTTTTGCATTCTTCGAAATTCTACAAGCAATCCTTGTAGCAGATTTTTACAAATCCCACTGCATGACATGGATCTTATAAAATTGGATAAGCCGATTGTATGTAGACAGTCATTTGATGGCACCTATTAACTCATAGGTTTGAATACCAAACATTTATTTTAAGATGTTTTATCTCAATAACTAAAATGTTTTATTAAGATATTTGTTTTTCAAAAATACATCAAAATGTTAGCTCATAAAAGAGTAAGCAACAATATTAGAGTGATATTTCTATAGTTTCATATTCAGTTAATGCAAAAACTAAATCATTGTAGCTACTGTAGATGGTCTAAAAGATTTTAAACTTGCGTCTTGTCAAAACTCACAATTACATGGTTCATTTACACCATTACATGGCCATGAGGATACATTCATTTGCATGGAAGTAGACCTGCATGCAGTAGAGTAATAAATCATGCCAATGTTAATAATTGCCTTCCACTTATCATACATTTTAAATCCATGTCGTGGAAAATGTACAACATAGATTTAGGTACGCATGAATGTAACAGCACGTGACCTCGTATCATAAGCATCATATTACTAGGCATCTCTCATGCATGTCCTGTTTTTAATACCAACACACAGATCAAAGCTGGCTGAGGTCATAGTATGAGGATGATTTGGACATCCCTTATCCTCATGTGTTTATCCCACATTGGCTTTAAGATCACTACTTGGCACGAGTGAAGCGCTTGCCATCTGGTAGAACACTTGCTGGGTCTCCACAGGACAACTTCATGCTTTTTCAAGCCAGTTTTAGTCTTCGGCCTGAGCCCATGCCAGGTGTTCTGTCAAAGTGTAGCTTGAGAGACGACGGCAACCTCGGAGATAATTACACTGATCTTACATATCACAATGCCAATGGAACTAAAATAGCTCCAAACTAGGGACATGGGGACACGGGGACATTGAAAGGGGTATTTAATGTTTTTACAGAGTGAAAATAGAAAACCAACCACTGAATGAGAAAATCCAAAGATCTGTTAAAAAGGAATATATATATTTTTTAACTCACACAATCTCAATCAGATCAATAGCAAATTATTGTTTGCGTATTATTATTTACCTCATTTTATTGTTTGTGGATTAAAAACATAATTGTTCACCTGAGAGGATGTAGTTCAATTCATTTTATTTATCGTACAATCATTACCCTGTTAGCATTTCATTTCACTGCAAGGACGTCATGACTGATGGAAAAACTATGGCACGAACAACAGTTCTGTGTGATGGCAGGGTGAAGTCATTGTTGGGTCTGTTCATGGACATCCCGTTGAGAGCATGTGCTACAAATAAAGAAGCTGCTCATCTTCTCAGTGGATGACGCATTGTCCAGCAAGCTATAGTGTACACTTGCTGTGCACAAATGTTGTGTAATTACGTGTTAATCTGGTCTAACGCCAATTTCACACATTTCACTTTTAATTACCAACTAACCATCAAAAAAATAAAAACCTGCACCACAATACTCGCCAGGTTAGTGTTTGTCATGTTTCATGTTAAGTACCACATTAGCGCAAATGTCTGTTTTTCTTAATTGTCTGTCTTTCTTTGATCAGAGAATCCCTACCACAACCCACATCCACCAACATAATCATTTTATTCACACTACATATGTACTACACATTTGCCTTTAAAGGATCAGTGACTCCTTGTGTAACTAATGCACATAACTCCTACTGATTTTTATATATATAGCAATTTATTTTCTGGCGGAAAAAGAATAATAAATGGAAATTTGAGTAGAAACCATAGGTTTTCAAGTGTGGGCAGGCATCTATTTTCAGATATGTGCCACATTAAGTGAGGTCCTATTTAATATTAGACAGGGCTAATTTGAACTACGAACTGCTTCAGAGAACAAAGAAAGTAGCACCATTTACATATCTTATGTTATTATTATCCCATTCCATAAAGACATCGCAAATCTGGCATTGTTTATGAGCTATGGTGCAAGATGTCACTGTCACAGACTGCATTTCTCATAACCACACCTGGAACACATATAGCATTTATCATCAGCACTATACACTCACCTAAAGGATTATTAGGAACACCATACTAATACTGTGTTTGACCCCCTTTTGCCTTCAAAACTGCCTTCAACAAGGTGCTGAAAGCATTCTTTAGATATGTTGGTCCATATTGATAGGATAGCATCTTGCAGTTGATGGAGATTTGTGGGATGCACATCCAGGGCACGAAGCTCTCATTCCACCACATCCCAAAGATGCTCTATTGGGTTGAGATCTGGTGACTGTGTGGACCATTTTAGTACAGTCAACTCACTGTCATGGTCAAGAAACCAATTTGAAATGATTCGAGCTTTGTGACATGGTGCATTATCCTGCTGGAATGGGTACATGGTGGCCATAAAGGGATTGACATGGTCAGAAACAATGTCCAGGTAACGATATAAGCGATGCCCAATTGGCACTAAGGAGACTAAAGTGTGCCAAGATAGCATCCCCCACACCATTACACCACCACCACCAGCCTGCAGTGGTGGTGGTAACAAGGCATGATGGATCCATGTTCTCATTCTGTTTACGCCAAATTCTGACTCAACAGAAATCGAGACTCATCAGACCAGGCAACATTTCTCCAGTCTTCAACTGTCCAATTTTGGTGAGCTCTTGCAAATTGTAGCCTCTTTTTCCTATTTTCCTATTTGTTCGCTGTTGTAGCCCATCCGCCTCAAGGTTGTGTGTGTTGTGGCTTCACAAATGCTTTGCTGCATACCTCGGTTGTAACGAGTGGTTATTTCAGTCAAAGTTGCTCTTCTATCAGCTTGAATCAGTCGGGCCATTCTCCTCTGACCTCTAGCATCAACAAGGCATTTTCGCCCACAGGACTGCCGCATACTGGATGCTTTTCCCTTTTCACACCATTCTTTGTAAACCCTAGAAATGGTTGTGCATGAAAATCCCAGTAACTGAGCAGATTGTGAAATACTGTGAAATACCCGTTTGGCACCAAAAACCATGTCACGCTCAAAATTGCTTAAATGACCTTTCTTTCCCATTCAGTTTGGAGTTCAGGAGATTGTCTTGACCAGGACCACACCCCTAAATGCATTGAAGCAACTTTAGGTGATTGTATAGAGCACACACAATCCCTCAGTCTATAGATGTGTTCGACCTGAAATCGCACTGAGCAGAGCGACGTTTAAAAAAAAAAAGGGTCTATCTTCCAAGGTTATTCCAACCAAGGTCATGATTTTGTTAACAAGCTTAAGAAGAGTTGTATGGATTCCTTGGAATTCATAAGTCCAAAACACCACCTTACCATCCCCAGGGATGCTCACAAACCGAGAGTTGAGAACTGTACTCTTCTTTCAATAGTGTATCCGGCTATAGAAAAACAAATGGAGCCAAAGCATCAGTCAATTCATTCACATGTTTAACTGCACTAAAAATGAATCAAGTGGGTACTTACCCTATCATCTGTTTAGAAGAGACACTCGTCCTCCTGCATATGTACAATTTTGAACTTGCACACAAAACCCGTCCGGAGTTTTACATCATCAATCAATGACACGTTTAGCAACAGTGAAATGCATTACACACGGGATTGAAATTGTGACTATAAAGAAATCTCTAGAAAAATTGTGATCATGGCTATGGCTAAGACAATGTGACGGTTGTCGTAGGAGAAGTCACACTGCAGGACTGTGAGTCAAAACTTCTAACACTGCCAGAATTTCGTCCGAGGTCAAATTTTATTGCAACGGTCATTAATCGGCTGCCGGAAAACATGGAATCTAGGATTTGCAAAATTTGCAATGCAGAATCGAGGCCAAAATCGCACAGTGTGCCCCCAACTTGACTCTTGCATTGCCTATTACAAGAGCCACATGAGTTGGTTTGCCTATAGCTGGCAGTGCCATAACCAACCGCTGGCGTCACAGAAATGATGCTGCAGGCAGGTGTCGTAAACCATATTTTGAGAAGCCTATGTTGAAGTCTGACTACTTCACTAGCTCATTTAGCCAGTTCTCCCATGGCTGCGCAATACTTGTATTGGATTTCTTCATCCCATCCAAAGTTCATTCAACACAGTTCTTAACCCCCTGAGCCCGACGGCACGTCACCTCCGATAAATGTTTACATAACTCGATGACAGATTTATCGATTTTCTTACCGTTTTTTCCAGCAGAAAGCTAACGAGCTAGCCATCACGGGGGTGTCTTTCGGGTCTTTCTAGCCTTTACAGAAGGTTTTCTATCCAGCCTGGAACTTGTGCTTCCTTTCAGAGGTTTTCAGCAATAAATCCAAACGCTTTATGTCAAACTTTGATACTCTTGAAGTCCATAATTCATAAATATTCCGTCATTTTTGCCGCTAGCTCGATGCTAGCGGACATTCTGGATATCACGTGATGTTTTCACGTGATGTTTTTTGACCAATTACAGGCTGATCCGTTGTAAACATTGGTGTGCGTCATTACGCATGAACCAAGCGCTGATATAGTGTAGAGAGATAGAGAGACTCACGGAGACGCGCGATTCACAGAGAAACACAGCGAAATGGACGTAAATAAAGCGCTGGTCTATTTTGGTGCATTGCAGGATGATGGATTTTCAGGAGAACAGAGCTTTTTGACAGATGAGGAACTAGATTAAGCTGAAGTGCCATTTATTTTTACTGTAAAAAAGTATTATAGTAGTATAAATGTATTATAAAAGAATAAAAAGAACATAATAAATAAAAGAATAAATAAAATAGAAATGCAAAACCTGTGATGTGGCCCTCTGTGTGATTGCTGATAGGAACTGTTTTGAGGCTTGGCACCAGTGAATTTCATGAGGCCCCAAACGCCTGGACTTCTTTTGGAAAAATGTCAATAGTTTTTGTTCTGTACAAGTTATAATGTTTATTCCTGTGCTCCAGGACTCCAAAGACATGAACAAACTATTTTCCAGAGGAAAATTGCTTAGCTTTTATTTATTTGTGTGTGATTTCAATAAATAATTGAGTGATTCCATTTCCGATTTATTTTTTCATTTGTCTTTATGGTCCCATAACTTATTTTACATTCAGGTGACATCAATGTAACACAAATATGCTGAAAGTTCAATTTGTCCTGAAAAAAAAAGAGGTGTGTCAATTGTCTGTGCACCAAAGGGTTGATATTTTACAAGCTTTTTTAGTAAATGACACCAGACGGAAAATTTATTGTAAAAATACCCTTAGGTCTCAGAGGGTTAAACTATTATTTTAGCTGGAAGACTCAAAAAGAAACTAGAAACCCGAATGGATCGTAATTTGAGGGAACAATTGATAGACTGTTTCTTCTGCTGCTATGGTGCTGATCCTGAGGAAGACAACGCCAGATTTCATGTCCCAGTGTATGCAATCCATGAGAAGTTTATTTTTATCGATGTCTAAAGTTTTAGCTTTTTTGGCTCTTTCCTCCTCTGTGATATGTGTTTATCAGTGTTTTGGCTCTTTCCTCCTCCTCCTCTTCGGATGCCCCAACGCCTGTGAAGAGACGACTCAACGCCTGCGATATGTTATGGCGCCGTTTTATACATAAACAATATTTATATTTATATATAAACAATATGAATGTAAGCCAGAGGAGAACTGGCCCCCGACTGAGCCTGGGTTCTCCCAAGGTTCTTTTCTCCATCCAATCTGATGGAGTTTTGGTTCCTTGCCACTGTCGCCTTGCTTTTGGCTTGCTCAGTTGGGGTTATTTAATATTTAATATTTAACAATATTATTGATCTGTGTTGTACTACTTTCATGTTATCACTGTGAAGCTGCTTTGATACAATCTGTATTGTGAAAAGCGCTATATAAATAAATGTGACTTGACTTGACTTGATAGAAGCAAGAACAGATCAACTAATGCTGACCCATTTTGTCCGTTTGAATCCAGCAGAGGCACATGCTGTCTGTGGAGGTCCACAGCTATTTTGAACAGATTTAAGACAGTCCGCTAATAAGTTCTGCATTAGCTCAGTGTTGAGACAGACCCACAAATATGTACAGTCATCATATCAGATAGCAGATGACTCATGTTTAAACATATTGTTTGGACTTTTTGAAGACGCTTTGAGTATTTTGGTTATTTTTCAAAAAGATATCAGACACCAACAGAGCAAACTGCAATCATATTTTTGGTTTAATGGTTTATATTTAGGTGATTCTTTGATCGATCTTGTGTTATTTCGTTTTGTAAAGCAAAACTGAGAGGGAATTTTTTTCTCGTCAAAATCTTGAAACCCATGATTGATGATGGGGAGAAGTGGTTATCAAGCCTGAATTCAGATGAACTTGTTTGAAGTGGCGCCTTTGCTGATTCTTTCTGACTTGCGCTAATGGAAGGAAAATCAGCTCTGAGTATATCAGGCCTATCCTAATTTCCTATTGTCGCAAGCCTTTATGAGACAAAGGTGACCTTCAGAACCAGAAGAACTCCTATTGTCCTTTTCATTCCTCTGGCAGCAGATAACTCATCCGCTGTCCCACGACACACTATAGCAAGGGTCATTTACTCAATTGTTCAGGATGTCAATTGGGGAGAATACACTATCAAAAGCATTTTTAGTTTTTAGTTGATAGAAAAATGAACAAAAAAAATGAACAAAACAAAAACGACAGTGCATAATATTATTATGGGTACATGACGGGTATGATTTTGGATTAAATGAGTTCAAAGAATAGCCTATTTGCATAATTTTTATATTAACATACTACTAGTACTTACTAAAACTAGATGAGTAAGTTAACTATACAGTTAGATTTTTCCTTTTTCAGTTTGACCTTTGCAGGCCAGTTGTATAATAGACAGCTCTCTGAAATACGGATTGGCCAATCACATTCATCCGGATAATTGAAAACAGCACCACTTTTATGGCTGTGTCCGAAAACTAAATGCTGCCTCCGCTGGCAAGACATATGGAGGTAGAAAGGCAACAGGGCATATCCGAATCCAATGAATGTGTCATATCCAACACTATCTCACGACCAATTCGTACGAATTCGACGCATGATTAAAAAGTGGCTAATTCGTACTAATTTGTACGACCTCACTCGTACTAATTCGTACGATTTGTCTAAACCCACGTGATGGTTAGGTTTAGGGGCGGGGTAAGGGGTAGGTCATTCGTACGAATTCATACGAATTGGCCAATTCGTAAAATATGTACGATTTAGCAAAATCGTATTAATTCGTACGAGTGAGGTCGTATGAATTGTTACGAATTAGCCACTTTTTAATCATTCGTCGAATTCGAACGACTTGGTCGTGAGATCGGGTTGGTCATATCTTGTGCACTGAAATGCCTTCATCTGATCACTCGTTAAGGCAGTGTAGATGTATCCCTCACTATCTGTGATGTCCCATAATCCTGTTTGTTCAGTTCCGTAGCAGCTGGAGTTTAGGAACTTCTTGGAGTTTTTATTAGTGAGCTAATAAAATATTTCAACGCAAATAAATCTTTTTCGTCCTACTGTTTCGGTGTTGTGCGGTATGTTGCAAGGGGCTCTGATAAGAACAACTATGAATACACTTTTTGAGTACCACTATGGTATAATTATACTTAATAATCTCCTCTGAGACCAAAGTACTATGCAAGCAGAAGCTGACTTCATACGATGCGAAATGGCATATGAAATGGCAATTAGAGATCAAGACACCATGTTAAAAGTGCCTGTAGAAAACCATGTACAAAAGTAACGCATGAGGAATCTCGTTAATGAATCCAAAGGTGCCAAGCAACTCATAAATCATTAAAAAGCAGCTACCTTTGATTAATTATTAACAACAAAGTTAACTGTAATTGGATCATTCAAGGCCTGCAGGAATAAATCATTCATCCATGGAGGTATACCCAGAGAATTTGTCATGCCCACATAAAGTCATGTTGTCTGAGGTTGATGGGATAGCATAGATCACATTGATTAGTTATATGCAAACACTCAGAGTTGAATTATCACATTTAAGCAAGAAAAGTGGGGCACTGGTCCCATTACATGTATACATGAATGCATTTATAAACAGGGAAAATGGGGACATATTTTTATACAGTATGTTGACTTGAGGTATATGAACAGAAGAGAGCATTGGAAAACACATACAGTAGGAGACAAACAAAGCGATGCTTAGCATAATGAAATATGCATACAAAAGTCCAACACTATCTCACGACCAATTCGTACGAATTCAACGCATGATTAAAAAGTGGCTAATTCGTACGACCTCGCTCGTACTAATTCCTACGATTTGTCTAAACCCACGTGATGGTTAGGTTTAGGGGCGGGGTAAGGGGTAGGTCATTCGTACGAATTCATACGAATTGGCCAATTCGTAAAATATGTACGATTTAGCAAAATCGTATTAATTCGTACGAGTGAGGTCGTATGAATTGTTACGAATTAGCCACTTTTTAATCATTCGTCGAATTCGTACAACTTGGTCGTGAGATCGGGTTGAAAAGTCGTATGATGCGATGCAAAGACGGAATAGGATAGCTAGAATAGGTTAGGAATAAATGGCATTAGGTTAGATCCGACATGACAGGACACAAAAGGATGGGATGGAATCATATAAGCTAGGATAAGATACAATCGGACACAATTGGATGGAATTAGAGATACACCTCTACAATTTATTTTTTTTTTCCAGCCAGATGTTTATGTATTACTATAAAGGGTTACTTCACTCAAAAATGAAAATTAAGTCATTAATTACTCACCCCCATGCTGTACCAACCCCGTAAGACCTTCGTTCATCTTCGGAACACAAATGAGGACATTTTTGAGTAAATTTGAGAGGTGGATCACTGCTACACAGGCTACCTAAGGGATTGAAACTTGACAGCCCAGAAAGTCAATAAAGAAAATGACGTTATTTTTGTTTTATTTCCGCACAAAAAGTATTCTTGATAAACTTATAGTTGAGCCACTGTAAACATTTTCTTCATTGACTTTCTGGACTTTTCTTAACCACTGGTTCCTAATTTCATCAGTTTCTGGATGGCGCCAAACAAACAGGTTTCCCTTTCTCCACGATGTAATGACAACATTACAATTCTCTGAAGCCTCATCTTCTTTCTTTATATATGTCTTTAAGCGGGCTCTGCAAAAGTGTGCATCGATGGTGCATATCAACCACAAAGTGAACCACCCTTCTGAAACCTAAAATGACTAACCATTTGGGATATTATAAGCTTTGTAACTTTGAAGATCTTAAAAACAAAATAAAATAAAAACTTTAAAAAGCATCATCGGACCCCTGTTAACTGTTAAAAGAGAGTAGCGGAGAGGCATAATTTTATATTTGGGGGTTATCGTGGTAAAGAATAGAGCCTTTGGCTTGCTGAGTGATAGGTTAATTGCTGGTTACGGTACATTAGCATATGCATGTGTGCAATTGTTAATACATTTATTGTGATGTTTCTAATTGTAGTGGGTTTACTCATTCAGTGAAGTTTCAGCTGCACGTAGTCTTTTAGTGGAGTTAATAGTTTAATTTAGTGCTGATAAATATTCTCTTTTAAGTGTTTTGAATTGAAATTAAATTAAATGTGTTCACAAAGTACAAAAATGCCAAGGTTGCGTTCAATTGTACATCCATCGAGCATTAATCAACCAATGGAGTTAAATCTATGGCATGAATGTATGCCTTGTCAACATGGATAGTATAAACATGTCAATACAGCATTATTATTCTCCATCTCTTTTATTGCTAATATTATTGTTGTTGTGTTAAGGAGTCACTACTCAAATATGTCCTTTCAAATGTTTTCTAAGTATTACATTTTTCAAGAAGATTTAGAAAATGTCTGGATTTTATTTGAAGAGAAGCATGAGAATGAAGAATGATAAACCAGTATTCAGTCATCATTTTGTAGCTTTTCAAACCAAAATTGAGGTTTGAGATTAATTAACTGATATAGACACTGTGCGCTCACCAGTCTATTCTAAGAGAATCTTGCTTACGTGTACATATTTTCTCAGGTTGTCATCATGTGTGTGTGTGACCTTCATGCCACCTGCACATATGCAATGAAATGCTGTGAAGAAAATTGCATGCTGTAAAGTTTCCACTTCTGTCTCTCTTGACAGTCATTCACATCTAAGATGCATCCTGAAGCTGCTGACATCAACGCTGTCACACATTATGCAGGGCCTGAGCACAAAGACAAGGTGAATTAGTCCCTATATTGAATTTCCAGCATGTTGCACAAGGCTGGAATACCAAACTCTCTAAAAGAGATCCAGGTTAGGACCTCAGGAGCTTATTCTATTTATCCAAATGCACTTAATTGAAAGTTATGACATATCACCCAGACCTTGAAGATGGAAGCCACAAATATGTTTATTAAACCATGATAAAAGTATCTATTCATTTTAGTGTGAGAAACAGTGGTTTCCTGCTCTGGGTGTTTTTATCGTGGCACCAATGGTTTTTGAGGTTTTTGTCAAGTCAAGTCACCTTTATTTATATAGCGCTTTTTATAATACAGATTGTGTCAAAGCAGCTTAACAGTGTTAAAGTCCCTGTAAAGGCATTTCTACAAAAAACATTCTAAACACATTATAAATGTTACAAATGTATTGCTAAAACATATTACAAAGACTGTGAAGTACTGAAATACGGAGTTAAGGCCATTGCACACTGAGTCCGAAATTCGCATCCGAAATTTTCGCACGTTAAAAAAAAAATTCGACCTCACGTTATGTCAGTCACGCTTGCACACCGCCTCCGAAACTTTCGTCCGTCATAAAATTAATCGGATCGGGTTCGATTTTCTGCGTTTTTCGCATCCAGAGCCAGCATTTTGAGAGGTCTTTTGACAATTCAGGGCCGGGGGGAGCTCGTCCTCACATCATTGCACATATGCGCCGTGCTTTCAGTTTCGGTTTTCAATTCGATCAAGTGTTTATGTTCTCTTCTCTATATTGGATTATGAAATTAATAAACCTCCCCTTTCAATCAGATTGACATTTAGGATCGAATAAGGTGTGATTGAGCAGCCTATTCGATAACTAATGTATTATTTGGGCACAATATATACACAATAACAGCCTAGCTGTTCTGTCTGCCCAGTGCTTCCAACGGGCCTCGCGCGGGTGTGTGTGTGTGTGTCCATACCTGGTCCATACCAGACACACAGCCAGTCTCCGTTCAGAATCGATTGGTTCACGGAAATTGGTGGTCTTGTTTTTAATATGTGGCTCCAGAATCGCCAGCAAAGCATCAAACTGTCCCACTGACATTCTGAGGTAAATTTTGAATCGCTCAGGATAAATTCGCAACTCCTTGATAAGGTGGAACTCTCCTGTCTCGGCGCAATTTCTGGATTGGATGGACGTAATATTTTCTCTTTTTCAAAAAAGAGAGGGCAAAAATCATCCTCACTGCTTGACGAATCCATTTGGTATTTTTGCGTTTTTCCCCGCAAACGCTTAATAAATACGCAAAGGACTCGGTGTGCAAGGTTTCTATGCGTGACGAATTTTTAGGCTGACGAACACGAAAATACGCATACGAAAATTTCGTACTCAGTGTGCAATGGCCTTTAGACCGTTAAACAGTTTTTCACCATTGCTATTTTACAGATTTCTTGGGCGGGGCTAATACAGGGCTCGATGACTCACTGGAGCCCAAGAGCTTGTGGACACGCCCCTACTTGATGACGCACTGAGGCCACTGAGAGGATGATCTCTCCCCTAACAATAGAGCACATTCGCATTCACCGCTCAATCGTGAGTTACTGTCAGAACTAGTTTGCTAGCTAGCTATGCCTTCGAGCCAAAAATGCATAGGCTACTACCTGGATGCGATCATGTACAAAACAGATCGATGTCCTTATTTAAATTTCCTAAAAACGATCACATCACGAAGAGGTTTTTAGAGAGCCAACCTTGATGAAGAGCTGAGGATTACCGCCAACACCCGCCTCTGTAGTGATCATTTTACACGGGATCGTTTTATAAACTTTCCTCAGAGAGAACTGGGATTCACTGATCACCCGCTGTTAGTGGTGAACGGGGCCGAAACGACCATCTCCCGCCTCTGCCTTCATCCTCCCGTCTCGAAAGCACATTACATTACACCGTCGACAACTTTTCCGCTAGTGGGCGTGGTTTCAGCGCAGCCAGCAGACACGCCCCCAGCGTTTGAGAACAGAGATAACTGTTCTTTTTTTCAAAATTTTGATAGCTTATTTTATGTACTTGCCGGCTTTTTTAATCATTCAAATTTGGCTGGGTGGCTAATAACACATTTTTCTGTGATGTGACAAGCTCAGAACACATACTTAATTTTGACTTTACAGGAACTTTAACGTGAAAATAATACAACAAAGTTTGTTTCTAAGCAGATCAATAATATAGTTGAAGATTAAATGTCCCCAACAAAGCAAGCCAAATGCCAAGGCAACAGAGGCAAGGAACCAAAACTCCATCAGGTGACAATGGAGAAAAATGCTTGGGAGAACCCAGGCTCAGTCAAGGGCCAGTTGAGCGAACAGTCTATGACGTTCCTCATAACGAACTACACTCTTTGATAAGCAAGCCTATCGAAAGGAAACCCTTCGGGTTACGACTCTAACGCCTGTTCCCTGAGAAAGGAACGGGACACTGCATCATATGATGACACTTTGGGGAATGCCCTCAGCATGTAAAGCGCGTGTAACACTAGTCCAGTCTTAATTGGGAATGTGTCATGACGTAGCATGTGACGTAGCACTCGTCTGCGGAATGCAGAAGTTATAACCAGCACACAAAGAGAGTAGCTTCAAAGTAAGTAGCTCCATGGCATGTAGAGTCGTGGCAATGAGATGCAGAGTCTCTTTCCCTTCTCAGGGAACAAGGGTTACAGTTGTAACTGGAGACGTTAGTTGTAACCGGAGACGTTTCCTTTCGAGGAAACTTGTGGTACGTTGTATGATGACACTTTGATGATCGAATATCCCTAAGAAATGTCTAGGCACAGCTAGGAAGGGAGCACCTGCGCACCCGGTGTAGAAGGAAGGTGCCAACTGTAAAATCTCTTAAATGTATGCTGGTACCCCAGCCTGCAGTGTCAGATACTTCCTGCAGGGAAACCCCAGAGAGCAGGACTTTAGAAGACCCCATATCTTCTAGTGAAGTGAGCCCTTATGGGCAGAAGTGAAGGCGTACCACGCACCTGGATATAGCCTGAACAATCCAGTTGCTGATCGTCTGCCTAGAGGCCGCGGATCCCTTCCTGGGCGACCCAAAGCACACTATTAGCTGAAGACGTCTGAACATAAATTTCTTACGCCCGAACAGTTATGGCCGAATTAAGTCTTTTCTGGAAGGCCTGAAAGAAGTTAGATTGCGCCACATTAGAAGGCGCTTTAGGCAAGTAGCGTGGTCAAGGGTGCATGATAGGTTTTACACTCCTAGGAGCAAATTCTAAGCATGGAGGAAAATTTAACAGAGCTTGAAGGTCCACAACTCTCTTAAGGGACTTAATAGCCAAAAGGATGCCACCTTGAATGTGAGAAATTGGGGTAACCACTGCCAGATCCCATGTTGAAGCTCTGGCATGAGCCACAAGCCTCATCCTCCAAGTCCCATGGAGGTACCGTACGACCAACTGGTGCCTCCCCAAGGGCCCCTTACTTAATGGAACGTGGAAAGCCGCAATGGCAGGGAACATAACATTACATAGCAAAAGTAAATAACATGACACATGAGAAAGAGGAAACAAAATGCATTTGACAACATAGATGTTTTAAATCCACCAGCACAGAGAAAAAAAATACACCTCATGAATGTTTCATCATCGCCAAAGAAAATAAATTATGTTTTATTAAAGTTCAGGAAGAGTCAATCAGAAAGATATGACGCCCTTTATATATATATATATATATATGCAGAGTCGACTTACCACTCTTCATTGACCACAATTCAGCATCCCACCACCACCCTGTCTCCTCACATTCGCCTGGTTACATTCCTAACCAGAGATACAGGGGGAGTACTCTGGGTTTGGGGCAAAATTCTGAGCTTGGAACCTTCTGACAGCACCAAATACGCATAATTTTATTCTATCTGATCTTTTATAAGTAAACTCGAAGATTGTTACTTGACTGAACTGAAATTTAGACATTTGAGACATATTAAAGATATTTAATGTGATGTCTTCCACAAAGTTTTAGACATACGTTTTTTGAAAGTTGCATACTCAGCACACTTCTCCACTCAGTTTGAATCGCATAACACTTTTGACACAAACCATACTTATCTGGTTTTGTAAATCCCAACTTTGAGGATTATAACTTTGATTAATAAGTTAATTTGCTACAGCAAGTTATTCAGATTTACGTTTGTTGTGTTTCTTTATCTCATGGACATGAACAATGGACCCAGAAAATACCACATTGGCATTTACAATTAGTGTAAAACAAGGTGAACACGATATTAAAAGTACTGCTCAGGGGCGACTTGCATAAACTGCTAAGACTAGTCTTACGAGTTAGTCATCCAATTGTTTTCTTCAAGACTGTTCATATCTTTTTAGTTACATAAAAACGTACATTGGTCTAATTTATACTGAATAGCAAGGCTGATTACCCCTAACTAACTGCTAGATGGTCAAACTAGTTCTTAAGACACTGTCTTAACATAATGGCTATGTTTATGCAACTGGCCCAAGGGCATAACGTCAGCATAATTATTCAGAAGTATTTCTCTCTGTTATGACAATTGGACATAACATTTTAATTGTCCACTTTTTTTAAAGATTACTCCACAGAATCTCCATTGACAGTTTATGGTTCCATCCTGCTGCTCTCTGGGGGTTGAAACCAATCCCTCAATCATGATGCAATTCTGCAAAGTCTATTTCCTACCAAGTCCTATTGAGAAAGGGAGTGAGTCAACTACACGCAACATGGAAAAGCTGCAGTTAAACAGGTTAAATAATTCAGCCCTCTTTCCAGTTTCATGGGTCAGTTTACATGCATAATAATACTGGAATATAGCTGAATATTACAGGTCTCTCTTTTGAGAATTGATTGTGATTATAGATTTTTTCCCCTTAGTGTAGTGTATGCAGGGGTTCTTTAATAGGCGTATTATTTAACCTTAGTGGGTGGAAGGTGTACAGGGACACAGTTGTATAAGATACACATCATCTGCCCCCTGTTCTCAGTGCAAACACAAAGCCTGTAGACTGTTAAACAGAGCAATCAGCAACCCTTTTACAGGCGATCTGAGATTTGGTACATGCTATGATAAACAGATGTGTATTATTTATGAAAGTATGGGATTACATATATTTGAGCAGATTTCAAAAGTAAATAGTTTTTAGAAAGTGCAGTCTAATGGTTGATTGTTCTAGTAAACTTGTCTATGTGATATAGCCACTTCTATGTGACACCTCACTTGAAGCAATCAGAGAATTAGGTTTACACAAGTAACCTATTGTTCTCTTTCAAGCATATGTTTCGTGTCTAACTATGCAATATCCCAACTCCCATATTGCCTGCGTACCAACGTTCAAACACAGCTCATTTGAATTCATGAACAGACCTATGGTTCTGATAGCACTGTCAGACAGAGCAGTTGTATTCAAATTGAACTCACTGGACAGGCCCATTATGGCAGATGTTCTGGGTGAATAAGATAGGATGAAAGAAATGGTTTGACATTAAAATCGCTACCAAAAAAGGGTCACATCATCACATCACCATGGGTACTCGTATCACCAGCATAATAGTTGGCACTGCTATTTCTGGAATCATATATGACGGTGACACAGGCAAACTCCCTAAAAGCAAAGTAAAGTTTGGTCTGTACTAAATGAAATTTACAACACACTTAAGAACATTTAGCAATGAAAAAAAGTGACATTGATTCGAAAACATTTAATAACTCAAACAGCAAATCCAGTGAGCTCTCAGAAGGAGGCGGGAGTGCTGGAGGAGTGGGAGGAGCCGGGGCCATCTAAACCTTCTCCCATGCCTCACGGTGCTTAAAATTCAAGAGGACACAACGCAAGCCATTAATGAATTAAAGAATCAACTAAAAAACATGTCCAACACACTACTGCAAAAAACCCAAAAAACAAAAAACGAGTCGCTGAAACAAATTGCTTCATGCGCTAATTGTCGTTTGTCGACCCCAGAGGATTAACAGACTGAAGTTTCCTGGTTGTACTGTGTTGCTTTAAGTTTCATGTGAACATTGTGAATGCACTTCATTTATTGATTCTATTTCTGTTGTTCGTCTCATCTTTTTAAACACTCCCAACCTCACACAGTTTAATCAAACCCCAATTTTACCTCTTGTAACTCAACCGATTTGGCTTGGCCTGTACGTGGAATGTGAAACGATTTTACACACTGTGTTGAGAAAAGTGTTTTTAGATGACGACTAAACAAGATAATGCTACTTATTTTAATAGATCTGCTGGTTTTAATGGGGAAAGTTTTTTTACATCTTTGAGTGTGTACAGCTTTTTTCTGAGGTGGTAACTCTTAAAAACATTGTTTTAAATCTGGAGAAGTATTTTAAAGACTGTTGAAAGTAATCTTAATCATGAAGTGTATTTTAAAGAGGCTGTTGATTCAAAGTTGTGTAAAATAGAGGAATGTATAAAGGATGGTGTGGCGACAATGGAGAGAGAGGTCATCGAGTGTTTTAAGAGGAGAGACAAGAAATGGGCGAAACACTGCGACGACCAGCCCGGTGCCTCCCACATCAACCCCTGGGTTTCTTCCGGCCAACGAACCCACCTCCTCAACCTTCACGAACCATCAACTGATCAACAGATGGAGATTTCTGTGCCACAATTCCACAGGCCAGACTTCGACATCATGATCTCCATCATCCCCTTCTCCAGAGAGCAAATCACCAGCACGCAGGTTGATGACAACTCTCTCCAGGGAGTTTCTCTCCCTTCACTTCACTGACCGACAGGATCAAAGTGCGGGAACACCAGGGCTTGCTGTATCGGCGGATCCAGAAGAGGGATGACAACGGCAAGATCCAGCTCATCGTCCCTAAGAACCTGGTCCAGCAGATGATCCGGCTCTTTCATCAGTCCAGTCTCAATGGATCAAAGGGATTTTCTGGGCTGAACTGCTCACCTTCATCTTCCTCACTCAGTTGCAACAGTAACTTTTCTCTGAGCTTGATTCCTCTGAATATAAAGTACTGGGCTGATTCTTTTGGGTCTTGTGAAATTTTGATTAACTTTTGTTACAGGTCAGATGGTGGATCAACATAAAAAAGCCCGTTATTATTGTCTTCAAGGTAAGAAGAGTGAGATCTCGTTTTATTTCAAGCAAATCTCTTAAATGGAGGCCTGGATTCAAAGCCCTATCACAATCCAGACTTAATCTGGTTCATGAGGCTGGCATAGGATAGCTCCTTACACTGCTTTGCTGAGAGCTCTGGAGCTTCGTCTCTGGAGCTCACTCATTGTAACTTGCAGCTCCTGGCTGGCTCGCCAACAAATGTAACACTTCCCAGTGTGCAGTAAATTATTTACAAAGGGGGTTGCACATTTAAAGTTGATTTATTCTGAAAAAAAAATGAATTAATAGTTTTAGTTGTGGCACTCGTGGCTATGAATCATAAGAAAATTACACTTCAGTACACTACAAGAGAGAAAAACATGGATTATTATGGTTACTTTTTTTAACCCAAAATAGGGTGGTGTGAGCATTATTCAGCGCTATAAACATGTTATGTCTGTTTCATTCATAATGGAAGCCAGAGGGTACCCTCATGCAGAAAGTCCAAATATGCCTCACAGAAGTAATATAACTTATGATGTTCCAGGAAATCCCTAATATAGACAAAGGCATCCAGCTATGAGCTATCGCTGTAGCTGAATAAAAAGAAGATAGAAATGTTTCGACATATAAAATATGAAGACACTAAACAAATGAATACATTTATATATGGTTTAGACAGATAATATACATTTCAAAACACTGAGAAAACATTAATATTACAATAAATACAATTCATATGTTGCTTACTAAATGTCGATTGCCATTGATGGCCTCCAAAATACAGAATAATTACAAGGTTCGAAAAGCAACATACAGTTTAAAGCACAAAATGTTCATTATTATTATATTCTAATATCATTGTATAATTAGTTTTATTTTGATCTGTAAGAATACACTTAAAATAAATAAATGTTTAGTGATTTTGAAAAAAAAGGGATTAAGTATTATTCAAATGTATGTGTGTACGTGATCACTATAAAATGCTTTTTTGATGGTTTTTGCTTTGTCACAGCGTTATTTAAATAATTTTGTAAGGCTGCAACATAACAAAATGTGGAACAATGAAGGAGTCTGAATAATAATAATAATAAAAACATGCTTATTTACTTTTTGCACTCGACACACCAGTTAAAAATTAGTTAAAAACTCACGAAGGAGAACATCAGGGAGAGTGTGTTTTAAAAGGTCCCAACAACTGACACTGTCTTATGTTACAGATTTATGGATTTTTAAGGAAGGAGTGATGAAACATGGTATGTAAGCATTCATGCAGCACCTCTCATTAAACTCAATTTCCACTAGTACTACAACAGGGACATGACGCTGTCATCAGAGCTAATAAGAAAACTTAGAAGTAATTTGTTCTTTTCCTGAAGAGGTGAATATTTTCATACATATTTTTTTTTCTTATACTTGTTGGAAACAATTTAACATCTAACCTATGAAAAAAATTCCCAGAAGTGATTAGTCTCATTCATATGGTTATTAAAGAATCTGGTAATGTGTTCTGAAAGGTTAAGATTGTTATTGTTACTTCACTCTTTCGAAGAGAAGAAAAATAAATCACCTTATTTATTGTCTCATGAATTCTTAAAATTATTGTTGTTCAGTTACCATCCCGTATTGTTCAGTTACAATAATAACTTGTTCGTGTTGATTAAAAAAAGCATCACACATATTTTCTACTGAATGTATTCATATATTTATCTTTGTTTAACATTTGTTTGTTTATCAGGCTTGTACCTTCAAAACTAAAATGCCTTATTGTGCTGATTGTGTATAGTTTCGACTAATGTGATTTCATGCGTCTATATGCAAGTGAAATCCATTAGCATGTGCTACTCTGATACGTTTAGAGAGCGGGGATCAACATTGATTTTTCCTCACCCACGTATTGGCTCCAAAGTGATGCATGATTTTCTGCTAATGTACCACTCAATATGGAAACTGAGGCAGCACAGGGTACAGACAATGCAACTGACAGCACCAGTAAATAATACATACAGAAATTGAGCCTCTACACTTTCCCTGTGTTTCAATTCACAGTGATAGGCATATAGGTCATATACACTGTAAAAAAAAAATCAAAAAAATCTGTTAAATTCTGTTAAAATTTACAGGAAAAACTGTCAGCTGTGGTCACAAGAGTTTTGTAAAGGATGCAAATAGGGTAGCAACATTTTAGGTTTTACCGACTTTTAACCGTATATTATTTTACAGCAATACCGTATTTCATTATCTGATATAATGCTAAATTACTTACCTTATGAAGTATTAATATCTGTTTTGTTCCATTTTAATACACTGACAGCCAACAATCACTAATATATAAGCTGCACAGTATCATTCACACAAACATTAAACAGTATCAAGGACATGTTGAAATTTAAAAATATGCAATAAGAATTAATTTAACATAATTAACTGTAACATAAAACCCTAATGTACATAACTGATTAGAAAAAAAAACTAAGAAAATTATGAAGAAACAGTTATTTGAAAAAATACATTAAATGTGAAGTGTCACGCAGGGAATTGTGGGAATGCCAATTTACATTTTTTCACTGTAAATTATACAATGACTTGTTCTTTTTCAAAAAAAACAATATTGTGCAACCAGAATTAAAGGGTGTGGATGTTGACATAATTAAAGTAAAAAATCCACAGATTTTAATTATATAGATATGCCACTAATTAAGGATGTTATGACATTCGTTGTAAAACCACTAACCTATATTTTTAATTTATCTCTTTAAACAGGTATTTTTCCGGACAACATGAAAATAGCTAAAGTTATCCTTATCTATAAAAATGGTGACACCCATTCATTTTCAAATTATAGACCGATTTCCCTCCTTTCACAATTTTCAAAAATACTTGAAAAATTATTTGAAATAAGATTAGACAGTTTTATTAAAAAACATAAATTATTAAATGATCATCAATATGGCTTTCAAGCAAATCGATCCACAGAAATGGCTGCAATAGAGCTAGTTGAAAAAATAACCTCTGCAATAGAAGATAAAAATTATTCGGCTAGAATTTGTATAGACTGGAAGAAAGCATTCGACACTATTGATCACAAAATATTGTTAAAGAAACTTGAAAGATATGGCATCAGAGGCGTTGCACAAAGATGGATTAGTTACTATCTTAGGAATCGATTTCAGTTTGTGCAATTCATCAATGAAAGGTCACAGCTACAGAGGGTGACTTGTGAGGTTCCACAGGGATCAGTCCTTGGACCAAAGCTATTTTTATTATATATCAACGATATCTGTAAGGTGCTTACACAACTAAATTGTGTCTTATTTGCAGATGATGCAACTCTGTTCCAGTCAAAATTTGGGACAGCTTCTGGACACAGGAAGCAGAATTTTTTTTTTTTAAATGGTTCGATGTTAATAAATTGTCATTAAATATAAGTAAAACTAAAATTATTTTATTTGATAATAAAAAAAATAAATACAAATGTCCAGATTAGATAGTAAGTGAAATTAAATTATTAGGTGTCATTATTGACAACAAACTCAGTTGGAAATCCCACATAACTTACATCAGTCAAAAATTGCAAAAACTCTGGCTATCCTGTCCAAAATAAAATACATTCTTGATTCAAAGGCCTTAAAAATATTGTATCAGTCTCTAATAGTGCCATACATGACTTACTGCGTAGAGGTCTGGGGAAATACATACAAAACAACAATAAAACCAATTCTTCTTTTACAAAAACGTGCAATACGACTAATAAATAAAACAGATTATTATCATCCAACAAACAAGTTATTTATAAATTCCAACCTACTAAAATTTAATGATTTAGTAGAATTTAAAATAGCCAAAATAATGTTTCAAATAATAAATAATCAATTTCCAGACTGTGTCCAGAACCTGTTTCAAATGAAATCTACTCCTTATGAACTCAGAGGAACACTCATGTTCAATAAACCACAGATTAGAACAAATGTTAAACAGAGATGTCTGTCTGTTAAGGGGGTTAAAATGTGGAATAGTCTCGATGATGGAAACATGTAAATCTATAGGCAGCTTTAAGAAATTGTATATAAAAAAAGATTACATTGTACAAAGCTGATTAAGTTTAGCTTTCCTTTCTCTTTCACAAAATGACTTACTGTACGGTACTGTGTGTTTAAGAAATAAAATGTAAAAAGGATCTGCACTATAAGCATAAGCTTCAGCCGACACCTTTTCGGTCAAGCATCTTTTCTTTATGTTTTTATTTTTGTTTATATTGTATTTTCACTTTTGTTTCTATGTTTGTTTGTAAATTTCTTTTTGAAGCTGACCGAAATGGAGCAGGCAGATCGGATTGACAGTGGAGATTGGCTTGCTATGATATATGACAAGAACTGGTGGTTGGCAACTTGGCAAAAGTCATCAAGGATACACATCATCAATGGTAATGTGGAATTATTCCATCTTACATGGGCAAAACACACAGTTTCATCCAAAAGAAAGAGCAAATGATATGTGCTTCCTTCCAGTCCAAAAACTCTTGGTGAAAGTGACTAAGCCATCATCTCAGAGGCGTTCGAGCAGCACTAGAGATACGTTTCACCTCTCACCTGAGGTGATGGCATACGGTATATAGAGAGGGAGAACATTCAGTTTCTGACGATTCAGTAGTCAACGGATATAGATGAAAGCAGACTAATATCAATTAAACATTTGTGTTGTTATGCACAATGTTGAATATATACTGAATTGTATGATTTTTATATATATATAGAGAGATATAGATATATCTATATATATAATGCATGTAATGTTTTAATGGCTTCTTTTTGTCCGTGCAAAATAAACTGGGAAATAAGAAAACGTAATACCTAAAAAGAATTGTGAATTATAATAAACGAGACCTCAAATGTATTTCCCAAATGGCAAAAAAAATGTGTGCCTTGCAGTGTGAATCATGACAGATTAGACAGAAATTAAGTTGGCACCCTTTGGGAAAACAAAAGACGGAGTTTGAATTAAACATGAACAGGCATTATTAAAAAAATCCAATTTGAATTAAGTAAATATATTTATTTAATGTTTTCATGGATTTTTAGGCATATTTACAGATTTTATACAAGTTGCGTGTGATGTTTTCACCAGAATTCAGTTTTTTTTTTAATTCATTCATTTATTCAGTTAATTTTAAGCAATTAATTTTGATTGGACTGAATAAATGCTTAATTCTCATTGAGAGAGAAAAACAGGATGCTTGTCCTGCTCGTTCTTTAGTTTAAAGAAACGCATTGTAGGCATCGCTGCGAATATTACAACATTATGCATAAGTATAGCAAATAAATAACAAAGGTACTGTATTACATACATAAAGCTCAGCAAATAGTATAGGAACAGCATATTTTGAAAATGCTGTCTTTGCCAAGAGTAATAGAAGGTAGAAAGGCGTAAAACCGTTTTTGGATGGTTTTCGAAGGCAGCAAAGATGTACCTTAATGTCATACGTTCCTGTGTGCAAAGTTCATTGATTGGTTAAAAAGAATAAAAGTGCCTAATCTGGGTGGGTGAAATCAAAACATTATTAGATACATTTGTCTAAACGATTATTAGGAACACCTGTTCAATTTCTCATTAATGCAATTATCTAATCAACCAATCGCATGGCAGTTGCTTCAATGCATTTAGGGGTGTGGTTCTGGTCAAGACAATCTCATGAACTCCAAACTGAATGTCAGAATGGGAAAGAAAGGTGATTTAAGCAATTTTGAGCGTGGCATGGTTGTTGGTGCCAGACGGGCCGGTCTGAGTATTTCACAATCTGCTCAGTTACTGGGATTTTCACGCAAAACCATTTCTAGGGTTTACAAAGAATGGTGTGAAAAGGGAAAAACATCCAGTATGCGGCAGTCTTGTGGGTGAAAATGCCTTGTTGATGCTAGAGGTCAGAGGAGAATGGGCCGACTGATTCAAGCTGATAGAAGAGCAACTTTGACTGAAATAATGACTCGTTACAACCGAGGTATGCAGCAAAGCATTTGTGAAGCCACAACACACACAACCTTAAGGCGGATGGGCTACAACAGCAGAAGACCCCACCGGGTACCACTCATCTCCACTACAAATAGGAAAAAGAGGCTACAATTTGCAAGAGCTCACAAAAATTGGACAGTTGAAGACTAGAAAAATGTTGCCTGGTCTGATGAGTCTCGATTTCTGTTAAAACATTCAGATGGTAGAGTCAGAATTTGGCGTAAACAGAATGAGAACATGGATCCATCATGCCTTGTTACGACTGTGCAGGCTGGTGGTGGTGGTGTAATGGTGTGGGGGATGTTTTCTTGGCACGCTTTAGGCCCCTTAGTGCCAATTTGACATCGTTTAAATGCCGTGGCCTACCTGAGCATTGTTTCTGACCATGTCCATCCCTTTATGGCCACCATGTCCCCATCCTCTGATGGCTACTTCCAGCAGGATAATGCACCATGTCACAAAGCTCGAATCATTTCAAATTGGTTTCTTGAACATGACAATGAGTTGACTGTACTAAAATGGCCCCCACAGTCACCAGATCTCAACCCAATAGAGCATCTTTGGGATGTGGTGGAACGGGAGCTTCGTGTCCTGGATGTGCATCCCACAAATCTCCATCAACTGCAAGATGCTATCCTATCAATATGGGCCAACATTTCTAAAGAACACTTTCAGCACCTTGAATCAATGCCACGAAGAATTAAAGCAGTTCTGAAGACAAAATGGGGTCAAACACAGTATTAATATGGTTTTCCTAACAATCCTCAGGTAAGTGTACATGTCCATTTATTCCACTAATGATTGTTAGGCCTATTCATTAAATATTTGCTTGGTTATGTCTAAAGCTCAATTGATTTTGTTTTAGCTCATTAGTCACAATGTTAATGTGTCTTCAAGTTTCCTTAGTATGTGCCTCCATACAAAAACATTGTCTAGCTGGGCAGTAAGGTTTTGCAAAGTTAACATTCTTCAACATCCACGGATACTGTAAAGTTGGTGAAACAGCATAAGAAAATCTAGTTCCGAAAGGTACAACTAACTTAAAAAAAAGACAAAATTGAGTTATTCAATCTGATGGGAAAATGGTAAATGTGTGCAGAGGGAGAACGGGTGTGGAAACAAGTGGGGATAAGGAGGTCAAGTACATGAGTGATTGGCTGAGAGACTGGATATAAGTGCAGGCCTGAGACAGGGAGAGAGAGACTGATTACTTCAGAGACTGTCCCTGTTTTATGTTTGTGTGACTGTGTTTGGCAGATAGCCCACAGGACTTGTCTTGTTTTTATTTTGAGTATAAATTCTAGATTACTTTCCACCCCTGACTTCTTTGTCCTTCTTCATTTGAACTTGTGAAACTTATGCTCCCAGTCCCATTACTGGAACTTATTAACATTACAGCCCTCATCTGCCATTCTCATTGATGATGATATGTATGGCACTTATTTTCCTCTCCAGATAACCTATGTTTAGGGAGATGTTTTTTTTTTTTGTTTGTTTGTTTGTGAATTTCACCTGTTGTGGTACTCATTATGTTGATTTTCCCCTTATCCTGTTAGACCTGATTGCCTTATTGGGTTAATTGATTGTATTAGGCCTCATTAGTTTAATTGTTTTCTGATTATGTGGGTCTTAACTCATAATTTGTTGCCATTCTCATATCTTGTGTTACTTTGTCCTTTGTCGAAACAAGTTGGCTCATGTACTTTTATAATGACTTAAGCCACATTTAAAAAACGCTTTTTAACTTTATCCTTCTCCTCAGTGAAGACTTGACTGAGTACTGAGTGTTTTTTTTTTTTCCTTTGGATCTTTTCCCTACCCCAAGAGCACCTATCACAGACTTTATATACTTTACCTGAGCGGCTGGTTGAACCTTTTACAGTACTTTGTTTGGAATTTGCGGATGGTGGCCATGTTTGTTGATTTTTTCCAAATTATATTTAATGAACATGTCAGTACTTGTGGCAAAGAGGATGTAGCCTATACTAACTTCATGGATTGTATGGTTATGGAGTTCTAGTCAAGCGGCAACCTCCCCGTCTCTCTCTTGAAGCCAACACGGAAGTGAATTAAACTGCAATCTATCGAGTGGCCGCTTGAGGCAGGCTGCAGAAGCGAGTCAAATCTGTATCTCCCCCATGTTAAAATGCCCAACTTTACAGCAGAAAAAAACATGTTTACAGCCTGGAGCAAAAAGTGGCTTTGGTCTATAGAGCTCATTTTTCCCTTCATGACAACTGTGAGGGGGGTGAATTTTTTTACAACTCATCTGTTTAAATTATATTTAAGCCTTGAAGTTCTGCATAATTAAGGGCGTGGCCACTTGAGTGACAGGTGGATTCTTGCAGCCGCTTTCACTGCTAGTCGTTTGTCTGCTGTCTGTTAGCGTCACCCTCAGCTGTGTTTGTGCTTTTCCGGGATTATTTCATACAATTTAATACATGTATTATACCTTCGCCCGTGCACGCCGTTGGATTCCGTCGTGTTGAGTATGGAGAGAGCAACCAGCGCCGTGTTTCCAGCTGTTTCCCTCGCATGCACTAATGGATGTCTGATGATATCAGTGCTTTTTCTCCGTCCATGCAATAGATGCACACCCTTGAATGAGCGCGGATTTATAGTTCATTTACTTGAAGTTCTGAGGTAATATCTTTGGTTTGACCCATCTCAGAAACTGAGAGGCGGCCAAAATCGGATTGTAAAATGGACTGAATTAAAGCTCTTTACGAACTTGACGTGAGATGCCGACTGACATGTGTGCTTGCCTTGAATCACTGTCACATGCACAAGCTTAGAGCAATATTGTAAGTAATTAATACATTTTTAACTAGCAGAATAATAATGCATCATGATGCACATAGTTGACTGCTTGTATGTTGTGAGAAATGTGTGTGATCTGTGTTAATGTACTTGTATACTCTTAACTAATTGCCCCTTGTGAGATTAATAAAGTTGATAAAAAAAGTAAAGTAAATAGTCTCACTTTTAGTTACGTCTTAACTATTATAATATTTCGAAGGGCAAAACATGAACTTTAACCATTGGCTTTACTTTTTCTATCAGCTGTCAATTCAGCGGCAGTAGCATTAGCACCTCAGCTCCACCCGCGTCCCGCCTCTTTGCCCATTTTAATTTATCCGGTAGTGACGAGAGGTGACGCACTGCCAAGATGGCGACGGCCGGCCCCGCCCACTTTAGTCTTCAAAAACGCTCTTCAGAAACCTATGGGTGACGTCACGGACACTACGTCCATATTTTTTTACAGTCTATGGTTCTAGTAGTAACAGTTTTAACCCCTTCCTGTATGCCGAATTTGACAAAACTAATGACACTTATCCCCTGCATGGGACAGTTCGGTACGGCTCGGCTTGGCTCTGCTCACTTTATACTTTGGCTCGGTTTGCTTTTCCACTGCAGGTTAGTACTGCTTCAAAGTGGGTGATTGTTATAGTTATAGTACCACAGAGGTGAAATACAAGGTACTATATACAGTGGAAACCCCAAAAGTGATCCATACCATGCAGTGGAAAAGCGCTATTAGTGTGTGTGTTCAGAATGTCCATGTGTTTATGGGCATCAGGTTTCTTTAAGCTAATGGGATTGTTTGCTCAACATATATATTTATATAGTCTGGTTCAGTGTTTGCTGTAGGTCACTTCCTCTGATATTCAACCACGTAAGATAAGTGAATAGTCTTGTTATTTCAAAACGTTAACATTATGAAGCAAACATACCATACACGTTCAAAATCCTTTTAGATGTTTTTTGTATGATGCAAGTCAATAATTAAGTATATAGCTAGCATGCGTTTTGGGTCAGCAGCAGTAACGTATACACCTGTTTAAAATCATGTTTGATGCTTTACAAGTTTCCTATGATGCAAGGATCGAATAATTAAGCATAAGCAAAGCTAGCATGAGAAAATACATTTAAGTCAATCATAATCAAATGTTTATGATGTTTACACAATCCAAGAACACTGCATTAGACATTATGACTTGTACTGTCATAGTCCTAGGTTTCCTTTTCTGTATGTGGCTGTGTTCGAGTCATTCCTTCTAATTAGTTATCACCTGTTCTTCTTATGATCATCCTCCTGTGTATATAAGGTCAAGGTCTTATGTTAACATTATGTTTAGAGTTCTCCGTTAATTAAAGTCCATAATTCTGCGTCATGCATAATACACGCAACTACTGACTGGTATGTTGATTGATTAGGTTTAATAGGTGTGAGAATGTGTATGCAAATGCATTCATTGTTAATTAGCAGTATCTGTAAGCTATACAAGTTATCAGCTAGCACTTTGATCTAACATCTACATAAAAACATGAGGTAACTAGTTGAAGCCATATTGCCAGTGGGTAGTCTCATGTGAATAATAAGCTCTGATGATTGCACTGCAGGACCAAGTTAAGCTTAGTTCAGCTTCTGGGGTATTATTAAAATGACTGTTGGTCGACGAAATGTAAGTGCATATTTGATTACAGGTCTTTATGGTGGGATCCTGTTATTAAACTGGGGATATGCCTGCAGGCAATATTCAATGACTCACATCATAAACAACACAAACCTTTTACAATGTAGACCTAGGGATGAAAATTACCTTTGTCCGTCTGAAGCGTCGATTTCAATGGGTCAAAGACCCGTGGGCATCAAAGTTTGATGGCTTGCTTTGGCTATTAATACACACTGGTACAGTATGGAACAGTTACAGTTTGCCACGGAAAGTCACCAACAGGACATTGTATGACTCTAGTGCCATCAATCCCATTGTTGTACCATTCTACAGGTCTGAAAACAACGTGGCCAGTTCTTGATAAGACCTTGTGGCAATAAAGGTCTGTCTAGAAAAGACTAACATGACTCTTTCTAATATGAGACTAATGGCTCGTTTCCACTGAGTGGTACGGTACGGTACAGTTCGGTTCGGTACACAATTATTTGCGTTTCCACTGTCAAAAGTTGTGAATGGTACCAAAAAGCCAAACCGTACCGTACCACTTTTTGGGTACCCTTTCGTTAGGGTACCTATCACAGTGAAAGGGTACTAAAAGGTGGAGCTAGACTCACTGCAGAACGCTGATTGGTGGACGGAGTATCGTCACTCGCGCGTGCTAAGGGTATTAGAAGCATACAGTTGAAATATAATTCTACTGTTATTGTGTCACGAAATGTAGTTTTAAGAGTTTTACAGGCGAGAAAGTAGTTTTTTAAAGATCAAATCTGTGGTTTATTTATAGATTTATGATAATTTGACTGAGATCCATTCCAAGCGATCACCGGACGCTCGCGCTCGTGTCCCCCGCCTGGAACAGCCTTTCCTCGGCTAGTCATCCTGATGTTTGCCGCTGACGCGGACGTCTCTGTCTGTAGTGGTTAAACATGAGATATAGTTCGTCTTGTATAAACCTAACAGGTGATCTTTAGTCTCGTGAATCTATAATTCGTTCCCTAGCTGGCCAATAGTTTTGGCAGAAGGCTAGGTGAAGTTTCATATCTTTGAGCATTGAATTTGTATATTTCACTGACTGAATTGTTTCTTCATGTTATTTAAGCTTTACTGTATTTTATACCTTTTACGTATACTTTTATAATGGCTATTGATAAAACTGAAATTCAACAAAAAGAGATAGTTTTGTCTTTTTTTTTTTTTTTTTTTACAAGATCGTCTGTAATGTTCTTCATTGCAACATTTGTACCAATGCATGCGATATGCAATACATTACATTACATATTGCCTGAAATATGTTTAATATTTTAAAATTTAAACGAAAAGAGGCAGGGTTGTTTTATATAGTTTTGTTATAAATATATAATGTTACATACATGCAGTGATAATCAATAGGCTATGCGTTGTCTGAACCACATTTATGTGCTTTAGAATGTTTAAAATGTATTGAAATGAAATCGAAAAGAAGCAGAGTGGTGTTTTATTACACATTTCGTTTTATTGTTGCCTAAAATGAACATACAGAGATAACCGGAGTCGCCAGAGCGAGTGACAAACATGCCGAGATGATCTGCTGTCTGTCATCCATTGTTGTTTACTATGTCGCTTTCTTCGCGCGAAAATGACGTTGATCGCTTCTTTCCAGCATACCACGCCTATCAAGTAAGGGTACTGTTGGCGGTGGAAACGCAAGCCTGATCACGGTGTACCCGACCCGACCCGTACTGTACCGTACCTTACCGAACCGCACCCCTCAGTGGAAACGAGCCATAATATGTCATAGGCCTCTAGAATTAGCGCTTTATGAAATTGTACGTTTTCTTCCACATCCGTGTCATCTAGCAATGGGTTTCAGTCTTGATCTACGTGCCAATTTTTAATCAGCACAGGAATGTGCAATTATCTGAAGTCAATCCAGCGATTTGCATCAAATTTGCATGCGTGTTCAATTAACAAGATAGGAACTGGAATTCATTTGATCTCGCAATTGTTAAGCAGGGTACAAAGAAGAGGACTAAGGTTAGGCTCATCTGGGTTGTTGTGCTATGATATAATGCATCTACAATCCTGACCTACTTTGAGAAAAAGTGCATCCCTGCTCCCTTTCGGAAGGCATTTCAATCATTGATGAAAGCTAAGGTTGGACTAGGTTGGGATCTATTGTGTTATGAAGCTAATCTATTTTAAAGTTGTTTTTTTGTGGTCCAAAAAATTGAATTTTCTGCTCACGATTCTTACTATTAAAAGCTTTCTCACACTTTATTTTAATTGATTTTTTTGTTAAAGCACCTTGATGAGCAGCCTCTTTGAAATGACCTTTTGCAAATTGGACGTGACTGGGAAAATGTTTCTTGTCCAAAATCTATAGACCTTTCATGGATGGAAGGATGGCTAAAGAGAGAATTTAAAAAATGTTCTTTTTGAAAATATGTCAAAAACATATTTGGCCGTTTTACACAGGAAAATTGTGGAGGGCTATCATGAACCCCATGCAATCTGGCAGACACTGTCAAACTGGGAAAGGGGTCTTTAAATTTTGGACTGCATTCCCTTCCACAGTATCCATCAGCATATTTGTCTCCACAGCTGTCAGACTACCACTTCACCAATGGCTGGGTAACTAAACAGATGCAGGCCGATCCCCTGAGACGCAGGGCTTATTTTGCATTATGAAAGTCTGTTTGGCAAATGTCTCCGAGAAGTAATTCAGGCGTCAAGTAGTAAACTAATGAAGGGAAGATACAACTATTATATGCTTTGTCCAAAGATTCTGTGTCCCATGAGTAAAAGACTCAACTAACTATTGAATATTGTTTGCGCTCCAAATTATTATATTGTCGTATGTCAAATTATGTTACGAAAAAAAAGGCTGAGACAAGCTTGTTTGTAGGGGTGTGCAAAAAAATCGATTCACATTTGAATCGCGATTCAATCTTTACCGATTCAGAATCGATTCATAGAATTCCAAAAATCGATTCATATATATAGGCTACATTTTTTAATGGTGTGCAGGGGCGGTAGTGTTTCTATGGTTTCGAGGCTGCGAGGGCCGGTCTGATAAATAGTTATTGCAAGTTCTTGCCGCCCGCTGGTCAAACTGTGCAGCCACTCTGCTCAACCCGTAAATAAATGCATCGATCCGCAGATCTTATGTTTGAGTTCTGTAGATCTTTTGCCAAGCGTGTCAGATGTTACGGGTTCTAAACCGCACTCGTATAGTTTTTTCTCTCTCTCATCAAAACCGAATATGTTCGTCACGTTTGTGTGCATTTTATTTTGTGATTTCACCGGAGTCTCCACAACGGCGATAGATTGAAGCGCGCGTCCGAGAGAAGACAGGGAACACTGTATCCATGACACTGATCGCAGCGGACACGAGCGCTCCGCTTGATTTCAAAAACAACAGGTCTCTTATTTAATAGCGAACTAAATGAATGCTCTGCTAGTTAACTGGAGAAACCCGCAAATTACGCGCCTATGAACGACTTCACTGGATCTAAACAAATCAATCTAACCATAGATGTTACCAGTAGCGGTGGCTTTTTTTAAATCTATTTAAAATATTTTCGCAAGGGTTCTATGAAATTAGCATATATTTTTAGGAAGTTCAATGTGCCCAGTCGAGTTCACATTTCAACAGTCAACCTGGTAGCTGAAGTAGGCCTACCCCAGATAGCAAACTGACATTGAATCAACGTGGAAATATGACATCGAAACAACGTTGCTCTGACATTGTTTTGCTCATCGAATTAACGTTGAACCAACGTCAGACGCGTCATTCTTTCAAAACTAACGGAAAATCAACTTGAAATCAACGCGTTGTTTCAACGTTATGAAAGCAAACCAATTTTCGATTTTCATTTAGCTTTGAAGAATGCCGCGTCTGACGTTGGTTCAACGTTAATTCGATGAGCAAAATCAACGTTGTTTCAATGTCATGAGAGACGTCGTTTCCACGTTGATTCAATGTCAGTTTGCTGTCTGGGACTCCTTAAACCACATTTAGCATAATTGTTTGTTTGATCTGACTACAGCACTTTAAAGCTAAATGCAAAAGCTTTATTTTATTTCAAAAGTTTTATTTTAAACTTGAATTAAATGTATTTAAAAGCTGGCCAAAGCTCGGCACTTTGCACTTTTTAGTTGCAAAAGTTTTTATTTTGTATGAAGACATATATATATATATAAGTAATATCAAACTTTTCTTTTAAATTATGTCTACTGCAATCAATCACATAGGAAAAAGTAAACTACATTTATATAGACCTGCAAATCTTTTTTTGAATCGAGAATCGTTTTTGAATCGAAAATCGATTTTGAATCGAATCTCGAGACAAAAAATCGGTATCGAATCGAATCGTGACATTTTCTGAATCGTGCACCCCTACTTGTTTGTCATTGATTTTAGATTATTGGTTATGTATGTTTATAGGAAAGGTTTGAAATGAACCATTCAGAGCTTCTCGTCAAAACAAAATAATCAGATTATCAAAATCCTAGTTTCAAATTAAAATATATATATTCATTTAAAAAAACGGATTCTGAGTCATTCATTCACTTTCAGTCTTTGACAGTTGTTGTTTGCGGGAACTAAAGTGGAATGAAAGTGTTACTCAGATAATGAAAGCTCAGATAACGACAAATCTAATGTGCGTCACTTCAGAGTAGAGCCAGACCGATATATATTTTGGCAGACCGATATTATCGGCCGATATTAGTCATTTTCCAAACTATCGGTATCGGCAGTTATAATGGCCGATAAATGAATATTTCAAAAATAAAATAAAAAACGGACGAAACACGCTTGAACCATGTCATGAGTTCCTGTTGGCAACACTCGTTGAGTTGGTCACGATACATACATTGCTTGAATAACAATTAAAAGAACATCCCCATCAGTTCTCTAAACTCAAATAAGCATGACAAAATTTGTGACTATCATGTCCAGTTTAAAAAAAAAATAAAAAAAAATAAAATATCGGCCGATATATCGGATTTTAAAACCCAAAAATATTTGTATCGGTATCGGCCTTCAAAATCCTTTATCGGTCGGGCTCTACTTCAGAGTAATATACTCTCACACAAGGGCAAACCTGCAGTCCGCTGCGAGGCCCAACCCATATGGTTTGACCCAGACAAAAAGCATGAGGTCAAAAAACGCTCAAACTCCCTGCTGCAGCTCGTGAGTGTGTAAATCCTGTTTACTTGCTAATGGAAAATCAGTCCAACCATTCAAAGAGTCCAACAAATATAAATACAATTCTTAGAGAGATCAACTGTGAGTTCACCAGCCGTTTTAAACGGTTATTGATCAGTAATTTAGTCATTTAGTCTAAGCAGAAACATTTGTGATTCTTGTGAGAAAAATACGTAGTGCATGCTTACTGTCTTTATTGTAAAGTTATAATGAACTAAAATAGTGGTTTACTCTCGTTTCTTTTATTTTCTTCTGCATTAATTGAATTCAAACAAACAATATGTTCAGCAGCATCAGATACAGCCTTCAACTGCTGAAATCCAAACCATTAAAGAAGGATTTCTCAAGGAGGATTACCTTATTGATCGGAGCGAGTCTGAGACTCAGAAAGGAATACTTATCACACCAGAAAATATCTTCCAGAAGAAATCGTTCCACCAGACTTTAGTAACATCTGGAACACTACAGTTAAAGGCTACAGTTTCTATGACTTCATATGAAGTATCAGTTTTTTATGCAGTGAACTGGAAACTATGTTCTTCTGGTCCTTCCCACAGATATGACCTGGTCTCTCAGTGTGAGCATGGAAGCGTTTCTGTGTGTGGGGGGGATATAAACTTCTCTGGCTTGCTTATATTGAGATAAGCCTTTAGAAGTGATGCCAGTTGGAACATAAACTGCAAATACCATCTGCTTATGGACTCATTCAGGAGAAGCAAACCATACAGCATGAGATGACAAAGACGGGGATGTGTGAGTGAGAGCGAAAGAAAACTCACCAAATGACAGCGAGTGGGTGTCATGCTTTGAAACTCTTTTGACGATGTTAGTGTCTGCCCACGGTCTCCGTGTGATTGTTCTTCACAACTCTTTGACATATTCTCTCTTGTTTCAGGGGGGAAAAATGACAAAAAGAACAAGATACTGTAGAGATCGGATGTGCAAAAGACTAATCTTGGGCGAGAGCAGTTTTGTTGAGTTTTAGGCAAAATAACATATATTTTGCATCAAATGCATTAAATTAAAAATTATTTTGAACTAAATATTTGAAACACGTTGGAACAGCATTTGTGGAAACAAGCAAATATTTTGTTCTGAATTAGAGGTGAAGCATGTGTTGCAGCCATTGTTGGTTTAGAGTGATGGAGAAAGAAACGTTATCCACGTTACAAACATTACATGTGTCACAATGGCGGTAGCAATCCAACATGCTTGATGCAGGCAATATAAATCTTTAAACAAAGAACACTCAGAAGCCTGTTGCATGAAGCTAGTTGAACAAACTCTGAAAGTGGATGTGTAAAAGATTAGCATTTTGGATAATAAAAACTGGAAGTATAATCTTTGCACAGAAAATTTCCCTGGGCATCTGTGAGGGTCCTGGAAGCGAGGATAAAGGTATCTGAATGCACCAATTTATCCCTTAAATTTGGATTAGAAAGGTGGATCAGTCAACAAACCTGATAATTCCAACCCGATCTCACGACCAAGTCGTACGAATTCGACGAATGATTACAAAGTGGCTAATTCGTAACAATTCATACGACCTCACTCGTACGAATTAATACGATTTTGCTAAATCGTACATATTTTACGAATTGGCCAATTCATATGAATTCGTACGAATGACCTACCCCTTACCCCGCCCCTAAACCTAACCATCACATGGGTTTAGACAAATCGTACGAATTAGTTCGAGTGAAGTCGTACGAATTAGTACGAATTAGCCACTTTTTAATCATGCGTCGAATTCGTACGAATTGGTCGTGAGATAGTGTTGGATAATTCCAACGTGATCTCATGAGAATACGTATGTATTTGTACGTAAAGTGTCGTTGTATATATAATTACGTTTTATATGCGCAGAAACGTATAATACTGACGTATTTACAGTGCTAAAACGTAAAATATTTATGTATTGACAGCACAAAAACGTAATTTATTGACGTATGAACAAATCCACCGACGTACACATTTGTACGTATCACAATTTATGCATATTAATATTGTAGCATTATGTTTTGACTCTATTGCATTCCACTATCTTATTCATTAAGTTTTCAGTCGCATTTATTGATATAATACTCATAAATATTAACATTTCGCTCGTTTCGCCTGCATGGTGTTAAACAATACATTATAAAACCTTATACATTCTTTAACATTACTCGTTTAACCATTTTGTACTAGTTTATATTTACCTTGAGACACATAAAGCGTTTTCTCCTATAAAACACAACAAAAATTCACAAAAGACATCAATTTGATTAGTTTGATGTAATTCAAATCTTTAGAATCTATAGTTGTTTGCAAGAAACAACTCCTAATTCAGCCTCTTATCTAGTCGTGATCTCTCCATTCTCAGCAGCGACCGTACATGTCAAACCCCGCGGTGGTGTCGTGATGAATTCAAATTCAAAAATTCAAATTCAAAAAAAGCGATACGTCATCTTTTACGGCAGCGATATCAAACGTTCATTGGCTCTTCCCTGCTTCGTCACAGTTTGTGACATGAAGGTGACGGTTGGTTAGTTTAGTTCATATGAAATGGAGAAGAGCGAACCGAAGCCGGATTAACATTTTCATTAGTAATTTAATTTCTGCTCTATACTTCATACAAAGCTATTACAATACTGCCAGAGAGAAGACTGCGACTGCAACGCATCATCATGTGAACGGCTTTTGGTATCGGTTTTGACATTTTTGCAATAAATAAATTATCGTGATTATACTTGTCTGTTAGTTATGTTTTTCTTCATAATTGTAGTTTGTTACATAGTTTTAAGGAATTGTTGTGGGTAGGTTTAGGGGTAGGAGTAGGATTGGTGGCTCAAAATATATTTTAATGCTACATTGTTAATAAAACTGCCCTTTCCCAACACATCTGCGTTACGTTTTATCCTTTTTATATTAAGTATAAAATAGGTATGTTTAGGTTTGGGATTAGGGTTACGGGATCTTACATTTATCTATAAAATGGTAAAAAGGGAAATTATACAGATATCTTTATGATATAGAATATACGTAAATAGTTTACGTTTTGTAGCTGTAAAAACGTAATAATGTTACGTTTAAATGTTGCAGATACGTCTATATTATACGTTACAGCATCTATCCAAACGTACTAAAAAGTACGTTTTCTATCTTTGCAAAAACGTAAAATACCTACGTATTAACAATGAGACCAGGCTGATAATTCACAGTCAATTTCTGTGACATGCCAGTAGTTGTTGATCCTCGTTTTCATTTCTTAACTCAAATGACTGAATGTAGATTTAAAAACATAAGAAAAAGTCTTATTTTTAGAGATAAAATAGGTGTTACCTGACAAAGGACAAACTTTATCCAGTGCAGTGTCCAATTGGTTGAATATTCCTGTGATCTATTATCACTGTATAAGTCTGGGCTTTAACTTCAAAATCGCCCTTACTTAAAATAAAGTCTCATGAACTGACTGTAAGCCACATTTCAAAGGATGAGCACTCTTGGCTTGTAAAAGACCATTATATATACAGTATATACAAAAGAATAAGTAAGATGACCATTAATGACAGAAATGCTCGTATCCAGAAATGTATATCTGTTGTACCCGCATCTCATGAACTGTCAGTTTAGTTTTATTTTTCATGAACTTTCTTTGCTCGTCATTATCATGTCTTTTTCACACTTCCTGAAACTTGTTTATTGCCATGGACATTGATTTTATCATCACAGCTGTTTGTATTTGGGTTTGTTATCATTGGTCGTGCTGTTGCCCAACGGCCTGCTCCAGTACCATTCTTCCCAGAAGTGCATGAGGAGCTGAGGAAGTCTTGGCTGGCCGGGGTGGCACATGGGTACGAGGGAATCCCCCCAGTGGAGCGGTCGGTTGCCGGGGTGGCGCATGGGTAAGAGGGAATCCCGTGTGCCTCACTCAACCAAATTTTACTAAGGAGAAAAACGATGATCAATGTCATGCCGTCACATTAGCCACCCAAGAGGTCCTTCTTCTCTTCCCAAAGACTTGTTTTCAGAAAGTTTTCTCTATCCACTTCGGCAACACTGTGAGGCTCCGAAGAAAAAAGCGTCATGCAATGTTTACTTTCGCCTTTTATACCCACGCTGGTAGGCGGCTTGCAGAATGCAAATCTTGCATGCCAATGTTTATTGGCTCGTTTTTAATTCTCTCGAAGGCAATGGGCTCCTTAGCGTGATCCTAATTCGTCAGGGAACTCCCCCTCGACTTGTAAATAGAATTTATTCTCAAAAGAAAATAATTATTTTTTTCAGAACAAGGTCAAATCGATTCCCAGTTATTTGTATAGTGCTTTACACATTACATATCGTTTCAAAGCAGGTTCACAGAAAATGATTGTCTACATTACAATTTGGAGTGATCTGTTATCAGATGTGACTGCATGTGTCCGAGTCATTTTCAGTTACGAGTTCAGCGATATCAGCAATTAACTTTGTTCATCATCCATCGTCATCGATGCCTAGATCAAGAAAATGCTTCAGTGCCAAAAGACCCTCATTATGGGGAATATTAGTGTATAGAGAGGTAACATTCATTGTGGCAAGTATAATGTCTTTATCCAGTTTTTTTTTTTTTTCTTTTATAGCTGACAGACAGTGGAGAAAATCACTAGTATCCCTAAGGTAACTGGAAAGAGATGTTATCAAAGGCCTCAAAACAAAGTGCACAAAACTGGAAAATGGCGCTGTCAGATTATAAATGCCTACCGCTACAGGTCATCCAGGAGGATTGGTTACAGTAAGTCTTTATGGACTTTAGGCAAAATGTAAAGCACAGGCTTTGTAAGAGAACATTTGGAAAGATATTGAATTTCTTTATCATAAATCAAACGAGTGCCCAAGTGTGCTGTCTTATTTCAATTTCACTTCAGAATTGTGTGGTGGGATATGATGTGAGGACTTTATTTTGTAGCTGTCAAAGAGCCTCCATAGTATAGAGCTGCATAATTCCTGAACCACCTTTATCTGCAGGTTTAACCACTTTGTCCTTATTTTTACACCATTTATGAAGAGCTTCTTTTTCAGATGTTGACAGATTTAACTTCTTTGCATGATAATCATCAATTAACTCCACTAATTTATAGAAAGTGTTAATCGACATGAGGGAGACTAAGAGGTGCTCTTAAGAAATGACCCCAACAGGTGGACACATGATCTATTCTTATATGTTTATAGAAATACTTCAATCTTAAAGATCAGAAAAAAATTAACAATTAATTTTTTCTTACAAAAGAATATGTTGTTCTGGTAGGAACAAAACTCAAACCTTTGTTCAAGAGACTTCATGGGGGATTTAAGCAATTTTGAGCGTGGCACGCACAAACAACCATTTCTAGGGTTTACAAATGGTGTGAAAAGAGGAAAACATCCAGTATGATTCAAGCTGACAGAAGAGTTACTTTGACTGAAATAACCACTCGTTACAACCGAGGTATGCAGCAAAGCATTTGTGAAGCCACAACACACACAACCTTGAGGCGGATGGGCTACAACAGTAGAAGACCCCACCAGGTACCACTCATCTCCACTACAAATAGGAAAAAGAGGCGACAATTTGCAAGAGCTCAACAAAATTGAACAGTTGAAGACTGGAAAAATGTTGCCTGGTCTGATGAGTCTCGATTTCTGTTGAGACATTCAGATGGTAGAGTCAGAATTTGGCGTAAACAGAATGAGAGCATGGATCCATCATGCCTTGTTACCACTGTGCAGGCTGGTGGTGGTGGTGTAATGGTGTGGGGGATGTTTTCTTGGCACACTTTAGGCCCCTTAGTGTCATTTAAATCATCGTTTAAATGCCGTGGCCGACCTGAGCATTGTTTCTGACCATGTCCATCTCTTTATGGCCACCATGTACCCATCCTCTGATGGCTACTTCTACCATGCACCATGTCACAAAGCTCGAATCATTTCAAATTGGTTTCTTGACCATGACAATGAGTTGACTGTACTAAAATGGCCCCCACAGTCACCAGATCTCAACCCAATAGAGCATCTTTGGGATGTGGTGGAACGGGAGCTTCGTGCCCTGGATGTGCATCCCACAAATCTCCATCAACTGCAAGATGCTATCCTATCAATATGGACCAACATTTCTAAAGAATGCTTTCAGCACCTTGTTGAATCAATGCCACGTAGAATTAAGGCAGTTCATAAGGCAAAATGTTGACCCAAACACAGTATTAGTATGGTGTTCCTAATAATCCTTTAGGTGAGTGCATATTCATCTATTTATGTAGCTTGACATGAAAAAAGACTAAAAACAATTAAATTAAATTAAATGTTAAATTATTACTGACCAAACAGAGAGTTTAAAAAATAAAAAAATCCTCCAGGATTTTATAAAGCCCTTAAGCTAGTCTTGTCTAATACATGAATCCTGTATGTTGAATCGTGCATGTGTTTTGATTTTATTTTGATTAATTGTGCAATCCCAGGATTTATAGATTTTTTAAAGAAAAAAACATTTAAACCAAGACTTGTTTAAGCCTGCTCACTAGAATTTTTGCTGACCAAATGCAGCTTTCTAATTACTTTGTTTGGTTTTAGGGCAATATTGGTATAAAGTGCTACAGTTTTTTTGTTTTGTGTCAACATTTGTTCAACTGATTAAGAATCTGTGCACTGAGGAACATTAAGTTAGATGTTTTCTGAGCTCTTGGCTAGAGTTGAGCTGGAGTGATCTATTGGGCCTGTCTGTGTCTGTGACATCGTGTCCACAGCTGTAATTTTCTAGGTTCTCTTGGGATACATTACACAGATATAATTACCAGTTTGAAGACGTGCACTACTGTTTGTACCTATGCTAAGCATTCATCATGCTGCCGTCTACCCGTTGACTTCCTGCGGCTGCAGGAAGCATGCAGTGTTAGTAATGGGATTGAGCTGGGTGACAGAGGTTCGCTTCATAATTTCTCGCCCCACTGCACCCAGTCTCATGTTTTCTGAACCTTGCTTCTATTATTTAGCTCAAGGGTGGATGCCACACTTTAGCATTTTATCTTTTTGCTGCTGATTATTATATACCGATGTTTGGCGGACCATCCATTTCAATAACGGGTAATTCCCAACAATGTGTTATGTAATGGAGTAGGCCTACCTTTTGAATGATCTGGCTTTCAACAAACTGTTTATGTCTGTGTTGAAACTGAGGTGTTTCTATAAACATTTTTCCATTCTCGGGCACTTTACTGGATTCATTTACACAATGGTAGAACAATTAAAAGGATTAAAAGCATAGAAATGATTTGAGGATTTATTTGCAACCAAATAAACGGTTAGTAATTGGATTGATAGTAAGATGTCTGTTTGAAACAGTACATTTAGAGAAAGAGGGGAAAAAACGTTACGTTTGTAACCCTCGTTCCCTGAAGGAGGGAATGGAGGCGTCACGTGGGTGACCAACGAATAGGAATCTCGCTAGAGAGGCTTAGATTTAAAATAATTGGTGCTTTAGTGTTTTAATGGTTATGTGAGAATGACCCAATTGATAGCCGAAATATATTGAGTGAACTTCCTGTAAAATTTCAATACAGAAGTTTTACCTTTTGCATCAAAGTATCAATACTTCCTGTTCATTTTCTTGCCATGAAAAAGAGCTTCAAATCTGCCTTGTGAAGTGTTATGGAAAAATATGTACTAAGTTAAAAGCTGGTCATGGTTGATGGTAATTGGTTGGAGTTGCCTTGGAACAGAGTATGTGAGCGGAGTGGAGCGGCAACAATTTCCCCTCCACGCTCCAAGCATTATATAATCACTCCGCTCCAGCTCCGCTCCGGGTTCACCATTTACCGCTCCCGCTCCACTCCTCGCTCACTGATATCAGAAACACCGCTCCGTGTTCGCTCCCCAAGGAAATTCCGAATAAAGTATTTAAGTATGCTTTAAAATCTCACAAAATGTCTCCTCATCATAATAGATACATAGGCATAGTAAATAAATTAAAAAAAACAACGTTAGGAGAATAGTGTTGTTTATTGGATTTGGATAGTGTGCAAACTTTTCCTATGACATGCTATGCTTATTACAGGTTATCAGCATTATAAATTAAATATCATTGCTGCTTTTTGCAGAGCACATTTTGTTCGGAAAGAAGAAAATAACTACGTTTTCATCAGTTATTTATCTACGGGTCGCTACATTTCTCACAGATTCATGCTCATTTAAAATCAAATACTGACAGATAGCCGACTGTATGATTACATTTGTTTGAATGCAATGCATTAGTGAGAAAGCGATTGCGTTGGTGAATAAGTGTTACCTGTTTAAAATGTGCTTTCACCCCGCCCGATCCAGCGCCCCATCTCATGAAAGTGCGTAGGCTATCTATATTTTATTTCTCGTGGGCATAGCCTACGATACGCACTTAATGGCAAGAACGCACTTCACACCCATCCTAACCAAGGGGTTTAGTGTGCGTCATTTGCACGCACAAACAATTTTTTGGCATATAATAATAGGCACGAGAAATAAAATGTGTGCTATAGATTCGCACTTTCATGAGAGCGTGTTGCATATTCAGTACAGGCTTGATAACTATAACCTCCCGCAGCCACTCATGTCCATCGGCGTCATCATAACCCTCACATTTTTTTCTGATTTGAGTGATCCATCTGTATCATGCTAGCGTAATGTGTTTAACACGTGAATCCTTACTAAAAATGCAGTTCTATAATGAGCCGTTGGCATGAATTGTCCTCGTGATAGAGCGGTAGTGGAGCGCGCTCGGAGCGAGTGAAAACCACGACGCTCCGACTTTTAAAAAATCCGCTCCGCGCTCCATTCAAAATCATGCCGCTCCACTCCTCGCTCCGCTCCCACTCCACTCCGCTCACATACTCTGCCTTGGAAGCACCTCAGAGTTCCAGCAGTTAAAGAGGATGTGACACCAGCAAATATTTCCCACTTTTCACTTTTCCTGGAGCCATGGCCATCATGGCTCCAGGAAAACACTGTCCACCTCCATAAACACTGATGCTTAAACCACTGCTTCCTAGAAGAAAACTCAGCCTCACTCCTTTTTACATCAAGTTGGGAAAACAGCCCCATTTATTTTCTTACCACTCTCTTTCTCTTTATTTTCTTGTGTCTATCTCACTTTCGTTTGGTAGCAAGTAGTCTAAAAACTGAGACGAGATCTCAAGCTACAAGATCTTGCGATTTGACAGTATTTCTCGTCGAGGTGAAAAGTTGCCTCGCGACATCAGCATGGCGGAGATGAGATCTTTTACATCATATGTTTTGCATCATATTGTTCTCTTTTACTCCATATGATAATTCATACTCGGAAAGTAGAACTGTACGTCTGTGGCACGTTGTATTTCTACTAAGACAATGTCAATGTCTAAGTGCTCCCAACATTGTAACAATGTAGAATTGCCGTGTAGCAACGTCGTTGCGACATTCAGCAGCTGAGAGACGACGTTTTGACATTTTTTTTTTAATGCTAGATATAGAGATCGCAGCCCGGTCTCATCCCAAGGCGTCATATACTGACGTTTTGACATTTCGTCTACATCCAAAGCCCATGGCACCCTTTAGCGTCAATATGAGACGCAGATATATATGGGCCAGAAGACGCCTCCTAGTGGTCTAACCCTACCCCAGACCTAAACCTACCCATAACCGAACAAAGCTATGTGTGCGTTATATTAGCTAAAGGGTGCCATGTGCGCTGGATTCAGACGAAATTTCAAAAACGTCACTATATGACTAGCCTGGCTGCGCCCTCCTACGCACTTCCGCTCAATTTCATTTTACTTCTGTACTACGTCTGGGACCGCTCCATATCCTTAGGTTTCCAGAAACCAATTTTTTGTAGGACCAATCAGCGAATAGAGGGAGTGGCTGAGAAAGATGACGTTGATGTAAGCGCGTCAGTTTCAATTCAGTAATGGCAGCGGAGAAAGACGTGAGAAAAGCTATTCGGTCCGTTGTTGGAAAAGAAACTGCCGAATATACAGAATTTAAAGCCGGATTGTTATCGTCTAACCTCTTGTTAGTTGCGCTCTGAGGACCAAGTGAAGGAGGCAGAACGTTTGGAAGTTTGTGCTGGGCAGTTCGTGCACGATGACCGTGACATTTTGGACGGACGGTTTAGCCTGGTGTTCGCGGTGTTCGGAAGCCCCGAGTCCTGGCTGCTAAACTATTGTTGAAGATCCGCTCATGACTCATGTCAGTCGCTCATATTCCCAACTGTATATTTACTGATTCTTGTGACGAATAGAACATTTTGAGCCCCTTTGTGCACTCGTGCAGGAGGTTGGTGTGTCAGTTTTACATGTTGTAAATCATACAAATTGGTTGTGATTTAAAAAAAAATAATTGTCATAAATAAAAATGTGAAAAACCATACTTTGAAGATATTTGATTTTCAGTTTTAGATGGCAATGGTTGATTTGTTTTACTAAAAAAAAATAAAAGCCACATAAAAATGTACAAACACATACTTTGAAGACCATAATTAAGGTAATTAAGAAACAATAAGACGTAATATGAAAAATGTTGTTTATTACACATCTGCAGATAGAGACAGACTGATTCACTGTAGCTGCTACAGCATTTGCGGCAGATCAGAAAACGACCACAGCGGCGTATTTGTAATGATTAGACACAGCTTCCACCGTTGAATGAATATATCTCTGTCCTTCGTGTCAAATATACATTTCGAATTAATAATTGTTCCTAGATTAACAAAACCTGCGGCGCTCGTTGACTGAAATCCTATTGTAAACATAATCATCATTCGGACTTGTTGTTTCCAGCCATTTCGGCGCGTGACATACGTCACTCACGACACCGCGATTGGCTATGGCAGATCGTGAGTGACTTTGGGCAGATCCAATAGATTTGAACTTTAATAGTGAACCCGCCTACAATGAAGGAAACGTTTTTCAATGGAGCGGTTCCAGACTCTATGTGGAAATGAAATGAACTAGAGTCTGGTTGAACCAGGCTACTATATGACGCCCTAGGATGAGAATGCATTAAGGCGGGCATACACTGTGCGATGTCTGTGCGATTTCAGCAAGGTACCTACTCACACTGAACAAGTAAATCGCATGCGATGCAAAGCCAAAGTTCAGGATTTATGTGCTCACACTGTACGGTCCGATCGTCGAGCTGCTCACACTATACGTGTAATATCTGCGATAACCCCCTGGATTGCGCCTATTTACGTGTATGTATCCAGAGATATTGTCAAAACAAGCATCTGCTATCAGTATCAAGATGATTTAGTATTTTCAATTTATGCATTTAATTATTATTATCATTATATTATCATTATTAGGGGAGGCCTATAGGCTAATTTTACTATTAAATTGATCCGCTATTATAATTAATTTGCCACGCAATATTTTCACAGCACCAACGTGCTGTGAGGAAAATAAAATATTAATCTTACTCCTTATTAAAAATTGTCTAAAACATTTAGGTCGATTACAATGAATTCTATACATATAAAATAACTATTAACAGTCTATAGTATAATATGTCCGAACATTGCCATTATTAATCATCAATGAAATTAAAAACAGGTTTATTTCAAAAACATTGTTTGACAAAATAATAAAAGAGGTGTTGCATATCAGGTGGCTTGAAGACGGTGGGTAATATTATCCATTTTGCAACACGAACTGGAGGTAAGCAACAGTAATTTGTAGCTCGTTTTTATTTTAATTTTATTTTTGCTGCAGATGAAATGGTTAAACTTCTGTTTTCGCGCAGGTGCAGTGAGGGAAAAAACACTGAGTTTAGGGCAATCGGTTCGTAGCTTTGCTTCAACTGTGCGATATAGTCACGAGGAGCGACCAAAATTTCTGACATGCCAGAAATTCATCCGACCATCCGATTATCGATCGTGAGAGGTTAATCGCCTCTCGTTTCTCCCTGTACACTGCACGAACACTGCACGACAAACGACGCACGACAAAGCTGAAAATCGGTCCGACACGAAAATGAGTCGCACGAGTCAGAATTCGGCTCAAAATCGGACGAAAATCGCACAGTGGATGCCCGCCTTTAGTTATCCCTCATTTAGCATGTTATGTTTTGTGGTTAATTTTTAATTAGTCAGTTGAAGATCGGTAACCGGAATCAGTCTAGGAAACATCAAATGCAGAGAAACGAATGAGACTAAATAGCAGACGAAGAAAAAGTCAAAGGAAAATTGAAACAGGTGTGTACGAGCAGTTAGAAACATTTTTCAATGTTTCCAAAAAAGAAAAAAAAAAACATTAACATGCAAAAAGTACGCACTTCAGTCACTGTTCAATGAGTGCTGAAATGTAAATTACTCATCATTAATGGATCAATTACGGATTCATCACGGCTTATAACTTTTACCATAACGTTAAAATATTTGTCATCCCTGAGCAGATGTTCCAAAAAAACTCCAGTACTGGCGAGCTTACTTTTTTGGAGTGAGGGTAGAGACTCCTCTGTCTTATTGGACGACACGATTTGCACGGCATTTAGTCTTCTGCTTTACGACAGATTAAAGTGTCAATACTGCCACCAGGATTATTTGTGTGTCATATTATCATATGTCTACATACATCACTAATAAGAGTATACACCCTAAATTAACATGTTGGTTATCGTCAATACAGGTATATTGCGCCACACATTTTTGTTTTGTTTTTAAACCAGCCTACAGTATATTTTCAACATCAGAGTACACTCGCAGTACAGATTTACATTTAACCTTTTCCCCTTACATTCTCTATCAAAGTTTCCAGCCACTTCATTTTAAGAGGTCTTTCAGGAGCCTTCATTCTTACATTAACAAATTGGAGGATTAGTCATGGCTCATATTCCAGCGCTGCTCGGAAATGGCACAGGAAGTGCCAATTCGGCCACATATTACTGGAGCTAAATGATTGGTCAGTGGAGACAGACGGAGATGAATGTCTTCCTTAGTCAAGATTGAAAGTAAGAGATTGTATTTCATATCAATACAATAGTGCTAGTCTGACCTGCGCTTTGCTCAGCAAAAAAAAAAATCACAGAACACAAAAATGGAAGAATGACACTGAAATCCTTTTGAATGTAAAGTGACTTCTGTAAACTACATTCATTAAATGTACATGAAGATATAGGTAGACAGAGAAAATGAAGAGTCATCTTATTTAAATGTTCTAAGGTCTAGTATCCTTTAGTATCCCATAAATGAGATTGTTTATTATCTAATAAGGTTTCAGAGCACTCAGTAACTGAGTACAAAGAGGCACAATGCTCATTAAACCTTGGAAGCCTTTTCGCATTAAAAAGGAGTGCAAAGATCAGTCCACTTCTCGGAAGTATAAGGACCGCATCCATTTTCCATACATGAAAATCTATTGATGTAAAAAGCAACTAAGGCTACCATAAGCTGGTTGGCATGCTGGTAATAGATGTGCTTGCTTAGCTCAATTGATTTTTGAAAGCACTGAAGAAAGAAACAAAAAAAGCATTAGCTTGTTCTCTCATTGGGCTACAGAAACACACGCCGAAAATGGAACGAGGTCATCTGGAGCTTGTTCAGGCATGCCTTTAAGATGTTCTCACCTTTTTTGGCGGTGTCTAAAAGTGTTTACCTCGCTGGAAATTCGGTGTTATTGAAGAGGACGGCAGTTTTCTTATCACCCTTAATCACACTGGAATGACGTGCACACTGTGGAACTGACACGAGCAGGTTTCAGGTGTGTGAGTAACGGTCTCGTCTGACGCTAGACCACTTGTGGAGAACAAGAGGACACAGTAAAGAGGACAAACTAATGCTGCTACAATGGTCCCTTTGGAGCCTGTCTGCTTTTTAAGCTGTAGGACAGTCCTTTACACACACAAACACAAAAAATAAGCATCTTAAGGACAGCCATTGTGACAGGACAGGCGTGTCATGCATTCACATGCAATCGATGAGCTAAGCAATAGCATTGTGCTTTCACACAGACTGTGTTTCAGTTACGTTAAAGGAGCAGTTCACTTTAAAAAAAAAAAACTTTTGCTGATCGTTTACTCACACCCTCGAAAAGAAATTAAGTTTTTTTGATGAAAACATTTCAGGATTTTCTCCATGTAATGGACTTCAATGGGAACCAAACGGATCAAGGTCCAAATGAGAGTTTCAGTGCAGCTTTACAGGGCTTCAAACGACACCAGACGAAGAATAAAGGTCTTTTCAAATAAAAACGATCGCTCATTTAAAAACTAAATACAAAAGTTTAAGTTTCATAAGCACAAATGCTCGCCTTGCTCTGTTCTGTGATGAGCGTTCGTGAGTCTCCTGTTCAAACTCGTTCATCAAAATGAGCAAATCTTTTGAAATCGTTGAATGACCCAAATGACTCGAAAAAAGACTTGTTCATTTTGATGAACAAGTTTGATTATATGAAGAAAAATCCTGGAATGTTTTCATCAAAAACCTTAATTTCTTTTTGACTGAAGAAAGAAAGACATGGACATCTTGGATGACATGGGGGTGAGTAAATTATCAGGAAAACTTTTTTTTTTTTTAAGTGAACTACTCCTTTAATGATCTGTAGCGTTAAACAGACAATACAATTATACAATTATTTATTTGTTACTTTAATAAAGGCAGTACTTTCTGAAATGATTATCAGGAATCCAAAATTCAAACCGTAACTTAAATCAACAATCATTTTAACCGAATAGAAACTGAGGAATTTGCAACAAGCCTGAAAGACATTCACTACCAAATTTCGTAAAAAATGTAGTTACCAAATGTACGCTACATTTTTAATGAAATTTGGTAGTGTGAACACTGTTAAAGGAGTACTTCACTTTAAAAAAAATGCTGATAATTTACTCATCCCCATGTCATCCAAGATGTCCATGTCTTTCTTTCTTCAGTCGAAAAGAAATTAATTTTTTTTTTGAGTAATTTGTTTTTTTGAAGGTTTCTTGAAAATATTCCAGGATTTTCTCCATATAATGGACTTCATTGGGAATCAAATGGTTCAAGGTCCAAAAGACAGTTTCAGTGCAGCTTCAAAGGGCTTTAAACGACACCAGACGATGAATAAGGGTCTTACCTAGCACCCTTCGAGTCATGACTCGAAAAAAGATTTGTTCATTTTGATAAAAGAGTTTGAACAGGAGAGTCTCGAACGCTCATCACAGTACAGAGCAAGGCGAGCATTTGTGCTTATAAAACTTAAACTTTTTTATCTATTTTTTAAATAGATAAGACCCTAGATTCCAGACAACCCTTATTCATCGTCTGGAATCGTTTAAAGCCCCTTGAAACTGCACTGCAGTGTTGTAGTCGAGACCACCTCACTCGAGTCCGAGTCGACACCGAGACCAGAGAGAGTCGAGTCCGAGACCAGAGACGGTCGAGTCCGAGTCAAGACCGAGACCAGTGAGGGTTGATTACCTAATTTACTTTTATTTACTTAGAGAAATCCTTTTTTTTATGAATTTACTTAGAGTTTAAAAAATATGATCAGTTTAGGGTAAAAAAGGCCACATAGTAGGCCCATAGTTACAATTTGTCATGCGCAGTTGCACACTAGAAAATCACCAATCACTGGGCATGTCAATCAATTTAAAGAAATATTTTATTAACATACATTAATAATCATGAAAAATATTTTTAATTGAACTCGAGTGGACTCGTACGGAGCCCCTCTAGTCCCACTTTGGTAAAAAAAAATAATTATAACTATCTTGTGGCCTCAAGATAGTAACTCGTGGCCTCAAGATAGTAACTCGTGGCCACAAGATAGTAACTCGTGGCCACAAGATAGTAACTCGTGGCCTCAAGATAGAGTTAGTATCTGGAGGCCACGAGTTACTATCTCGAGGCCACGAGTTACTATCTTGTGGCCACGAGTTACTATCTTGTGGCCACGAGTTACTATCTTGAGGCCACGAGTTAGTATCTTGAGGCCACGAGTTACTATCTTGTGGCCACGAGTTACTATCTTGAGGCCACGAGTTACTATCTTGAGGCCACGAGTTAGTATCTTGAGGCCACGAGTTACTATCTTGAGGCCACGAGTTACTATCTTGAGGCCACGAGTTACTATCTTGTGGCCACGAGTTACTATCTTGAGGCCACGAGTTACTATCTTGAGGCCACGAGTTAGTATCTTGAGGCCACGAGTTACTATCTTGAGGCCACGAGTTACTATCTTGAGGCCACGAGTTACTATCTTGAGGCCACGAGTTACTATCTTGAGGCCACGAGTTACTATCTTGTGGCCACGAGTTACTATCTTGAGGCCACGAGTTACTATCTTGAGGCTACGAGTTACTATCTTGAGGCCACGAGTTACTATCTTGTGGCCACGAGTTACTATCTTGAGGCCACGAGTTACTATCTTGTGGCCACGAGTTACTATCTTGTGGCCACGAGTTACTATCTTGAGGCCACGAGTTACTATCTTGAGGCCACGAGTTACTATCTTGAGGCCACGAGTTACTATCTTGTGGCCACGAGTTACTTTCTTGAGGCCACGAGTTACTATCTTGTGGCCACGAGTTACTATCTTGAGGCCACGAGTTACTATCTTGAGGCCACGAGTTACTATCTTGAGGCCACGAGTTACTATCTTGAGGCCACGAGTTACTATCTTGTGGCCACGAGTTACTTTCTTGAGGCCACGAGTTACTATCTTGTGGCCACGAGTTACTATCTTGAGGCTACGAGTTACTATCTTGAGGCCACGAGTTACTATCTTGAGGCCACGAGTTACTATCTTGAGGCCACGAGTTACTATCTTGAGGCCACGAGTTACTATCTTGAGGCCACAAGATAGTTATAATGATTTTTTTTTACCAAAGTGGGACTAGAGGGGCTCCGTAGACTCGGGAATAATTCCGAGTCCTAAAAAAAAAATGTTCGAGTACGAGTCAATTCCGAGTCCAAATGGACACGAGTCCATGACAAGACCATTAAAATATGGTCTCGAGACGGAGTCCGAGACGAGTCTCGAGTACCACAACACTGCTGCACTGAAACTCTCAGTTGGACCTTGAACCATTTCTCCATAATATGGAGAAAAATCCTGGAATGTTTTTATCAAAAACCTCAATTTTTTTTCGACTGAAGAAAGAAAGACGTGGACATCTTGGATGACATGGGGGTGAGTAAATTATCAGCAAAAGTTTTTTTTAAAAAGTGAACTACTCCTTTAACAACCTCCAACTCAAAACCCTAATAAAACAATATGAGCCACAGCTAATGGTCTTTGAGTTGGAAGTGTGTTTTCACAGGTTTATAGTATGAAAGGAAAAAGTGGGGACCGTAATAGATATGTTTCAGACGTCGCTGACAGCAGGTTTGTCCTCATCCTGGCACCTTCAACTGTGTCTTTGTTTTTCTGTGACACCAACGCAGTCAAAACAGACTGTCTCTTTGGCTACGGGTTCTTGAGTAATTAAACCTTAAACTATACTTGTCAACCTGTATGAAGCTTATTGTGACTGACAGAGGACCACTAGAACAAATTGCTCCAGCCGGGTGACTTTGTTTTAGATAAGAGAGGCTTGGCTAAACCCCCCTGCTTCCAGCCAGCCTGCTGCAGAGAGCTAATCCATCCAGGGAGAATGCTGGGAGATTTCTCTTGTCATTCCTCTCAGTGCTGCAGGAACACAGTGGACATTGCAGTGGGAAAGAAAACATCTACCAGATAGGACATCACAAGCATCATTGCACCCTTCTAATTAACGTTTTCTTTTCTAAATTCGGTTTGAATGTAGACCAGTCATTCTATTATTTATTTATTTATTTATTTTGGAACTTGCGCATGCAAAACAATGCTAATATTTTGTGGGGGTTTTCCTGGATGTTTCTTTGCTATATGGTTGCATGACACCAGCCGGCCATTTTCATATGTTTTTATTAAACACTTTTATTAAGACACAATGTCATAAACCCCTCAAAAACTGCATTTATTTTGTACAGTTTTATTCAAAGTGCTTTTTGTCCTCTTTCCATGATTACTAATATTTCAAAATACATTTTAAATACCTCATAAACTGTGTATGGGTTATTGACTGGGTCATGGGTTTCCCACACAAGTGGGGTTTTGGGAAAAATTACAGTACTGCGGGTTTCATTTTTGGGCTCCTTTTGTGCTGTCATGGTTTACATATTATTTACATTTTATTTTCTGTGTAGATTTCATGTGTTTTGAGTCGCATTAGGCTGATTTTTTCCTGGGCCCTGCCAACCCAGATAGCAAACTGACATTGAATCAACGTAGAAACATGACATCGAAACAACGTTGATCTGACATTGTTTTGCTCATCGAATTAACGTTGAACCAACGTCAGACGCGTCATTCTTTCAAAACTAACGGAAAATCAACTTGAAATCAACGCGTTGTTTCAACGTTATGAAAGCAAACCAATTTTCGATTTTCATTTAGCTTTGAAGAATGCCGCGTCTGACGTTGGTTCAACGTTAATTCGATGAGCAAAATCAACGTTGTTTCAATGTCATGAGAGACTTCGTTTCCACGTTGATTCAATGTCAGTTTGCTGTCTGGGAACCCTTTGTGGTAATATGTGACTGTAATGTGTTATATATTAGCTGTCCCAAGTGATTCAGAGGCTGCATCCTTCGAAGTCCGTGCGTTGTTAAATAAGATAGTCTAGCCAATAGAGGATTGATCTTGTCGCCTAGCAACTGACAGGTGCAGTTGATGTGTGGCAGTAACGTTTGTACTGGACATTTTGATATTCAACTGTGAAAACAGAACAGGGTTCACAGGCTGTACAAATATGTTCACCTAGGTTAATTTATGCAGAGTATAAACAATATAAAAATGTATTTTAGGAAGTAGGGATGCACCGAATATTTCGGCCGAAAATGGCCCAAAAGTGCATTTTCGGTTTTCGGCCGAAAGACTTTTATCATCGAAACAATATGGCCGAAATGTTGTGATGACGCAAACAGAAACCGCGACCTGCACGTGCTTGTCTGAAGCAACATGTCTGCGGTGTGGACGTATTTCAGTGTATCTGAACACGCGATGAGACGGAAACCTTGTTTATCTATATCTGCTCTAAACAATGCATGCCGCCATGACGACGACTCCGGTTGCGAGCGGGTCAAGAGCGGTGCGCGCGCTGTCTGTGAAGACTCGCGCTGCGGAGACAGGCGAAAGTATAAAGGTAGCGCGAGTCTCCACACACAGCGCGGCATGGCGGCACGCATTGTTTAGAGCAGATATAGGTGGATGAAACAATTACAAATTATAAAGACTCGCGCTGCGGAGGCAGGCGAAAGTAAGCAAGGCAGCGAGAGTCTCCACAAACAGTGCGCGCACCGCTCCAAACGGTCGAGGCGTTTATACTTGGAGCGCTCTCCGTTTTACTATTCCTTGAAACGACAGGGGACGACTCAAGTAACTGTCCTCTAACCATCAGGAATCGGTGAGAAGAAGACAGATAAATACATGACAATGTTTATTTTTTAGTATTCCCCCACCAATACAAAAATAATCATGTAAAACCCAGTAAACCCTGAGATTATTACTTGTGTGACATTACAAAAAAATATATATGGGAACATGTATGTATAGAACTAAATTAATGCTCTCTTAAATATTTTCTACATTCACTAAACATGTTTCATTAAGTTTCATGTACATTTGTATTAAACATGGACCATTGTTCACTTAAAAAGGCTTTTAATGCTATTGTATGCTAAATTTTTAAAATGTAGCTAATTTAGACATGCAAAATGGGTGCTAGTGTGATGAGAAGTTTGCGCTCGGCTTTGTTTTTGAGAGAACATTTCATTTTAAAACCTTTCTGCAGGCCAGTAGATCATTATTTAGTGTACACATGAGTGGGGTCAAGTTAAACATTTTAGTTTGAATTTTATTTTATACTGTGCATTGTGCTAAATAAATATTTGCACAATTTGTAATTGATTTATTCTTTGAAAATGTTATATTCATTTATGCAATTGCAATGCCTTGATTTTAGTAAAGTTTGTACACAGTCATAGCCATAAATGCAATGATACTAATAATTGGCATAATTTCTTTCGGTGTTTCGGTTTTCGGCCTTGGTTTCATCTTTTTCGGTTTTCGGTTTCGGCCAAGAATTTTCATTTCGGTGCATCCCTATTAGGAAGATATGTCAACATTTGAACCGATTTAAAAAAATGTTTTTACATTTGTGTCATAAGATATTTGAGTAAGCTGAAACCCAATACCCAATTTAACCCAATTTAAAGGTGCCCTAAAATGTAAAGTTATTTTATAATGTTTCCTGGGTTGCCCTTATAATGTTAGTATGTTTTTTGTTTTGTTTTTTAGATCAAAAATAGTCATAACTTAGAAATAAAAGGCATTATGATTTAAGGCCCTGTTTACACGAGAACGCTCGCGGGTGAAAACGTAAAAATATTTTATCGGATGTGCCTTTCGTTTACACGGCGACTGCGTTTTTGAGGGTTAAAAAACGCAAAAAAGTGAAACCACCCTCCAGAGTGGAAATCTTAAAAACGCTCCACCGCCGCGTTCCCGTGTAAACGCAAAAGTCTGCTTGACAGTGAAGGTTGTACGTGTCACAGTCTTCGTCTGCACCAGTCTGTCTTCCCAGATAGCAAACTGACATTGAATCAACGTGGAAATATGACATCGAAACAACGTTGATCCGACATTGTTTTGCTCATCGAATTAACGTTGAACCAACGTCAGACGCGTCATTCTTTCAAAACTAACGGAAAATCAACTTGAAATCAACGCGTTGTTTTAACGTCATGAAAGCAAACCAATTTTCGATTTTCATTTAGCTTTGAAGAATGCCGCGTCTGACGTTGGTTCAACGTTAATTCGATGAGCAAAATCAACGTTGTTTCAATGTCATGAGAGACGTCGTTTCCACATTGATTCAATGTCAGTTTGCTATCTGGGTTGTCATCAGCACTACACTTCCCAGGATCCTCGTGTCTCCTTTCCGGAACTCACTCCCTCATCAGCCACCTGTTCCTCGTCTTGTTTCATCATTTTCACCTGTTTGCACCTCATTATGTTTGATTCCTCTGTGTATTTAGTTCCTCCTCATTCAGTCAGTCATTGTCGGTCGATGTTAGTGTTACTATGTGTTTGGAGTATTTCCTGCCTGTTCCTTGTACCTGTTTGCTATTGTGAGTTTAAGTAAAGTTATTGAATTGGAGCTCCTGCCTCTTCGGTCTTATTCCTCAGCCTGCACCCGTGACAGTACGCAGGCGCGTGGACTTGGTGTTGTTGTAGTGTGCACTCCTAGCCGCCTGGAGTGCATACTACATTGAATTTCACACACTTTTCGCGGATTTCTCACACAAAACGCTCGTCTAAACACCGAATAAAAAGTGATGACGCAACGACCACTTTTGCGTTTTCGCTTCAGAATCGTTTCCGTGTAAACATAGCCTTAGCCTCTGATTTGAATGCTCTGTTTGAAGGGGCGTGTCTGCTGTGTGTAACTGGCCTCTACTGCGATTGGCTGACATGCTTGCATATGAAATAGCTTTTACATGTGAAACTCTCTCGAATACTTTCACTACAGCTATTATACGTTTTTACTAATACAGCTATCAAGATTAACGAATCGTGAGATGTTTTTGAAGTATTTAGATCTATTCCCCAAAATGTTTTTGTAGAAGATGACAGTCTGTCGATCACGAGGATCAAGATATTATTATTGAAACACAGTTTCTGCTCTCTCTAATGCTTTCACCAATGCAGACACGATCATATAAATACAGTAAGAGCTTTGTTGTGCAGTGTAACGTGCGTCATTGAATTCATAACGAGTTTGGCAAGTGTTCAGATAAACTCGCGCTGTGTGGAATGATTGTTGATCGCTTTAATTTATTCACAATTTAAATATTTTTTTTTTCATCCTACTAAAAGAAACGATGTGAAGTTGATATTTTAGTCACTGGCTTGACTTACTGATGCATAAACAGCATTGAATGATTTTGAGAGAAAGATTAACTGTCTGAACTTGAACAACAATTACACATCGTTTTATAGTTGAGGAAACCGTCTTCGGTGAAATGTTTGGAAATTTCCAGAGAAAAGAAAATTAACCCATTGTTTCTTCAGAGGCTCGGATGAAGGAACTAAAAAATACTTTAGTGTTCATGTGTACATCCAAACTCTGTTTGGAGTCGTACATATTTTTGATCCCGACTGTTGCGTCACAGTCGGTATTATGTGGAGATTCCCCTATTTTTCAGGGGTGTTTTTCAAAAACGAGATTTAAGTAAGAAGGAGAAAACAATGGTGTTTGAGACTCACTGTATGTCATGTCTATGTACTGAACTCTCGTTATTTAACTATGCCAAAATAAATTCAATTTCACATTCTAGGGCACCTTTAAAATTGTAAACCGGCAATTTCGCTGGTTGCGTCACCGGTGCACAATGAATTATGGGGTAGGCAAGGCTACGAATGATCCATCTGTTGTATCATTACCCAGGAAACAAAGGACGCATTTCAAGGAGCCTTCGAGTCAGGACTGCCTTTGTCGCATAAACACCAATCACGTGTTCGTTGTAATGCGGTGGAGCCGGCTGCTCTCGAATCGCTCTCTCAGTATTTTTTATTGCATACGTCACAGTCACGTGGTATCCGCACTGTAGTAATGTTATATTTGACACTGAAGCTTCAAAGCGCGTATCGAGTACGCAGCGCAATTTCTCCGCGCCGGACCGCGTATTGTTTTCAGAGAAACACGAGATCAACGAAAAACGAAGCCTCACTTTCTTTCCAGTCGCATGAATGCTTCACGTTGCGTGTAATGTTTGAACCCAGACTCTACAGGTTTTTGGAGGTTTAAGTCCATTACTAACATTTATTTTTATAAATAAGCCTATAGCCTATGTTACATGATCAAATATTCTGACACATAAACGGCATAGAAACCATAAAATAATTCAACTGTGTATCACACGAAATACGTTCTGAGGAAACTATTTTGCAAATCGTAATTACGTTACATGCCAACATATAAGCAGTGCTATTACGTTGGTCCTTAACGTAATACTATTGCAGTGCTATTACGTTTTTCCTGAACATAATACATCCAAGCAGGTTTCTTTACTATTTATGCATAATCGTGGCATTAAAATTTTGACTCTTTTGCATTCAAATGTCATATCAATTAAGTTTCCCTTCGCATTTATTTATATAATAGACCAACGTTACCCTATAAAAAGCATTATCTCCAATAAAACACAACATACTGATACATTCACAAAAGACATACATTTTATTAGCTTGATGTAAACCAAATCCTAGAATCCATACGTTGTTTGCAAGAAACAGATCCAAATCCAGCCTTTTATCCAGTGATCTTCATCTTCATTTCTCAGCAGCGACCGCAAACGTCAAATCCGCGCTGGTGATTAATTCAAATTCAAATAATGCGCCTTCAAGAAGCGTTACGACATGTTTTACGGCAGTGATATCAAACGCTCATTGGCTCTCGCCTGCTTCGTCACAGATTGCGACATGCCGTGTTTCAGTCGGTGTAGTACATTCACATTTGAAATGGAGAAGAGCGCGCGCCTTCAGACAGAGAGCGAACCGAAATCAGATTAACATTTTGGATTAACGTTAATAACTTTAATTCTGATCTGTACCTCATACACAACTACTATAATACTGCCAGAGGACTGCGACTGCAACGCATCATCATGTGAACGACTTTTGGTAATGTTAATAATAAGTCTGTTATGTTTTTTTTTCTTAATTGTGTTACCTACGTAGTTTTAAGGAATGGTTATGGTTAGGTTTAGGGATAGGAGTGGGATTAGTGGCTCAAAATATATTTTAATGCTAAAACTCATTTAACTACACATCTCTGTCCATTACGTTTTATCCTTTTTATATTCTGTATAAAATAAATGTTTTTTGGAGTAGGATTAAGGGGTCTTGTTAAATTTATCTTTAAAAGTGAAAGTATACAGATATCGTTATGATATGAAACATATGTAAATAGTTAAAGTTTTGTAGCTGTAAAAACGTAATAAGGTTACGTTTAAATGTTGCAAATACGTCCATATTATACGTTTTAGCATCTATCCAAACGTACAAAAACGTACGTTACATATCTTTGAAAATAACGTATTAAATCTACGTATTAACAATGAGACATATTACGTTAAGGACCAACGTAATAGCACTGCTTATATGTTGGCATGTAACGTAATTGCGATTTGCAAAATAGTTTCCTCAGAACGTATTCCGTGTGATACAGGGTTGAAATAATTAGACCAACATTTACTAGCATTAAGCAACTCTGTTGGTATTTTTATAATTAGCATTATTAAATTTAGTTTATTGCCACACTTTAATATGTGAATTATATTATCAGAAGACTGAATATTTAGTGTTGCTAGGATTTCATTTGTGCTTAAAGTATAAAACAACGGCTCGGCTGCTCATAAACATGGCTGCTATAGATTTGACCTGGCACAAGATGGCACTGTTTTCGACGCTTGACGCTTCAAACATTTTTTTCAGAAAAAAACATTCAGGGGAAAGCCTCAGTGCTTCATGGGGCTTCATTTGCCCATCTCACAATTTCTAACCAGCATGTACTGCTTCAAGTCAGCCGCCGATCGGTTTTGCGCAGAGCTGCATGAAGTCGAACAAGTCTATTCAGAATGAGGAGTCACGTGCCTATTTGGGCGGGGTCTGAGCCATGATGGTAGGTGACGCTATCGGTTACCCGGGTTTTTATCGGTTTTTAACGCAGCAGTTACTTCCAGGCATGGTAAAACAGTGCGGTATTGCAAGAAACTCCTCTACTACCGAGCTAAAAAAACACGTAATCAATACTGTTTTGTCGTGGGAAACCTACCCAGACAGCAAACTGACATTGAATCAACGCGGAAACGACGTCTCTCATGACATTGAAACAACGTTGATTTTGCTCATCGAATTAACGTTGAACCAACGTCAGACGCGGCATTCTTCAAAGCTAAATGAAAATCGAAAATTGGTTTGCTTTCATGACGTTAAAACAACGCGTTGATTTCAAGTTGATTTTCCGTTAGTTTTGAAAGAATGACGCGTCTGACGTTGGTTCAACGTTAATTCGATGAGCAAAACAATGTCAGATCAACGTTGTTTCGATGTCATATTTCCACGTTGATTCAATGTCAGTTTGCTATCTGGGTACCAACATGGCGGAAAGGGGAGGGGCACTGTAAAATGACGTCAACTCCTCATTCTCAATAGACTGTTTTGTAATTGTACCTCTGATTAATCCAAAGAATAAACAAGAACATATACAATCACCTATCACAAGGAACTGAAATAAACCAGACAAGGGACTGACTGAAACATTGGGATTAGATGCATGGGCAAACGAGATAATAGACATGACACACCTGAACAGAATACTAAAATCAATCAGTAACCATAGTGACAAACAGGGAGAGAACGGAGAACTAACCTAATTAACAGATACGGGGTGAACAAAGAAACTCAGAACAGTTAGCAGTTGCCTTAGCAAACACCAATAATTAGCTAACTGCACACCAACACTACTTCAGTACTTTTTTGTACTGAATATTAAACAGAGTGTGAATTCTTCTTTCTTCTCCAACCGCACTTCCGACTAATGGGAAATTTTAATCTCAACTTGAGCTGATGAGCCAAATGTAGATGGAGTGGAAAAATAACGAAAAGTAATACCGCGAGGCAGCGGAGAGCTAAGAGGCAGGTGGAGACTGGCGACTCTAATTGTCTTTGCTGAGGGGAGACGAGACAGGAACAAGAGGAGGACTTGAACTTCAATGAGGATGTATTTAGTGTTGATCCCTGTCCCACAAATTCTACATTTTATCAGTCCCCTTCATGAAATAATGAGGTGTTCAATGTTGGATGCACCTGGATTTAAGAGGATATTTGCACTCAAGAGCAAAACTAAGATTGCCATCCTGTGTAAACGCATCATCATCCTGGGATTAGAGTTGCGTTCCACATAAAATCAATACGGAACACACAGTTTGTCCTGTATTTTAGCATTTAACACCCAGAGAACTTTAAAATTATTAATTACATTTGAATCAGCTAGTCACAAGTTAGTAAAACAAACCATGAAAGGTACAGTATGTGTGTGTGTCATTGGGTGTTGCTACCTATGTCACACTTGTATGTTTTTCATCTTATTTTTTTTTATATATATATATATATAAATTTTAATTTAAAAAGTACACACTCTGTTCCTCATAAGTTTCTAGTGTTATAATTTGCCTAGGCATGTGTGTTTCCCAACCCTGTTCCTCTAAATAAAACAACACTAGAATTTATTCGGCAAATGCATTTCCAACTCACATTATTAGCATAACTTTTTTTGTCAAAAACCACCTCAAGTGAGCATAAAACTTTATTTTTGTGAATTAAGGGATTTCCCCCCCCGAAATTTGCCATTTCCATCACTACTTTCTGATGCAATATTTCAAAATGCACAAAAAGACAGGGTGATGGAAACATAGTGAAGCCAAGGACTTGCTAGAGAAGCAAAGCTGAGAATAGCCACTGCTAGGACTCTGTCCCTTTCTTACTCACAACAAGTGTCTGAATCAATATGTCCGCTTGTCAATATAACAGCTTTGCACGCTTCTATACAGATGTCAAAAGTAATTACAGTAATTACTTTCTATAATGTAATAGAGCAACAATGAACACATTTTATTGAAATTGACGTGGTTTCTTTTGCAGACAGTTACATGAATTTGTATTATTGTTGATGTGAATACATAACGATTATCATCACAACTGCAAAGTGTATGTTGATCTCAGCTTTGAGCTCCAAGAAAGAGCAAATCCACCACCAAATGCTATTTTGGTTTCACCTCATTTAGATAGCCCCTTTAAAGGTGCAGTGTGTATATTTTAGCGACATCTAGAGGTTCGGTTGCCCACTGCTCACCCCTACCTTTCGAAGAAGTTACGGTGGCTCAAACGGGACAAACATATCGTCGTCTGAGAATAGCCAGAGTAAGCCAAGAGTTTGTTACTTTGTCACTGTTTCTGTACCACAGTCCATTACAAACCACACCATGGATAACGTTTAGAAAGCCATGGTCAGCTGAGGATCAAGAGGCTTAATATATAATATTATAATAGTAATCAGCTGATTGTCTCACACACGTAACCAGCACATTTCTCCCCACGTAGCAAACCCATAACACAGCGAGGGAGAAGAACCACGTGAAACTATGCAGCTCTATATTTTTTCTAACAGGGTAGTAAAAGTTCAGCTGGCTAATAAGAGCTGTTACTGTGGACACGACTCAACTAGTTAAAGCGTAAAGCCTTGTTTAAACTTGACAGGTCCGCATGAGCCCAAAGGTGTGTGCGGCAAAAATGGCATGATTGTAACAGCGCGCACACCTCCGCATCACATAGACACCATTTACTACACACAATAAGCTTTTTTCTCTGGTTTTTAAAACTCTTTGCGATCGACTTAAAATGCTTCGTCGACCGCGATCAAAGGGTTGGTGATTCCTGTAACGTAACGAGGTGTAACGTAAGGAGGTGTCCGCGGTTATGTAGATATAAATGTCTCATTCTAAGGTAATACAAACATTACGGTTTATTAATGGATGTCATATTGCATTTCTCTTTATATATACTATTTTTTTTTACACATTGCACCTTCAACACATTCTTTTGATAATAAGTAACGTATAAGTACATGTCTACTGACTCTCATTAGAGTGTTGGTATTAGTAGATTGGTATGGATAGCGTTAGAATGAGTTGACATAAGCAAAATTACTTAGACTCAGTATATCTGTTGGTAGATCATGACAATAGATAGTTAGCAGATATTAAACAGACAGTCTACTGATGTTCTAATGAGAGTTAGTTGACATGTAGTTGCAAAGTTACAAGTTATAAAAGTGACCATCAAATTAAAGCTTTTTTGTGTGATACAATTACAGAGTAACTTTACTAGCAGTGTTTAAGTTTATTTTTAAACCTCAGTGTACACCACTGATAAACATAACACACTTACTAGAACTACCATAAAAATGAGTTATATACAATTACCATTGCCATGGCACTACAGAATATTCTCAAATGCTCCAGGGAACAATCCTTTCACACAATTAGCATAATGTGAGACACTGTGAATGAGAAAGCGTCACAGTGTTGGACTCCAAAACTCATAAACTTGCATAGCAGGTTTTCCCCTATTTTTTCTCCTTTCTGCCTGTTCCCTCAAGGCTAAAATTCATGTTTGCACCCATCATTTATCATCCACGAAAGACTTTCACTGAATGTCACGACTTTCATGTTCCTTCCAGAGATGCACATGTAAAAAGAAAAAGGCCATCGATATATCCTATAGCTTTGAACATTCAGTCTCAAATGGGAAGTCACTCTGCCAGTCGACTGCAATCTTTATACACTGTTCAGAAAAATGGGTTTTAATTTCATTGTTTTTCACTCTCAGAGGAGTTTTATGCTTCTCAGCTCTGCAGTAACTATGGTTACCTTGTCTGAGAGATATTCTGATATGCTCCAGCACATTAGTATTTCCTTTCTTTCATTCTCTCTCCTTAATAATGAGTCTACACGTCTGGCGGTCATGTTTCTTATCAAATTATCACTCTGCGACAAGTAACCAATTATTCAGATGATGATGATGGGACATAACTGTGGTCCTGGTTTGCAAATAAATATGAAAAATGTAAAAAAAATATATGTATATATATAATTAAATGCATATTACGAAGTGAAAGCCAAGATGAGAACAATCTTTTCAGTTCAGTGCAGCCTTGTCAAGCTGTAGAGAGTTAGAGTGGGCGAAAAAAAAAAAACATGTTGTAGTCTCATCTTGTAGGCGTCGCATTAACTTATGAACACCAAGATATTTTACTGAATAATTTTACACCTCAGACTCCTTGGTGATAATTGCTGCGAATATATTTTTGACTTTTCACAGAAATTTCACAGAAATAAAGTAAAGCATTGTTGCTGACACTTTTTTTTTCTCTTGACAGGGGCAATTGTTTTCCATGATTCTCGTTCTACATAGAGTCTCTTTCATGAAAAACAGGAGATATTCAGCAGAATTCAGTATTTATTTCAATCCATGTCAGAAAAGAATCTAATGACATCCAATTATCACTGCCAATTTTGCAACGATTGTTTTTAGACTGTAATGTATTGTAAGATAGCAAACAGGTAATATTTAAACTCTTTCCCCGCCATTGACAGAATTTTCTAGCTTTCCGTGTTTTCACTTTTATACATACAGGGGGCGCTATTACACATCTTCTGAAAGCTTACTCAACATGACATCATCACTTTTGCGTAAACATACACGCCACTTTCAAGTCAAGTGGCATGTTATCTATACGCATTTTGAGCTATCCGCGTGTATTCGCGTGCATGTCTCGGCCGTTAAATGTACGAGTGATTCCGCGTGTGTGTACATGCCGTTAAATGTCCGAGCGAAACAAAGCAAAATGTAGATCTACATCTGGGGAGCGATTTTTTTTTTCATAGGATTGTAGGGGAAGGCTCATAAATGGTATTAACCCCAGTGACGGGTAGGTTTAGGGACGGGGTTGGGGTAGGTCATATATTTATATATACAGTATGTAACGTTAAGTCAACAGCGTTCATAAACACGCTGAAAACCGATTATGCGTGTTGATATCACGCCAAAAATGGAAATACGAATTGGCATGTCATATACGCGCAATTTCATGAGATCAGTCTGGATTACTGAATCTCCAGATCAAAACACACGAAAAGAAGACGCAGAATTAAGATATTTCATATGTAAGCATATGCACATGTTAAAAATAAGACGATCACCAACATTAAACAGCATCATCAAAACTGCCTAATAATGTTACTGAATGTAATGTCAAATGGGATGTTGACGGACTCGATCTACTTAATCTGTGGTTCTGATCTGGATGTAGTCTTTGACAAAAACATGATTTTCTCAAATATTTAAGCAGATAGTCTGTTCTTTCTTTTGATATATTGTATGTTCAGGTATTCATACAACATGGGACAGGTACAGCATGGAAGAGGGGGTTTTGGGCTTAGTGTAGCTCCTCCTAAACGGCACAAGGCAGGCCCAGCTCAAAGGAGGAAGCTGGTAGTCAACAAGGTGCGAAAGCAGGAGGAGAGGATGAGGTGTATAAAGGCCATTTCCCAGACCAAGCAGGGAGAGTGGATGAGATGGGAGAGTGTGGAACAACGCAAGTTAGGCTGGCAAGACCTTTGGTCAATGGAAGAGAGTAGGATCAGTTTCCTTATAAGGTCAACATATGATGTCCTCCCATCACTGCAGAACCTAAACCTCTGGGTAGGAGAGGATCCCTCTTGTCCTTTGTGTTCATCACCTGCCACATTAAGGCACATTCTGACAGGATGTAAGGTGGCTCTTAGCCAGGGTCGGTTTACTTGCCGCCATGACCAAGTACTGCGATGTTTGGCTTTAGCATTGGAAGGCAAGCGTAACATGACCAATAAGTTGCCGCCTGCAAAACATTACACACAGAAGACAATATTCCTCCACCCAGGCAAGCAACCACCAAGAAATGGTGTCAACACCAATTCTCGCCCAGGACAACTGGAAACTGCTAGAGACTGGAAGATGCTGCCTGATCTTGATCAACGGCTTATTTTTCCACCTGAGATTGCTACCACTAACTTACGACCAGATATTGTTTTGTGGTCTGGATCAGCATGCATTGTTCAACTGATTGAGTTAACAGTGCCTTGGGAGGATGTGGTAGATGAAGCATATGAGAGGAAGAAATTGCGGTATGCTCATCTGGCCACTGAGGCAGAGCAGCGAGGATGGAGAGTCCAAGTTTATCCATTGGAAGTGGGTTGTCGAGGTTTTGTGGCACACTGTACAACCCGGTTCCTTTGAGATGTCGGATTCAGTGGCCAAGAGTTGCGTCGCATGGTAAAGAACTTATCTGAAGCTGCAGAAAGGAGCTGGCTGTGGTTGAGACGGAAAGATTCTAGCTGGCTATGTACAGGCTGCCACGCTACGGTTTCGTATAATTCTTGAAGAGTCTGTTTGTATAGGTTGCACTGAAATTACAGTCATTACGTTCCTGTGTATATTGTTTGAATGACTGTAGTTGGCCAGATATTGTGGTTTGCGGTAGGTGGTATGCCATACGGAACCGTTTGCCACTGAAACTGCTTTATAACGCACCAGTGGGGCTCGACAGCCATTATCAAACGGGTTGGCGCGTATGGTTGGGTTGCTGCGTGATTGTGGTTAGGTCTCTGTAGGGGTCAGTAAGCTGGGCTGAGTTGAGTGGGGGTGACTCTGGGACGCCAGGGTCACTGTCGAGCCCTCTTGAGGTGTTGTGGGTTAGTCGACAAAACACTGAGGACGGAAGGTGCCCACTTGAAGACCCTAGAGATCTCCCCTACTCAGCTCAATCCAGGCGGTTGTCGTGGTGGTCCACTAGGGAGACCACACTGTAGTTGCAGCCACCAGACAGAAGGGGAGTCACACCACCATTTGGAAAGAAGCGTAAAGGGATGGAGAAGCATAGTTTACTCTAAAGCTACGTCTTAGCTTACCTTGGCGAAAGCCAAGTATAAATCAGCATGAAGTTTTAACATCTACTCTCGTGTTATGGAAATCTTTCTAGGGGCAATGAATGTTTTTTGAAAATGATCAAAAACGCTGGCAGTGGCTGGCAACTTTTTTCAAAAACACTGGTGGGAAAGAGTTTAATCTCAAATCAATATCTCTTATCCCCATAATTATTTATGTGGTGAAATGCTGTGCAATAAGTTGGTATGACTGTACCGTATCCCTTAAATGTCCATCTTGTTTGAACTTGTAATGCTCTTATGGGTGGTTGCCCTGCACGCATAATAAACAAACTTCAGCTAGTTCAAAACGCAGCCGCTCGAAGGAAGTATTACCATATTAGCCCGGTTCTGTCAACCCTGCATTGGCTCCCTATTAAACGTTGTATACATTTTAAAATATTGCGGATAACTTACAAAGCACTTAATGGTTTAGCTCCCCAGTACTTGAGGGAGCTCTTAACGCATTATAGTCCTTCACGTCTATAGCGGTCTCAAAATTCTGGCTCGTCGATAACACTTAGAATATTAAAATCGAATGCTGACGGTAGATCCTTTTCCTATTTGGCACCTAAACTTTGAAACAGTCTTCCTAACATTGTCCAGGGAAACAGACACACTGTCATATTCTAGTCAAGAATAAAAATGCATCTCTTTGACCTAGCATACACATAACGCATGATCAATTTCTATAATTCAATGTTAGGCTTTATAGATTAGGTCAGCTGGAACCGGGAACACTTCCCATGAATCCTGATGTACTCGTTACATAATAAAAAGAATGGCAACTACAATAATATTAGTCTCTGTGTTTATCTCGAGGTTTACCACAGTCTGCCGTATCCAGATCTGATGAAGGACCTGTGCCCTTACACGACGACAACGCAGTCCTGAAGTGTCAACTCTCTCCCTGTGAAGGCCCCCTTCCCCTTTTTAAGGCCAGACAAGTAATTTGGTGAAGTCAATTTGTAAAGAAAGATTACACACCTGGGCACATATATATATTCAAACGCGCATACCTATTATACTTTTAATATGCATGAGCACGCCATCAGCGTTTTCACAGATTCATGTTTTCGAAGCTTACGCAGAGATAATAACGTTTTTCAAACATTCCAACGCTTGCACCTTGGAACCTATTTCAAGGTTTGTGTGTTCTCGAACCACCAGGCACTGCTGTTGTGTAGATGAGCAGGTTGGAGCGCGTTTTCTGTTAGAACGGTGTCATGTAAGCGGCCCCTAAGTTAATAACTGATGATCTTTGCAACAGAAGTGAAACAATCATTATGTTCATCATTTCCAGTGTTGTGTATGAACGCGTTCTTGAACGATAGTTCTACCAGAAAGACTCGGGAGAATAAGTACTGTAACAATAAATACATATATTGATAGCCCAGCTAGCAATAAAGTTCTTTGCCGTAGGCCCCGCCCATAGCTCGAATTCCGAGGGTCCGGACTCTGTATTTCCTGCCTGAAGACTAAGGCAGGGGCGCAGCCGACCCCCTGGGAGATATAGGAAGGGACCAGGGGAGGATGGAAGGGAAGGAACTATCTTGGAAGAGGTGGGGAGGATGGTCAACGAAGCGTCAGCATCTGCGAACTCAAACATGTCATACATAAGTACCATATTGAGGCTTCCTGGCAGAACTTAACACTAAAGCTTCCATTTCATGAACTCGTTCATATTTTTTGTGAACGTGAACTGAGCATACTGTATTACTGCCTGATGTTACTTTGAACTCGTTCATTCTGGTGTCTGTGAACGCACGCTCTCACAGTTTAACATCGTTCAATACGGTGCCAGATTTCATCAGTTGGCAGTTCACGCACACTATACAGCACACAGAGCAGGTGAAAGGACAGAAATGCACAAATCCTTCACATATCTTGATGGTTTGACATTAAAACAACAACAAAGCCAATTACCATTCTAACTCCTCCAACTGCAGAAGTTTATAGTCATCCATGACCTTTCAAAATGTGCAGTATTACTGGGCGAGTAGTGATCCTATCTTGAGATGCGCACTTTTGATATTTCTTATTTTAGTAATCTCAGCTTAAACATTTTCCTTGGAGAGGGGTATCTTTGTAAAAGGCCAAACTTTCTCAATAGGATTTCTTTCTCATGTGGCACTAACAGCTATCAGCTTGTGTGTACTCGAACAAAATAAAGATTTTTGATGCAGCCCTGGTGAATTCCACAGCGTTAAAGGTCATTGTGGAAACAGTCATCAGCCTTTTATTGTGTAGCACAAACAATATTCCACCTGTAGTTCAGTACATCAAGGAATCTGAGGCTGTTAAACTGTCAAATAAATTATGGTAGTATAATGTTGAATTAAATTATGGAGTGTTGGGACATATATATAATTGGGTAGGTTTCTGACACAGGTAATTGGTACTTGTTTTGTGCACTTTGGGGGAAAAAATACCTAATGCGTTTGGTAGGGTATTTCCATACAAGATGGTTGACTGTTCTGGGTGGTTGCTTTCTGGTCTAAATCAAATTCAGGGCTATTGTAATGTAATAAATGGACAATGATTTTCAAGGTTACCGCTAATAAATACTTGAACGTTGTTCATTGAAGCTAGCTGATGGCACAGCTTTGCATTGACGTAATTTTCACTGAAACAGGAAGTTAAGGCGGGACATATTGAATGGCTCCACCCCATTTTCAAATATCCGCACAGTTTACCGCACAGACTGCAAGTCGTACTTGACAGCACCATGGAAGCGAATCCGAGCGCTGGTGACACGTTAGATTCAATAGTAAAGGTGAATCAATTCTAGCCATTTCATTCTTAACCAATGTACCGTTGGAAAGCTGAATAAAACTCGAGCGCTTGAGCAACCGAACACACATCTCCAACCCATAATGCTCTGTGACGTGTCATTGGTCGTTTTGGCCATGTGGTTTTTATAGCATAGGGGCGGAGCTATAGATTCTAGAGAGCATTTGATTGGACGGAATATGTGATGAGAAGCTGAAGTCCGCGGTGATGTCATAAAATCTGTGATCCATTTTAGCGGAAGTGAGAGACTGACGAATATTGTCATTGTTGGAACTATATCTTATATTTTCACATACAATGGCTGAATATTTACATATTTAACCCTTATGCCGCATTAGGGACATTTTTGGTCTTTTGCAGTTTAATTTCTTTGACCATTTTGGCTGTTTTAATGCAAATGGTATGAAATTTGGCAAAATTGTGACTTTTTGGATACATGTAAAAAATGTGATCCCATTTTGCAAAATATGTATAACACACACTGTGTAAATCAAATAGTAACACTCAGCACCATAAAGACCAAAAATGGCCAATTAAAACGTTGTTTAAATCTGAGGCTGTCAGTTATACATGAAACATGATTTTTGCACAAACATCCTTTCATTTTGAAGCAAAAGCATTATATTTGCATTATATAGTGTATTCCACCAGATGACATCACTACATATTTATTCCCTATGGGTGGAAATGCACCTTATTTTAGGCAATAGGCAATGTTTAATAGGTGGCCATTTTTGGTCTCTAACGCGCTAAGTGGGATTTTTTTTGCAAAGTGGGACTGTGATAATCCAAATCTAAAGTTTTCTCTTTGCATTTAGTTTATTAAAAAAATAATAGAATTTTTGTGTTTTTCCCTCTTATACAAATCAATGGTTTCGCAAACAAAACTGGTAATTAAAGGGTTAAAATCCTGAAATTGAATACATTTTTGGTAGTTATGATGAGGACTGATGCTGGTTAAAAGATTTAACTTGGTAAAAGTGGAAAATAATAATAATATATAATATTTTAGGCAATGTTTAATATGTGGCCATTTTTGGTCCTTAATGCACTCAACGGTGTTAAAAATCGAATGCAGCACAAGGGTTAAAAAATATTTCAACAAATGTTACAGCTGCCTATTCAATAAGCAGTAAAAAACATATGTGAATACACATTGCTTACAACCTTCTAGCTATGTTGTAAGACTAAACTGTGTCAGTTTAAGTGGTGCAACCAACAAGATTATTAGTTATCTCAGGTGTAAAAAAACAAGCTCCATTTTAAGAATTTATGAACACTGCTGCGGGTCTCTATATGGATTCCCCAGTGTAAGAATTGGATTTCCCCATTACTTAATAGCCCACTAGATGAAAAATACAATTATGAGCAATTAGAAAAGCAATAGAACATATTTCCTCACCAAGCCAATTTAAAGAATGATTCATAGAAACAATCCAAATAAATCAATAACACTAAGTATGAGCAATAGCAATTGTGATAAAACTGATATCTTTGCCCAAATTATCATAACACAACTACAATCAGTCAAGTCTCTGTTGCAAACATTGAGTAGCACGAAAGCCTTTGTTAGCCCTTCATATAACCCCCGATAGTCCATCACACACTGCAGAAATGCAACACAGAGAATTCTCATTTCCATTGTAATAGCATGGATAAGAAAGACAATGAAAACTCTTCAGAGGACACATGGCCAGATTTCATTTAAAATCTAATCTGCTTTGTAATAATCTCCTCTCAGTGGTAGTGTTATGAAACAAACTCCCAAGTCATTTAGGTTTGAAATGGAGAGTAGCCCATGCCACGTTCGAATGATACTTTACATATTTTAATGCTTTGGCAGGATTGTGCACATGCACACACATGCGTTCTTCGCTTCTGAGGTGCAAAACCCAGTGGTCTCTCCCAAAATAACAATAATTTTACAACCTCCCGAAAGAGAATTAAGGACTGCTTGATGAATAATTCAAGCTTGCGAATTTCATGGTTGGGAGCAGGGGCTTGTTTTTCAAGAATTACTCATCGGGACACAATCTGGTAGAATCAGACTTGCCTGAATGCTGCACACTGGTTGTCAAGCAGGTTTCCCCTGTGTGTCCCACATCTCGAGAATAACAAGCAACATGCTCAGAGCATCTTAGCAAACGACTGCAGAAAATGTTTTAATAGGGTCAGCAACAGGGAATGAAATGTGACTATTGGTTAACAAGCACATTATGCATGGAAGGCCTAACAAGGCTCGAATATTTGCCTGGGGTCGAGTATTCAACCTGTCAGAGATTGCTGGTTGGGCCTTGGTGGTATATACTTATGGAAGCTTGTTTCCGCCACAGAAAAGGTAATTGCGATTTTATATCTCGCAATTTTGACTTTATAACACACAATTGGGACATATAAACTCCCTTTTCTGAGGGAAAAAGTCGCAACTATCTTTTAAAATGTTTTATTCTGTGGCCGCAAACAAGCTTCCATACATACTCCAGGGTCGGTTGCAGAACTTATAGCAGTTTGACTTGACTAATGTTCCTGTGGGCCAAAAGCATTTGGTGTTTAAGCCCTTAAACCCTCGGTTTCACAGACAAGGTATAAAGAAAGCCCAGCATTAAAATTGCATTATTGGTTGAGTGACTGATGGTTTGTTGGGCTGGTCAAAGATAAATATTTTGGAGCAGGACTTCATGATGCCGGTTATAAATTTTGTCCGACTTGAGGCGACGTCAACACACCTGTTTCGATAAATTCGACCTGTTTGATTTATTCTGACACCTTCAGTTCCCACTAATGCTCACAAAATCTGTTTAACAGTAATAACAGACAAAACTCTTTTTCATATAACCTTAATGTTATACAGTATTTTGACATGTTTATCAAATAAACCGATTAAAAATTGTAGATCCCACTTTATTGGTGTTTAAACAGTACAGCTTTATGTATAACTTTATTCTTGAACATGCATGCGCTGTTATCACAAAGTAGAGAATGAAAAGTGTTTCTGTTGCTTCATGAAAACATCTTTGTAAACATCTAATCCCATTCATCTGTCACTATGGGAATCAGATTGTGTTCGACTTGACGGCTTCTTTTTCATCTCCTCCCCCGAGTGCAAGCTGCAAATCTCGCCGATCTGTAAAATACTGGCGAAGACGAAATTAAACATTTTTGTGTTTCATAAAACTTCACCTCTGTAGAGATCATGAAATGAAAAACCAAAATGTCCAAACCAAATGATATTTGCACATATAAGAGGCTATCAATAAAAACATACTGTAAATTTCATACCTCTAAACTAGCCTGCCAAATTTACCTCCCAATGAGTGGTTCCCGGTGGGGTCTTCTGCTGTTGTAGCCCATCCGCCTCAAGGTTGTGTGTGTTGTGGCTTCACAAACGCTTTGCTGCATACCTCGGTTGTAACGAGTGGTTATTTCAGTCAAAGTTGCTCTTCTATCAGCTTGAATCAGTCGGCCCATTCTCCTCTGACCTCTAGCATCAACAAGGCATTTTCGCCCACAGGACTGCCGCATACTGGATGTTTTTCCCTTTTCACACCATTCTTTGTAAACCCTAGAAATGGTTGTGCGTAAAAATCCCAGTAACTGAGCAGATTGTGAAATACTCAGACACCAACAACCATGCCACGCTCCAAATGGCTTAACCCCCTGAGCCCGACGGCGTCGTCGACGATGCCACACGTCACCTCCGATAAATGTTTACATAACTCGATGACAGATTTATCGATTTTCTTACCGTTTTTTCCAGCAGAAAGCTAACGAGCTAGCCATCACGGGGGTGTCTTTCGGGTCTTTCTAGCCTTTACAGAAGGTTTTCTATCCAGCCTGGAACTTGTGCTTCCTTTCAGAGGTTTTCAGCAATAAATCCAAACGCTTTATGTCAAACTTTGATAATCTTGAAGCCCATAATTCATAAATATTCGGTCATTTTTGCCGCTAGCTTGATGCTAGCGGACATCCTGGATATCACGTGATGTTTTCACGTGATGGTTTTTGACCAATTACAGGCTGATCCGTTGTAAACATTGGTGTGCGTCATTACGCATGAACCAAGCGCTGATATAGTGTAGAGAGATAGAGAGACTCACGGAGACGCGCGATTCACAGAGAAACACAGCGAAATGGACGTAAATAAAGCGCTGGTCTATTTTGGTGCATTGCAGGATGAAGGATTTTCAGGAGAACAGAGGTTTTTGACAGATGAGGAACTAGATTACCAGGATAGACCCAGCTGAAGTGCCATTTATTTATTTACTGTAAAAAAGTATTATAGTAGTATAAATGTATTATAAAAGAATAAAAAGAACATAATAAATAAAATAATAAATAAAATAGAAATGCAAAACCTGTGATGTGGCCCTCTGTGTGATTACTGTTTTGAGGCTTGGCACCAGTGAATTTCATGAGGCCCCAAACGCCTGGACTTCTTTTGGAAAAATGTCAATATTTTTTGTTCTGTACAAGTTATAATGTTTATTCCTGTGCTCCAGGACTCCAAAGACATGAACAAACTATTTTCCAGAGGAAAATTGCTTAGCTTTTATTTATTTGTGTGTGATTTCAATAAATAATTGAGTGATTCCATTTCCGATTTATTTTTTCATTTGTCTTTATGGTCCCATAACTTATTTTACATTCAGGTGACATCAATGTAACACAAATATGCTGAAAGTTCAATTTGTCCTGAAAAAAAAGAGGTGTGTCAATTGTCTGTGCACCAAAGGGTTGATATTTTACAAGCTTTTTTAGTAAATGACACCAGACGGAAAATTTATTGTAAAAATACCCTTAGGTCTCAGAGGGTTAAATCACCTTTCTTTCCTATTCTGACATTCAGTTTGGAGTTCAGGAGATTGTCTTGACCAGGACCACACTCCTTAATGCATTGAAGCAAATGAGAGATTGAACAGGTGTTCCTAATAATCTTTTAGGTGAGTGTACAGTATATTTGAGTGAAACATCTGATAAACAACTTAGAAAAAGCAGTTTTACATACATTCTAAATTATATACATCTTAAATATATCTTCCAAATGCCTATTTAACATCTGACAGGAAACATCTGAGAGCTAAACTGCAGATGAGCAAACACTAAAAAAAACACATCTTGCAGATGTAATGTGGACATCAAAAAGACATCTCAGAGATGGACATGTTTCATTATGCAATAGTGGCCTCCCTTTTGTATTCTGATGCCCTGTGGCTTTCCATTTCCCATCTTTGTTTTCCGTCTCTGTCTTTATATTTCACTCTTCCACTGTTTGTCTTTGACAACCAACCCCGTGAGATGGCGGTGTACTTGCTACAAAACCAATTACAAAAGATATATTTTTTTTTATTCTTATTTGTTACAGAATTTTTGATTTGAGTGGAAATCCATTCACTAAATAACGTTAACATGACTGACTGGTCCATTTCATGTCTTCATCAGCGACAGGAGTGATACTGCAGTCAAGTAAGACCTGTCCCCGAATGTAGACAAACTGCACATCCAAAAACTGTAACCCTTCCAAACGATCAAACTAGAAATGCATTGATGAAGTTTATTTTCAACGATGTGCCAGAGATATTGAATGAGAGTGCTTACATTTGTTCACCTCTTTTCATAATTGTTATGCTACCTATTTTTCTAAAAACCTATTGAAAGCTACACACTGTAAAAAATATTGTTGGTTTAACTTAAAAAAGTAAGTAACCTGGTTGCCTTAAAATTTTAAGTTGATTGAACTGGAAAAAGTGAGTTAATACAATGAATGAGATGAATTTAATCATCAGAAACTCAAAATAATAAGTTATCTCAACGATTTAAATTATTTAAGTTGATTTGAAAATCTTATCTCTTATAATATTTTATTTTGCCTTTGGAGGCAATTGTTGGGGTTGGTTCATTTAAATATGCCTCAAACATATACGGCTCTACAGCGCTAGTCATCTCCAGCATTAAAACACATGCTTTGGGGGAGGGCAGGGATGCGTTTACATCGCGCTTCTGTCTCTTGAAATGAAGCGTTTGTGGCAAACTGAAACATGTTATTTTTTTATTTTTTATTATTTTTTTTTTTGATAAGCTAACCTCCACACTCTAAAAAATGCTGGGTTGTTTTAACCCAATTTTGGGTAAAATATGGACAGACCCAGCCATTGGGTTAAAAAAATGTAATTTAAAAATGTAACCCAAGGGCTGGGTTTGTCCATATTTTACCCAAAACTGGGTTAAAACAACCCAGCATTTTTAGAGTGCATAAACATCATGTAAATGTGTTTCACCTCAACTGAAAATGCAGTAACACTTCATAACTAGGTTTATCAGTTAACATTAGTTAATGTATTAATAAACATGAACAAACCATGAGCAATACAATTGTTACTGTATTTATTAATCTTTGTTAATGTTATTTAATTAAAAAAATATATATCTTTTTTTGCTTTTTCATGTTAGTTCACAGTGAATTAAACTATAGTCTAAAAAATGCTGGGTTGTTTTAACCCAATTTGGGGTCAAACCCAGACATTGGGTTACATTTTTAAATTACATTTTTAACACAACGTTTGAGTTTGTCCTAGTTTGACCCCAAATTGGGTTAAAACAAACGAGCACCGAGTGTAATGTTAACAAATACAACTATTGAATTTAATATTTAGTATTTAAATTAACATTAACAAAGGTTCATGAATGCTTTAGAAGTGCAGTTCATTAATAGTTAAGGGTAACTAATGTAGTTAACTAATGAAACTTATTGTAAAGTGTTACTGTAAATGCACACAATAATACAACAATAAGGGTACACTCTAAAAATGCTGGGTTGTTTTAACCCAACTGTGGGTCAAATATGGAAAAACCCAAACATTGGGTTAAAAATGTAATTAAAAAATGTAACCCAATGGCTGGGTTTGTCGATATTTCGCCCAAAGTTGGGTTAAAACATACGGAGCCCTTCTAGTCCCACTTTGGTAAAAAAAAAATTAATTATAACTATCTTGTGGCCTCAAGATAGTAACTCGTGGCCTCAAGATACTAACTCGTGGCCTCAAGATAGTAACTCGTGGCCTCAAGATAGTAACTCGTGGCCTCAAGATAGTAACTCGTGGCCTCAAGATAGTAACTCGTGGCCTCAAGATAGTAAGTCGTGGCCTCAAGATAGTAACTCGTGGCCACAAGATAGTAACTCGTGGCCACAAGATAGTAACTCGTGGCCTCAAGATAGTAACTCGTGGCCTCAAGATAGTAACTCGTGGCCACAAGATAGTAACTCGTGGCCTCAAGATAGTAACTCGTGGCCTCAAGATACTAACTCGTGGCCTCAAGATAGTAAGTCGTGGCCTCAAGATAGTAACTCGTGGCCACAAGATACTAACTCGTGGCCTCAAGATAGTAACTCGTGGCCTCAAGATAGTAACTCGTGGCCTCAAGATAGTAACTTGTGGCCTCAAGATAGTAACTCGTGGCCACAAGATAGTAACTCGTGGCCTCAAGATAGTAACTCGTGGCCTCAAGATAGTAACTCGTGGCCTCAAGATACTAACTCGTGGCCTCAAGATAGTAACTCGTGGCCACAAGATAGTAACTCGTGGCCTCAAGATAGAGTTAGTGGCCTCAAGATAGTAACTCGTGGCCACAAGATAGTAACTCGTGGCCTCAAGATAGTAACTCGTGGCCTCAAGATACTAACTCGTGGCCTTAAGATAGTAACTCGTGGCCACAAGATAGTAACTCGTGGCCACAAGATAGAGATAGTAACTCGTGGCCATGAGATACTAACTCGTGTCCACGAGATACTAACTCGTGGCCACGAGATACTAACTCTATCTTGTGGCCACGAGTTACTATCTTAAGGCCACGAGTTAGTATCTTGAGGCCACGAGTTACTACCTTGAGGCCACGAGTTACTACCTTGTGGCCACGAGTTACTATCTTGAGGCCACGAGTTACTACCTTGAGGCCACGAGTTACTATCTTGAGGCCACGAGTTACTACCTTGTGGCCACGAGTTACTATCTTGAGGCCATGAGTTACTATCTTGAGGCCACAAGATAGTTATAATTAATTTTTTTTACCAAAGTGGGACTAGAGGAGCTCCGCAAAAACATCCCAGCAATTTTTGGAGTGTATTTTTTTTGTTTGTTTCTCAAGTTAACATACATGTTTTAATATCTAATAATTACTCCTGAATATTGTTTGACCCTCAGTAGAAAACAGTAAAAATCCAGTGGTGCGTTTACTGACCACAGCAATTTGACGCTTAAAAAAAATGTGTATTTCCCCGGTTATTACAATCCCTTCCTCGATGTTGCTCGCACAATACAAATATCTAAGACTTTGTATGAATGAGGCACATCGTGTATAAATGTGTTTGTCCTAAAAAGATGACAGTGAGTTATTTTTAAAACACATGACGCAGCACCATGCCAATGGAAATAGCGTTTGGTCAAGTTGGACCGGGAGTGTATAATGTATCTTTATATCATAACATGGAATGATGATCATAAATTAATCACATTTTACAAATAATTGAAATGCTATAATAGTGCCTGTGTCCAAAACTGAAAATGCAATCTAATCTAGCTCGTTGAACTAGCTCCAGCCAGCAATGCTATCTACACACACACACACAAGCATAAAATGGGTCACTGAGAGCTCAAACAGACTTTTCACATGACCCAGTCAAGTGTGTTATCTTCATGTGTGTGTGCCACAAGCACACATATGCCACAGTCCCAGAATCCTTCTTCTATTGGACCAATTTGGAGCAGCTCTACTCGTACCGCCACAAATCACATTAACATCAGTTAAGTACGAAACTTGTGTTGATAACACTGAGGAGCTCATATACTGCTAATGGACTTTAATGGGAGGTATTACGTCTTTTTTTTTCTATCGGGGAATTAGATCGAAACACTATCTAGCCATTAGGACATTGAAGTGGATTTCATTTCTATAGGTGCATTCCTTTCATGAGAGAGATATTCAGGCAGTGTCATCATGCGTGCCATAATGTGTTCAGCTGAATACTTAGTTATATGGATCCTTTGTGGGAAAATTTTTTTTTTTTAAAAAGAGCAAGCATGAATGCAGAGAGACAGGTGATTGAAGCCGGCTTCCTCGAGTGGGTTAGATGAAATGTGATTGACATGGCCTGGAATTTTCCATCTGCGTCAGAAATGGTCGATGTACTTCTGATGTGTTTGTAGCTGCTGTTTTGGACTGAAAGACTATTTTTAATGGTCCACTTTTAATTTTACCCAATGAGTGAGTGTTAACATAAACACGAGAGAGGCAAAAGAAGCTTATTAATTAAGAGCTTGATGGATATATTATATTATAGCCATGTCTTCGGTCTTTACACAGAATGATTGAGGTAAATTGAGTTTCCCAAACAGAATCAAACAGAATTTCAAAAATAATCACTTGTGGTCTAAAAAACTTACATTCCCATTAATCTAAATGACAGATGCTTAGCTGTGCACTTTTTAATGCATTTGAAAGGCACTTTTATACAATTTACTCACTCATTTTATGCATACATATTATTGCTCATGTTGGAATCAAACAAGGACAGCTGGAGCCACAGTCTTAAAGGGATAGTTCACTTTGAAATTAATTTTTGATATGTTTTATCTTACCTCAAGGGCATCCAGGATGTAGGTGTCTTTGTTTCCGCAGTAGTTTCAATTTTGATATTTTTAGGTCAAACCGTTCTTGTCTGTTATTCATATAATGGAGGTCTATGGTCACCACCTCAAAGAGCAAATTAAACATGATTCAATGACTCGTAAATGTAAGTACACATTGATGGCCTAAGACACGAAATCAGCGGTTTGTGTGAGAAAACCAACATAATATAGTTTTTACCTTTTGTTAACACACCTACGTCCAATTGATCTGAGAGCGTGGACGCTTTGGTCTGCGCAAGCAAAGTGCCGAAAATGATCTCTTGTGAGTGTATGTCAATCATTGTTTACACAGAGATTTCAGAAGCGTTATCTTTCTCTGTGAAGATCATAGATATACAGGAAATTGCTATGGAAGGCGATTTCGATATATCAACAGACAACATCGATTTTTTTCCCCTTAACTGCGCAAGAGATCACTTCCGGCGCTTGCGCAGACAGAAGCACCCTCTTATCACTTGGACGTGACTGTGATTACAAGCGGTAAAAACGATATAAATACTGTTCGTTTTCTCACACAAACCGCTCGTTTCGTGTCTTAGGCCATCAATGTGTATTTACATTTACGAGTCATTAAATGTTTAATTTGGACTTTTCTGTGCATGCTCTTTGAGGTGGTGACCATAGACCTGCATTATATGACTAACAGACAAGAACGGTTTGACCTAAAAATATCAAAATTGAAACTACTGTGGAAACAAAGACACCTACAACTTGGATGCCCTTGAGGTAAGCTAAAGCATACCAAAAATTAATTTCAAAGTGAACTATGCCTTTAAGCCTTTCACCAATTTAAATAATGCTTCCAAAAACATTATTTCGTCAGATGGAATTTTTGTCAATGGAAAAATTATTGGCACCCACATTGGTGAACACTGAAAATACATATCAATAATCGGTTATCTCCAACCCAAAGATACAAACATTGGTACAACATATTAATGTTTTATTAATACATATTAAGATACAACATATTAAGGTTTTCATTGTTCAAACTTTTCAAGGGAATCAACCTACAAATGGCTGACTTATAGATGACTCCTACAGAAACTGGGATAGGAGAAAGTATCACCATTGGGAAAAAAATGAAACCCTTTGCCTTTAACAACAATCCAGAGCCGCAAAACGTTTTTAAGTGCAGAAACACACTCTTTTACACGTGTCTCTTTTAGCAAGATAAGACGCAACAACGTCTGTGCTTCCTGAACCGTGGGTGAGAAAGAGTTAGTGGTCGCTGAGCAGACGGGGGGGATTCAGACTTCATGCCACGGCCCATCACAGCTGTGAATTGGTGCTGTAAGGTTCATTTGTGCTTGGCAAAATCCATAATGTTTTCCATGGGCACAGCTGGGCAAGTGTGTTACAGGAATATGTGACTTGGGGGAACCATAGTACCCCCTGCTGGTTAAAAAAATAAAATAAAAAAAAAAAAAAATTGCCCTGACTTTCTCTCGATTCCCAACTCTTTCCACAAACACAATCACATGCCGGATCATCTTTGCACAGGCTTATACCACCCACACTGTTCCCACCACTCCACTGCCTACAACGCCTGGCAAGCACTGGCAACTGTTGGATTTTATTCACATTTTCCCTCATTTGAGAGATATTAAACCAATGAATGTAATAATTGAGTGTGCTGTGATGATTTGAGAAAGATTACGCTGTCATTTTGATCACATTAGCGAGATGTAGCAATCTGCCGAAAAAATGAAACTAATGAATGTGTTATGTAATGCTGGCTGTTTTTTTTCATGAACTACGTTGCAATGTTTTTCTGCACGCCACTATGTTGTTGCTAGGGGTTTCTGAGTGGTTGCTAAGGGATTGCTTTGGTGTTCTTTGTGGTTGCTCTAAAGACACACAAGAACCATTACAATTGACTTATTAAATAATAATTGTTTACACATTAAATTCCCTAAACATTTTTTTTGCAACAAATGCGCTTAAATAAGATGTACTTAAATGGGCTGTTTACACGAAACCGCTTTCAACAAAAAAACGGCAAACTTCGTTCAGTTACTCATTTTTTGTGGGCTGAAAGTGCAAGTTTTTTAAAACGATACCGCTACTCTCTCCATGTAAACTTAAAAACAAAAAAAGTCAATTTGTGAAAACCGTGGTGGTGCGTGTGTATTATGTTCAGTCTAGACGCGCGTTGCGTTTCTTTTAGTGCTGTCAAACGATTAAAATATTTAATTGCGATTAATCGCATTAGTGTCGTAGTTAACTTGCGATTAATCGCAATTAATCTCACATTTTTATCTATTCTAAATTTCCCATTATCCATTATTTTTCCTCATTTTAATGCTTCAGACTGGATGTGCTGCGATGATGATAGCTCAGTTCACAACAACAAAACACACAGATCACTTTGGATCTTGTCAATTGAACCATTTGGCAACTTTTTAGTAAAATAATTTCCATTCAGAATCTAATTGGCATCCATTTCGGCGTCTCGCGCTCGTCATCCACTCAAAACGTAACTTTAACCATCTATTTGGTCGGCTCGCAAGCCGAAACAAGTGTGCGCGTCATGCCTGTGGCTTTGTTTACGGTCTAGCTACACTGATAAAAATGATTTTGTGGTGAAGTAAATACTACAGAAAAAAACAATTTAATTTACATGAAAAAGGTTAGTTCAGGCAATAATTTAAAAAAATAAGTAAATTCTATAGTAGAACTCAATTAAATCGTGTAGAAACGAAAGCGTAAATATCAACATTATAAAATTAAGTAAAATTACTCAACTTTTCTGATACTGGTGTTCCCATCATGCACTGGGCCATGAATAATTAATGAGGTTGATTTTTCACTGTTTTCCAGCTGTATTTACACTATTTTATCATTACTTTTGTTGTTAGGATTAGTAATTTGCCATTTTGTGACATTTGGAGTTCATTTTCTACTTAAAATGACACATTCAAACACAAAAACGATCTATCAAATGTTACCGTCATTGTGTATTGTCTACCAAGTATTGAGGTCTGCATTCACATATGCTATATCAAAAGTGAAGACATGATGAGACACACTGCAAGTAATGATTACTTAAACACTGTTGTATAATTCAATGTTATATTGTATGAGCGAAATGTTGTGTTACGAAAAATTCAATTAAATAGAATAGATGTTACTTAATCTTTAATTAGCTAAATAAAAATTACTTAATTTCTTGTGTTACTTTCACTTAACTTAGTTAAGTATAGTTTATTTAATTATATGTGTGAAATTTACAAAAAAAATAAATAACAGTGCAAAAACTTGCCTTGAAAAAATTAAGTAAATTTTACTTATTGTTTTTTACAGTGTAGTTCCGCTTGCGCTTTGGTCGACGAAGCAACAAAATGTCCTCACGCGGCACAAGCCATTGAAATTAATTGGTTTCATAACGCAGCGCGAGCATGCCATGTCCTGTTGCAAAAGCATGTGAAAGAAAACTACAAAGTTTGCTAGGCCAAAAAGACCGTTAACCGCGCGATAAAAAATTGACGCCGTTAAAATGGGTTTGCGTTAACGCCGTTAATAACGCGTTTAACTGAGAGCCCAAGTTTCTTTACAAAGTAACGTCACAAATACTGCATTTTTAATCGCTTTCGTGGATCGTTTTGACAACGGTGTCATCTTTTTGTGAAAAATGCCAATAAAAAAAAACGTTTCTGTTTTTAGTATATCGTACTAAACGTACCCTAAATGAAAATACCATTTTTGGTAACATTGCTATTAACAAACAAAAATAAGCTATACATTTGTTACAGTTTTTATTAATCAATGTTAAAGACCCCTTGTGATGAAAATCAAGCTTTTAATATTGTTTATGTCTATGTGGTGTTTTTAATATGCTTTAAGACAAACCGTGTGTAAATTTATAAGTCGACAAAATTGCTGAGTATTTTCTGCTTAAAACTGCAGTGAACCAAAAATAGTCTCAAAAACATGGTTTGAGATCGCTGGTGTTTCTGACGTCACAAACGACCTTGTAACCAATCAGATCAAAGTGTGATCGTCAAACAGTGGATCTCTGAGTGAGTGAGTGAGTGAGTGGAGGCGGGCCTCATTTGCATATACATAGGACCATGTATACTAAATGAGGGTGTCGAGCTACATTCAAGATATTTAAAGGCATGAAGAACGGTAAAAAATTAAATTTTGCTGATCAAAGATGAGTTTTAAGGGATACAATTATTGACTACTGGGTGATTTAATGTTAGTTAATAAAAATACATTGTTTTTTCATGCTAGTTCAGGTTCATTCAATATTAAAAGACACAAAATTCAATGTATTGATAAATGCAACATCAACTAAGATGTAAAATGCTTTAGAAGTATTTTTCATTTTTAACGTTTTTGTTAATTGATGCTAACAAATGGAATCTTATCGTAAAGTTTCACCTAATTTGTATATTGTTTTAATGTCAATGGGACCTCAGCTAGTAAGAAAACTGCTTTTGACTGAATTTGGGTGCAACTCCACAGCTCTTAAGTTCAACAGTAATCCCCTTAATGTGAATTAAACATGGCACGATGTTCTTCATCATTCCAGTTTAAATGGAATGTTGTGTTGAAAGCTACTGTAACTTTCATTCACTCACTGTTCACTGTAGCAGTGAGTTAAACACATGTTTAGACCTTTGCGACTAGCTATTTTAAATATAAGTGATATCTGAATGTTCAATTTAAATCCTACAGATCCCTATTCATTTGAAAAAGACATGTACCTTCAAACATTAAGTGGTTATATAACACTAACAGCTGTAATGTAGTCAGATTAATTGTACTGGAGTCAGATAAATAATTGAATTATGCTCATCATCCTGGCCATCCATCAAGTTTGGAGAATGAATAGATGCATTGTCCTTCGACAGAGAAAGGTTTCTTTTAATTAAGTGTACAGCCATTATGTCCAAATGATTGACTTCATTCATACTCACCAGAGAGAGAGAGAGAGAGAGAGATAAGAAAGAAAAAAAGAGTGACACTTTAATTTTCTCTGTTATGTGTTACAAGTACTTGTCCATTATTACAAGCAACTAACCCTAAATCAAACCCTACTCCTAACCCTAACTAACCATATAGAAATCACATGTTGTTGATGAATATTACTCAGTATTCTTAATTGTATAATCACACTGTAATGAGGACACCTTAAAATAAAGTGTAATCAAAAAGAGTAAATAAGAACCCTAGTTTGCCGCCAGCACTCCGTGACTGCAGTATTGCTATTTCAAAAGTGAGTCTTATCTGAAGTAGCATGCAGGTGTGCACCCCTCAGCAGTGTGGAGAATGTGTTCATAACCTTCACAAACTCTCAGGCTGTGTTCTCAAAGTATTTCTGCTCTATTTAGTAACTATACTGTGCACAACATCTGTATGCATGCAATAAATGCGTTAATCAATTTGTGCTAATAACATGTGACTCACAATTTACCCAGATGCCCAGTTTTTATTTGTTTTTTTTTTTGTCTTTCTGACTCATTATTTGACCAGGCTGTCAGGTGTGTTTACACAAAATTGGGTTAATTAGTTCATATTCACTTGGCAGATACTTTATCCAAAGCGACTTGTGCATTCAAGCTCATTTCTTTTCATTAAACATGAGTTAAATGTAACATAACAAGGTCAAGTATGTACTATACTACTGTACTGTTTGAAATGTTAAACATTCCACATACACTCTAATAAGGAACACCATACTAATACTGTTTGACCCCCTTTCGCCTTCAGAAGTGCTTTAATTATACATGGCATTGATTCAACAAGGTGCTGAAAGCATTCTTTAGAAATGTTGGCCCATATTGATAGGATAGCATCTTGCAGTTGATGGAGATTTGTGGGATGCACATCCAGGGCATGAAGCTCCCGTTCCACCACATCCCAAAGATGCTCTATTGGGTTGAGATCTGGTGACTGTGGGGGCCATTTTAGTACAGTCAACTCATTGTCATGTTCTAGAAACCAATTTGAAATTGATTCAAGCTTTGTGACGTGGTGCATTATCCTGCTGGAAGTAGCCATCAGATGATGAGGACATGGTGGCCATAAAGGGATGGACATGGTCAGAAACAATGCTCAGGTAGGCCGTGGCATTTAAACGATGCCCTATTAGCACTAAGGAGCCTAAAGTGTGCCAAGAAAACATCCCCCACACCATTACACCACCACCACCAGCCTGCACAGTGGTAACAAGGCATGATGGATCCATGTTCTCATTCTGTTTACGCCAAATTCTGACTCTACCATCTGATTGACTCAACAGAAATCGAGACTCGTCAGACCAGGCAACATTTTTACAGTCTTCAACTGTCCAATTTTGGTGAGCTCTTGCAAATTGTAGCCTCTTTTTCCTATTTGTAGTGGAGATGAGTGGTACCCGGTGGGTCTTCTGCTGTTGTAGCCCATCCGCCTCAAGGTTGTGCTTGTTCGTCTTCACAAATGCTTTGCTGCATACCTCGGTTGTAACGAGTGGTTATTTCAGTCAAAGTTGCTCTTCTATCAGCTTGAATCAGTCGGGCCATTCTCCTCTGACCTCTAGCATCAACATTTTCGCCCACAAGACTGCCGCATACTGGATGTTTTTCCCTTTTCACACCATTCTTTGTAAACCCTAGAAATGGTTGTGCGTGAAAATCCCAGTAACTGAGCAGATTGTGAAATACTCAGACACCAACAACCATGCCATGCTCAAAACTGCTTAAATCACCTTTCTTTCCCATTCTGACATTCAGTTTGGAGTTCAGGAGATTGTCTTGACCAGGACCACACCCCTAAATCCATTGAAGCAACTGCCATGTGATTGGTTGATTAGATAATTGCATTAATGAGAAATTGAACAGGTGTTCCTACAGTAATAATCCTTTAGGTGAGTGGATATATGTATGCTGTGAAATATTCACAATGAACCTTCATTACAAACATCATTTTATATCTCTACAATCATCAAAACATAAAATAATACATAATCAATAGACTAATTTAGTAGTTTAGTTGCCTTCAGTGGAATTCAAGCAGTGTATTTTTTAGAACTAACTTTGCTTTCTTTTGTTTTCTTATAGCATTTTTAAACACTGCAAAGCTGACCAAAGTGTTGGACAAAGTAAATGACAACTAGGGTTGGGTATCGAGAATCGAGTATCGATTGGAATCGGGACTAACTTTTCGTTTTTCCCAGAATCGTTCAAAAGTTAAAATTTCGATTCCTAGTTTCGATATTCACAGTCCGCCGAGCGGAAGAAGAAACCGCTGAACAACACCAACGAAGAAGCGTCTACCGGAAGTGTTGCCATAATCGTTCGTGTCGAACATGAGTACCTTACGTCGGCGATCCAAAGTGTGGCTTCACTTTTCTAAAAAAAACGAAATCTCTGCAAAATGCAAAATTTGTGACAGAAGGAGTATTTCCTTCAGAAAGGATTATTTCCTTCAGAAAGGCCGTTGGTTAGCAGGGTTAGTTAAACTTTTTTGACCCTGCCTCTTAAAAGAATCGGAATCGAGAATCGTTAGGAACCGGAATCGAAACAAGGAATCGGAATCGGAATCAGAATCGTTCAAATTCAAACGATACCCAACCCTGATGACAACACAATAAAATACATGACACACACTCACATATTCCATTCCACACCAGGCATTTCAGCTTCCATGCTCAATCAGGACAAAAATGTTATTTTGGTCCATGTTGTTTTATGATGTCATCACCACATATCTCGGAAAACAGGCCCTTTCACATGATGCACTTCATTGGTCCCTAATGTATTACACTCTATGCGCCAAAGCGTTAAGCTATAGCATTACTTCCAGTTCTGAAGTGCATGCAGGTCAACCATTGCAAGGCGATGCTCCAAATTTAAACAAGCTGCCCCAATTTGCCACTGACCTTTCAAAGCATAACCAATGAATAGCAGACAAATGACATGATGTGCTAAAATATAAACAACATGGAAGAGAGATCCTTCCTGCGCACATACTGTATGAGTACAACATAAGCTATCATCAAATGCATGTTGACTGAGTCATGTCTTTCTTTCTGTGATGTATGACCGACTTTTTCCGCTCAAAAACACATCAACCTCTTTTGTTTTCTTGCACTCCCCTTTCACAAGACTGTCGACCCTCAAATCAAAAATCGCCTTTCCTTCACGCTTTTTGCAACACTTTTTTATGTTGAGGTCAAAGCGCTGCATGAACGGTGTGCTGGAGCCCTGATGCATGTCATGTGACTGGACCTTCACAAGGAGAGACATCTGTTACACTTGATGGTCTCTGGGGAGCAGAACAAGAGGCAGCTCTAGAATATGAATTACTTATCTGCAATGCAGCAACAATATTTTCCTCACCTCGAGAATATGAACCGTTCTAGTGGATTTGCATTGTAGACCGACAAACAACATTAATATTTAGGGCCCGAGCACTAACAGTGCGAGGACCCTATTGAAACTGTTAGGATTATTTTTTTTTTTCTTTTTTCTGCAAAGTAAGTGCCATTTTCGGGGCCGCAACATGCTCAAAAACTCACCAAATTTGGCACGCATGTCAGGACTGGTGAAAAATTTCGTATTTTGTGGGTTTCGCGGATGGGCGGGGCAAAATGGCTCGCTAGCGCCACCTAGAAAATTGGAAAAAATTAGCCCCTCGTCCACGTTCAACCTACATGCACGAAATTTGGTGGGGACGTGTATCATATCAAGACGCACAAAAAAGCCTCAAGAACCCATACCCTAAACTCGACAGGAGGTCCGCCATTTTGAATTTGGCGGCCATTTTTGGACGATTTACAGACTCCGTACTTTAACGAACTCCTCCTAGGGATTTAGTCGGATCGACTTAAAATTTCTGCTGTGCCTTCTAAAGGCATTGACGATGTAAAGTTGTGCTATCTGCGCGTTTTCGTCGATGGGCGTGTCCGTGGCGTCGAAGATTCGCCATGAAACAGGAAGTTGTAGTAACTTGGCTGTAAATGCCCAGATCTGCACGAAATTTTACACATTTGACAAGAGTCCCGCCCTGAACAAATCTACATGCCGACATTCACCCACAGTCATAGCGCCACCTGCTGGCAACAGGAAGTGTCCTTTAACGAAGCAGCCCCCGCCGCTTGTTTGACCGACATGTACGAAATTTCTGTGGTACTTCTACCATGACCAGACGCACAAAAAAGCCTCAAGAACCCATACCCTAAACTCGACAGGAAGTCCGCCATTTTGAATTTGGCGACCGATTTGGGACGATTTACACACTCCGTACTTTAACGAACTCCTCCTAGGGATTTAGTCGGATCAACTTAAAATTTCTGCTGTACCTTCTAAAGGCATTGACGATGTAAAGTTGTGCTATCTGCGCGTTTTCGTCGATGGGCGTGTCCGTGGCGTCGATGATTCGCAATGAAACAGGAAGTTGTAGTAACTTGGCTGGAAATGCCCAGATCCACACGAAATTTTACACATTTGACAAGAGTCCCGCCCTGAACAAATCTACATGCCGACATTCACCCACATTCATAGCGCCACCTAGTGGCAAGAGGAAGTGACTTTTAACGAAGCAGCCCCCGTCGCATGTTTGACCGACATGTACGAAATTTCTGTGGTACATCTACCATGTCCAGACGCACAGAAAAGTCTCTTGGAGCGATGCCCTAAACTCAACAGGAAGTTAGCCATTTCTAATTTTACCGCCATTTTTGGATGATTTACTCATTACGTACTTTAACTAACTCCTCCTAGGGCTTTAGTCGGATCGCCTTCAAATTTCTGCTGTGCCTTCTAAAGGCATTGACGATGAAAAGTTGTGCTATCTGCGCGTTTTCGTCGATGGGCGTGTCCGTGGCGTCGATGATTCGCCATGAAACAGGAAGTTGTAGTAACTTGGCTGTAAATGCCCAGATCTGCACGAAATTTAACACATTTGACAAGAGTCCCGCCCTGATCAAATCTACATGCCGACATTCACCCACAGTCATAGCGCCACCTGCTGGCAACAGGAAGTGGCCTTTAACGAAGCAGTGTGGCAAATGCACAGCCGCACTGGCTGAGCTGCAGAAAATGAAACGCGGCCGCCTCACACCCCGACGTGCTACAGGTGCGAGGGCCCGCCCATCGCTGCTTGCAGCTTTAATTTTATTTATTTTTTTTTTCTTTTTTCTGCAAAGTAAGTGCCATTTTCGGGGCCGCAACATGCTCAAAAACTCAACAAATTTGGCACGCATGTCAGGACTGGTGAAAAATTTCGTATTTTGTGGGTTTCGCGGATGGGCGGGGCAAAATGGCTCGCTAGCGCCACCTAGAAAATTGGAAAAAATTAGCCCCTCGTCCACGTTCAACCTACATGCACGAAATTTGGTGGGGACGTGTATCATATCAAGACGCACAAAAAAGCCTCAAGAACCCATACCCTAAACTCGACAGGAGGTCCGCCATTTTGAATTTGGCGGCCATTTTTGGACGATTTACAGACTCCGTACTTTAACGAACTCCTCCTAGGGATTTAGTCGGATCGACTTAAAATTTCTGCTGTGCCTTCTAAAGGCATTGACGATGTAAAGTTGTGCTATCTGCGCGTTTTCGTCGATGGGCGTGTCCGTGGCGTCGAAGATTCGCCATGAAACAGGAAGTTGTAGTAACTTGGCTGTAAATGCCCAGATCTGCACGAAATTTTACACATTTGACAAGAGTCCCGTCCTGAACAAATCTACATGCCGACATTCACCCACAGTCATAGCGCCACCTGCTGGCAACAGGAAGTGAACTTTAACGAAGCAGCTCCCGCCGCTTGTTTGACCGATATGTACGAAATTTCTGTGGTACATCTACCATGACCAGACGCACAAAAAAGCCTCAAGAAGCCATACCCCAAACTCGACAGGAAGTCCGCCATTTTGAATTTGGCGACCGATTTGGGACGATTTACACACTCCGTACTTTAACGAACTCCTCCTAGGGATTTAGTGGGATCAACTTCAAATTTCTGCTGTACCTTCTAAAGGCATTGACGATGTAAAGTTGTGCTATCTGCGCGTTTTCGTCGATGGGTGTGACCGTGGCGTCGATGATTCGCCATGAAACAGGAAGTTGTAGTAACTTGGCTGTAAATGCTCAGATCTGCACGAAATTTTATACATTTGACAAGAGTCCCGCCCTGAACAAATCTACATGCCGATATTCACCCACAGTCATAGCACCATCTGCTGGCAACAGGAAGTGACCTTTAATGAAGCAGCCCCCGCCGCTTGTTTGACCGACATGTACGAAATTTCTGTGGTGCATCTACCATGACCAGACGCACAAAAAAGCCTCAAGAACCCATACCCTAAACTCGACAGGAAGTCCGCCATTTTGAATTTGGCGACCGATTTGGGACGATTTACACACTCCGTACTTTAACGAACTCCTCCTAGGGATTTAGTGGGATCAACTTCAAATTTCTGCTGTACCTTCTAAAGGCATTGACGATGTAAAGTTGTGCTATCTGCACGTTTTCGTCGATGGGTGTGACCATGGCGTCGATGATTCGCCATGAAACAGGAAGTTGTAGTAACTTGGCTGTAAATGCTCAGATCTGCACGAAATTTTATACATTTGACAAGAGTCCCGCCCTGAACAAATCTACATGCTGACATTCACCCATCAGTCATAGCGCCATCTGCTGGCAACAGGAAGTGACCTTTAATGAAGCAGCCCCCGCCGCTTGTTTGACCGACATGTACGAAATTTCTGTGGTGCATCTACCATGACCAGACGCACAAAAAAGCCTCAAGAACCCATACCCTAAACTCGACAGGAAGTCCGCCATTTTGAATTTGGCCACCCATTTGGGAAGATTTACACACTCCGTACTTTAACGAACTCCTCCTAGGGATTTAGTCGGATCAACTTCAAATTTCTGCTGTACCTTCTAAAGGCATTGACGATGTAAAGTTGTGCTATCTGCGCGTTTTCGTCGATGGGTGTGTCCGTGGCGTCGATGATTCGCCATGAAACAGGAAGTTGTAGTAACTTGGCTGTAAATGCCCAGATCCGCACGAAATTTAACACGTTTGACAAGAGTCCCGCCCTGAACAAATCTACATGCCGACATTCACCCACAGTCATAGCGCCACCTCCTGGCAACAGGAAGTGACCTTTAATGAAGCAGCGTAGCAAATTCACAGCCACAACAGCTGAGCTGCAAAATATGCAACGCGGCCACCTCACACCCCGACGCGCTACAGGTGCGAGGGCCCGCCCATCGCTGCTTGCAGCTTTAATCATAACTGTGTTTGGTCATTTTGGGGTGGTAAAACCAGACTTGTCAACGGTGAGGAGGCAGTGAATAGAAATCAAGTATTGAAATGGGTCTAACAAAAATAACTGGAACAGACAAACAATTAGTAGTTGTAATTAAGTGAATTACATGATGTATTAGTCACAACTGATGTTGTGGCCCACTTCACACTCACCTAAAGGATTATTAGGAACACCATACTAATACTGTGTTCGCCTTCAGAACTGCCTTAATTCTATGTGGCATTGATTCAACAAGGTGCTGAAAGCATTCTTTAGAAATGTTGGCCCATATTGATAGGATAGCATCTTGCAGTTGATGGAGATTTGTGGGATGCACATCCAGGGCATGAAGCTCCCGTTCCACCACATCCCAAAGATGCTCTATTGGGTTGAGATCTGGTGACTGTGGGGGCCATTTTAGTACAGTCAACTCATTGTCATGTTCAAGAAACCAATTTGAAATGATTCGAGGTTTGTGACATGGTGCGTTATCCTGCTGGAAGTAGCCATCAGAGGATGGGGACATGGTGGCCATAAAGGGATGGACATGTTCAGAAACAATGCTCAGGTAGGCTTTGGCATTTAAACGATGTCCAATTGGCACTAAGGGGCCTAAAGTGTGCCAAGAAAACATCCCCCACACCATTACACCACCACCACCAGCCTGCACAGTGGTAACAATGCATGATGGATCCATGTTCTCATTCTGTTTACGCCAAATTCTGACTCTACCATCTGAATGTCTCAACAGAATTGGACTCATCAGGCCGGGCAACATTTTTCCAGTCTTCAACTGTCCAATTTTGGTGAGCTCTTGCAAATTGTAGCCTCTTTCGCCCACAGGACTGCCGCATACTGGATGTTTTTCCCTTTTCACACCATTCTTCATTCTTTGTAAACCCTAGAAATGGTTGTGTGTGGAAATCCCAGTAACTGAACAGATTGTGTAAATCACCTTTCTTTCCCATTCTGACATTCAGTTTGGAGTTCAGGAGATTGTCTTGACCAGGACCACACCCCTAAAATGCATTGAAGCAACTGCCATGTGATTGGTTGATTAGATAATTGCATTAATGACAAATTGATCAGGTGTTCCTAATAATTCCTAATAATAAAACAGGTGTTCCTTTTGTTGAGTGTATATTATTCATCTTTAATACTTTAAACAAATTTAGCATTTGATACAATGTACTTACCATGTGCTTACATAGTACGTAATTTTATGTATGTGATTACAAATGTATTTCCCCTACCCAGAAAATAAAAACTTGTGCAACACTTTTCCTAAAAATATATGATTACTGTTGAGTAGTACGTTTAATTAGACTGGATGCCAGCCCGAACTCCGCCCACAACATTTTTTGGTCGGGAAGTTCGGTCTGGACTCGATCCATTGAGGAGTAATTATGATCAGGCAAAAAATGATCGGGCCAATCAGATTGCCAGAGCGGGCTTTATACGATGATGGACAGATGATCTGCAGGGACGTAATCATCACGTTAAAGAGCGCTTGTCAAAGATGACTGCAGCTGGAGAATTGAGATGTATAGATTCCGCTGTCGTGTGTTTTGTCAAATCAATCGACAGCGCATTCATTTTAATAGACAAACAGAAAACTGCAATCAAGGCATTTGTCGATCGGAAAGATATTTTTGCCGTCCTTCCTACATGATTCGGGAAAAGTGTAACTTATCAGCTGGCTCTGACGGTCGCTAAGAAGATGGGACATAATGAAAAGCCTGTGGTTGTTGTGGTTTCTCCTTTGGTGGCACTCATGGAGAAGTAAGTAAGTTAGGCTACGTTCTGTAGTTGAAAACTGCGCTATGCAAAGGAGTTGACTTACTGCGTTGCTCTGATTGGTTGTATGTCTACCGACTATCCAATTGAGTGCAGAGGTTTTTTTTTGTTTTTTTTTCCTGGTTCGGTTACGACACGCCTCATAATCAAAGCCCAACGGAGGAGTTTCAGACTCATATTCTCTCTTGAATATGAGTATGACGAAGTCAGGCTAACGTTTAATACTTAGCTTGGAAGATTTCTTGACCCAATGAGCAACAGCAAGTGATTTCAAATATCGAAAATAATACTTTTCCAGTTAGTTTGCAGTGAACTGTTTGTTCTTCCATACCAAACATATACCTCCAGCTTGCCTGCTTCCCCCCTTTATTATTTAATGACACCCGAACATGTTTCAAACGATGTCTTCAAAATAGATTCCTCCAGATGAATTGAAAAGAGAAAGTGACAGTGACTTCTAACAGTTGCAGTCATAGTTTTATCAAGTTGGTTCCCTTGTAGTTTACATGAAACAACATGATCTCAAACTCTCCGAAAGCCAAAGTAACCAACATCAAAGCAACATATCACTTAATCACTCCATCCAACCGACTAAAAGAAGTAGCGCATCAGTAATCAACATAATGTAATTACAATCCCCAGCGATCACCCTGCATGATTAACAGCACAATTCAATGTGGCTTGATTGTTTGGGCAGAACATTGATTATTGTGTTGTGCAAGTGACTGACAACCACTTTCAGAAGCTCACAGCATTAATCACAAGTTAATTGCACTGGAAAATATAGATTCTCCTAAGTCTTCCATTAGCAGAAAGTTTAATAAGTCTCCAACCTTTCTCTCCTTACAAAATAAAGATGAGGTTATATAATTGAGGTTCAGCCTCATAATTACGAAGGATGCACACAGACATTCTCCTGTTAAAGGAGTAGTTCACTTTTAAAGAAAAAACTTTTGCTGATAATTTACTCACCCCCATGTCATCCAAGATGTCCACATCTTTCTTTCTTCTGTTGAAAAGAAATGAAGGTTTTTGATGAAAACATTATAGGAGTTTCTCCATATAATGGACTTCATTGGGAAGCAAATGGTCCAAATGAGAGTTTTAGGCCAGCTTCAAAGGGCTTTAAACGACACCAGACGATGAATAAGGGTCTTCTCTAGGGCCCTTCGAGTCATGACTCGAAAAAAGATTTGTTCATTTTGATTAACGACTTTGAACAGGAGAGTCACAAACGCTCATTACAGAACAGAGCAAGGCGAGCATTTGAGCTTATAAAACTTAAACTTTTTTATTTATTTTTGAAATGAGCGATCGTTTCGCTGGATAAGACCCTTATTCGTCGTCTGGTGTCGTTTAAAGCCCTTTGAAGCAGCACTGAAACTCTCATTTGGACCTTGAACCGTTTGGTTCCCACTGAAGTCCATTATATGGAGAAAATCCTGGCATGTTTTCATCGAAAACCTTAATTTCTTTTCGACTGAAGAAAGAAAGACATGGACATCTTGGATGACATGGGGGTGAGTAAATTATCAGCAACAATTTTTTTTTAAAAAAGTGTACTACTCCTTTAAGACATTTCCAAGCATCTTTAATATCTACCACTGGCCCAAATTAAACTTTTCATGAAATTGTTTATCACATCTAAATGAGAAAGTTTTCTCTGTCAAGTTTTTATGCGTTTGGTTTACTTTTTTCTTGGTTTCGTTCTGATTCGATCGTCTATGGAGATATTGAGGCTGAAGGACACCTCATGTTCCCATTGACATTTCAAAGTGTTTGTGGCAGTTCTCATGGAATGACCTTTTCCTTCTGAGCAGAGAGTTATTTCGCTGTGCTCCCCGAGGCTTACCTCATCTTTTTCAAGCACATTTCACTCCTGGATATAAGAAATGACATGTCATCCTTTGAAGAAAAATGAGAGCTGCCAAGAGTAATCACAGGGATCCTGTTCTTCTAAATTGCAGTTTAAAGCATGCATTCATGCATATACGTTGAACATCTAGGATGAATAAAAAAAAAAAAAAAAAGTTTTAAAAATAAAGTCAAATCAGCCTGAAATTAGTTTTTACCTGCATATGATACGCAGCTTTCGCATGCACTTAACCAACCCATGTGTATCCTATGTATTTAAAAACTAATTTTCGCATATAAATTGCACCATAAACAAACTGTGTGCTATAGAGACGCATTCGGTGTTATCGGGTTGGTCAAATAGTTGGATGACTAATTCACAATGAGTCAAAGAACACACGTTCAACAGGGCATGCAATAAATCCGTGTTTCTTAAAGTATGTTAGAATGTCAAATTATTATCTACAGACCCACCAAGCTTTGAATGAACGTTTTGTGGCGTGTTAGTGTTTGCAATCCCCACATTCACAAAAGAGAACGATTTTTGGATAGCTCAAAACTAAGGTTGCAACTTATCATCATCATCTCCAGATATCACGACGCATAATATATAAGCTGGCTCATAAATTCTCCTTATTCTGTGAGTTCAAGGCTGATTGAATTTGGCTTGTTCATCACCCATCTTCATCTGCTTTCTTGGCACATTCTGACCAAATGCATCACAGTGAAGATAAATGACCTCAAAATAAATTAGCAACAGCATATAATCTAGGCATGAATGGCTCAGTTTCAGTAATTCTATAAATAATGTAGCTTGGGATGTGCTGGATCCAAGCCGATATCGAGGATCGCTATCGATCATTTACTTTACGTCAGCAGTCAAGCAGGTTTCGTGTAGTAGGTGGCAGTATGCACCCTCAATCGGGTTGGCTGACCGCCATTAAAATAGATAGAGGAAGCTCAAATGTGTGTGTGCGAATGCACGAGACCCAATGAGGTCTGTTCTAGTGCGGCACACACACGCGTTTAACCCTTGTTTTACTTATTAAATGCCCCCATAAACAGTTTTTAGAGATAAAACTCTTTACATTTGACTATCATGAAAACTAATCTCAGCCAAAACCAATGTTTTATTAGACCAAAGGTTCATTTTGCGCCGGATTTCTCCTTTAAAGAGTAACTAAACACTAAACCAACTTTTTTTAGTTAATGATCTGTAAGAATCAGGGTTGGGTATCGTTTGAATTTGAACGATTCTGATTCCGATTCCTTGTTTCGATTCCGGTTCCTAACGATTCTCGATTCCGATTCTTTTAAGAGGCAGGGTCAAAAAAGTTTAACTAACCTTGCTAACCAACGGCCTTTCTGAAGGAAATACTCCTTCTGTCACAAATACTCCTTTTGTCACAAATTTTGCATTTTGCCGAGATTTCGTTTTTTTTTAGAAAAGTGTAGCCACACTTTGGATCGCCGACGTAAGGTACTCATGTTCGACACGAACGATTATGGCAACACTTCCGGTAGACGCTTCTTCGTTGGTGTTGTTCAGCGGTTTCTTCTTCCGCTCGGCGGACTGTGAATATCGAAACTAGGAATCGAAATTTTAACTTTTGAACGATTCTGGGAAAAACGAAAAGTTAGTCCCGATTCCAATCGATACTCGATTCTCGATACCCAACCCTAGTAAGAATGGATCTTTATTAATACCAGTCATTGATTCGAGTAACTGTTTTGACATTTGTTTATAAAGTGTTCTATTTCTACAATTTATGGTGTAAAAACGTCTTAGTGCTGCCCTCTTCAGGTTGAACGGTGGCTACTGCAGTTGAATTTTTCCTATTGGATGTTCCGCACTTCGTGACCTACGCAGTTTTCAGCTCACCACGCGAGCTACGCCCTTGGCAGTATAAAAACCATCTTGTGTCGTCAAAACCACTGTAGGGAGTCAGGAATTGGGATTGTGAGTATTGAAAACGATCAGGATAGAGTGTTTTAGCATCTATTTCGTCCCCTCTATCTCCGCTGGGGTCAGCCCACTTTTTCAGCATTTTCAAATATTGCCAGTGGGTGGAGTCAGGCTCTGACCAGGGGTTTAGTTACCCTTTAATGTGCGTGAAGTATGCACCAAGCATTTGGAAAAACCAAGTATCGGATCAGGACTACTCGATATTCAATGACTCGAAACGGGAGCACAAAAAAAACTTCCTAATTTTAGAAATCTGGCACTTTATATATCATCGTTCTTTTTGTGTTTTATTTTTCTTATGAGAAAGATGGAACTTTGTGACAACAAAAGTCTTACCACCCACCTAACACAGTATCTCAGGAGATCTCACAGTATCTTTCAAAATTCAATGGTGCAGTCATTCTCTCTGTGATGGAGCAGAACAAAGTGCCACATTATTTATGAAGATGGAAAAGTTGAATCGTTTCACAGTGCCAGCGGCCACAGTTCAGTCTTATTGGCTTCAGAGTCAGGAGCAAGACATCAATAGACAATGTTTAAGTTATTCACCAAGCTGAGCCACCCATGCTTCCTTTGTAGCCGGAGTTGATGAGCTTGAAGTGGCCTCTGCTGTGAGTGATTTTCTTTCTTTGTCAGTCTGCCATGTGTTTCGACTGTCCTTGGCGCTGACGTTTCTGCTCTGTGAGGTGGGAACAATGATGGAAATAACACTCAAAGAAGGCCCTATAATATCTGGAGAGAGTTCGTTCAGCACAGTGGTAGTTGCTCAGCTGGAGCAGGGCACCCAGAAGGTAGTACAATGTTTTAAATCTAATTTTAAGTTGAATTAGAATTTTAATTGAATTTTAGAGCCATACTGGAAATGACAAATCACTCTAAAGCTGCAGGACATCAAGGTAATTCTCCATTTAACACTTTGAGCCTTCCAAAAAAAAGCAGGCACTGGTAAAAATTTACCACAATGTAATGTTTGAATCATATGTTGTCGTTTTTGTTTGTATTATCTACCTGTCTCTTCTTATTCTGTATTCATAGATGTTTGTGTTCTCTCACTATTCAAATATGCTGCAAATTGTACTGCGTTATATATAAAAAAAAATGAATCTCATTTCCTTCTTCTCCATAACAGATGTGAGAGAGTGAGATAAACAGAATCTAAGCTCTTCGGCAATTTCCCGGGCTTTTTACACTACCCGCAGGTGAGAATGCAGTTCAGAGACGCATGGATTGTATTCTGATATTACTTTCACAAGCTTGCAAATAAACAACAACTTGATGTTGAAAGTTCCTTTCTTATTACAGGATTAGTTCATCATCACCAAGTCATCATTTACTCAACCTTGTATTGTATCCAAACTAAACCTAATCTTCAAAATGGATGCAAGTACCATAAAAGTATCACGAAAATTGTTCCACACAACTCATGCACTATATTCCAAGTCTTCTGAAGCCGTGTAAAAGTTTATGGTAGTAAATAGTAGTTACTGTACAGTGATGCAATTTTCAAATGGTAATTTGTCACATGATATTTACTACTTAAAGGGATACTACTTACCTCAAGGGCATCCAAGATGTAGGTGTCTTTGTTTCCACAGTATTTTCAATTTTGACATTTTTCAGTCAAACCGTTCTTGTCTGTCAGTCATATAATGCAGGTCTATGGTCACCACCTCAAAGAGCATGCACAGAGAAGTCAAAATTAAACATGATTTAATGACTCATAAATGTAAGTACACATTGATGGGCTAAGACTCAAAATGAGCGTTTTTTGTGAGAAAACGAACAGTATTTATATAGTTTTTACCTCGTGTAATCACAGTGATATGAATCAGTTGTTCAATGTCCAACTGAACCGAACTGAATCAGTTCAATGTTACGCCGGAAGTGATCGCTTGCGTGTGACGTCACTCAATATTTACACGGAGATTTCGGAAGTTTAACCTTTTACTAAACATATTTAGACCGAAATCGTCTTCCAATGCGGTTTCCCGTATATCTAAATATGTTTAGTGAAGGGTAAAACTTCCGAAATAAACAAAGAGTGATGTTGCCGCGCAAGCGATCACTTCAAGCGCATGCGCAGACCGAAGCGCCTGTGCCGTCAGATCATTTTGTCATGGCTATGATTACAAGAGGTAAAAACTATATAAATTTATTTTATATTTTAAAATATATTTTCACACACAAACCGCTCGTTTTTTGTCTTAGGCCATCAATGTGTACTTACATGTATGAGTCATTAAATCATATTTAATTTTGACTTCTCTGTGCTCTTTGAGGTGAACCGATTGAGGACCCCCTTCACCTCCAGTGTACAGTATGTATGACTGACAGACAAGAACGGTTTGACCAAAAAATGTCAAAATTGAAAATGCTGTGGAAACAAAGACACCTACATCTTGGATGCCCTTGAGGTAAGCTAAAACATATCAAAACTTAATTTCAAAGTAAACTATCCCTTTAAAGCAGGGGTCCCCAACTGGCGGACCGGGGTCCAGGTCCGGACCCCAATACCTTTTTATCTGGACCTCTAAACATTTTTGTTAAAAAGTTTCAGAAAAAAAATAAATAAAAAGAATTTTTACCGAAAGTAATTTTTGAACAGGCGTGCGCGCGGGCAGCTATGTCTGTGTCAGGTCCTTTGCAAGAGCCGGGGTCTGGAGAGATCACAAACTTTGGCTTGTACACACATTACTATGATATTCGTGAATTGATTATTATGGCTTTGTCAAAAATTAGAAAAGTGGAATCTTTCGAGATCTTTCGAGATGAGTGGACTGAAGTGTACGTGTTCATTTTTGTCTTATTTGTTCAGAGTCTGTTGCTGTTGTTAAAAGTGGAAACATCAAGCGGCATTTCGAGACAAGACACCGCACTTTCAATGAAAATTATCCGCCAATAAAAACTATGCTTCCTGTTGCTGTTATTGATGTTGAAAGGTTTGACATTTGAATATTTGGACTAAAATTAAATAATACTTAAATGAATTTCAACAAAATCAGCTGAATACATTTAAAGATAAAGATTTTATTGTCAAAGATTTTGTCAATTTGTTTACAATTTAATAAAATGAAAGAACTTATTTTGCCGGGTGTTTTTGCATGTCCGGACCCTCGTTTACTGGGCTCATCGGTTTAGTTGACCTCTTGCCAATTTAGTTGGGGACCCCTGCTTTAAAGGGTCTATTATGCTTGTTCATATTTTAGTGTGTAATGTTCCTGTTTAAATATGAAAAAGGTCTGCAAAGATACAAAGCACAAAGTCCCTCCAGGGAGAGTTATCTGTGTCACTCCTTGAAACGCCTTCAATCTAGTCGGGAACGAACACGTCACAATGTTCCTCATTTAAAATAACTCCCAGTCAGGGATCTGTCACTTCTGTCTAGTCTATTTCTTGGTTTTGTGACAGAGCCCTGTTTTGTTTTGTCTGTGTGCCTGGTTTCATGTAGTTGTATGTCATGTTTTGTCTTGCACTATATAACGCTGGCTGTGTGCTTTCATGTTGTCATGTTTTGTGTGAACACGCAGCCTGGTCTCATTGTTAATACGTAGGTATAGATAGAAAACGTACTTTTCAGTACGTTTGGATAGATGCTGAAACGTATAATATAGACGTATCTGCAACATTTAAACGTAACATTATTACGTTTTTACAGCTACAAAACGTAAACTATTTGCGTAACGTTATATTCGATATCATAAAGATATCTGGATGATTTCCCTTTTTACCATTTTTTTTTATAGATAAATGTAAGATCCCGTAACCCTAATCCCAAACCTAAATATACCAATTTTATACTTAATATAAAAAAGGATAAAACGTAATGGGCAGTTGTATTAACAATATAGCATTAAAATATATTTTGAGCCACCAATCCTACTCCTACCCCTAAACCTAACCATAACAATTCCTTAAAACTAGTTAACAAACTACAATTATGAAGAAAAATATAACTAACAGACAAGTATAATCACGATAATTTATTTATTGCGAAAATATCAAAACCGATACCAAAAGCCGTTCACATGATGATGCGTTGCAGTCGCAGTCTTCTCTCTGGCAGTATTGTAATAGTTTTGTATGAAGCACAGAGCAGAAATTAAATTACTATAGAAAATGTTAATCCGATTCCGGCTTCGGTTGGTTCGCGCTTCTCCATTCCACCGTCACAGTCCTTCATGTCGCAAACTGTGACGAAGCAGAGAAGAGCCAATGAACGTTTGATATCGCTGCCGTAAAAGATGACGTATCACTTTTCAAGGGCGCAATATTTCAATTTGAATTCATCACCAGCGCGGGGTTTGACATGTACGGTCGCTGCTGAGAATGGAGAGATCACGACTGGATAAGAGGCTGAATTAGGAGTTGTTTCTTGCAAACAACTATGGATTCTAAAGATTTGATGTGTTTTATAGGAGAAAACGCTTTATGTGTCTCAAGGTAAAAAAAAACTATTACAAAATGGTTGAACGAGTAACGTTAATTGATAGTTCTTTTAAACTCGAAAGACAAATTAGCTCAGTGGTAAAAGCAAGTTTCTTCCAACTCAGACTTCTTAGGAAGGTGAAGCCATACCTACCACATAGCCAACGAGAAAGAGTTGTGCATGCACTGATCACAAATCGTTTGGACTATTGTAATTCTAACACAGTCTCAGCCCAAAAAGTCATATAACTGACGTCTTGGGACATTTTTTGACCATACGTCAATATCCACCTTTTTAGGGCCCCCTTAAACGTCGGTAGATGGCGATCCCGGGCCGTCATACAACTGACGCTTTACCTTTAACGTCAGTTAGGTGACGGGTTAGGTTTAGGTCTGGGGTAGAGTTAGGATCCCATAACCTCATCTACCGACGTTTAAGGGGGCCCTAAAAAGGCGAATATTGACGTATGGTCAAAAGACGTCCCAAAACGTCAGTAATATGACGTCTTGGGATGAGACCGGGTTGGTAATTCTTTATATTATGGTCTTGATCAGTGCTCAATCCGCCGACTGCAATTAGTGCAAAATGCAGCTGCACGTTTATTGACAGGGATAAAGCGTAGTGACCATATCACCCCTGTATTGGCGCCTCTTCATTGGCTGCCAGTTGCTGACAGAATCCATCGTTTTTAAATCCCTAAAAGGTTTAGCACCTTCGTATTTATCAGACTTGCTTATTTTGCACACTCCAGTTATAGACCACTAAGGTCGACTGGCCAGCTGTTCTTCGGTCTCAGTATCAGAGCAGCTTCCTCTGTCGAGTGTTTTAAATCACTGTCAAAGACTCACCTTTTTGCATTGGCGTTTAATATCAGCTGAGCTGGGACATTGTAGTAATTGTTGTGTGTAGGAATTAGAGGTCTTCTCGGGTCCTAAAAACTGTACCCGACCCGAATTGACCCGAATCACTACTTACCCGAACCCGACGTGTATACATTATTTAAAAAAAAAAAGAAAAACCCGACCCGAGACAGACCCGATAAAATTAGACCCGAGTCCGACCCGACCTGACGCCATTTCCTTTAGAACCCGACTGGATCCGAACGTAAACGGCATTTACAGTGTGCACAGCCTGCAGCCCTGCGTTTCTCAAAAATGCGCTTAACATAGACGCGCAAGTGCACGCTGGGTGCTAAAATGTCAATCACACATCACTGTAACCCTTTAAGTCCTATAACATTTGGCATAATGTTATTTACCGGACCACGATGATTAGAACCACCTCAGGGTAAAATTTACCCAGATAGCAAACTGACATTGAATCAACGTGGAAATATGACATCGAAACAACGTTGATCTGACATTGTTTTGCTCATCGAATTAACGTTGAACCAACGTCAGACGCGTCATTCTTTCAAAAATAACGGAAAATCAACTTGAAATCAACGCGTTGTTTCAACGTTATGAAAGCAAACTAATTTTCGATTTCATTTAGCTTTGAAGAATGCCGCGTCTGACGTTGGTTCAACGTTAATTCGATGAGCAAATCAACGTTGTTTCAATGTCATGAGAGACGTCGTTTCCACATTGATTCAATGTCAGTTTGCTGTCTGGGTACCGATGGCTGTTTTTAAAATAGCCTACAGATTTTCATTCAAATTCTACCAGTCATTGACTTTTACTAAAATTGTGTTATTTAGCCTACAAACCCGTTGTTGCAAAGTTGTTTAGATAAAATTCGATTAAAACGGGGCATTAGAACCACAATAGCAGTCAAATTGGACGTTCTGAATCAAATGTTGATATGGTAACGTTATTGCATCAACGCATTTAACTGCACGTCTTTTTTCCTTCCTTATCAACAATGATCACAAATCATTGTTGATAAGGATGACCCTGGATGTTTCTGTTCTACATATTCGTTCTCCCTCACCTTTTTCGCAATATCTGTTTTATCGTCTCCGTGCTTGTCTGACAGTGTCGCGTATTTTTAAAATTGATTGACAGGCCTGGCTAAACGACAATTCTTCTTTGCAAACGGAGGGGTTGGTTTTTGTGGAGTGAGCAACTGAGTAAATAAATGCGAAGGCTACCGTGCTTATGCTTATATCCCATTGCACATAAAAGCGCGGATTCGCTCTCTCACTTTAAAAAAAGTCAGAACGGTCATAGAGTTGTTTTAAATGCTGCAATTTTGTTAAATGCCCAACATTGTTTAAAATAATTCGGGTCTTCTCGGGTCCATTTGGAAAAGGCATATTTATTTGAAGTTACCCGAGACCCGAGGCCACTAATACCGAACCCGACCCGTGTCCGAGACACTCGTCGGAGTTTTGGACCCGAACCCACTCGGGTGGACCCGTGAAGACCTCTAGTATAGTAATAGCCATTTCTAAACGTTTTTGAATATTTTATTATTGTATTTCTGTTATTTTTTGTACTTGTACAGCACTTTGGGGCAGTAGTGTCTGCTTGTAAATGTGCTCTAAAAAAAAAATTTGACCTTGACCTCCCATCTTGTGACGTGATTATTGGTTAATTTGCCCCACCTGTCCTCCCTCGTTACCTGCTTCGTTTGCTCTCCCTATTTATTCTCCTTGTGTATTCAGTCCTGTGCTGGTTCCTCGTCTTAACCTTGTCTGATGTTACCTGTCCATGCCAAGTCTAGTTTAAATCTTGCCACCTTGCTTGTTTTCCCCCAGGGGGTAGTTTTTGATTTAATGTTTTCTATACAGCATATTGTATCGCAATATTTTCTGTGGCAATACTGTATCGTGCACGGGTGCCAAGTATCGATCTTTTTTGCAATATTTAATTATAAAATTATCTGTTTTCATTTCCGGCTTTCTTCATTGGTTTCTCTATTTTTCACTGCTTGAGAACACAGTTTGAATCCAAAATTATAGTTTGAAAAAATTGTTTTAAACATTCAAGCATGAAAACCCATTCAAGTAGACTTAGAAAGAAAAGGATATAAAAGGTCCCCTTTAAGTGAATGGCACAAACAAAATGAGTGTCCACATGCAAATATGCTATTAAAATGAATTGTAATGCTAACAGATATTTCTACTCTACACCACAGTAGGGAAGGACAAGTCACCAAAGATGAGTCAAGTGAACAAGTACTGCATGATTGGTAGAATGTGTTTTCCTTTTGTTGAAGATGTTTTGTCACTCATTTAAACTTGTTCACACATTAAAATATCTTGAGATTCACAATCCCCTTGCCATAGCCTCCTTGAAATGTGAATTGGAATGAAACTGCTGGGCTGAAGGCATTAGTGTTTGATGAGAACTATTAAGGGACACGGGTGGAGAAGTTCCAGCGGGAGCTCTTTGTGTGAGGAGATTGATGAGGTAGATGACCCAGTGTTGCAGCAGTCTAGCTGGAGTGTTTGATGGGGACCTAAGGGGACTTGGAGGCCAGGACATATGCAACATTGAGGTCATTTGCATGCTTAGATGATCCTTATTTGGTCCAAAAATAGCATAATGCTTACAAAGTTTAATGCCAGTGATGGGGGGGAAAAAAACATTAATTGAAAGCCAGTTTGTGTACTGTCCAAGTGCAAACTTTATGAAACCATAAGTGAGTCAAAGTTATATGTAGATGTAATTAAAATGCAGACTGAGATTGAAAACATGAAAGCCAGGAAAAGTTTTAGTTCGACAATAGCAGTGTAACGTATTTAGTGCAAAGTTGACGAAGGTAGTTCGCAATAACAGTTCAGTTAATGTGTAAAACGTATTAAACGAAGCAAATAGGAATATCCAAGAGAGCAAACGCAACGTAACAGCGTGGGATATACACGAATGATTGAGAACTTTCAGTGTAAAATTTTTGTTGTAATCATAGTTTTTGTATTGTGACAATATTATTCTTTAAATATAGAGAATATATAATCATATCATATTTATTAATTTGAGTAATTTCAACTTGATTGAAATAAGGTTTTATTTGACAAATAAAGCCAAATTGATTATTTATTATGTAAACATGCTTTAATATTTAACCAAAAAAAATATATCGATAACAATAAAACATACCATTTATTGACTAGGGTTGGGTATCGTTTGAATTTGAACGATTCTGATTCCGATTCCTTGTTTCGATTCCGGTTCCTAACGATTCTCGATTCCGATTTTTTTTAAGAGGCAGGGTCAAAAAAGTTTAGCTAACCTTGCTAACCAACGGTCTTTCTGAAGGAAATACTCCTTCTGTAAAAATACTCCTTTTGTCTCAAATTTTGCATTTTGCCGAGATTTCGATATTTTTAGAAAAGTGAAGCCACACTTTGGATCGCCGACGTAAGGTACTCATGTTCGACTCGCGTGGTTATGCCAACACTTCCGGTAGACGCTTCTTCGTTGGTGTTGTTCAGCGGTTTTTTCTTCCGCTCGGCGGACTGTGAATATCGAAACTAGGAATCGAAATTTTAACTTTTGAACGATTCCGGGAAAAACGAAAAGTTAGTCCCGGTTCCAATCGATACTCGATTCTCGATACCCAACCCTATTATTGACTATATTAACCATATCTAAAATTTAATATTTTTAACAGCTAAAGGAAACATGAAATATTTTCAAATCATTTAAATTATTAGATAAATTATTTTTGTTTTTTGTTGGTAACGCACCAATCTACACACCTGAGATCGTCTCCTGTCCGTCATCCAGATCAAGATCGCCTGTCTTCGTGTTCACTCGTCTTGCTCAGAGAATCCACTTCAGTCACCATCATCATTCTACAAGTCACCATCATCTGGTTCCTGTTGTTCCTACACCACTATGTGTGCAACTTTTGTCACAGCATGTTATATTTTAAAATATGTAATTGAGAGCAATCTCAATGATCAAAAATACAACGTTATTAACCGATTAATTCAACGAATTCCATGTGTACACTTATACAAGTTGTTCATACACAAATTACTTACATTTAGATTCTGTCATGTCACTGATATTGTACTATGGAAACATAAGTAAAAGCACACTTTACGTAAAACACATGATCAATAAACAAGGCATCATATGTGTCACTTTTAATCTAAATAGACAAAGAATTGGTTTGAGAAGTCTTGGTTCTTCTTAGAAGGATGTAGAGACCAGTTCAAGTTGAGCTTGATGTGATGGGCACACTTCCATTTCGATTTGTCAGAGAGGAATCTAAAGGTCATGAGGCAAGAATAAGAACAAGATTGGTAACATCAACATACAAATATTAAATTCGAAAACACATTGGCTACAGCTCCATGTGCACGACTTATCATAAAATAATGGCGATCTTGATTCAAACACAATATTATTCCTAAATGGTAAACCGTGGCTTCACTGAGCTCAACGGCTCTGGGGTGCGTTTCCCGTACAACGACGTAGTTCGCTGATTCACTACCATAGTACGATGCATCGTTGGAAAAATCAACTAGCTAGTCACGGCTGTTTCCTGAAACCCACTGTCGCAAAATATCGTTCAACCACGTTGATTTCGCACGTGGTGGAGTATTAACTACTTTTAATGAAACTGTTTGAGATCCAATTAACGCTATATTTGTTTTGTATAAACTACAGACATGTCATCTGAGGACTATTTCTAATTGTTCCCGGTTGTTTTGCTTTATTACCAGACTCAATATTTGGCTCGTTCTTACATAGTATGCACATTTGCACATGCGCACTCTTCAAACACGTTACTTTTTGACAAACTAAAAGACGTAAATTCCATTTGTAATTATTCTAAATAAAAGACACCGGTTGTACAGAATGTCAGCTTGCTTATTTTGCTCAATATAAGGATTTATTCAACACAGTCTCATGAAGATGCGTATCTATACCACGAGTGTCATTTCTCGTGGCATTTATACGCCAAAAGTGTTTTTTTTCGTGTATATGGTACGCACTAAAAAACCCTGGGTTAGGTTTAGGGGGGAGGGGGTGGGGAGTTCGTGTGTATTATACGCAAAAAAGTGCGTATAATATGTACGCGAAAATCGCGTGCCAAAAACACGCAAAAACTGCTTTTGGCGTATAAATGCCACGAGAAATGACATTCGTGCCATAGATACGAACTTTCATGAGATCGGGCTGGATTTATTACCTCCAAATGTCATGCAATATAGAAACGATGCCTCTAACCACAGGTCGAGAGCTGTCGGTCAAACCACACAACTTTGCGATGCTGTTTACGAATGTTCGTTGGAACGATGGTTTCGGTAAAAACACTGCCCAGACAGCAAACTGACATTGAATCAACGTGGAAAACGACGTCTCGACATTGAAACAACGTTGATTTTGCTCATCGAATTAACGTTGAACCAACGTCAGACGCGGCATTCTTCAAAGCTAAATGAAAATCGAAAATTGGTTTGCTTTCATAACGTTGAAACAACGCGTTGATTTCAAGTTGATTTTCCGTTAGTTTTGAAAGAATGACGCGTCTGACGTTGGTTCAACGTTAATTCGATGAGCAAAACAATGTCAGATCAACGTTGTTTCGATGTCATGTTTCCACGTTGATTCAATGTCAGTTTGCTATCTGGGTGAATCGTTGAACTATGCTGATAACGACGGAACTTGCGACCATAGTTGGCTAACGATGCTTTCGGGAAGCCCAGCTGTGATGTAAACTCATTTGTTAGTTATTGGTTATTTTAAAAAGGGGAGGAGCTGATTGATATGCCCCGCCCTGTCTTCCTGTTTCAGTGGAAATTACGTCAACACGTTCAATATCGCTGCGTGTTTCTTTGCACTTCAGTGGGCCTTTAAATACTGTAGATTGAAACAAACCAATGAACTAAATGCACATCAGGTGCAAAAACTAATTAACCCATAGAGTAACTATAGGAACTAATGAAGACAAAACAAAACTGATCTAGAAACAGTAAAAAAACAACTAAAAGTCAAACTCAACCAAACAAAAACGCATTAAACGAGACATAGCCATGACAGCCATATGCTTAGACTGCAAATGTTTATTATTATTCAAATAGTTGTTATTCTTTTGATATGGACAAACAACAAAGGACATTAACAAATTCATATCACAGACCAACCCACAGTATCTCTGCAGAATAGTGCAGCGACCTTGACAAGCATTTGCCTTCTCAATCATGAGGGTTCTGCCAAACTATTTCCATTTTTTGTATCAACTTTAAAAATATCAGTCTTTCTGTGGAGGTTTGACGCTGTGGGACTGTGCTCAGAACAGCAGCTCTAATGCAGAACACCAAACTCCCTGCAGATTAGAACTGAAAGAGCTGTACTTTATGCAGCTCTGCACTTCCTAGAAACACTGTATAATTATATGCTAATTATTTCAGCAGCACACACCCCTTGAGTGGTGCATTACCTTAACTTCTGCAGATGACCTGGGTACTGATAGATAGATAGGTAGATTTCACAAGCGTAAGGTTGCAGAAAGCCGTTACATATTCAGTGCTCTTTGATTGGCATTTCCATTAACATTCATGTTTTGTTTTTGTTTTTTTGCCAGATGCTTTTAAAGAAATACTTGCAATATAATATAATGTAATGTATATAATGTTTTGGGGTCACACAAGTGAACAGAGCCACAATCTCACATTATCACAAAAAAATATCCTTTTGGAAGTCAGCCTACCAATGGGTCTTTAGTTGCCTCTGCATGTTAAGATGGAATAGGAATAGCCAACCCGATCTCACGGGAATTCGTACGAATTTTACGAGGTGGTTAATTCGTAACAATTCGTACGACCTCACTCGTACGATTTTACTAAATAGTACATATTTTACGAATTAGCCAATTCGTATGAATTCGTACGAATGACCTACCCCTGACCCCGCCCCTAAACATAACCGTCACGTGGGTTTAGACAAATCGTACAAATTCGTACGAGTGAGGTCGTATGAATTAGTACGAATTAGCCACTTTTGAATCACTCGTACGAATTCGTACGAATTGGTCGTGAGATAGGGTATGAATAGCATTATACCAAACAATTACATACTGTACTTCTCCTTGATACACTGTAAAAAATGATTTTTTGGTGAAGTAAATACTAGTGAAAAAACCCAATGTAATTTACTTGAAAAAGTTAGTTCAGACAAGAATTTAAAAAACTAAGTAAATTCCATATCAGTACTTAATTCAAGCCAGTAGAAATGAAAGTGTAAATCTCAACTCAATAAAATTAAGTAAAAACTACTCAACTTTTCTGATACTGGGGTTCCCATAATGCACTGAACCTTGAATAATTAATGAGGCTCATTTTTCACTGCTTTCCAGCTCTATTTACACTGTTTTATCATTGATTTTTGTTGTCAGTATTAGTAAATTGCCATTTTGTGACATTTCGAGTAAATTTTTTGCTGAAACACAAAAACGACCCATCAAATGTTACCGCCATTGTGTATTGTCTACCAAGTATTGAGGTGTTTGCATTCACATGAGGCTTAATGTCTGACATGATGTATATATAAATTACTTAGATGATCTAAGTAAAGCACATATAAATGACTAATAAAATTCAAGATTATTGTTTTAGTGAAATGTAATACAAAGGCAAAGGAAATCTATATTATTTAACCTTTTACTAGCTGAGTTCAAATTACTTATTTTTTGTAAAGTTTACTTAATTCCATATTCCAAGTAGATTTAACTTAAAGATTTCTAATTAAAGCTACTGATAAATATGTTTAGGTTTTTACTCGGCAAATCTTTGTAAATTTACTAGCATTTTCTGAGTGAGATAGTTTAGCAAGGTTTTTTTTAAGTAAATCCTACTCCAAATTTTTTACAGTGTACACAGTGGACACAAGAATTAGGCATAGGACTTTTATAAAATCTCTTTTATATTATTATTATGATAATAGATATTCTATATCGCCATGGCTCTCTTGGGGAAATTGTATTCAATATTATGCCACTGTGAAGCTTGCCACCATTTTGAAGCTTAACTCAACCCTATTCTGTGTAAATTAGTGTCAAGTATCTGTATTGTGATTTTTGGAATGAAATTTAACCTGGAAATGTTTTGCGCAGGTTTTGTGAGATTCACTTAAACTGGAAGGTCATCCTTCCTCTTATGGATGACTTAATCAAAAAAACACCGGCCATGTCCATCAATTTTTCATTCCAGAATCTCTGCAATCTGCATAGCGATGGGAGCACACGGCTTTGGTACAAAACCTCTACTGAACACATGGGCAAGCAATATGTCAGCATGTTTATTCATTGCCTATTGTTAAACCCGTTATCTGTCTAAGCCTGTACTCACATTGAAAGATCTGGATTTATGCTGCTCCCCATTTTTCTCACAATAGACTTTTTAACTGTAAGACGAATGGGGACATTTGTCAATGCCTCAGTGTCAGGTTCAATTCAATGCATGATACAGATGCACAAGCTTCATTTTAAGATTTGTTTACTTGATTTAAAGGCTACGACTGTTCTCACACAGTGAATTATTTTCTTGGATGCATCAACGTCAAAATATGAGCTCCTGACAGAGAAATCCATCATATTTTGCAGCTATCAGTTCTTAAATGATTTCTCTTTAAGGCTCATTTACTTTGAACCCATGTGGAAACACACTACCAAAATTGTGAATTGTACGTACAACACACTCTCTAGCAAATTTGTAACTATGTTATGTCTTGATAAATTGGTGGCCGATAAAAATTCATTATTAATTTGTTTTAAGACAATTTGCTCATGACCCACTAACTTTAGGGGTGGAGCTGTTGTTACCGTCAAAAAATATCACAATATCAAATATCCCTCCGTTTCTCAGTGATGAAATTTTGTAACAAGTCCTATCACGTTATGGGAAGTTGGTTTTGCCGATCCAAAAGATTATGATCGGGTGTGAACATATTGTTTCATTCAGGAGATTCACGTTCAAAGATGATATTGGACTTGGCTCTTAATTTCCGTGTGGATGTTACTACTGACAAAATGAAGTGCTTTGGATGGTAAATCGGGCCACTTAATACGTTCATGTCCCAATAAGAATGCTGCTGGAGGTAGTATAGATAGTGTTTTAACTAAAGATACTAGGCCTAACGTGACTGTTAAACTGGCTGAGGTCGGCATTGCCGGCTGTGGATAAACCTGCTGGGGAAGGAACATCTGTTGGAAGCCGGATCGACCTCGCCGGAATCAGTGAATGAAGGTAGGGATACTTCAGAAATTTCTATAGCTGCAGAAACTGGGTTTTTCAACAGTGATGTAGAAAACATGGGGGAAGATGATGTGTCTGACACAGAAGCAGAGAATATGATGTTCAAAGTACCAACAAAACGAAAAAAATGTGGAAAAGATCAGTAGTGCAAAGTGTTTTGAAAAAGGAGACGTGTTTGAAGACCAGAAAGAGTCCGAAAGTGGAAGTGAAATGTCTGACTCAAGTACAGTGTTGTCACAGACTGAAGCTATAAGCAGAAGCTATGATGGTGAAGACAGAAAATGTTTCCTTAAAGGGGTGGTTTACTGCTTTTTTTCTTTGCATGATTGTGTTTATGGGGTGCAATATAACATGTATTAGTGTTTTTTTTTCTTTTTTTGAAGTCTTATTTTTCATAAATTTCACCTTTATTGTAAGCCGCGCTCTCCTCTGTCATTTGAAAGACCGGTCGACTTCCTGAGTCTATGAAACCACTCCCTCAGAAACAGGCAGTGGGCTCAGATTGTGTTGTGATTGGCTAAACTGTAGCGGACGTTGTCCGGATACTTAACGCCAATTACCTTTACGGGCGAAGTTGCATGTGTGTTCCTGTCCTATGAATCAGAATCAGACCCAGAAAGCGGCGATGAAGAGAGACAAGCAGAACCTCACCACACACGGCTCTTACTAAACGTTTCTGAATGGTAATTTGCCTATATTTTTTTTAACTTTATACACGTTTGTTTTACACAATAGCATCGAAGTGACTGGCTACTATTTACACAAACAGCGGTGGCATTGGTTTACGTTCATAATCAAATCGAAAAATAACGTCATAAAGTATATATACATGAAAAAGACTTTTATAAAATTAGTACATATAGAAATTCAGGTCCAAAATGTTTGTACGCGTTTGTCGTAGACACAAAATAGCATAACTAGTAGCCTAGTGGCTATAAAGCCAGCGCTGGCATTTGATCAAACTAAAACATTACGTCTGAAGTTATACATGCAAATACATTTAAAATGATGAAGTCTTAAGCCGCCTTTCCACTGCATACGACAAACGACCGCCGTCGGACCGGAAGTCATTCATTTCCAATGGAGAGTCGTACGGGAGCTGCGGGGAGTTCCGATCATATGCGTATGCGGAAAATTCGGATCCGTTTTGAGCTTTGGATCCGTTGAAATATCTGAACTTCTGCGGCTAGACCGTATGCGACCTGCCAACCGGAAGTGATGTATTCTAATAAAAACTATGAGCGCGAGGCTAGAATTACCAATATTTTAACTCTTTAATGTTATTCCGTAAACGCTCGCTCTGTAAAATGTTGGTTATAATTAACTATAGCAGAAAAAATATTTTATAACTATTAAACCAATATTTATACTACTATATTTTTATTTGAGATGAATTGAGGGTCATTTGTTTTGTGTAGATATATTCATGCATGCATTACATTTATTAAAATAATTAATTTTACCATTGTGAATATCCGAGGGTAACAGTTGCTTCACGACCAATTTCAAAGTTCCGTGCGACTGACACTAGGGGGCGAAATACGACAATCGCATGCGAATGTCGTGTGCAGTGGAAAGGCGGCTTTAGCCTACTTACAGGTTGTGGCCCAACAACTGCTGTCTCTGGTTTTATAGTTGGAACTGCTTCATGTTTTAGTAACAGTTTCTTGTTGAATCCGGTGTTGAATTCGTGGAGATTCTGGAAGCTGTCTCTCGTAAAATGCGCAGCACAGAGAGCTAAATTATGATTGTAATTTTCAGGAACATAATCAAATTGTATGCATTGTTGACGAAGTACAGCGTCCGTGGGAAGCTCGAACACAGAAGACCTGACAGCTGGATGAACACAACACACTCGACGAGCCGCAGAAATATGGCCATGCCTATTTTTGCATATTCCGGAGGTAGGGATGATGTAAATGTATGGGTTAGTGACGTCTAGTCCCAATCGAGTCGTTTTTGTAGGCATTAAACTTCCTGATTTTTAAAAGACGATATCTCTGCTACTTTGCAGATACTGTTCATGCACCAACAGCAACTACACACTACCCAGATAGCTAACTGACATTGAATCAACGTGGAAATATGACTTTGAAACAACGTTGATCCGACATTGTTTTGCTCATCGAATTAACGTTGAACCAACGTCAGTCGCGTCATTCTTTCAAAACTAACGGAAAATCAACTTGAAATCAACGCGCTGTTTCAATGTTATGATAGCAAACCAATTTTCGATTTTCATTTAGCTTTGAAGAATGCCGCGTCTGACGTTGGTTCAACGTTAATTCGATGAGCAAAATCAACGTTGTTTCAATGTCATGAGAGACGTCGTTTCCACGTTGATTCAATGTCAGTTTGCTGTCTGGGTATTTAAAATGAAAAAAGTGAAATCGCAATCACCCCCCCCTTTAATACCACAGAAAATAAAAGAAGTGTGATCATAAAGGATTATTTCCTTGATCTAATGCAGTTCCATGACAAAGCCAAAAGTCTATTCGCAGATGGGCGCCTTTCCAAGCGGGAGGTTTATCGTTTGAAAAAGATTGTGAGGAAAGTTGGCACGGATTTACATGAAAATGAAGACTAAGAACATTAGTAATCTGGTTTTTCTTGTGTTTTTTTTTTGTTTGTTTATATATTTTATATGGCTGAGTGCATTGCCTCCTTGAATGTTAATGGTGTTAGAGATTACAGAAAAAGAGCTGAGCTGTATGAAGTTATCGAGCAAAAAAAATATATATATAGATATCACTTCGATTCAGGAAACACAGTGGCGTGAACAATGTAAATGATTGGATGAAGGAATGGGAAGGCTTATATTTTTTTCAGTCACAACACCACATTAAGTTGGGGAGTAGCAATATTATTTGCAGAAACATTTAATCCAAGTTCATATCAAGTTAAAGAGATTTTGAAGGGTATACTTTTAAAAGTGAGAGCACGAGTGGAGAATTATAATTTTGTTTTTATTTTTGTGTATGTCCCCAACTCAACAATTGATAGGATGTTGTTTTGAGATACATTATATTCTGTTTTACATGATGATTCTTTATATCTGGAAGGAGATTTTAATTGTACAGTGAGTAATTGTGACAGAAATCAGATTGAACCCCATATGCCGTCAAGAAAACGTCTCATTCAAATAATAAATAAAAAAGTTTTATCTTGAGGATAAAAGACAATATACTTGGACACATACACGTGATAATGTTTTATCTATGCTATGGCAAGATTGGACAGATTTTAAGTGTTTAAGCATCATGCTGGTATTTTTTTTTTTTAAAATCAGATGGTGCAATGTTCTTTTTATATTGAATTTTGTCAAGCCTAACAGTGCTTACTGGCATTTTAATTTAACTTTGTTAGATGATAACGATTTTATACACACTTTTAAATTGTTTTGGGCTGATTACAGAACAACAAAAGAATCTTTTCAATCAGTACAAAAATGGTGGGATGTTGGCAAAGTACAAATTAAACAGTATTTTCAGCAAAATAGCACCAAAGTTTTAAATCAGTCAATGAATGACTTAATTAAGATGCATGAGTTGGCAGAATTAACGAAACAACAGACATTTGAAAATTCTTTCTTTAAAAAAAAGAATAATTGTCAGAAATATTAGGGGTTAAAACACAGGGGGCTTTGGTCCGGTCAAGATTTCTAAGTCTTAATCGGATGGATGCATATTCACAATATATTTTTTAACCTTAAAAGGAAAAATGGGCAAAAAAAAAATCATTCACACTTTGCGATCTGAGGAAGGAATTTTGTTGTCCAATCCTGGTAATTAGAAGGAGGGCAATTGGTTTTTATGAGAAACTGTTGAGAAGTCAAGTAGGATCAGACAATATCAATGAGAGTGTCTTCTTTGAGGATTTACCAACCCGATCTCACGACCAAGTCGTACGAATTCGACGAATGATTAAAAAGTGGCTAATTCGTAACAATTCATACGACCTCACTCGTACGAATTAATACGATTTTGCTAAATCGTACATATTTTACGAATTGGCCAATTCGTATGAATTCATACGAATGACCTACCCCTTACCCCGCCCCTAAACTTAACCATCACGTGGGTTTAGACAAATCGTACGAATTAGTACGAGTGAGGTCGTACGAATTAGTACGAATTAGCCACTTTTTAATCATGCGTCGAATTCGTACGAATTGGTCGTGAGATAGTGTTGGGATTTACAGGTGTCTGTGATGAAGTGTGCGCTCCGCCTGGGAGAACTGCATAAGGTCGTTCAGAGCTTGGAATCAAGAAGTGTGCCTGGAATTGATGGCATACCAATAGACTTTAACAAATGCTTTTGGGAAGTTTTAGGAGAGGATCTCTTAGACGTCCTCAATGGTAGTCTGGACGAAGGTCTTCTCTTTGAGTTGCCGGAGAGTCTCACAGAGATCAAAAACTGGAGACCTGTTTCACTTGTGAAGTCACAGATTTCACTTATGTTTAGCAAACAGATTATCAAAAATTATGATTAAGGTGAGCCATCCGGACTGTGTCCCCAAAAGGTCAATTTTTGATAATATTTCCCTCATTAGGGATATTTATTATGTCGCTAAGTTATCAAATAGTGACATTGGATTGATTTTGCTTGACCAAGAGAAAGCTTTCATGTTTTTGAACATGGGAAATGTTAAAAGCTATTGGTTTTAGTAAAAGTTTAATAGGTAAAATTAAAGTGTTGTACAGTGATGTTGAGAGCATACTCAAGTTTTAGAGGAAAACTCAAGTTTTTAGAGGAGTGAGCCCACTCTCTGGAGTGCTATATTCGCTAGCAACCTCTGTTAAAACAATTGAGGAAAAAAATGGTTTTAAATTGCCTAATTTTGCAACTGTGTATCACACGAAATACGTTCTGAGGAAACTATTTTGCAAATCGTAATTACGTTACATGCCAACATATAAGCAGTGCTATTACGTTTGTCCTTAACGTAATACTATTGCAGTGCTATTACGTTTTTCCTGAACATAATACACCCAAGCAGGTTTCTTTACTATTTATGCATAATCGTGGCATTAAAATTTTGACTCTTTTGCATTCAACTGTCATATCAATTAAGTTTCCCTTCGCATTTATTAATATAATAGACCAACGTTACTCCTAAATATATAAAAAGCATTTTCTCCAATAAAACACAACATACTAATAACATTCACAAAAGACATACATTTTATTAGCTTGATGTAAACCAAATCCTAGAATCCATACGTTGTTTGCAAGAAACAGATCCAAATCCAGCCTTTTATCCAGTGATCTTCATCTTCATTTCTCAGCAGCGACCGCAAACGTCAAATCCGCGCTGGTGATTAATTCAAATTCAAATAATGCGCCTTCAAGAAGCGTTACGACATGTTTTACGGCAGTGATATCAAACGCTCATTGGCTCTCGCCTGCTTCGTCACAGATTGCGACATGCCGTGTTTCAGTCGGTGTAGTACATTCACATTTGAAATGAAGAAGAGCGCGCGCCTTCAGACAGAGAGCGAACCGAAATCAGATTAACATTTTGGATTAACGTTAATAACTTTAATTCTGATCTGTACCTCATACACAACTACTATAATACTGCCAGAGGACTGCGACTGCAACGCATCATCATGTGAACGACGTTTGGTAATGTTAATAATAAATAAATAAATTATTGTGAAATGTATCTGTCTGTTATGTTTTTTTTTCTTAATTGTGTTACCTACGTAGTTTTAAGGAATGGTTATGGTTAGGTTTAGGGATAGGAGTGGGATTAGTGGCTCAAAATATATTTGAATGCTAAAACTCATTTAACTACACATCTCTGTCCATGCTACGTTTTATCCTTTTTATATTCTGTATAAAATAAATATGTTTTTTGGAGTAGGATTAAGGGGTCTTGTTACATTTATCTTTAAAAGTGAAAGTATACAGATATCGTTATGATATGAAACATATGTAAATAGTTAACGTTTTGTAGCTGTAAAAACGTAATAAGGTTACGTTTAAATGTTGCAAATACGTCCATATTATACGTTTTAGCATCTATCCAAACGTACAAAAACGTACGTTACATATCTTTGAAAATAACGTATTAAATCTACGTATTAACAATGAGACATATTACGTTAAGGACCAACGTAATAGCACTGCTTATATGTTGGCATGTAACGTAATTGCGATTTGCAAAATAGTTTCCTCAGAACGTATTTAGTGTGATACAGGGTTGAATTTTGAAAGAAGTATAAGAGTCTCTGCATATGCTCATGATTTTTTAGTGTTTGTAGTCAATAGAGTCATGTACAGGTTTTAATGAGTGTACTTGATGATTTAAAAAAAAACTGTCCTCTGCTAAAACTACTTTGGAAAAAAGCGAAGCAAAACTAGTGGGGGATTGGAAATATGGTTCGAACTTTTGAAAAAGTTAAAGGTCGATCTGAAAAATGGAAGTGGTTAATCCCATATGTCATATAGAGGTGGAGCTTTAGTTATACATAATTTAGTAGCTTCCTCTTTATGGCATGAGTTAACTTAGATTGATCCTCCTTTGCATTCCCCGTCTCTTGGCAGAGATTCAAGCAACTTTAGTCAATTTTTTCTCGGACAAGTTACATTGGGTACCTCAGAGCGTATTGTTTTTACCTAAAGATGAAGGAGGACAAGGATTGGTACAGCTTCAAAGTAGATCAGCAGCTTTTCATTTACAGTTTGTGCAAAGACTTCTTAATGGTTCAATAACTTCAAGCTGGAATGTAGTTGCGTTTAAAATACTAGAAAATCTTGGAAATTTGAAAATGGACAGAAATCTTTTCTTTATGGACTTGTCAAAACTGAACCTCAATGAATTGCCTATGTGGAACATGTTCAAAGTACAAAGAGAAGGACATTTTGAATCACTTTACTGGCTCCTTGAAGAACCATTAATATATGGAGCACTCTTTGATTTAACACACAATGACTGTACTGTACATTTTCTGGACTTACGGAAACACTTGTGGCTTCCAAAATACTGTACAATGGGGAGTCTAGTAAACTTGACAGGACCAGACTTTGGGAAAATGGAATGAGTTGCTTTGAGCATGAAAATTAAGTCAAGATGATTTGTTTTTCATTTATTAGAAAAATGGAAACAAAGAATCACTTCTGATGAACTGAAACCCTCCTGTGTTAGATGATGTTTCAGGAATGTTTAAAGCTCTGGAAAATCCCAGTTTCATTTTTTTTTATAAAACTTGTGTTCTTGCTTTTAATAAAAAAAGTGCTTGATAAGAGGGTTCATACAACATGGCGTAATGTTTTAAAACTATGTGATGATGAATAGCCAGAATGGAGATCATTGTACAAGCCACCTTTAAGTAAAAGAGTTGGGGACCTACAATGGAAACTTTTAAATGGTGCAATAGCAGTTAATGCTTTTATTTCCTGATGTCACTACAGAGTGCCCTTTTTGTTCAACCTTTTTTCATGGCTATATGGATTATTTTAGACTGAAAAGGTTGTTTAGTTTATTACATAATTTATTTGATAGTTTTAATGAATCTTTTTTCAATAGACATATTTATTGTTGGTTTTAAATATGTTAGAAGAAATAGGTTTATTTGTCAGTGTTTCAATTTTCTTGTAGGTCAAGCAAAGTTTGCAATCTATACGAGTAGAAAAAAACAAGATAAAATTGGGTGCAGATCAAGATATTCTGTTCGAATTGGATTAGGCGAATATTGACGTATGGTCAAAAGACGTCCCAAAACGTCAGTTATATGACGTCTTGGGATGAGACCGGGTTGTTCAAAATGAATGTAAATAATGAATAATGTAAAATTAATTCTAAAGTTAAGATCATGGTAACCCACCAGTAATGACTCCTTCTAAAGGAACAACTAATTATTTGGATCAAGTGAAAAGCATGATAACTCCCAAGTAATTACTGAAGTCATTTTAAGCTTTTGAGGTCTTTGTTCGTTTTTGTAAGGTTCTGATTAGTAATTCCTTTCCGGATTTGGATTTGGTAACACTTAAGTCATTACTAGTGGGTTACCATGATCTTCACTTTAGAAAACTGATCAAAATAATTAGTAGCTTTCTATATGATTGTAACAAACGTAACATATAATACATAAAATGTATTTAAGGCCAATTTAGCTCAAGAGGAATGATTCATTGATTCACAATGAATGAGTGAGTTGGAACGAGAATGAGAGAGAAAGTTCCTCTATGCGCAACAAGACGTAACCTAGAACGAGCCATCAATGATTAATTTAAACCTTCGTTTCTTAGACAGATTATTCAATTTACATTAAAGCACCAGTTCAGTTAGAGTCTGGGGTTACTTGTTTGTCCTTGCGGGGAGTTTTCGTCAAGGTCCGTTAAACTAGGACGGTTCAAAGTGTCAAAATGAACCATATTTTGTCAAAAGCAGCAAAAGCGAATGTTGGAGTTTCCCAGGGTTATGCAACCCGATCTCACAGAAATTCGTATGTAGTTTACGAGGTGGCTAATTTGAAATTATATGACCTCACATGTATGATTTTTGCAAAATCGTACATATTTTACGTGTTGCCCAATTCGTATAAATTTGTACGAATGACCTACCCCTGACCTGGGGTGCGTTTCCCGAAAGCATCGTTAGCCAACTATGGTCGCAAGTTGGTCGCAATTTCCATTGAACTCTATTGGAAAACGACAGAACTTGCGACCATAGTTGGCTACAACCCGGTCTCATCCCAAGACGTCATATAACTGACGTTTTGGGACGTCTTTTGACCATACGTCAATATTCGCCTTTTTAGGGCCCCCTTAAACGTCGGTAGATGAGGTTATGGGATCCTAACTCTACCCCATACCTAAACCTAACCCTAAACCTAACCCGTCACCTAACTGACGTTAAAGGTAAAGCGTCAGTTGTATGACGGCCCGGGATCGCCATCTACCGACGTTTAAGGGGGCCCTAAAAAGGCGGATATTGACGTATGGTCAAAATACGTCCCAAAACGTCAGTTATATGACTTTTTGGGATGAGACTGTGTTATTGGCTAACGATGCTTTCGGGAAACCCACCCCTGACCCGTAGAATATACCAATTTGATCTCACGGCAATTCGTACGAATTTTACAAGGTGGCTATAATTCGTACGAATTCATACAACCTCACTCATACAAATTCGTACGATTTTTGCTAATTCATTCATATTTTATGAGTTACTGAATTCGTATGAATGACCAACCCCTGACCTCGCCTATACAAAAAATACTGTGTTAGATGCTTTGAGGTCAACAACAGAAGAAGAAAAAGAGAGATGAGTTTTTGCTCTCTTCCCTTGTAAGATCTGATAAGCCTATTTATTGTGTTCTCCTGATTATACACAACTAGTCGTGTTTTATTATTTCCATTTAGAATTGCTTTTCCGTCCTGTCCATAACCATTAATCAGAACAGACAGAAACAGTTGGAACCGTGTAGAATGTATTATAATTACTCCAAAATTCAGTTTCAACACTAGATACTGCAATTCAAACATTAATTTTCGCATATCAAATTGGGAGAATATCCTAAATTGTCTCATTTCAGTGTTGGTAATTCCCAGAGCAGCACCCTGGAGGTAAACGGGCAACAGATTCAATTAAAATCATCAAAGAACAGTAATTGGAATCCTGCTACAACTCATGGATTTGCTCATCCACCCTGACGCAGAGTGTTTGTTTAATATTCCCTCTCAGCCCATTTTCAATCTCCCTACACTTTTGATTAAAAACCATCCTTTTCATCATAAGAGTATATGTCACATACATGGCTTATTAGATCTTTCACTTTTACTTTTTCCTTTATGCCTTGTGTTTGTTTGGTTTCTGCTTTTGTATAAATGTTTTAAGGTGCACGTTAGACAGGAGGAAAATAAAAGACACCAGGAGCTTTCTGTCTTTCTTCTTTTCTTTAAAATTAAAGTGAAGTCTATAGTTTAAATAATGGATATTCAGTTGCTCTTCCAACTTGTTTGGCTGTTGAATGTTCATTGTCTGGTTTTACTAAAATGTAGAGGATGATATACAGTATGTTATATGAGACATATATTTCACTGGTAACCCTTGGCAACAGTTCAGGGCTCTTTGAAAACTTTGTGTCGAGACTTCGACAGGGCTAACTTTAGCTCTCGCAAAGATTGGTAGAAGATCAAGAGCAGAACAGATGCAGGGGCTTTTCAGCAGTGGAAGGATAATTTGAAGCATTGTCAGAGATGACAGCTCCTTCTTCGTCACAGTCATACAATGACCAAAAAAGAAAGACACCCTCTTGTCTTGTCATCTCAATTCCCATAAAAACTGAAAAGTACTTTCCTGAGCACAATTCCTGTTGTGCACTATTCAAATCGAGAGAATGTCTTTGAATTTCAAATGAATAATGATTAAAAGGGGTCATGAACTGGTTTTTTATTTTTTTATATATTGTTGTCTGAGGTCAATTTATGACGTTTCCTTGGTTTTTACATTAAAAAACATCAAAATGAATAAGTAATAGGCTATTTTCTATCGTAGTTTTCAGCCCAGCTCAAAAATGCTCGGTTTTTATGGGCGTCTCGCACTGAAGACTTGGAAGTAAACGCCCACTGCTGTGAGTGGATAACAGTTTTGCATATTATAATGAGTTTCACTCCGGATCCAGTTCGTCATCATGAGGTAGGCATCTATGTTATTTAGCTATGCGTGTAATGCGAGAATCAGTGGGCGGGGCTAAACCAGCCGTGTTGAAGTAGGCGTTGATCTTCTTCTGCGGGGGTGGGGTTTTATCCTCTTTGACGTCATAGTTCCCCACTTTGAAAAACGAGTCGTTTGCTGAGGCTGGTGTCAATAAAAGCTTTTGTTGGACTAACAAGGACGGTTTTTAGTTCTGGAACTTACAGGATATTCTTATAATATGATGACCTCTTAGATGTCAAAAGCTCAACGAAAATTTGATTTCTCAGTTCATCAGCCCTTTAATGGATGGAGTAATGAAAGGATGGATGGATGGATGGATGGATGGGGGAATGAAGAAATGGAATGATGAAGGAATGAAATGATGGATGGATGGATGGATGGATGAAGAAATGAAGAGATGGATGAATGAAGGAATTAAAGGATGGATGGATGGATGAATGAATGAACGAATGAATGTGATGGATGAATGGATGGATGATTGAAATGATGAATGGATATATGGATTAATGCAGGGAGTAGTGAGGGGATGGATGGATGGAGGGATGGAGGGATGGATGAAGGATTGAAGGTACGGATGGATGGAGGATTGAATGGATGGATGAATTAATGCAGGGAGTAATGAGGAGATGGATGGATGGATGGAGGGTTTGAGGTATGAATGGAAGGATGGATGGATGGATGAAGGATTGAAGGTATGGATGGATGGATGGATTAATGCAGGGAGTAATGAGGAGATGGATGGATTGAATGGAAGGATTGAATGGATGTATAGATGGATGGATAGAGGGTTAGATGGATGGGGGATGGATGAAGGATTGAATCAATGGATATTTAGATTGATAGATGAAGAAATGAAGAGATGGATGAATGGAATTAAAGGATGGATGGATGGATGGATGGATGAATGAAGTGATGGATGAATGGATGGATGATTGAAATGATGAATGGATGGATGGATTAATGCAGGGATAACGAGAGAGCCTGTTTATTTCCAACTGAGCAGTAATTTTGAGCTCAAATTAACCCTATAGTTTACACCTCTTTCCATATGACTGATGCTCAATGTACATTAACAATAATTATTTACACTTCAAATATCACATCAAGTCCTCAGTTGGCTAATGCTGATTACATTTTGACATCACCGAATGCTAAATGACCACACTTTGAGATTTCCAAAGTCATGAAACTGACAGCCCTATAGTTAAGGAATAATTTCACAAATCACAATATGGAATATCATTATTGTTTAGGGGAGCAAATAAAAAAAGCGGAGCTTGTTAATTATCAGCTGTTTACTACCAAACCAATGGAAAAGCATGGCAGAAGTGGCGTCATACTCACCAAGTCAAATACAGAGTTATTTAAGGACCAGCACACACACAAACTATGAACTCCTCTTCAGCATGGCAACCAGACAACACACACACACACACACATGGACAATACCAGAGGGGCTTCAAGACGCGTAAACATCCCTGAATCACCCAGACTTGAACTCCACAGAAGAGACCTCAGCTTTCAGTTCACATACCCTTCCAGAGCAATCTGAGAGGGGTTTGCAAGAAGAAACTACGAAAAACTCATGTTGGTCGCCTCAAATATGCTATAATCCCTGCCAATGACAGTCTGACAGAGAGTCGAAATAATTACACAAGCTTAAATGAGGCATTTGGTGATGTTACTGTTACTTTCTATTTATTCGTATGTGTGATAGCAAAGGGGAAGAAGTCTCTGTCTAAAAATGACAGTCTGTGTGACTCCTGACCACTGTGTCGAACATAATTGCTTTCATGAAGGGTTTCCTGTCTTTGTCTTTTCATGTGCAACGACTCGGCGCTGGATATCTGTGACAGAAAGCCGCTGCAAAATACCTGATTCTCAAAGCTATTTTTACAGGCGCCTGAAAACCAATTATTTCTGTTTGGATTCCAATTAGTACGAGCTTACAGACATTTTCTTTCCGTTTCTCTGGATGGACTTCTACTTCTTAGTGATTTGCTCCCATCTCTCTCTTTCTCCATCCACACAGGTGCCTAATAAGAGTCCATTCTTTAAAGCGTTTGTTCACAGGAGTTCAAACACACAGTTAGCCTTTAAATGATCAGACCCAAGGCAAGCAGCTGACAGTGTTTATTCCCATCATTAGTTGCCCCGCTCTGAGGATAGATGTGGTTTGTTTGCTTTTCTCTAGAGGGTTTTAGGAGGTTACGTGCTGTGACATCAGCAATTGCCTCTCTGCTAACTGAGTGTTTGTGACTTCTATGTTTGTGCCAGCTCAGATATATGAAGGAATGCGGAACTAAACCGGGAAGACTGATGTATCAGCTATCAAGTCAGATCATATTACTATTTTTGTCTTGAAGCAAATTTCTTGAACAATCCTCATATCTTTGTGGCATATTAATAAAACAACAGTGTAAAATGTCAAAATATCATGAACGATATTCAAAGGATTGAACAACCTTACTTTTTACACCACTTCTAATCCAACATGTTTTTTGAAGACTCTATATTAAAAAGTTCAACTTGTTTTCTCCAATCTTTTAAGGCATTTGAAGGCAACATCAAACATTTGCAACCCTTTTTACTACAATGATGTGACATATTTCAAGTGAAACAGGAACTTCAAATAGACATTTGAGTTATTTATCCTTCAGGATATGATTGCATTGTGAAATGTTTCAATATGACATGATTGGAAGAGAGGGGTTTTACAATGAGAAGCATTGGTGACATCTTTCAAGTGATTACATTTCAATAAACGATTATAAAACGATCATTTATATGGAATAACACTGTTGAAGCGTTCATAAAAAAAGTCAAGGATTGTTTTCTTCAAAATGTAGTATTCAAAAATACTGTGTCTCTTATATCTAACAAATATGTCAACTGAACTATTCTTAGTGTTTCTCTAAACCTTTTGCAAATTATATCCCTCACATCTCCCTTGTTTTGTTTGCAGAAAAGGGAGAAAGGGAATTGGATTGTATTTGGGATTTCTCCTTTCTTGGGTAAGTTAGTGTTATGTTCCCTTCAATACTTTGTTTTGTTTGTCATTTTACCTCATTTTCCTGAGGTAAATCTGTTTATTTTCATTAATTACACTTTCTTTCTCTGTTGTTGGTTAATAAAAGCCTGCTTTAACCCCAACTTTTAATCCCACATTTTTCCCAGACACAAAACTATCCAAATCATGTGTTATTAGCTAGCAAAATTTCACCAAAAACAGTTCACATGGCTGGGGTGATTTATTACAAGTGCTGTTGATCGACACTGTGAAATCTAGTGGATTTTAAGGGCATAATATACCTCAACCAGATGATAGAGATGGATCAATCAGTTTGAGTTAAGTTAGGTACTCCTCTCAATAAAATATAGTGACTCAAAATGTGCTCAACCGTTTGGTTGAGAAGTCACTTAAAGGGTTTTAATGGGGTGTGCATTGAACACAATGAACAAGGTAAACATTCAGGATAGAGGTAGCCGAACGGCTGAACATGCTTTCAAGTAAGCCTACACTTACTGACTGAACAACGAAATAAAATCGGTTGTAGAACAAAGAGCAAAGAAATGCCTTGAATGACAAAAATGTGCATGCTTGTGAACTCTATGTCTGACTGCATTCTCCTGTCTTTCCTGTTTTTCTTCTACACTCCATGGTACAGCTTGATACGGAAGCCCTGAACCGCAACCTAAAAAAAAAAAAAAGTCAGTAAAAAAAAAAAAAAAATCTGTAAAAAAAAAAAAATCTAGCATTTCGAGATTAAAGTCGAAATGTTTCGAGATTAAAGTCGAAATGTTTCGAGATTAAAGTCGAAATGTTTCGAGATTAAAGTCGAAATGTTTCGAGATTAAAGTCGGAATGTTTCGAGATTAAAGTCGAAATGTTTCGAGATTAAAGTCGAAACATTGTGCATTCATAACAGTGCGCGTCCACTGGCTCAGAGCGCGCGCGTGTGTGTGTGAAGTCGAACTGCCATGGATAACACAAAATAGTAGCTTTTTACTTTTATCTGAATTACTTATCTTACTTTATAGTTATAAAATATAATGCGCCGGAATAGACTTTAGCCTATAGGAAAACCAACACGGAAAACACTTTTCAGACTGGATGGAGAAATCCAGCTTTATGAATGAATGAATGAATGAATGAATAGGGCATTTATATAGCGCTTTCATATATGCCTACACTCAAAGTGCTTTGCAATCATATCAGAGAATCTCTCCTCAACCATAAGTGGTTATTAAATCTTAGGAAATCACAGGATCCAGCCAAATGATTGGATACAGAATGATGCACTTAAAATGTATCCAGAGCGTATTTACGTTGAAAAGGGAGACCGAACAGTACTGTTGTGTTCTCGACCCAGATAGTGTTGACTAGACGAGCACGAAAACACCTCAGAAACACTGCCACTAGCACGTGTGACGTGTGTAGAATTTTGTTGAAAGCCAAGATAAAAGTAAAAAGCTACTATTTTGGATTTATCCATTGCAGTTCGACTTTAATCACGAACACACACACACACACACACTCACAACACACACACAATCACACACACACCGTTCGCTCTCGAAACAGTGGATGCACTGTACAGTGCACAGATGCACAGTGGATTATGAATCTCAATGTTTCGACTTTAATCTCGAAACATTCCGACTTTAATCTCGAAACATTCCGACTTTAATCTCGAAACATTTCGACTTTAATCTCGAAACATTTCGACTTTAATCTCGAAACATTTCGACTTTAATCTCGAAACATTTCGACTTTAATCTCGAAACATTCCGACTTTAATCTCGAAACATTTCGACTTTAATCTCGAAACATTTCGACTTTAATCTCGAAACATTACGACTTTAATCTCGAAACATTACGACTTTAATCTCGAAACATTACGACTTTAATCTCGAAACATTACGACTTTAATCAGATTTTTTTTTTTTTTTAGGTTGCGGTTCAGGGCTTCCGTAGCTTGAAGCACTCAAAGGTAGTGCGTTTCTCACAATGGCGACATCTCTGGAACCGGTGCATCATGTTAATTGGCCTGTGGGAAGGTTAGTCGTATCTTGCCTGATCTTCAACGGTATCACTCAGTAGAGATCTCCTTCCATGGCTCAGTGGTTTCGCTAGGGAGTGCAGAAAACTTTTGCACACTGTGCAAACTAAGAATGAGGAAACGAGGAAGCATTCGTTTGATAAATGAGAAGCACCCCAGGTCTGTTTCTTATTGACTTTAGTGTTTGGATGAAACTTGCTGGAAGAGTGTGGTGATTATTTTGTTTTCATCGCAAACTAGGAAATCAGCTGATTATCCGAAATGATATCTCTTTGCTTCAGCACGAAAGCAATATTTTTCTGCAATTATTGTGTCAATTTGGGGTTGTCAAGTTTTGAAGAATTTTAAAAGTGTTTAATACTAAATTTAATACGAATAAGCAAACATAAAATCATGTTTGCAAAGTAAAACCCATTATATTTTGATAGAATTGTTTAAAATAGCAAGGGGTACTTCAAGTTCTGTAGATCAAGTGGTTCACCTGACAAACCCCCCTTTTTTTAAATTTCTTTCATACAAATTAATCTAATTTGTAATATCTGATGTTAATTATCTGTTCTAGACTATTTCTCAGAAAGTTTTGTTTTATTGGTGTCAACCAAGTAAAAGAGGCAGGCTGGACTTCGCGTTACCAACACCATTTTGTGTGCATTTCCCCATCGTTCAGTTAATTTAGCCTGTAGTTGTTATTATTCACCATATGCTAGTCTAAGCAATTTTTTCTAGGTTCCAACGAGCAAGGAAATGTGGTGAAGCAGTTTTGTTAAGCTGTATTAAAGGTCACCGAAATCCATCAAATCTTTTTATTTCTTTCCATTTTTCATCTATGTTCCAATGCGGGATTCACGTGATCTCTGACATTCACTGTGTTTTACTTAATGGCATTTTTGCGTGAAAACAAATGAAGCCTTAACTTTTTATTCTTTTTTCTTTTTTTTGTGAAAAAGGTCTCTCAAGAGAGGTGCTTAACCTATTGCATGAGCTGTTTTAGTTTTTATTTTCTGATTACTGAAAACGATATGGAAGCACTAAATTTTGCAGTCAGGTGTGTTTTTTTTTTTGTGTTCTTTACCATACAACAGTGATATTTTATTTTTTTTGATTGTTTTGATTAAGAACTGCTATATATACTGTACATATACACACAAACCCAACAGATTATTATGAACATCTGTTAAACTCAAACTGAATGTCACAATGGGAAAGAAAGGTCGTTTCAGCAATTTTGAGCATGGCATGGTTGTTGGTGCCACACTCTAAAAACTTTTTCAGAGGACCTTTAGTCATTACTGGAATGTATAAACTGTTGGGAAATAAAAAATCAAATTCAATCAGACAGACTCGGGAGAATAAATACTGTAACAAGAAATACATTTATTGATAGCCCAGCAAGCAATAAAGTTCTTTGGCGTAGGCCCCGTCCATAGCTCGCAATCCGAGGGTCCGGACTCTGCATTTCTAAAGAATGCTTTCAGCACCAAATGTACTTCAGCATATGATATATAGCTTAATTATCCCCAATTTAGGATACTGTATTAAAAAAAAATGTTATATCATGCAATCATGCACAAACTGAATTTGATTTGACTTTAAGCACATCATTGGGACCATCGCAGAGGAAAGCTATGTGAGATTTTGATACAGCAAGAGAAAAGACATTGATGACATGCTTTTCGTTTGTTTGGCAAAAAAAAGTAGAATGAGTCACTATCTCTACAGGAACTTATGTGCATCTTTAGCACACAAAGATTGAAATTAACTTGCATTTATCAAACTGCCAAATTAAGTGTAGCTCTTACAAATGTTTGTTTTGCTGCATGGGCTGTTCACTAGTTCTGCTAGTCCTATTATTATTAGTAGCCAATTGACCGCTTCGCAAATCGTCACTATCTAACATTTTCGTCATAGTTTTTGTCTTTCAAACCTAGTTTTTATTTAGTTATCGTCTCATTTTCGTCTTTGAAAAAATGTGGTTGACGAAAATAATTACGAAAATTATTCATCAACGAAATAAACACTCTAACGGTCAAAATGACCGTTTGTGGTCGTTCTAGTAGTTTTGGAATTCTGGCACTTCTAGTGTTAACGAGCTGAAGACAGCACACGTCACTCCTCTCCTCACAAAATTGCACTGGTTGCCAGTTGCTCCTCGCATCAAATTCAAGTCGTTGACTTTTGCATACAGAACAACCCAGTGTTGTAGTCGAGACCACCTCACTCGAGTCCGAGTTGACACCGAGACCAGAGAGAGTCGAGTCCGAGTCAAGACCGAGTCCATAGAGAGTCGAGTCCGAGACCAGAGACGGTCGAGTCCGAGTCGAGACCGAGACCAGTGAGGGTTGATTACCTAATTTACTTTTATTTACTTAGAGAAATTCTTTTTTTTTTTTTTTTTGAGTTTAAAAAATATGATCAGTTTAGGGTAAAAAGGCCACATAGTAGGTGGTGTTAAAAGTAATTTTATTAAAATTTGTCATGCGCAGTTGCGCACTAGAAAATCACCAATCACTGGGTGTGTCAATCAATTTAAAGAAATATTTTATTAACATACATTAATAATCATGAAAAATATTTTAAATTGAACTCGAGTGGACTCTGGAATAATTCCGAGTCCTAAAAAAAAAAAAATGTTCGAGTACGAGTCAATTCCGAGTCCAAATGGACACGAGACCAAGACCATTAAAATATGGTCTCGAGACCGAGTCCGAGTCTCGAGTACTACAACACTGGAACGACCACTGGCTCTGCTCCCTTGTACCTAAAATCATTACATCAGAATGATCCAAAAACTTGCGCTCTGCAAGTGAAAGCCACTTAGGGAGACATGAGCCAGACAACAGCATCATGCTACAATCGCATCATGTTTTTCACCAATCAACTGTATGAAATATAAGATGACCTGTGTTTGGGGCAGTGAGTTAAATGCAATTAAGGGTTTTAACACGTTATTTATAACACGTATATTAAATGAATGAGTTAAATCAACAGCCCTAGTAAAAACATGAATCACTTCATAAAAGGAAAGAGCTTTCTGATTCCTGTATTTTTTTCATGTCCTTTTCGCTGCTTGGGAAGCTAATCCCCTTAGCTGTCTTTTCATCATTTCAAAGAGGACTATTTCTGTAAACTGAATAAAAGACACTCAAAAAAATTGGCATAATATAACAGCACTAAAGTCATTAAAACAGCTTTGAAAAACCGTCTACCAATTTTCAAAGATATCTTTCAACAGACATTCAATAACAGCATGAATTCCATGATGGTCCAGGCTGGTTTATGATGGTTAGAGCTGGTATAGGTCTTTGGACTCTGAGTGTCAGAGTATGTGACAAATCTATACAAATCCAACCTTGTTTAGATCAGGGTCCTACAAAGCTGCTTTGATAGCTAGGAATGTTTCAGTTTAATTTGTGCCAAACCTGGGTTTTAGGCACCATGATAGTTCTAGGTTGTAGAACTAGAGAATGTTAGATGTTAGGAAACACAAACTGATAATTAAAACACTGAATGCAATATATTTTACTTTGGATAAAAGTGTTTGCTAATTTAAGAAATCGAACTGCCTGTCTCATTCTTCTTGCTTGGAACTATTATATTCAAAACACACCAATTCCCAATTATATTCCTCACTGTGAAAACCAGTCAACCAAATCCAACCGAAGAAGTATTAAAAAAAAAAATATTTTAAAGGGTTTCTCAAGGGTATGACAAAACACTATCTGAACATTTTTTACCCAAATTAAAAAAAAAAAAAATGTGCTAAATGTGCAATTTTTGCTAAATCGTACATTCGAATTCGTACGAATGACCTAGCCCTGACCAATGCCTCATTGGCTTCATCACTCCTCTCCACCAATAAGCTGGTGTGTGTTGGGTGTTCTGGCACAATCATCGTATCATCCTGTACTTTGGTGGAGGTTGAGGAGAAAGGACTATGTTAACTTAACAAATGAATCATGACACAGTGTCGACTCCCACTTGAAAGGGCACTTTGTGTAACTTTCACTACTTCTGCCTGATCATCGACCTCTGTGTTTGCATCTGGCATTAGGATGCATTGATCTGTTCCTATCACTTCACAGACACCTCCCTGTGCAATCTATTTTCTTTTTTGCAAGGCCATTTCAGTTGTTATAGCAGGTTGATTACTTACTTTCTCATATGTATCTTGCAATGTCTCTACTTTATTCAGCAAATCGTATTATGTCATGTTCCACTTGTCAAAGTTGCAGCCATCCCAGTGACATGCAAAAAAGCTTCGCCACTGACACTGATAAGCAGTACTTTTAGAAATATCAGCGGTCTGAGTACATAACCTTGAGGCACTTCCTACTTACCATATTCCATAAAGTTAGAACGAAATAATGGGATCTATCAGCTTACAGTAGATCTCTTAAGTCATAGTTAAAGTAGACTTATCTGGTTTGTTCAAGGTTTAGAGAAGGCACTGCTCTCCTAGAAGAAGACAGCATAGCAAGCACCATAAAGCTTAACAAATGAATCATAGTGGAAGAAACTTAACCTTCAAAAGTTCCCTTGGCATGTTGAATGTTGGAACCGTAGCAGTTTCAAAGTTTGTTGTGCTCCAGTAAAATATTACTTATAGATCCTTGTTTGATGAAGGAGATATACCGTAAACCAATCCGAGAAATAGGCTATCCTGTTCATTAGATTTATAGTTTAATAAATCATTTTACATGTGAACGCCAGTTTTGCAGCCATAAACTGTCCAGATACACTTTCACTACCTAGACTCTTTGTGCCTGTGATTTCTTTTTTTGTTGTCTTTGAAAATGTGCTCAAGATAATGTTGCAGCTTGGTAACTAGCAGAGAAGAGAGCAACTGAAATTGTAAATGGGGTGGCAGTGGTAGGGTTGGGTATCGTTTGAATTTGAACGATTCTGATTCCGATTCCGATTCCTTGTTTCGATTCCGGTTCCTAACGATTCTCGATTCCGATGATTTTAAGAGGCAGGGTCAAAAAAGTTTAGCTAACCTTGCTAACCAACGGCCTTTCTGAAGGAAATACTCCTTCTGTCACAAATACTCCTTTTGTCTCAAATTTTGCATTTTGCCGAGATTTCGTTATTTTTAGAAAAGTGAAGCCACACTTTGGATCGTCGACGTAAGCTACTCATGTTCGACTCGTGTGGTTATGCCAACACTTCCGGTAGACGCTTCTTCGTTGGTGTTGTTCAGCGGTTTCTTCTTCCGCTCGGTGGACTGTGAATATCGAAACTAGGAATCGAAATTTTTACTTTTGAACGATTCCGGGAAAAACGAAAAGTTAGTCTCGGTTCCAATCGATACTCGATTCTCGATACCCAACCCTAGGCAGTGGCTCATGTAGGTTGTCTGCAATCCAGAAGGTTGGTTTTTCCAATCCCCGGTTCCACCTGACCCCAGCTGCTCCCGACGAGCTGGATGGCGCCTTGCATGGCTGACACCACCGTCGGTGTATGAATTGGTGAATGTGAGGCAAATGTCAAGTGCTTTGGTAGCCATTTGGTCTATGAAAGCGCTGTATAAATGCAGTCCATTTACCATTTAAATGAGTAACTAATACTTCCAAATGGGTAGCTTTTTTTGGGGGGATGTGTAATATTTTTTAATAGCTGTGGTCATATGCAAAGCTGCCAATTACTGCTGGGTAAGTGCGCTATTTGTATGAAGTTTAGAAGGCCAAAGTTACTTTCAAATGTACTGGAACTTCATAAGTATGTCTAGATTACCAACCCGGTCTCATCCCAAATCGTCATATAACTGACGTTTTGGGACGTCTTTTGACCATACGTCAATATTCGCCTTTTTAGGGCCCCCTTAAACGTCGGTAGATGAGGTTATGGGATCCTAACTCTACCCCATACCTAAACTTAACCCTAAACCTAACCCGTCACCTAACTGACGTTAAAGGTAAAGCGTCAGTTGTATGACGGCCCGGGATCGCCATCTACCGACGTTTAAGGGGGCCCTAAAAAGGCGGATATTGACGTATGGTCAAAATACGTCCCAAAACGTCAGTTATATGACGATTTGGGATGAGACTGTGTTAAGATTACACACCTGTCACGCCACAGTCACTCCAGTGAATATCTTTCAGGATGGGTTTATATTTGAAAGGCATTATTTTTATAGACACCTTCAAGACCAATGCAAATGCATTAAAGACCCAGCAAAAAAAAAAAAAAAAAAAAAAAAAAAAAAATATTGTTTATTTCCACTGTTTTTGCCCAGAAAAAAAAGGTATCACTTTATTTTGACTGTCCATTTTAGACATTCAACTAACTATAAATAACTTTGCAATTTCATATATGTAGTCTGTATCAATACCAGTCAAATTTAACATTGCAGTTCTTTATACTATCAAAAACTGTTTAAACTATGTATTTATGAGGATAATAATTATAAGTATTCATGTAAGATACATTACAATGCACCATATCACATCATCAGTGACATTACCTGGGGTCCTCAGGTGTTTTGGGTCAGATGACCTCTCCCAGGAGACCCAGCCGGGGTTGATCAGACATTAGCCTGTGAACCAGTAGCAACTTCCCGTCAATCTGCCTTCTTGATCCAAAGTGTCTTTTTCTGCAGCTTCGTAAATGGATTCGATGACTGTTCTGTTTGCCGCTCCCGTAATCCCCAGCCAGCTGAAGACTTTGCAAAGTGATCACCTAGTGAAGACCCTTCAACCCTCCTTTATGTACTCACAGCCTTTGCCTTGGCAAGTCTCCACCAGATCTTGGTTCTTTGCCAGTTTTTGCTCATTTGCCTCTTCCATCCACTCTTCCCAGGGCAATAAATTCCTTCATCAGCTGTTTTGTGGCCTCAGAGTTAATGATCATGCCTGGCCTCAGTGATGATGTTGCATTGTGCAGTGGGAACTTCAACTGCTTGCCCAGGTCAACTTTAAACAGCCAGTCAGAGGCTGTGTGGAGAAGGCCCAAGGATATTTTGCACTTCCCCCAGACATGGAGGTTTGCTAGACTTGGTAAGGTGTCATACACAGCCTGGGCAAGGAACTTGACATGAAAGTAGCCTGCCTGAACTTGGTTATTCACGATAAATGGAGCGGACTTTGGACTGAGTCTCCCGGCAGGATCAAACTCAGGAATTCCTCTCACTGGGACAGATTCTGGACTTGAGAACCGAAGATGGGAAATCCCCTTAAGAGCTGTCTTGACGGCCATGGTAGGTGGGTCCACTAGCTTTGCCATCAGGTCCGTGCTGTGTTTGAGACAGCTTTCCTTGCCCTTCGAAAAACCGGAGCACTTGCCTTAATGGGATTGAAAGCTGTCGTTGCATAGCCGTGAGGGTTGGTTTCACCCACAGTAAAGGACGAACCATTTAGCAAAGGTGCATAATCAAGATAGCGCTCCAGAGAGCAGGTGCGAGATGACGTCGGCATCTGTGGGTAAAAACGATCATCTAATCCTCCCCAGAAGATTGTCTTCAAGGTTCCATCAAGCCATGGTACAAAGTTGGAAAGATTAAAAAATTCCTCGACATAATTTTCAATTTTGAAATGGAGAGGAGTAGATTCTCTGGGTCAAAAGAAATGATGACCATGGTTGATGTTGTCGGTTATGGTTTGGGTGGTCACGGAACAGAGGAACACAAACAGGTACATTCCAAAGAGAGTTTATTAACTTGAGCAAGTGAGTAAATGGATTGAAAATCAATATGGTGATCCTGGCAAGAATGGGACAGTTTCTTATCGTTACAGGCGGTGATGATGAATGAGAGGAAAACCGGAAGACTTGATCACAGAAGAAAATTCACAGTTCAGGAAAGGATTGCACAGGTGAGTAACTTTCACAGAAGACTGAAGAAGATGGACAGTTCGAGACATAGGTCATGGGGAAAGTATACTTCATTGAGCGTATGTGCACAGTCAAATGCACAGCCTTGCAGACAGTTTTTCATTTGACTGAATGCATCGTTTTGAGCAGTGTCTCGCCACAACCTACAACACATGTAAATATACATATATATATATTCTTTCATGCTAGAGTTGTACAAATGAGGGTACTTTCTAGCCTCGTTCAGTCCCTCCAGGATTTCACGATTTTTTTTTTTTTGTGATTTTTGCGATCAAAATGACTGATTTTGTGGTGGTAATTTCCAAAAATTTGTGAAAAAATTTGCGATTTATATTTAACATTTACCTATAGTATTCAGTCCTTCCAGAAAAACACAGAGTTTTTTTTTTGTGATTGTTGCGGGCAAAAATTGATTGATTATGCGGACAGTTTTCTTTAAAAATGCGATGGAATATGTGGGATATTTATGCAATTTTATGCGATGAAATTGCTGGAATTTACAAAAATTGAGGGAACTTGCAAAAATTGCGGTTTGATGAAAAAGAGAAAAAAAAGTGATTCCCCCAACATCCTGTTAATATAAGAGTCATTTCTTATTACTTCCTTTGATAAGCAAGCATACTACATCATAGAAAGTGCTGGGAATATTTAATTTCTCATCTTGTTTTATTTCAGACTGTAAGAGTGTAAATAAGGTGTGGCCCCTTTAAGAGCTGCGCGCTCCCTGTTGAACTGTCGAACACCCTGTGTGCGGGTAATTTCTGTTTGATGCTACTACTTTTATCTTATGTTGTTTATTAAGTAACAATGTGACAATGTGTTCGATTTGTGAGATGTCAATCGCCTCCGTGAGTCTGTCTGGCGTCGCGTAATTGCGTCACTTCATAACGTTCCCATGGAAACAGGGGGAAATGGCTGCTCTTATGTGAAGCAAACGCAACATTTTTCAACTTTCTGCTAAGATACATGTGACTTTTTTTTGCAACGAAAATGCGAGGATTATGAAATTATGCAAACCCCACATATTTTGCACAGAAATCGGCAATTTATGCGGCGAAAGTGAGGCGTATTTGAAAAAAATGCGGCCCCCGCATAAATGTGCGGACTTTGGCTGATTTTGCATTGAATTCAGCGATCGCATAATCGCGTTTTTCTGGAGGGACTGCTCTTTGCACAATCTCTCTTGTCTATGTAGGCCTCCATTATCGCTGTACCTTGCATGCATTCCGGTCAGTTCTGTTTAATACAGTTTTTCTTCTACTACCTTGTGAATTGATGCCCCTAGGGCAGAGTTGTAACACTGGGGATAAACTAATAGATTGAGTGAGATGTTTCTACTAGCCCTGGTCTCCTTTGTAATATCTACAGATTTTACCCAAAGAAATCTTATGAATCATAAAATAAACAATAGTGTATGTGTGCTGTTCTATATTCAGACTCACTTTATAGCAGTAATGGATCAATTGAGCAGTTCTATTTTCGTCTACATCTATAAGTAACTAGGGGTAAGAAAAAGGAAACCGAATGCAGACTGATCTCAAAAACAGCTGCAGCACTTCAGATTTTCTCAGATTCTGAAACAGATCCAATATCTTTAGTACATTCAGCTATTTAGAAACATTTTCACCAAGTTTTTCTAGTGTTTCTTATTTTGTGGTAAAAAATACTGTTAGAGGAAAGATGTTGCTTGAAGTCCAGCTATACTCCATGTGCTGTAATTGCGGTCATTATATTGTAGATGTTAAAGGTTTTGACTGTGTAAAATATTAAATTTGTACATATTGTTCTTCACATACTGTACTTTTAGACAATTAGATTGTGTCATTTATTCTGCTGAAATTTCTAAGGAATGCTGTCAATTAATGCATTTACCCATTTACTGAAACTAGCTAGGTTTGCTACTGTACGTTGATTTGAGTGGTGATTTTTACTTTGTTCATTGGACTTTTATATGCCTTATTTCACATAAAAATGAAAACGCAACAGCGCAATATGGACAACAAGCTTTTATATGTCCGAGCAACACGCTACTATTAGTATTTACCCATTGGTTTCCAGGGCTTTGCTATGCGATTGTTACAGTGTCCTGAATGTTGTTTCTTATATGGGCTTTTCTTACATCAAGTTACATTAAGTTATTATTTACTAATGTTATTTTATAAAATTGTGTTTTATCTGGATTTATAGTTCTAATACTACTTCCGTTCTCTTCATCTGTTTTTGTCAATCCCGTTGTCACATGGTGAGGCAGACTTGAACAAGAATGGTCTATTGTTTGCTATTGTAGGGTCTCATCAGGGGGCAGCAGGGCTCAGATGTCTAGTTTTTTTTTTTTTTTTTTTATCACACGGCTCATTTCATGCTATCTTTCAACTAAAGAAACACTGCTTTTTCAAGGTGCGTATAGTCCAGACATTTCCAGCTGTAATGACTGCCCACCATATTTATCTCTTTTCTTTAGAGTAGACAAAAACACAAATGCTTGTTTTGAGGACCTGTGGTGCCATAGTTGCCAGTAATAAGCTTTTAAAAGCTGGCAGAAACATAATAATTTTAAAAAACAGAAAAATATTTTTTTCTGGTGTGAATCAACTCTTTGTGGGTTCATGTAGAAAGCATATCGGTAGCCTACGTAACGTATAGAAAACGTAACGTAAGTTAGCTTACGCTATGGGAAAGCTATTAATCTTGTGTTGAAGCCAAACAATTAACCTTAATTTTGTACAGATGCATATCTCGCACACCAATGTGCATTGGCTCGTTCAATACTACTCGAAGACAATAGGCTCCCTGAAGTGATCCCATCGACTGAAAGGGAACTCCTATGGTGATTACAAAGTCAACCTAACAGTAATTAGTAAAGTACCATCAGTGATGTTGAATGTTTAAGTGTGTGAGTGTGTGTTTTTGTGAATAGAGGGATCTGCATCGACTATGTCACTTTTGCAAACCATTTATTTCCAGAATGTGATGGATTTCCATTAAAAACAGTATTTTTTAAGAAGAAAAAAAAAAGACTTTTATCATTTTGGTAATTTGACTTTTATTGTTTTCCATGAATTTTATTTTTGAAAGACTTTTGCAACATTTCCTTTCCTTTTGCTCACACTCTTTAGATTCAGTATGATTGTGCTGAATTTAAGAGTTCAGTAGAGTTCTAAATTTCTGGCACTGTAGAGTACTAACAAGCAACCACTTTTGTGAGCGCCTCAGCATTTTAAACATGCCCTGTGCTATCAGAAAAAAAAGTGCGGAAATTTTACCTTTATATTGTGTACCCTTGTATCCTACAGTATGTTGGACAGTATCTATGGGCTTTTTTTTTTTTTTTTAGAAGAAAGATGGTGTCTTACACACTCAAATTGCCACCCCCCTGCTGACGTGCACATTTTTTTTTTTTTTTTTTTTTTTTTTTTTATTATTTATTTCAGGCAATGACACAAAAGTACAAGGCAGACAAAATGTTTGTTAAGTCATACAGTGCAAAAAGAAACAAGAAACAAACAAAAAAAACAACAACAAAAAACAAACAAGAAAAAACAAAAAAAACAACAACAAACAAAACAAATCGAATTCTACCTGAAAGGGAGTGGGAAGAAGAAAACTTATTTAATCCCACCCCAGTTCACCACTTGGTGATTAATACATTAAGCTTCATGTTTACTTTGGTCACGGATTGTTTACATAGGTTGTATCATGGTGGCGTTACCACAGTCACAATAATTTATTATAACAACATTATCAAACAGTTTAAGAAGAACAAGCAATACCAACTATGGTAATGAACAATATACCAATGATGGTAATGGACAATATACCAACGATGGTAAGGAAACATTGAGCACATGTTAACATTATAAGACAGAGTACAACATCCATATAAATTAAAAATCCTCCTCTCTGTATTTTAACCAGACCCTATGTTTATATGACAATTTAAATTGATGGATAGTTTGACATTGCTTTTGTTGTAAGTCCAGTTTGTTCCAGAGTTTCACTCCACATACAGACACACAATAATGTTTACGAGTAGTTCGGGCTCTTGGTAACGAAAAATATCCAAAGCCTCTCAAGTTATGAGCTCGCACAGGAATTTGAAAAAAACGTTGTAAGTTAGGCGGTAATAAGTTGTTAAATGCTTTATAGAGGACTATTGTTGTATTATATTTTACAAGATCATCGAGTTTTAACAAATTTGACTGCTTAAACAGCTTATGAGTATGTTCTAAGTAACCAACCTTATGAATGACCCTCACGGCTCTTTTCTGTAATATAATCAGAGGATTTATTGTGTTCTGATAATTATTTCCCCACACTTCAACACAATACATAAGGTATGGTAGTACCAAAGTGCAGTATAGGGTACGGAGTGCATTTTTATCAAGGTATAGTTTTGCTTTGTTTATAATTGAGAGGCTTTTGGAGATTTTTCTTTTAATGTGTCTGACATGGGGCTTCCAAGACAATTTACTGTCGATTATTACCCCCAAAAATTTATACTCACTCACAATTTCAATTTGGGTATCACCAATACTTATTCTCTGTTCAATCAATTTGCTACGATTACCAAACATCATTATTTTAGTTTTGTTTATGTTCAAAGATAATTTGTTTGTATCCATCCATTTTTTTATTATATTTAATTCCCTGTTTACCACATTTACGAGCTCCTTATAATCATCACTACTATAGAATATATTCGTGTCGTCTGCAAATAGTATGAGTTTCAGTACTTTGGATATAGTAAAAATATCATTTATATACACGTTAAATAATTTTGGCCCCAACACTGACCCCTGGGGGACACCACAAACTATGCCAAGAGTGTCTGATAAATACTGACCAATTTTTACAAACTGTAACCTCCCTGTTAAATAACTTTTTAACCAATCTCCAGCCAGCCCCCTAATTCCATATCTTTCCATCTTATTTAACAAGACTGTGTGATTAATAGTATCAAAGGCTTTTCTTAGATCAATAAAGATACCAACTGCATACTTTTTTTGCTCCAGTGCATTAGTAATTTCTTCAACAGCTTCAGTTATTGCCATCGAGGTAGTTCTTTTGGGCCTAAAGCCATACTGGCCATCATTAATTACATGATATTTCTCAAGAAACCTTTCAAGTCGAGAACTGAAAAGCTTCTCCAGAATTTTTGAAAACTGAGGCAAAAGAGAGATTGGTCTGTAATTAGTAAAAACGTGTTTGTTATCCTGTTTGAAAATTGGAATTACTTTAGCGATTTTCATTTTACTTGGGAAGCAGCCAGTTTGGAATGACAAATTACAAATGTACGTTAAGGGTTTTACAATATTCAATATGACATTTTTAATCAATGTCATACTGATATCATGACATTCATTTTAGAGTAAAAGTTTAGAGGGGTAATGATTCTTTTTACTAGTTTCATACTTGCCTCACCAATTTCCCTTCACAACACCCTTGAAAACCTGCAATCTCCAGACACTGTCAGGAAATCATCAATACTTGTCACAGCAAACAATAAAAAAGTGAACTAAAATAAGTCTCACAATCCCTCGTCCAATCCCAGGCATTTTGGCATGCTGTGTTTTGGCTTACGAGTGGGATGAGTCCTCTGTTGGAGAGCGTTCAGATCTCCCACTGAATGCCTCCTTAGCTCCATGAGGCACGTGCTGCCACTCTCCCCACAGCTGGACCGGTGGGAATTAAATAATCATGCAATAAAATAAAAATCACAGACCCAATCCAAATGTTGCAATGAGAAAAGATGTTATTAGCCTTTAACTCAGTCTGCAGTCCACTTCCTGTGGCATATTATGGTAATTATATTAGTGATACTTGCAGAAAGGCAACAAAAATCTCAGAATTGCAGTGAAAAAGGGATCAGAGCCTAATCTACTTTCCAGAATACCATACTTTCCAGAGACTTGAGAGTATTGGCTCTTTTGGTTTCGGCCTCACCAACCTACCTTACCAACCAAACGCACTGATTTCAATTTAGCAACAGTGTTAACATTGTTTCAACAAGTTTTAGATGATGAAATGCACTGTGTACTTAGTACACTTGGTACAGTAAAAGGACCATGACTTCTTAAAACGTGATGCTGTAGTTAAGTGCATAAGTGTAAGATGCTATAGTCTAGTGGTGTAGTTGTGATTGAACAGATCACAGATTCAAATCCAAACTTAATGCTACAACTTTTTAAAGAAAACAAGTCAAATTGGAAGCGCTTTTTGCGAGTTTCAGCCTGACTCAGTTTTGATTTTCACATTCTGCGACACGTCGTTTAAATAACAAATGTATTTGTGCTGGTCTGAAAACGAGGTGCGCATTGCTATTTTGAGGCAACTGAAACACACCGCGCCATTGACCAACTGAAAACTGGACTAAAGTATTAAACATGAGCGCAGTATTTTTTAAAAGGGAGCATTAACATACATGTCCACAACATACACTCTGCTTATCACACACACAGGGAAGTGCAGCAACACACAAACATGCCAAATATTAACCCTCATGTGGTGTTCGGGTCAATTTGACCCGGAGAAGATTTTCTTTTTCCTGAAAATACTAGTTAATGTTATCGCTTTGGACTGAAACTTTGTGACTTTGTTCCCAAACGGTATAACTATATCTCATTTGTTTTTTGAAAATTTTCTTATTTTTTTGTGGGAGTTTTGTTACCTTGTTACACTTGTGGTGTTCCCGATCAAAAATGACCGGTCTATAAAAAATAGCTCATAAATCACTCATTATACCATATTTTCACCCAATCTTGGATTCAATCTTTTTGTCAACTTGTTCTCTTTCAATTAGGACTGGTTTTATATTTCTGTTTGCATCTGATTAATCGTGGGCCTCGTTTGTCTGAGAGTAGGCATCTCATTTTTTGAGTAAAAAATAAATAATTTATGAGTAAATTTGGAAATACACATTTTTTTTGAAAAAAAGTAGACTTTTTTTTTCATATTTCCAAATTTACTCATAAATTATTTATTTTTTAAAAAAAATGAGATGCCTACTCTCAGATACATGAGGCCCACGATTAATCAGATGCAAACAGAAATATAAAACCAGTCCTAATTGAAAGAGAACAAGTTGACAAAAAGATTGAATCCAAGATTGGGTGAAAATATGGTATAATGAGTGATTTATAAGCTATTTTTTATAGCCCGGTCATTTTGACCGGGAACACCACAAGTGTGATTATGTGCCATATTTTTTACAAAACAAAAGTTTCAAAACAAAACTCCTGGTGAAACATTAGAGTAGACTACTGTGATGAACAGTAGCCATTTTTTTTTCATATTTCCAAATTTACTCATAAATTATTTATTTTTTTACTCAAAAAATGAGATGCCTACTCTCAGACAAACCAGGCCCACGATTAATCAGATGCAAACAGAAATATAAAACCAGTCGTAATTGAAAGAGAACAAGTTGACAAAAAGATTGAATTCAAGATTGGGTGAAAATATGGTATAATGAGTGATTTATAAGCTATTTTGTATAGGCCGGTCATTTTTGACCGGGAACACCACAAGTGTGACTATATTCCATATTTTTTACAAAACAAAAGTTTCAAAACAAAATTCCTGGTGAAAATTTTAAGTTGACTAGTGGGATCAAGAATACACATTTTCTTCAGATTTTATTTAATATTTCCAACATTATTCAAAAATTAAAAAAAAAAAAAAAAAAACACTCAAAAAATTAAATACCTACTCTCAAATAAACGAGGCCTATGATTATTCAGATGCAAATCAAAATATAAAACCAATCCTAATTGAAAGAGAACTAGTTGACAAAAAGATTGAATCCAAGTTTGGGTGAAAATATGGTATAATGAGTGATTTATAAGCTATTTCTTATGGGCCGGTCATTTTTGACCGGGAACACCACAGGTGTTATAGGGTTTTGAACACCACATGAGGGTTAAAAATAAAAGGATTACAATGTAAAAGATTATTATTGTGTATGTGAAGATATGGTGGAATCCGGCTTGTCCCGTAGATGGTCTGTTCGTGCTTCAACCTCACGCACGAGCAGATCTGTTTGCTCTCTGGAGACGTGTTCAGTCTTTCCGCTTGCAAATTACTCCATGTAAATCGTGAATCCGCCATGCCGTGAGCACAACTGGATTTTAAAGGGAATGGGAGATGAGCCTCTGGTTGGTTTATTTCACATTGCTCCCAAAACACACCTATTACTCATTAAGAGAATAGGGACAACCCCTTTACACCATGCACCAGGCGCCGACCATTTTTCCCGTCGTTAAACTAGCAAAAGTGAACTCGGACATGCCCTAAGTGGACCATGCGCTTAGATCTTTAAAATAGTGCCCATAATCGTTAGCAATACAAGGTGGATAAATTTTGACAAAATTTTCAATTTAGGGTTGACCTGACCCAGTTAAATATATTTAGACAACATTTAAAAAAAAAATCTTTTAACAGAAAGTCATCCTGCAACCTTTATGTCAAAAATACAAAACATTGTATTGGAAGTTTTGGCGTGGGCATGACAATTCTGGTTGTTATAATGTCAGTCCTTCCATTGTCTTTCTGATTGGATGCTATCGCACAGGTCCGCATTGCATCAGGTAGGCGGATTGGTTCCGAAATGAAAGCCGACCCCATTACTTTGATTACAGCTCAGCTGTGATCACCTCATGCTGGCCTAATCACGACTGCAAAGGCAGTCACCAACAGCAAGGGACTTAAAATTCAGGGTTGGCTTGATAGAGAGACCATTCTGTTCTCGGTTTTTAACTCGTTCCCCATGGAAAGCTGGCAGCTCTGTCTCACCTCCGTTATAATTTAAATGTACTGAGTGGCAGGGCTCAGGGGGGACCGTCTAATGTGCTCTGCTAACTGCACAACTCATCCAGGCAGACTAATAAACTCTGTATGTGTACAAACCAAGCTGCTAACTCATCTCCAATCCATCTGAAAAGAAAAGAGTTTGGGTAAAATCAGCCATGAAATAAATAGTTCATCTCTGGTTTGCTTTGAGACCGGGAGGAACTTACTGAAGCCTGAATTCAGGTCATGTTTGAAATGCTAATCATGAGAAGACGGTTGCTGCACACTAGCTGGTATAAGTGTGACGAGGAGCATTCACATCATTGCTCTTTCTTTCCCTTATCATTGAAGTTATTTTTAGCTGCTCATCTTAACGATCTAGTATCTTCAACATCTCGTTTTATAAGCCATATTTTTATAAGCCATAGGCGTTTGCCATTATCTAGGGCTTAGATCAAAACATAAGGTTCTTGTTAGGTGTCAATTGAGATCCTTGAATAACCCCTGAGATATTATTAAGGATGTATATTTATGGGCAGTATAGTTACTTTGGTAACACTTTATTTTACGACCCGCAAACAACTGTGTAAGTACATCGAAATTACGGTGCACGTTTCTGTAATTATAGTGTACTTCTGCATAAGTATAAAGGAACAATAGGTTACCCAGACAGCAAACTGACATTGAATCAACGTGGAAACGACGTCTCTCATGACATTGAAACAACGTTGATTTGCTCATCGAATTAACGTTGAACCAACGTCAGACGCGGCATTCTTCAAAGCTAAATGAAATCGAAAATTGGTTTGCTTTCATAACGTTGAAACAACGCGTTGATTTCAAGTTGATTTTCCGTTAGTTTTGAAAGAATGCGTCTGACATTGGTTCAACGTTAATTCGATGAGCAAAACAATGTCAGATCAACTGTCATATTTCCACGTTGATTCAATGTCAGTTTGCTATCTGGGTAAGTTTGGGGCAACAAGCAGATATACAAGCAAATTATTTAATTAGTTAAAAAATAACATGTACCTATTCTGTTAATATATTCCGTTAAAAAAAAATGTATGTCTGTTGTTTATACAATGTATCACATTTCTGGCAAAATATGTTCAGGGTAATTTTGACATTTTGACATATTGCCTTTTCTTACTAGATTGCTAGAAAAATCAAAATAATTTGTTTCTGCTATGATTTTAATTTAGACTGTACCATGTGGTAATTAGTACTTACCTTATCCCATTGAATTGCAATGACACTTAAATGTCAGGGCAAATATACTGTGTAATTAGGGTTGGGTATCGAGAATCGAGTATCGATTGGAACCGGGACTAACTTTTCGTTTTTCCCGGAATCGTTCAAAAGTTAAAATTTCAATTCCTAGTTTCGATATTCACAGTCCGCCGAGCGGAAGAAGAAACCGCTGAACAACACCAACGAAGAAGCGTCTACCGGAAGTGTTGGCATAATCGCGCGAGTCGAACATGAGTACCTTACGTCGGCGGTCCAAAGTGTGGCTTCACTTTTCTAAAAATTAACGAAATCTCGGCAAAATGCAAAATTTGTGACAAGTATTTGTGACAGAAGGATTATTTCCTTCCGAAAGACCGTTGGTTAGCAAGGTTAGCTAAACTTTTTTGACCCTGCCTCTTAAAAGAATCGGAATCGAGAATCGTTAGGAACCGGAATCGAAACAAGGAATCGGAATCAGAATCGTTCAAATTCAAACGATACCCAACCCTATGTGTAATTACTACCTTTCTCTGTAATTACAGTGCAAATAGTGTTTCGTATTGCTACATAGTAAGTAGCGTTTGTTACCCCCTTGTTCTGTGTAGTTACAGGGTAAGTGTATAACTCCTGAGGGCTGTAAACTAAAGTGGTGCTTGTTACCCCTTTATTACCCCAAACTTAACATATTGTTCCCTTATACTTACACGGAAGTGCACTATAACTACAGAAACGTACACCGTAATTTAGGTGTACTTACACAGTTGTTTGCGGGTCGTAAAATAAAGTGTTACCGTTACTTTTTCTACATGGTCAATTATAGATCAGACAAATTCTAAATAAATGTTATCAGTTGCTTTTATTATGGAAAATGCAAAGCATTTCAACAATATAGTGAACAGATAGTTTTCAGTCAAATCATATTTTTGCAATTTCTGTTAGGTTGGGTTGTACATTACCACGCGAAATGTACAAAAATCATTGTGATTAAAAAGAAAATTAGACTAGCAATTAGTGCATGTAATCACTATTGATGTCCCATCCTCATTGACGTTTAAATACCTAGAAAATTGCACATGCTTCAGAACCTTGGTCGATGAAACGATGCAGTTGACTGACAACGAAAGCGACACAGACCAAGGGAAGAACAACCTAAACGCATTAAGAGAGAACCAATAAAGGATGTAAACACATTACATTGATGATATGCTGGTTCAGTTCTCAAGTGGGTTAGCTGTATATCCGACATGAGTGTAATGCGGTCCGTAACAGAGAGAGCAAGTCCTAGTGTCGTTAAATCAGATTGCAACAGAGGTCGGATCACATTTATTTAGTTGCAGACCCTTGTCACCCACATTAGGGGCTGGATATTTCTATAGCACACACTCCGTCTGTTCTTTGTGAATTTCGAAGGTCTAAGACACGAAGCTTAATCTAGAATGGGAAAAAAAAGAAACGGCGCCAACGGAGGATAAATGTCGTCATGGAAACCCCTGGCAGCGAGCCTGTCTTGCTTCGCTTACTGTGACTGCACTGCATTAGTTGAAACCGATTTAATTGATTGGTACTTTTTTTTTACCCTTGTCCCTGAAAACCGCACTTGTCCACTTAGCTCCTAAAACAAAGCCACGCTTTACACAAATAAAAGACCCTCTAACCATCATGTTAACTGCACCTTTGATATCTCCCAGATGCCCCCTTTCAACAGATTGAAGATACTTTGATCAGTCTAGGCCTTTTTTCCCCTTCGTTTTTTATTCCCTCCATCTTTCTTCATTTGCCAGCAGCAGCTGCTGTGTTTGTGCACGGACAACCTAAGTTGGTCTCACAAATTCTCAGCACCACCTGCTCTGTAGGTTGGACTGCAATTAAAAAATTCATTAAAAAAAAAAAAAAAAAACGTATTCCCAGCCACTGTTTAATCTCGCTGATGTGACCAAAACCAAGTCTTCGGTGATTAGCGTATCTTACAATGGATGACTGTTGGAATGTCTAATGAAAGGCAAAGTGTTAGCCAGATAACAACTCATCTGACTTAATGAGCGTTTGCTTGTAGTGGGTAATTTCATACAATATTAAACTCACACAGGAGGGACACAGAACAGCCTTATGGGTTATGAAGAAGCCAATACATCATTCCTAGCTAATGCAGTGTGGAGACCGACTGAAACGAGTGGACAGTTTTATGAATTGTGACACATAAACTCTGGGGCAAATTACCCACTCAGTTTCTCTATGTAAGCATGTCGTTTTAAGCTCAAAACCTTTGTTTTATCCACGAACCATCAGTAATCTAGATTTGTGCTGACAAACCTTTCAGCGTAAATAAGACTTGTTTTAGAATACGCCTCATTCACGTGGTCATTCGTCAAATGATGGACGAGAACATTATGAACAATCGTATGCCCAGATACTCTGTCATTTTAAAGGGCCAATCTGGTGTCATTGCTGCCCGGGCCCAATATACACTGTACCACATACTACATGCAAATTAGAAACTGTAAATGATTTAGCTGGGTTTCTGAAAGCTAAAGTTGTCCTTCATGTTCACTACTTGTCAAAGATCATTTTAGGCTGGAACAAAATCTGAATTATTCCCTTACATGTGGCACAAATCTGTTTTTGAACGACAGTAAATGCGAAAATCGCACTTTACGTTCTGATTCACAAGTAAACCTATATACGTACCTATATAATGCCACTGAATAATAATGTGACGCATGTCAGAGACAGCTTATCTGCACAGGGTTTAAAAAGTTAAGTAGACTTTTTATATCTACACTCTCAGAAAAAAAAGGTACAAAAGCTGTCACTGGGGCTGTACCTTTTCAAAATAATTACCACCTAAAATGTACATATCAACACTTAAAATGTACATATTAGCACCGTAAATGTACATATTAGCACCTAGAATGTACATATCAACACTTAAAATGTACATATTAGCACCGGAAATGTACATATTAGCACCGGAAATGTACATATTAGCACCTAAAATGTACATATTAGCACCTAGAATGTACATATCAACACTTAAAATGTACATATTAGTACCTGAAATGTACATATTAGCACCTGAAATGTACATATTAGCACCTAAAATGAACATATCAACACTTAAAATGTACATATTAGTACGTAAAATTAACATATCAACACTTAAAATGTACATATTAGCACCTAGAATGTACATATCAACACTTAAAATGTACATATTGGTACCTGAAATGTACATATTAGCACCTGAAATGTACATATTAGCACCTAAAATGAACATATCAACACTTAAAATGTACATATTAGTTCCTGAAATGTACATATTAGCACCTGAAATGTACATATTAGCACCTAAAATGAACATATCAACACTTAAAATGTACATATTAGCACCTAAAATGTACATATCAACACTTAAAATTTACATATTGGTACCTGAAATGTACATATTAGCACCTGAAATGTACATATTAGCACCTAAAATGAACATATCAACACTTAAAATGTACATATTAGTACCTGAAATGTACATATTAGCACCTGAAATGTACATATTAGCACCTAAAATGAACATATCAACACTTAAAATGTACATATTAGTACCTGAAATGTACATATTAGCACCTGAAATGTACATATTAGCACCTAAAATGAACATATCAACACTTAAAATGTACATATTAGTACCTGAAATGTACATATTAGCACCTGAAATGTACATATTAGCACCTAAAATGAACATATCAACACTTAAAATGTACATATTAGCACATAAAATGTACATATTAGCACCTAGAATGTACATATTAGCACCAAAAATGTACATATTAGCACCTAAAATGGACAAAAGTGTACCTTTTGAAAAGGTACAGCCCCAGAGACAGCTTCCATACCTTTTTTCTGAGAGTGTACGTATATAGAGATGTGTACAATACATTTTTAATTTATTACAAACATTCAACTAAATGCATTCAATAATTGTATTATTTAAAATTGGTAACACTTATTTAAAAATATAAAATAATTGTAATGCATTCACCATTATGCCTTGTGCACCTTATAATGCTCATTTAATATAATTACAATGATCATTTAACATAATTATTTGATCAAAATTGTAACCACCGTTAAAGTACTTATATATATATGAAGAGTTCAGATGCAAAAGCCTCTAAATGCCTTTTGAAATTTTCTTCTTTAATGACGATTTTTATCAAACTTGTATATTTAAGTTCAGTAATTTCACTTAAATGGCAATGATAATTACCTATTAATTGTTATTTAAGTGAAATTACTGAACTTAAATATACAATTTTGATAAAAATCGTCATTAAAGAAAAAAATTTCAAATGGCATTTAGAGGCTTTTGCATCTGAACTCTTCATATGTAGAATGCATTAAAACAGTTTCAAATGAATTATATTTGATTATAATTATGTTTATTATGAGATTATATTGTCACAAGATTATATTATCAATGATATGTAGCATTGTATGGCCCAGGACTCACATGAAAATGGATGATAAATATATGAATACAATGGAGGTTACAAAAACAAATGATGTGTTCAACTCATAAATCCAGGGAGGTCTATTTTGCCTCACAATTCATCGGCGTTGCAACACTTTCTCACTGAGGAACAAACGAATAAAGCCAATTGCCTTTTCTGTGAAGGCATGTTTGAGATTAGAGAAAGGTAAATAAAAACACCCAGTCATTTTGGCTGGTTACTTTAATACTTTATGTCATCAGAAATATAATAATAACACAAAATGCAAAAAAGTATTACAATTCGGCCACATGAGAATATAAACCCCGTGTTCCTTATTTTGTTGGGGAATTGTTCATTACTTCATACATGCCTCATTATCCTTTCTCGAATATGACGGAAAATCATAAACCACAGATGCAGATGTTTAATTAGGAGAAGCTGCCAGATGTTTGCTTTAGTTTCACGGCAATGTTCACCCGATATATTAGAGACAATAGGCAAGTGATGGCACTGGAGTGTTAAAAAAAACAGACATTTTTGATATTGGTGTATTTCATGTTTCATGAGAAAAGCGATGCAAAAGCAGTTAGAGTAATTGTCCTAGTTTTATTTTTCTCCAATGAAGTGTCAGTATGATTTTTTTTTTAAAGTCCATAACTGCACACACCAAAAATGTACAAATATATTATAGAATGTTGTAGAGCAAAGATAATTGCAGAGCTGTTTGCATTAGGCCATATCACAGCCATGCTGATATTACTTCCTACAACAATTTAACATATTGCGAGTGAGGAAAAAAAAGAGTAGTGCCATTTGTGTAGAATTACTTTCTTGTGCCACAGATCTGCTTTTGCCAGTGCAAATGGTGTGTGTCCAAGTCTCAAATTTCAAAAACATCAGCAACTAGCAATAATGTCTCAGGTCATTTCTAAGACTTAAAGGGGTCATGAACTGGCCTTTTAAATTTTATTATATTGTTGTCTGAGGTCGACTTATGACGTTCGCTTGGTTTTTACATTCAAAAACGTCAAAATGAATAAGTAATAGGCTATTTTCTACCCTAGTTTTGAGCCTAGCTGAAAAACGCTCGGTTTTTATGGGTGTCTCGCGCTGAAGACTTGGAGGTAAACGCCCACTGCTGTGAGTGGATAACAGTTTTGCATATTATAATGAGTTTCGACTCACCTGTCGATGCACTTGGGGGAAATTGCTTTGAAAACGTCCAATATTGTAAAATGGGAACCGGAATGATTCGCCCATACATGTTCGACCCAGAGTCCGTGTGTTGCACAATTTCTACTCTTAATCGGTCTGCAAATCCAGTCTTGTTTACAAAACAATCCTCAGTGAAATGTAGCGTACAGATGGACAGTGTTTTACCCTCATCAGCTGGAATGTCATTAAAAATAAAGTTTATCCATGCAGTCCTATTGGAATCCAGAGGAAGCTTATGCAGCGACTGTCTTCTTCCACAACCAGGCGCTGCACAATATTCTGTATTGCTCGGTAGAACAATCCGATCCAGTTTGTAATCACGAGGTAGGCATCTATGTTATTTAACTATGCGTGTATTGCAAGAATCAGTGGGCAGGGCTAAACCCATTGATCTTCTTCTGCGGGGGTGGGGTTTTATCCTCTTTGACGTCATAGTTCCCCACTTTGAAAAACGAGTCGTTTGCTGAGGCTGGTGTCAATAAAAGCTTTTATTGGACTAACAAGCACATTTTCAGTTCTGAAACGTACAGGATATTCTTATAAAATGATGACGTGAAGTGTCAAAAGTGTCATGTTTACCTTGCCTCTGTTTTCATGAACTCTTAATTTGATATCATGTTGTCTTTTTTTCCCTGTGTGTTTGCCACAGTTATCTGTTAGTTGTTTCATTGATTAGTGTCTCATCTGTTAATCATAATCCAATGTATTTATACCCTTTGTTATCGTCTTGTCTTTGTCTTGTGTTATTGTTTCATGCTGGTGTTTCTTGTGTTTATCAAATGCTGTTTCATGGTTCATCTGAGTCAAGCCTCTTAAATCTGGATTCTGGATGTTTAGCGCTCCAACACCTCACCTTTAAAAAAAAAAAAAAATGTATTAATATTCGCCCCCCAAAAAAGTGCCAGTAATGAATTATTATTTTTGATCACGTCCCCTGCATCCACTACTTATTCTACACCCATGTTATGTCTGACTGGAAGATTAAGGTTCAGGTATACTTTCTTGTATTTTTGGTCCATGCAATGCACAGTTGTGACCGACGGTTCAGTATGGTATAAACTCACTGTTTGAAGCGTCCTGTCAAAGAAAAAGTTCAACCAGAGAGTCATCCATATGAGACAGCTCATTCTCATTGGATAAGGCCACAGTCTCATAAATAATAATGAGATGCTGCTGACATATACGAGCTGTAGTCCACACACATGTCACATTAAAAATAATGGATGCTAACATTATCTCTGTAGTGTATCTCCAGGCACCTACCTGAAAACTAATTCTACAGTAGGTATGCCAAATTGATGAGGTCACCATAATAGGGTCACGCTATCAGTGTATTCCAATCCATTACCCTGAGATGGCAAAGCCAATAATATAGCCATCCTGGAATCATTAAGGAGAAAAGGACAGTGTAATTGCATTTGTCTGTTCGGACAATGCTAAGCACCAAGGGGTGAAGGTTCTGGAAGGGCATTGCACTGGCAAGGCTCAGAGGCCACCTAATTACATGGATGGTGAACATATTGATTCAAGCAAGCGCCTCTAATTCGCATTAGGCATTCATAAACAAGCTCTCCACCTACCTGATCCTGTTCCTCTGAGGAAAGATCTGCAGCTTCATCCAATCCAATTCCAGCTCAAGATTAGATAAAGTCCAGGTCATAACAATGAAAAATGTGTGTCCTCTCAAACTCCTGGTTGAAATAGGACACCTTTTTCTACCCTAACATCTGCATTGGTAAGGCTAAAGTACCCCCTCACTAGCACCAATCCTGAAATGTGTTCCTATTATAGTGGATTTCAACTCATTCTCATTCCCCGGGCAGCAGTTTCAGAGTGAGAATAGTTTGAACTGAATGTATTACTTCAAAGCATCATGATTTTTTCTTTCTTTTTACTTGTAGAGTGGGTTCCATGAGATTCTTCCATTTATTTCTTATTATTCTTCATTTTTTGTTATTTATTTCAGACCGCCGCCTACTGTGTGACCAAATTGCCGAGAAACTTTCAGTAAATCAAAGTGTGACTGTTCAAGATTTCTGCCAAACGCCATTGTGGTCTAAAACAACAAAAGAGGACAGATTTAAGGTCTGAAGCATCGCAGCACGTCCCGCTGCGATATGAAGAGGCGGCTGGGTCTTTGGACTTCACTGATGCTCACTCTGGATCATGGTGTTGTGATTCGATTTTGTGTGTGGCCTATAATTTCCCTGGGGAAATAAGTGGACACTTCATGTCACAGACTAGTGGATATCTTCTTAAACCAACATTTGTCAAGTGCAAAAACCTCACTCTCTGGATTTGGGTCTGAATGAAATTACTGGTAAAGGTCATAACAGCCAAAAGTGGATTTAAAGTAACATGCCTTGGCTCAGCATGTTCTTACACATGCGGTCTATGGATCTAAAAATGTGTGGGGGTATTACCTTTCATATGGTGTGTGAAATAGCTTTTTGTAAACATATAAAAGGTCTTCAAAGTTTCGTGGACGATAAATGGACTCCCAAAAGAAACAAGTCTGAACTGATTGAAACGAGTGGTCAGGAATTCCAGTCTTACTCCCTGAACAAACCTTTGTAGGTTTGTAACAAATTTGCAAAATGGCAACTTCAACAACGTCTACTTTGACCCTGAGGCCTGTGAGAGTTTGCTTCACGTTGTTGACATGTCAATAAGATGCTGTTTTTCTGCTCTGCAAAAGCAATTCCCCTTTCCATGCACTTCCAAAGGATGAGGAAATTGATACGCCATCATTACTGTTAGTACCACTGTTTATCAAGTGCTGAGGAATGTAAAGCTTAGTTTCCTGACATACGCTGTAGCCGGCAGGCCAATCACAACAGCCTGGGCCATCTGACCAATGAGAACAGAGAAAACTCTGGAAAAAGATGGGGTATGCTGAGATCAAATCCTTGTTAGAACCGTTTCAGTTATTACGAGAAAATTATTTATTTTTGTTTTACCTTGGACGCATGTATGTAAGAGACCTCGCAATCTTTAAAGGGTAACTAAACCCCTGGTCAGAGCCTGACTCCACCCACTGGCAATATTTGAAAATGCTGAAAAAGTGGGCTGACCCCAGCGGAGATAGAGGGGACGAAATCGATGCTAAAACACTTTATCCTGGTCGTTTTCAATACTCTCGATTCCAATTCCTGACTCCCTACAGTGGTTTTGACGACACAAGATGGTTTTTATACTGCCAAGGGCGTAGCTCGCGTGGTGAGCTGAAACCTGCGTATGTCACGAAGTGCGGAACATCCAATACGAAAATTCAACTGCAGTAGCCACCGTTCAACCTGAAGAGGGCAGCACTGAGACGTTTTTACACCATATATTGTAGAAATAGAACACTTTATAAACAAATGTCAAAACAGTTACTCGAATCAATGACTGGTATTAATAAGATCCATTCTTACAGATCATTAACTAAAAAAACTTGGTTTAGTGTTTAGTTACTCTTTAAAATTGTGTAATGGGAAACTTTAAGAAGGATGCTTTTACTCAATTAGTGTGACCATTCTACACATGATCCACAGATTGTGCTTGCTTATGGACAACAGTTGTAAGTACTAAACAATCAGTCTCATGCTAAGCTTCCAAGATCTCATAGGATTGGGTATATAAAACTGAATTTCAGGTCATTAAAATGAATAGAATTAAGAAAAATGCATACAGTATACATACAGAATACATCATATTAATCTAGGAATACACATCAGCTTTTGTAAATGGCAGAAGCATCAATTAAAGGTTTGCTTTGCGAAAGCATAAATATACACGTTTCTCTGAAAAACACTTCTACAGTTATTTTACTTATTATTTTACATGTTCCGTGTTGTCAGTTGTTTGTTTTTTTGTTTTTGTTTTGGTCTGTGTGACTCCGCCCACTGCCAGTACACCCAATAGTACTTCGACACCAGTTTGTTCCATAGAACCAAAAAAGCCTTGGTATCCATCTGAAAATCTCTATGAACAAGAGCACATTAAAACGCGTATAAATCAACTCATTAAGTGTGTAAGTCTCCTCAACTTTCGTTGTCAATAGAGTGCCGAAGTTACGACGTCACTCTGTAGGCCAAAACGCGGAAGTGGGTTAGCATTTTAGCATTACGGTTCCCTCGCTCTAAAGCCTATGGGATTTTTGAATGGGTTTTTGCTAAATCGCCTGAAATAAGGTCTGTGGTGAACAAAGCCTCTAAATATTTTCACATTTTGATCTATGACACAGAACACACAGTTATAACCTGCTTTTGGTTTTTTTAAACTTTATTGTGTCTGATTGTGTTTTTAAAATCTGTATAGGCTTCAAAATGTATAAATTTTGGAATAACTTGTAAAGATTATCTTGCTAGACAAAACGTGTAAGGGTCACAAATCTGTTAAACACAGATCTTATTTTTTGCGATTTTCCAAAAGTCTATGGGGACAATGCATTGCTTTTCGACCGAGGGAACCCATGCGCCGCTAGCTTCCGGGTTGTCCTACAAAGTGACGTCATCACTTCGGCACTCTATTGCGCTCGTTCCTGTTGCGTGTCCTCAAATTGGCAACCCTTGTGAGAGTCAAGTCTGAGGAGAAGGGGGCGAGGGAAACAACGATCTCTAATATTTTGAACTGCAGTACCGATTTCAACCACTAGCTGTCTTTCTCACAGACAGCCCCTTTAATTTACAGTGTTTTTAATCTAAACATTTCATTCCACAACCTCTTACTCTGCCCGTAATTTATTTCAAGGAGCATGTGGTTGTTCTCTTCAGAATTCGGTATCTGTTGTTTGCAAAATATCCCTCTTTTCCTCTTTTAGTCACTGATAAATGTGGAAAACTGTAAAGGAATTCTCTAGAAGATTTCCATTAAAGAGGCTTTCAGAGTGCCAGGGCAAGATAAGAGCAGAGAATATCGGCTGATGTCCTTGGCACTGGAGACAAATTCAATCCCATAAAAAACATTTCCATTAGCCCAAACCTGCCTAACCTGCTTTCTCTCAATTCCATACAGCTCAATTTCAGGTCCACTCTCAACAGCCTCAAGCTAGCATTGCTGTCTTTAGTTACTTATTATTCAGTACACAATTAAATTCATTTGCACTTGACTTAATGTTATGAACACTTATGATACGTAGATGCTTCTTAGTAAATAAAACATGACTGGGTAGAATAGGTAAAAAATAAAACTCAAAAGATGCACGTCCACATGCACTCTCAATGTACATTTATTATAAATCCCCAGGTTCTTGTGTTCCGGTGTATTTTGTGTAACATAAGTCTTTGAGTAAGGCATATTATGGAGTCAGACAGTCATTATAACACAATAAACAACGACAGGGTGATCAGTCTTGGAACACTGTATCACCTTGATGGGGTTTATCTTTGTGAAAGTGACCGATAGACTACATTAGCCCTCTTATTGCGAAGCTATTGTTCAATTAAATATGGTCATAAATTGATCAGAGTTGATATTATGTTATTATCTTAAAGGATTAGTTCACTTTTGAAAAAACTTTTGCTGATAATTTACTCACCCCCATGTCATCCAAGATGTCCATGTCTTTCTTTCCTCAGTCGAAAAGAAATTTAGGTTTTTGATGAAAACATTCCAGGATTTTTCTCCATATAATGGACTTCAATGGGAACCGGATGGTTCAGGTCCAAACGACAGTTAATAACTGTTTCAGATGCAGCTTCAAATGTCTTTAAACGATATCAGACGATGAATAAGGGTCTTATCATGCGAAACGATCGGCTATTTCAAAGCTTATTCCAAAAATGTAACTTTTCTAAGGACAAATGCTACACTCTAAAAAATGCTGGGTTGTTTTAACCCAATTTTGGGTCAAATATGGACAAACCCGAAATGTTGGGTTAAAAATGTAATGTAAAAATTTAACCCAACGGCTGGGTTAGTCCATATTTGACCCAAAGTTGGGTTAAAACAACCCAGCATTTTTTAGAGTGTAGCCTTGCTATATTCTGTGAGGCGCGTTTGTAACGTCACGTAATACGTAATTACGTTCAAAAGGTCACGGGCGACGTAGCCGGAAGTACAGAATCAAAATCGTCCGACATCGTTGTTTTACCTTTTAATTCCTTTTTTGTAAACGGTGTTTGAGCTAGTTTGCACGTTCAACCTATGCGTTCAACTTGTAAACACTCTGACTCTGTACTTTCGGCTGCGTCGCCCGTGACCTTTTGAACGTAATTACGTACTACGTGACGTTGCAAACGCGCCTCACAGAATGGAGAAAGGCTAGCATTTGTCCTTAGAAAAGTTACATTTTTGGAATACGTTTTGAAATAGCCGATCGTTTCGCATGATAAGACCCTTATTCGTCGTCTGATATCGTTTAAAGACATTTGAAGCTGCATCTGAAACTGTTATTAACACTATCTTTTGGACCTGAACCATCCGGTTCCCATTGAAGTCCATTATATGGAGAAAATCCTGGAATGTTTTCATCAAAAACCTATATTTCTTTTCGACTGAGGAAAGAAAGACATGGACATCTTGGATGACATGGGGGTGAGTAAATTATCAGCAAAAGTTTTTTCAAAAGTGAACTAATCCTTTAAAGCTTCCACAAAGAGAAACAGTCCATTACAACAGAAAGCAATTGGCCTATAGCAACCAGAGCAATACCATTATACTATAGTATTGTATCTATTATTATGAATTTGCATCATATTTTAACAAGCTAACCAATATATTTAGTGTAATTTGCTAAATTTGATGATTGGCAAGATGGTGAAATTTACGTTTTTCAAAGACCCAATCAAAGACCTTCACTCACTCAACCTTGTCTCTATTTGTGTAACCTGATGAATGGCAGTAGTGAAGATCAAAAGATTACGCACTGTCCTGAAGTATTCATCAAACCAGGAGAAAGATATCAAGAATCATTTAGAGAGAACACTCAAAAGGAGAAAGAAGGTGACAGGCTGACCCTGAAGGTTTACCGCATGATAAAGATTGGATAAAGTGCTCAAGGACACACTGAGTGAAGTTAGAGGAAACGATTGCCTGCTGGCATCCAGTGTTCAGTCAAAACTTATGGTTGGCTATCTATCTCAATATTTCCTCCACACTGCCACCTGCCTCACGGGCACCTTTGGATGTTTATTTCGTTTGCTTCATCGGGAGACCCAAAGCCTCTCCTCCAGAAACCATGTCCCATTCATGAGCCACATATGGAATGATAAGGTGTTATTACTTTATAGATGTTAAAACAATTAATGACATTAAAAGGGAAGTGTGTCATTTATTGGACATTTATGACTATGTTTATTCATCTGGAAAGTAAACGCTACTTGCTTAACCCTCAGGTGCTCTTCGGTCATTTCTGACCGAAAAATTTTCTGTTTTGAATTTTTTTAAAACACAGCTTCATCGGAATGTTACGAACCTTGGTGACTTTTATGGCATTGGGTGTGTAAACACAAAAAAAAATTGAGGTCATGATCCGAGCAGGCTAAGTGGTCGTAAAAAAAATAGTCACACTTGTGCTCTTCGGTCAAAAATGACCGACCATAGGAAATGAATGGGAAATTATGAATTTTTGTTTTTTTGTTTTTTTATAAGAAATAGTTTTTGAGATTGTTTCAACTATATATTCAAATCCACCAACAACAACAACAAAAAAATGTGTTCATAAACAGCTGGGGAATTCACATGCCTCTCCATAGAGAGCTGTACATGCCATCTAGTGGTTACACCATGATTCTATGATTTTTCTCTGTACTGTAACAAGATGGTGCTAATTTTCTTCAAAACATATTTTTTTTCTGAAGGCCTAGACTCTATATTAAACTAAAATACTGCATTAATATTAAAAAAAAACAATATATATATAGAAAAATATATATATTTTTCCATGGCAAAAATAAACCATAAATATTGCATAAATATTAATAATTTCAATTAAATAGTCTTAAAATACTAAATTAAAAAGAATAAATATTATAGAACAAAAATAAATTGCATTGGTTTTACTGGGATGGAGAAAGTTTCATTTTTAGGTGTCCGGTCACTTTTGACCGGGAAGATAACAAGTGTGACTCCGAAACGAAGAGCACCTGAGGGTTAACCAAAAGTGGCAACCACTGGTGGGCCCAAATCCATTACATTTTTAAAACAGTAATATCCTATACTAAACCTAAACTAATATTGACTTGTCATTTGAAAGCTTACAATCTCTGATTTACATATTTGGAATTTTCTAAATAAGCTACAGAGGAGTCGTTATTTACCCATTTGCACCGAGAATATTTTCATTCTCCTTAGGTGTGAAATAAGATTTTGAAATAGTCATAAATATAGTGATGAACATAAAAAAAATCATGAAAGAAGGGTAGAAACCTGAGTTTGTTTTCATGCCAAGAGTTCAAAAGATAGCATCCATTCTAGGGATCGACCGATATGGATTTTTTTAGTGCCGATACCGATACCGATTTTTTTCCCATCAGCCTTAGCCGATGACCGATACGGGTTGCCGATTTTCTTGAGCCGATATTTGGAGCCGATACATTTTGCTCCGTCAATTTACATCTTAAAAATAACATGATGTTAACAAATGTTACAAATGTCTCAATTTAATAAAAGTAACATTTAACTAACTTCAAAAATTAATATTTAACAAATAGTAAAAACATGTGAGGTAGAACAAGAACAAGTAGATAAACGATTTAACAAATATTAAAAACATAAAGTAGAACAAAAAAAGTTCAGTGCTGAAAATGAATATTTAAGCATAAATTAAATAATTACAACCTTTGAATAATTGAACCTATTTACTTTGTTAGCACATATTACTAGTCTTGTGGTGAGCAATTAATCCGTGCAAGTGAATATATATTAAAAAAATGTTTTACCTTAGTAATCTTTAATCAAAATCTGAAAAGTTACTTCCGGTCTGGAACGGTTTCTTTTTCTGATGACGTAGGTTTCACAGTTTGGGTGGGGAAACGCGTAACCACTCCCCTCAAACCGTTAGTTTGCTATGAGCGAGAGATGGAGAGTAAAACCCTGCCCTCTGTTCAATATTCCGTTTCACTTGGAAATACGTCACAGCACTGGAGAAAAATCGTTTGCAACTTCCGGTTCACGGGGACTTTAATACAAAGAGACATAACTACTAGTATTAGATAGTTTATTTGAGTTTCAACATATTTGACAATTATTAAAAAGCAAGTAAATCAACTAATGGCCAAGACCGCAGAGCTCACTCTGTCTCGCCCTGGACTCGCTCAGGCACTCTCTATCTCTCGCCCTCTGCGCGTCGGTAAACGAACAACAAACAAATGTTGAGTTTTGTTCAAGCAATTTAAGGTTGTGAGTCGCGACTCTTGTCCCAAATCTAGCAGGCTTCATTCAGTGATTGAAGTTTCACAGTATAGAACCGACAGTGAGTGCTCCGAGTCCGAGCGAGCTGTGCAGCTGTGGTAGTTATTAGTCTGCAACCGCGGGCGAGTTTTTCCACATTCAAATATTAATTTTCACCTTCAAAATTAATAGATATTCGAATGTAGAATATTCATAGACAGTCCTAATGCATACTGAACGGATGGCCTACACCTTAGCTATTTGCAGCTCCCTAATACAATGGCAAGCAGTTAAGTTTTATAGACGAGGCATTCGCGTTTTCCATTTGGACCCACAAACTTGCTTAGTAGCAAGCACATAACTACGGAAGCCCTGAACCGCAACCTAAAAAAAAAAAAAAAATCAGTAAAAAAAAAAAAATCTGTAAAAAAAAAAAATCTAGCATTTCGAGATTAAAGTCGAAATGTTTCGAGATTAAAGTCGAAATGTTTCGAGATTAAAGTCGAAATGTTTCGAGATTAAAGTCGAAATGTTTCGAGATTAAAGTCGGAATGTTTCGAGATTAAAGTCGGAATGTTTCGAGATTAAAGTCGAAATGTTTCGAGATTAAAGTCGGAATGTTTCGAGATTAAAGTCGAAATGTTTCGAGATTAAAGTCGGAATGTTTCGAGATTAAAGTCGAACTGCAATGGATAAACCCAAAATAGTAGCTTTTTACTTTTATCTGGGCTTTCAACAAAATTCTACACACGTCACACGTGCTAGTGGCAGTGTTTCTGAGGTGTTTTCGTGCTCGTCTAGTCAACACTATCTGGGTCGAGAACACAACAGTACTGTTCGGTCTCCCTCTTCACCGTAAATACGCTCTGGATACATTTTAAGTGCATCATTCTGTATCCAATCATTTGGCCGGATCCTGTGATTTCCTAAGATTTAATAACCACTTATGGTTGAGGAGAGATTCTCTGATATGATTGCAAAGCACTTTGAGTGTAGGCATATATGAAAGCGCTATATAAATGCCCTATTCATTCATTCATTCATTCATAAAGCTGGATTTCTCCATCCAGTCTGAAAAGTGTTTTCCGTGTTGGTTTTCCTATAGGCTAAAGTCTATTCCGGCGCATTATATTTTATAACGATAAAGTAAGATAAGTAATTCAGATAAAAGTAAAAAGCTACTATTTTGGGTTTATCCATGGCAGTTCGACTTCACGCGCGTGCTCTGAGCCAGTGGACGCGCACTGTTATGAATGCACAATGTTTCGACTTTAATCTCGAAACATTTCGACTTTAATCTCGAAACATTCCGACTTTAATCTCGAAACATTTCGACTTTAATTTCGAAACATTTCGACTTTAATCTCGAAACATTTCGACTTTAATCGCGAAACATTTCGACTTTAATCTCGAAATGCTAGATTTTTATTTATTTTTTTACAGATTTTTTTTTTTTACTGACTTTTTTTTTTTTAGGTTGCGGTTCAGGGCTTCCGTACATAACAGTTATTACGGCGACGTGTTTCCATTTTCAAAGTGTTTGACAATATTTCAGCAGTCAAACATTTAAAAGATCCTTTGAAAGTTTAAGTTACCATTCTCGTGAAGAGCAGGTTGCGCTCTGCTAGTGGGGGAGGGCGGGGCACATGAACTGCAGCATCTCCAGCAGCAGCACAGAGCTGCCCGTGAACGCCTGTCTATAAATAACGCCGAAAAAAAAAAAAAAAAAAACTATCGGCGAAGGCGCAGCGGTGTATCGGCCGATTCCGATACACATAAAAACCTCATATATCGGCCAGTCGATATATTGGTCGATCACTAATCCATTCAATTGTTTTAGAAAAAAAGGTCTGACATTAGTGATGGGAAGTCCGGTTCTTTTCCGCGAACCGGTTCTTTTGGACAGTTCGTTTTAATGAACCGGTTAAAAAAAAAAAACGGTTCACCAGTTCTTTTACGTCATCACGTAATGACGTCAATTCTAAATTAAAGTCATTTGTAATCATAACTTCAGTTAAATAATAGTACACATCGTCATAATCATCTTGGATAAGTTTCTTACATTTTGAAAACGAACCCTGCTGCAGCCTAGGCGATGTGCTAACGCGGATGTTTTAAATGTTTTAAATATATAAAATGCATAAATGGTCTTCATCATTTTATTTGTTATTAAATAAACGTACATTTCGCCGATTCGCCCTCTCATTTAAGACCTGGGTTCACCCGTACTACTGCGTGCTCGTATATATCAGCACAAGATCAGCCGGCCGAAAGAAAGTTCTGTTCAGAGACGGTGCTATCACGCATGCGCAGTATCTCCAGCTCATCGGTTCTCCGTATCGAACGTGTCCGAAAGAAACAGTTCTCGGTTCTGTACTAGTGATTCAAGAACTGCAACAACCAGTTTTCGACACGAGAACCATAGCATAGGCCTGTGTGTGCTGAGCTGAAACCTGAATATACAGTCGACAAAACTAAAAAATCGATGCATGTCTGTTTTCAATATAGCCTTCTGTTAACATAACGAATTAAACATATATGTTTAATTCGATATATGTTTAATTCGTTATGTTAACACATTATAAACATTTACTAAGCAGTTCACCATTAAAACATTGGCAAGAGTTTACATCAAAGATTTTGTTACTGTTCCTGAAAATATTATTTTAGTATAATAATAAATGTTTATTTTGACAGTTTTAGAATCCAATCATTGTTTCCAATCGTTAAAATAATGCAGTGATAATCATAGCTGTCAACCCTCCCGTTTTTTCCGGGTTTCTCACGTATTTTTACTCTTTTCCCGCTGTCTTCCCGTTTTAGTATTTTCCCGTAAAATATCCCGTATTTTTACTCCGATTGTGTGAGACGTACGAGCTCGGACTGATTCGGCTTGAAGTCGTTTATTCTCAGATGCGGCGCCGCGCGCGCTGGCCGGAGACACACTGGCTGTGTGGCGTGTCCGTTTTTATTTCGGCTCCCATGTTAACAGATTAGAGCTTGCACACTCCAGAAAACGCGTGCATGCTAGAAATAGAACTGACGCCTATTTTTTCACGCGACACGCAAGCGTGTTGAAAGCCTTTCCAGGCAAAAATAAATAAATAAAAAATAGGAAACGATGTTTATATGTCATTTTGTACTCGAATAGCCTACATTTTACATTTTGATGTTTGAAAGTCAAGGTTTTTACATAAATTCAGATATCAATGTAATTTAAACAAATAATAATTATAATAATCGATTTATATTGCGATTAGTTTTGCCTATATATAATTTAATGTCATATAACATGAATAAAATATCTTTTCTTTTCTTTTTTTTCCATTTGTTTCTTATGCTCTTAACAATGATTACACAAAGAAGAAGAAAAATCTTTTGGAAAAAAACGTTCTGGACCTCAGGAGGATATAAAGATGGGATAGGGTACAATAACAACAGAGTGTGTCTTCTGAGTGACGGTCCACCACCAGGCTAAATATAGGCTCTTTAAAACTACATAAAATGTGTAAATGTAATTGAAATAAACAGACAGCCCACTTCCCTATTTTGTGGGTTTTGGAAGATGTGATAACAGTTGAAATTGTTGTCGTAAAGGCAAGAGCAACACACCGCTAATCCAAATGTAGATTTTTTTTTTCTTTAAATGACACTAGTTTCTAGGCTAGTTATTAACTCTTTAGACTTTTAAGGATTAGTGCTTTATTTTTAAAGTTTGTGGGTAAGAATAGTGTAAAAAAAAAAAAAATCCCTTATTTTGGGGAAGGATTCCGGGAAAACTCCCTTATTTTCAATGTTCAATGTTGACAGCTATGGTGATAATACAGTAATTATGTGATAAACATGTTTCCAAAATGTTTCTTTTTGTTACACTTACTGATGTTCAACTAAAGACATGGAAACGTACATTTCGTCCCTCAGAAAAAAATGCACGCATGCTCAGCTCATCAACTCATCAGATCTCAGTATGTCGAACGTGTCCGAAAGAAACAGTTCTCGGTTCTGTACTGGTTAACCGACCGCTGTACCTGTACGTTCGGTAGTACACGCATTCGCAGTATCAGCTGCTCGTGCTCATCACTTCTCTCAGCACCAACATGTCTCCGTTCAGTGAACTTTGAGTGATTGGAATAAAATGTACTTCTGGATATTGGTTTATTTCGATTCGGAGGGACTGTCAGGCATGTCTGAAAGTGAGTAACTTTAGTAACTTGTGGTTTAGCGATGATGCAAGACGCGAACTGTTTCAAACGATTCAGTCCGATTTAGTGTACTGGTTCGACCGGTTCACTAAAAAGAACCGGTTCAAAAGAACGATTCGTTCACGATCCGGCCATCACTATCTGACATTTTTTAAATATAAAGAAAAAAATTACATATTCACCATTTTTTGTGATGTGGCAGCAAGCTAAAATGCACAGACCAATCTTACGTCCATATTCCAAAGTATTCTTGAATTACAACCATTTAAGTTTGAAATGTGCATTTTCATGTATATTCAAAAAAAATGGGGGTGACACTTAAAGGGAAAGTTCACTTTGAAATTAATTTTTGCAATTACCTCAAGGGCATCCAAGATGTACGTGCCTTTGTTTCCGCAGTGGTCAAACCATATCGTCCTCTAGTAACCACAGCCACGTCCAAGTGGTATGAGGCGCGGGCGCTTCGGTCTGCACAAGTGGCGGAAGAGATCTCTCGCGCAATTGCGAGGAAAAAAAATCAACGTTGTCTGTTGATATATCGAAATCGTCTTCCATTGCAATTTCCTGTATATCTAAATATGTTTAGATCTTCACAATGAAGGATAACACTTCCAAAATCTCTGTGTAAACAATGAGTGACGTACACGCGCGAGAGCGCTTCCGGCACTTGCCCAGACTGAAGCGTCCACGCCCTCAGATCACTTGGACGTGGCTGTGGTTATAAGAGATAAAAACAATATCAATACTGTTCGTTTTCTCAAACAAACCACACGTTTCGTGTGTTATCAATGTTTATACCATGGTCTGGGTGAATACTCGATTCTGATTGGCTGCAAGGTGTCCGTTAAAAAGTGATAGAGGACACCTAGGAAAGTAGTTCTGGTGAAATTGCCTGTTTACTATTCGAAATGAATAAATAAATGCGCTGCCCACAACAGCTGTGAGTAACCATAGCAACAGGCAGTCAAAGTATCCGTTAACAATTTGTAAAAACAAACATCTAACGTTAGTTAGATATTCCATAGCCTACTAATACAACAATGAGCGACTTCGTTATTTTTTTTAACATTTATGGAGAATATGACAACTTTGACGACTGGGATGCTGCTGAAGAAATAATAAATGTAAATAAAACGGAGTAACGTCGCAAAGAAAATGATACCGCTGCTGCTCTGAATGAGACCCTGCGGGAGTTTTACGCAGCAGTCAGGAGGAGAGTACAGCGTTTCAAGCCTAAGAAGCCTGTTTTATTAATTGTTTTATGTGTAATAAAACAAAAATAACTATGCCTACCTTTGTGTTTCATGAAAAAAAAAATGCATTTTTGAACCTGAAGGGTTCTACAAGCTGAGCGGACTATAGATATCTCCGGTTGCTAAATAAACCAGACGAGTTATTATTTGTAAAAAACTAGATTTAGCCTAATTAAAATATAAACTAGCAGCTAATGTTTTAAAAATGTTTTATTTGGCAAGTGACCATGGTATAAGCGGGTTAATGCCCTTCGAGGTGTCCATTGTCAGGTTTTAATGGACTTCGGCGGAGGCAACCGTCCTCCGCTGCGCGTTGGCCGGTTCACGCCTCGCCGTCGTCCATTAAAACCTAACAATGGACACCTCGTCGGGCATTAACCCTTACGTATTTACATTTACGAGTCATTAAATCATGTTTAATTCTGACTTCTCTGTGCATGCTCTTTGAGGTGGTGACCATAGACCTCCATTATATGACTGACAGACAAGAACGGTTTGACCTAAAAATGTCAAAATTGAAAACACTGTGGAAACAAAGACACCTACATCTTGGATGCCCTTGAGGAAAGCTAAAACATATCAAAAAATAATTTCAAAGTGAACTATTCCTTTAACAGGTTAAAGGAGCAATATGTGATCCGGGAAATGCTAACTTTAGAGATGACCAGAAACAACGTTTTCGGATTACATCATTACAGTACAGTAAGTAACAGTACTAAACAACTATTTCCCCCCTTCAGTCTCATAGGCGTAGCCACGGGCCACCTAAAGGCTTTAAGGCTTGATAAAAAAATAATAATAATAATTCTAAACATGGCCTATTGTTGTTTAGTTACAATATATGTTAATTTGAAATGTAATTTTTACATTTTTATTAGTATTGTAAAAATAAAAAAATAAAAAATCTGCCAAAATTCGGACTGCCAACCAATGAAATAACAGACTGTCTGACGGTAACACAACATTATTTTTATTTTACAAATTTATTTATATTTTAAATTAACATATGACATGATACAGTTAAGCAACATCACATGACCAAGAGTGCTGACTACCATCACAATTGAAAATGTGATTTCATATGACAGTTCAGTAAACAAGTAATTAATATTAAGTCATTTACATTTTAGACACAATATTGGCTGTTTTTTTTTTTTCTTTCTATGTGAGCGGTGAAAATAGTTTCAAAGAAAGATCACAACAGAACCACAGCGCATCTCACCAGAACACACCGCATTACTGAATGATTCAGCATCAATACGTCGAGTCAAAGATTCAATAACCCATTAAACAACAGCCTCATTCCTGGACGGTTCAGCCGTTTAAAGACGGTCACCTATTGATGGTTTAGTTTCGTGTTTAAAACTATCATTCTCTCTAATATTTCATATTTGTATATTTAAGAAATATTTATATTTATATTTTCACACCTCAATGGCACTACACTTCCCAGCATGCCTCAGCCACCACCTGATCACCTATCACCAGCAAGTCATCAATCTCTATGGACACCAATGATCATCACAGCTGTCTTTCATTGTCTCGTTATCATCTGTGTATTTGGTTCCTGTCTTCAGCTCAGTGTCTGATATTGATTGTGTGTTGCATGCTGTCTCGCCTATTTGTTGTTCTGAGTTACTTATTAACCCTTGTGCTCCATTAGATTTTTAACACCGTTGAGTGCATTAAGGACCAAAAATGGCCACATATTAAACATTGCCTAAAATATTATATATTATTATTATTTTCCACTTTTACCAAGCTAAATCTTTTAACCAGCATCAGTCCTCATCATAACTACCAAAAATGTATTCAATTTCAGGATTTTAACCCTTTAATTACCAGTTTTGTTTGCGAAACCATTGATTTGTATAAGAGGAAAAAACACAAAAATTCAATTATTTTCAATAAACTAAATGCAAAGAGAAAACTTTAGATTTGGATTATCACAGTCCCACTTTGCAAAAAATCCCACTTAGCGCGTTAGAGACCAAAAATGGCCACCTATTAAACATTGCCTATTGCCTAAAATAAGGTGCATTTCCACCCATAGGGAATAAATATGTAGTGACGTCATCTGGTGGAATACACTATATAATGCAAATATAATGCTTTTGCTTCAAAATGAAAGGATGTTTGTGCAAAAATCATGTTTCATGTATTACTGACAGCCTCAGATTTAAACAACGTTTTAATGGGTTTCAATGGGCCATTTTTGGTCTTTATGGTGCTGAGTGTTACTATTTGATCTACACAGTGTGTGTTATACATATTTTGCAAAATGGGATCACATTTTTTACATGTATCCAAAAAGTCACAATTTTGCCAAATTTCATACCATTTGCATTAAAACAGCCAAAATGGTCAAAGAAATTCAACTGCAAAAGACCAAAAATGTCCCTAATGCAGCATAAGGGTTAAACAAACTTGTTACTTTCCGATGATCTCCATCTTCCTTGGATCTAATCGTGACCCATAGTGTCTTATTATTGTCATTTAATTTATTGATCAAATTTATGAAATGAACAATGAAGCATATATTTAAAACGATTAGGGAAAGATGTTCTTTATAAAGCTTAAAAAATCATCATGCAGATTTAAATATGTCAAAGCTGATTGAACACATTGCTTCAGAATGAATTACATTCACAACACAAAATAATCCTATTTTTTTTCTGGACAAGCAATTTTTTTTACGTGGACAAGCCCTGAGTTATATTTTATGTAGTGTTATTTAACTTGCCTTATTATTTAAATTGCCTAACCTTAAATTAACTTAAAGGTATAGCGGAGGATTTTCTTTTTCCGGGTGGGTAGTCTATACTATTGGTCCACCTAAGTGTCAATCATTCTGGTGATATGTTTACGTAAGGCCGTCGTACGTGCTCATCCCTATGTGGTTTTCACTTTCAGGTGTATTAGCCTATGTCAGAGTTACCGTTTCAGCCATTCCTTTTGGCTGAGGGTCGAAAGAGAAAAAATTTATACGAAGTTTATGATAAGAAGAGAAACGCCGCAGAATATAGAAACAAGACCAGAGTGATTTTGGGTGAATATCACACGCTAGCGTGCGCTAAAAGCACAGGTTGGGCTTCTCACTGATGCCGCAGTCGCGAAGATTCTACCAGACAGGTAAAGTTTGTCACGCTATTTGGAGAAATCCATTTAAAATCACTAGTAAAAGTTAATGCAAGCTACTTAGCAATGCTAGCCCTGGCACGAGTCATGCACCGCATAGACACGGTAAACATCTCAATTTGTCTAAAGTAGCCTTTTGACCAAATGGTAAATGGTTTCACGCTGAAATATTCTAAAACCTTGTGTTCATATTCTAAAACCTTGTGTGTTTATTATTACACAAATGCAACAAGCTACTTCTCCATACGCAACTATGTGTAAAAATAACTTATTAATACCTATTAACAGTGAGACATATTAGGTTAAGGACCAACGTAATAGCACTGCTTATATGTTGCCATGTAACGTAATTGCGATTTGCAAAATAGTTTCCTCAGAACGTATTTCGTGTGATACAGGGTTGCAACATATCATGTCTTGAGTCCTCGGTCACTCAATCGATCAGTATAATAAGTAATTAAAACACGGAAGGGCATTTGGCATGTTGTCTTTTTTATGAATGTTTTTGAGTTAGTTTATAATTTGCAACATAATTGTGCAAGGCGTATTAGGCGTTCCCTCTCGGGAGCAAGAGTGTTGTGTTTCTGCATGTGCATTTTTTTTTAAAATGGAGAGGGCGGGTCTTCTCTAAAATTCGAAAAAAGATCCTCCGCTTTACCGTAAACCTTGTTGATTAAATTTCTTTCTGTTTTGAATCTTTAATTACTATCATTCTGTGTTGTTTATATTGCTAATCTCATCACCAAACATTAGGCTAATCTTCGCTAGCTTCTATCTGAATCATTATAACTAGCACAACACGCTAGTAATTTTGTTAGCCTGATCAACACGCTATTTACATGCTATAGCTTGTTAACATGTGATCCGTGCCCGAGGGCTTAATTGTTTTATTTTTCTCGTGCCTCTTACGAATCCATCAAATAACTGTGGTAAGTAGTAGGATCAGTCATCAAACACAGTGAGTGATGTCTTCTCCTGTTATTGTCACTGGCACTTTATCTCACTTGTATAGTATAGCATTCCCTGTCAGCAAAATTGGATTTACATGTGATAAATGTAGGGAGACAGTCAGGCTGACGGAGAAGATTTCAGAACTAGAGACATAAATTCGAACTTTAATTGATGTTAATTGTAAGAGTGCAAGGGCTTTAGATACTGCTTTGGGTGCGACTAGCTTAGTGAACCCTGTACATTGTTCGGTTCCGGCTGTTGAGCCCGCAGAGCAGGGCAATGCTGTAGTCGCGGGACAAAACACCACTCTTCCGTTCCGATTACAACAGATCCTCATTCATTGAAACACCCACTGACAATCCTGTCCCAGATAGCAAACTGACATTGAATCAACGTGGAAATATGACATCGAAACAACGTTGATCTGACATAGTTTTGCTCATCGAATTAACGTTGAACCAACGTCAGACGCGTCATTCTTTCAAAACTAACGGAAAATCAACTTAAAATCAACGCGTTGTTTCAACTTTATGAAAGCAAACCAATTTTCGATTTTCATTTAGCTTTGAAAAATGCCGCGTCTGACGTTGGTTCAACGTTAATTCGATGAGCAAAATCAACGTTGTTTCAATGTCATGAGAGACGTCGTTTCCACGTTGATTCAATGTCAGTTTGCTGTCTGGGGTTGATTGGATCACACGGAACGTGAAAATAGAGACATCAGCCACCATAGTCACATGTGGTCAGACATCAAAGCAAATGTAAAAGTGCTGGCTAATGCTAATCATGAATTCTCTAAGATTGTTATTCACATCGCAACTAATGATGTTCAACTTCGCCAGTCGTAGATGACTTAAATTAACATTAAAGTTGTGTGAACTTGCAAGTATGATGCCAGGTACTGTAATTTGTTCTGGCCCCCTTCCTTTTCGAAAAATTGATGAGATAGCTAAAGGGCGGGCATACACTGTGCGATTTTCGTACGATTTTGAGCCGAATTCTGACTCGTGCGACTCATTTTCGTGTCGGACCGATTTTCAGCTTTGTCGTGCGTCGTTTGTCGTGCAGTGGCAGAGTGCAGAGGCGATTAACCTCTCACGATCGACAATCGGATGGTCGGACGAATTTCTGGCATGTCAGAAATTTTGGTCGCTCCTCGTGACTATATCGCACAGTTGAAGCAAAGCTACGAACCGATTGCCCTAAACTCAGTGTTTTTTCCCCTCACTGCACCTGCGCGAAAACAGAAGTTTAACCATTTCATCTGCAGCAAAAATAAAATTAAAATAAAAACGAGCTACAAATTACTGTTGCTTACCTCCAGTTCGTGTTGCAAAATGGATAATATTACCCACCGTCTTCATGTAACACCTCTTTTATTATTTTGTCAAACAATGTTTTTGAAATAAACCTGTTTTTAATTTTCATTGATGATTAATAATGGCAATGTTCGGACATATTATAGACTGTTAATAGTTATTTTATATGTATAGAATTCATTGTAATCGACCTAAATGTTTTAGACAATTTTGAATGAGGAGTAAGATTAATATTTTATTATCCTCACAGCACTGTGAAAATATTGCGTGGCAAATTAATTATAATAGCGGATCAATTTAATAGTAAAATTAGCCTATAGGCCTCCCCTAATAATGATAATATAATAATAATAATAATTAAATGAATAAATTGAAAATACTAAATCATCTTGATACTGATAGCAGATGCTTGTTTTGACAATATCTCTGGATACATACACGTAAATAGGCGCAATCCAGGGGGTTATCGCAGATATTACACGTATAGTGTGAGCAGTGAAGTCGCAGCTCGACGATCGGACCGTACAGTGTGAGCACATAAATCCTGAACTTTGGCTTTGCATCGCATGCGATTTACTCGTTCAGTGCGAGTAGGTACCTTGCTGAAATCGCACAGACATCGCACAGTGTATGCCCGCCTTAAGGCGCAATTCAGATTTTATCAAAGGACTTGCTGATTTTCTATCAGAGTTGGTGCAAAATCAACTTTGTTCCTATTTAGCACCTGAACTTTGGAAGTCTCCCTATTATTGTCCGGGAAGCAGACACACTCATCTCGTACATCTTGTACATCTCTTTTACCTGGCATTCACACAGAAGATTATACATTTCAATTATTCAAATCAGTTAAATGATTATTAGGGTGCATAGATTAGGTCACTTCCTACAACATCCGATGTACTCGTTACTCGCTAGTCTATGTTAGTCTTTCCAAGGCTTTTCCGGATCCGGGACGTATCCAAATCTGATGGTGAGCACAAGCTTTTTTCTCCATTCTGTCACTGATGGAGTTTTGGTTCCTTGCCACTGTTGCCTTGGCTTCTGGCTTGCTTAGTTGGGTACATTTAATATTCAACAATATTATTGATCTTACTTACTTCAGTTCTGAAGGCTAAAGGGGGTCAAACACAGTATTAGTACGGTGTTCCTAATAATCCTTTAGGTGAGTCTATATCCACAAGTTTCCTACGCCCCATGAGGCCTCGCGTCAAAAGTGGGCGCGACTTCCGGTTGGAAGTAAACAAAGCGCGACTTGACATGCTTGACCCTCGTTCATTCAACAGTTGACAGTCATTCAAGTGATAGCGATCCAAACTAGCTAACGATGTGGGAACACAACCTCAACGAAATTAAAAAGGGTGAAATAACAGTACCTTTACCCTCCGCAGTCGTTGATTGGGAGTATTATAATAACATTATTAATTATCAATACTCATCAAGGCATGGTGACAGACAGATGTGCGAGCTGACAAACAATTAAAATAAAAAAATACACACTTAGTCATTGTGCTTTGGAGTTTATTCAAAATTATAAATGAATGTGCTGCTTGAATACATTAACTGGCACATTTGGTATTCTGTCAACACAGGCTTTGATCCTGAGTTTAGGTGCAACATCAGTAGCGAACAGCCAATCACATGCTGATAGAGTTTATAAAATATAAAGAATTAAAAAAAATGTACACAGGAAGATTCGTCGTCTTTTGGGAGGTGGTGGAAACTAACGTTACAGTCGTTGGCAGGATCACTCTGATTTCGTTTTCAGCTTATGTTCAAAACAATCACGTTTAAGCCACTGAACTAGTTTAGTCCGGTTATACATACAACCGCGAACAGCACATGTTGTCCCTGAGCTCCGTAACGACATCTCTCATAAAGATTTGCGTCTTTAAATGGTAAAATAATTCTCCGAAAAACAGCTAGCATTTTCGCTAACTAACACACAAAATACCATTGGAATGCTACTTCCGCCGCGTCACCGGAAGTTTCACCCACTTTATTTTATACAGGAGCGCCCCTCTGAAACTTGTGGATAGACCATTTTGCAAGATGTAAACAACACTGGTCCAGAAACACTTCCTGTTTCAGTTTGTAACTGTTTTCTTTATTTCACATGGAAAGAAAAAATCTTAAAGATGTTTGTTTAACGTTTTGATTCAGTTTTATATGTTCTGTCGGTTGTATTTTATCCCAGCTTTTATGTAGTATTAAAAAACTGAAACAGGAAGTGCTTCTGGACCTGCAAAATGGTCTATATAAGCACTTTTAGGTGAACTTGAATATTCGCATAAAACCATTGTAATAAATATCACATTTAGCTGTGCCTTTAATATATAGCGCTTTTTCTACTGGCCCAGTCGGGTTAGTTCAAATTTTTACCTGCCCTGCAAAAATGCACAAAAAAAGTAATTGTTTTTGTCGACCCATGTAAACTGTAAACAGTGCTTTAAGATATCCAGGTAGTTCTAACAGGTATAATATGCAGAAACTGAGTAAATTCTTTAATAATTTCTGTATCTGTTTACATTAAAACATTATCAATCATTTCAACCCGATTATCTCACGGTCTTAACTCGTATCTCTGTCTCCCTTTCAGTGTCATCTAAAGCTCAATCTTGCAAAGACAGAATTCCTTGTAATTTCTGAAAAATATCTTTGTGCAACTGGGGTCAACTGGGGTTGTGTTTGATGACAACTGAGCTTTTCCACCCATATTTCAACAACAGCCCGGTCATGCAGGTTCACGCTTTATCAGGAATATCAGACCCTTCCTGTCAAAAGTGTTTGACGCAAATTCTTGCAAGCTTTTGTCATTTCAAGACTGAACTACTGCAATGCTTCACTGGCAGACCTTCCCGCTAGCATGACTAAGCCTCAGCAGATGATCCGGAACCTGGCAGCACATCTGGTCTTCAATCAGCCAAACTGAACCAACTTCACAGCCCTACTTATCTCACTCCAATAGCTCCTAGTTGCAGCCAGAATCATATTTAAGGTTTTGATGCTAGCTTTCAGGACTGCCACTGGAACAGCACCTCCCTACTTTAATTCAATCATAAAGCTACTGTATATGCTCACAGTGTTGTAGTACTCGAGACTCGGGCTCGGTCTCGAGACCATATTTTAATGGTCTTGGTCTTGTCATGGACTCGTGTCCATTTGGACTCGGAATTGACTCGTACTCGAACATTTTTTTTTTAGGACTCGGAATTATTCCCGAGTCCACTCGAGTTCAATTAAAAATATTTTTCATGATTATTAATGTATGTTAATAAAATATTTCTTTAAATTGATTGACACGCCCAGTGATTGGTGATTTTCTAGTGCGCAACTGCGCATGACAAATTGTAATAAAATTACTTTTAACACCACCTACTATGTGGCCTTTTTACCCTAAACTGATCATATTTTTTAAACTCTAAGTAAATTCAGTAAAATAAAAAAAAGGATTTTTCTAAGTAAATAAAAGTAAATTAGGTAATCAACCCTCACTGGTCTCGGTCTCGACTCGGACTCGACCGTCTCTGGTCTCGGACTCGACTCTCTCTGGCCTCGGTCTCGACTCGGACTCGAGTGAGGTGGTCTCGACTACAACACTGTATGCTCGCTCACGCCAGTGAGGGTCTCTGAACGAGTGACACCCTTTTGTTGTGTCCAAATCCTTCACCCTTTCTGCCCACCTCAGCCCAAACTACTGAGAAAATCTTTCAAAATGCAGCTAAAGACACATCGTCAACACTTTACAATAAGGTTCTACATTAGTTAACACGATCCAATGATGAACTGCACTTCTACAGCATTTATTATTCTTTGTTAATGTTAATTTCAACATTAAAATCAAGAGTTGTGTTAACGTAAGTTAATGCGCTGTGAAGTAACATGAACAAACAACGAACTGTATTTTTATTAAAGGGATAGTTCACTTTGAAATTAATTGTTGATATGTTTTATCTTACCTCAAGGGTGTCCAAGATGTAGGTGTCTTTGTTTCCACAGTATTTTCAATTTTGATATTTTTAGGTCAAACCGTTCTTGTCTGTCAGTCATATAATGGAGGTCTATGGTCACCACCTCAAAGAGCATGCACAGAGAAGTCCAAATTAAACATGATTTAATGACTCGTAAATGTAAGTACACATTGATGGCCTGAGACACGAAACGAGCGGTTTGTGTGAGAAAACGAACGTATTTATATCGTTTTTACCTCTTGTTTTCACAGCCACGTCCAAGTGATCTTAGTGTGAGGGTACTTCGGTCTGCGCAAGCGCATTGGAAAGCCCCAGAAGTGATCTCTCGCGTGTGTACGCAACTCGTTGTTTACACAGAGATTTCAGAAGTGTTATCCTTCACTGTGAAGATGTAAACATATTTAGATATATACAGAAAATTGGAATGGACAGACAACGTTGTTGTTTTTTTTGGCAACCACGCAAGAGATCACTTACGGCGCTTTCAGGAGGCGAGCCGGCTGCAGAAACAAACCAATGGACGGGCATTTAATATTGTAGGGGGGGCCTAATTATGACATCCAATAAATTTTTCTATAGGACAAAAACCAACTATTACGCCGATTTCAAGTACCAGGCGTAATTTGCGGGTGGGATATGTCCCCACCGTCGATATTGTACCCACCACTTTTGAAACAAAGCCCGGCACGAATGTACCAATACAAATAAACAACACGTCTTCAGTTAACTAGCAGAGCATTCGTTTCGTTCGTTTTTTTAAATAAGAGACTATCTAGCGCTGAAATGTGTTTTTTAATCAACTGTTCAAATGCTCGTTGTCGCTGGCGCGGATAGGCTAATGTGTTTTTTTTTTCTGGCTTGTGCACAGTCTTCACTCGGACATGCAATCCGTTGTGGAGAGACTCTATTCATTACGGTGAAATTAAAACACAAAATGTTCTGAAGATGTTTTGTCTCTGCCTGATATACAACCACTGATAAACATAATCAGTTTTGATGAAAAAAAATGTTATTAGAACGGATTAGAACCCAGAACCTCTGGCACGCTTGGCAAAAGTACTACCCCTGGACCATTATTTACATTCACGTTCAAAACAAATATAAAGGCGTAATTGAACGACCACATAAACCTAAATCAATAACTATTTAAATCGATTAAAGGATATCGTAATGTTATTGTACATATCTGTTTTATGATTTAGCATTGTGTCAGGGCTGGTGCAACTTAAGAAGAGTAATAAAAATAACTGGCCCACTCATGTTCTTAATACAGCTGAAGTCGACGTTTTTGGGAGTGGAATCTCCGCATGAGTTATTCAATACATTATTTTTATTTTTAAAATAATTTTTTTTTAAAGTTTATTAAATGCAAATTGCATGGAGAGGGGGGCACTGTACAGGGGGGGCACAGGCGCTCGGTAGGCGGGCCCGGCCCCCTAAAGCCCGCCCATAGCGCCGGGTATGCTTGCGCAGACCAAAGTGCCCGCACCCTCAGATCACTTGGACATGACTGTGATTACAAGAGGTAAAAATGATATAAATGCTGTTGGTTTTCTGACACAAACCGCTCGTTTCGTGTCTTAGGCCATCAATGTGTACTTACATTTACGAGTCATTAAATCATGTTCAAGTTGGATGCCCTTGAGGTAAGCTAAATCATATCAAAGATTAATTTCAAAGTGAACTATCCCTTTAACTAACATTAACAAAGATTAACAAATACGTTAAAAACACTTTACAATAAAAACTTTATTGTAACGTGTTGCCCACACACCTCTTCAGCAACCACCACCACAACCTTAAATCAATACGTTTAAACACTTTAGCTTGTTTCCTAATCTAGTTATCAAATAATCCTAGAATGATGTATTACCAGTATCACTGGCTCCTTGAAAAATTGCTTTGGTAAGTTGCTATTATCCCATAAGGATAGTAATTCCGGATTTTTTTTTTTTTTGGTTCCCATGAGGAAAACATTTCATAATTCATACACTGTAAAAATGAATACGAATGAATATGTTAAATCTAATCAATAAAATTGAGGCAACAGATTACAATCAGTATTATTGATTAGCCAAACTAACCAAATAAATTATTTTAAAGTTATTCATTTAAAATGAGTAGAATTTACACATTTTTTAAAACAAAAATATCAGCAAAACAGACTAATGTCAAAGATGAATAAGAACTCCTTTTACATACAAACAGAATCACTGAAGGTGAAAACCATATTTTATATAAGTCACCATTATGGAGATCAGTGTGTGTTTTAGTTGGGCCAATTCTTAATTCAGAATTCTTAATTCTTGAGTTCTTAATTATCTTTGGCGTCTGTTTTTCTGATATTTTTTGTTTAAAAAATGTGTCAATTCTACTCTTTTTAAATGGTTAACATTTAAGTAATTCATTTGGTTAGTTATTACTCAATTCTAATTTGTTAAATTTAATTAATAATACTGATTGGAATCTGTTGCCTCAATTTTATTGATTAGATTTAACATATTCAGTCGTATTCATTTTTACAGTGTACAAAATTATGTGTTTTGAAAATGTAATGTGTTTTGAAGATTTGAATGTTTTGAAGATTTTTTGTAGCCAAACAGTTGATGGACCCTTTTGCCCTGTTGGATAAAATATCATGGAAGTCAATGGGGTCTATCAACTGTTTGGTTTCCAACATTCTTCAAAATATCTGGTTTTGTGTTCAGCAGAAGAAAGAAAATATACTGGTTTGAAACAACTTGATGCTGAGAAAATCACAGATTTTTTTTATATTTGGGTGAACTATACCTCTAAGAGTGCTTTTTGACTCACTTTAATAGGACGTAATTTTAAGTATTACTTCTGTTGTCTTGGCCAAATTTATACTTTAAAACAAGCATTTATGGTAAACTAAAATATACTTTTATGTCATTTCTATTGAAATGTGTCACATTGAAATATATTTGAAGAGTTCAGATGCAAAAGCCTCTAAGTGCCATTTGAAATTTTCTTCTAAAATGATCATTTTTATCAAGCTTGTATATTTAAGTTCAGTAATTTCACTTAAATGGCAATGAAGATTACCTATTAATTGTCATTTAAGTGAAATTACTGAACTTAAATATAATGTAAAATATGTAATGTAATATATAGTACTTCTACATATGATATTAAAAATATCAAATATTTTACATGTGCTTTAATATGTTAGTCAACACATCAAAATAAAGTGTTCTTCTTTAAAGCACAAAAATATGATGATTTAAAATGTACTTTAATGTAAAACTTCTAATTTGGCATGAGAACTAAGTGCACATATTAATGTACATTCAATAAAATTAAGTGCATTTCTTGGAAGCAAATGGATCTATTTTTTCCCCCAACAGCGTCAGAATACTGCTTGCTGTACACGTGTACTTAAATCTGTTATTGTGCATGTTTGAGTTTGAGAGCAGAAACATCCTGCATAAATATTTAATGGTGGTAGAATGGACATTGTGGAGGTCTCTGGCCCACCGTGGAATTCTCTACTATCAAGCTTCCCTCTTATACAACACAGAACTTGGCTTTCGGCTAGTACTTTTATGATTCCATTATCCAGCAAAAACCAAGAGTGTACAGGCAGGCAGAGCTGCCTAAGTATGTCGCAATTTGCGATAATGCAAGTTTCTGTTGTGCTACTCTTCATAATGAGCAGTTCTTGCTGGCTCTAAGAAAGCACTCTCCATCAGACAGGAATATGCGCTCCAGGTTATTTTCGGTACTGAGATCAAGACGAAGTGACGCAAGCTCAGCACCCCCCCTGAACTGGGTCACATGCCTCTCTATAGAGCATAACATAAGCTTACAGTCTTCACCCTATGACTCTTAGCTACTGAAATAGGTGTTACCTGTTATCTCGGAACGCCCAGCACACACCAGCTTATAGGTGGAGAGGAGAGAGAGTGATGAAGCCAATCAGTATATATGGGGATGATTAGGAGGCCATGATGGATAGAGGCCAAAAAACGTTTGACACTATAGATGTTCTCTTAGATAGGCTCGAAAACTAAACTGGCATTTTTGGGCAGGAATTAGCATGGTTTAGGTCCTACCTATCCAGCACTACAAGTTTGTTTGTGTTAATCATGAGGTGTCAGACCAAACATGAGTTAAGTATGGAGTTCCACAGGGCTCAGTATTAGGTCCCTTACTCTTCCCTTGGGGGACATGATCAGGAACCATGGCATTAGTTACCACTGTTATGTAGATACTCAGATTTATGGACGGCTAGTAATTTACTTTTAAATTCTGGCAAATTCACTCACATAATATAAAAATTATACAATTGAATATAATGTCTCTTGTGATTGAGTTACTCTTACAGTGTGTTCTACAGTTAAGAAACTGGGTGTTGTGTTTAATAGCAACCCAGATAGCTAACTGACATTGAATCAACGTGGAAATATGACATCGAAACAACGTTGATCTGACATTGTTTTGCTCATCGAATTAACGTTGAACCAACGTAAAATCAACTTGAAATCAACGCGTTGTTTCAACGTTATGAAAGCAAACCAATTTTCGATTTTCATTTAGCTTTGAAGAATGCCGCGTCTGACGTTGGTTCAACGTTAATTCGATGAGCAAAATCAACGTTGTTTTAATGTCATGAGAGACGTCGTTTCCACGTTGATTCAATGTCAGTTTGCTGTCTGGGAATCAGTCATTTGACGATCATGTTTCCAATGTTTGTAGAACAGCCATTTCTTAGACAAATACAGTATATCTGATGCTAAAAATATACAGTGTGTGTGTAAAAGAACTTAAGATTAGATTACTATAGTGCCTTATTTTGGTGGATGTCCTACAGGCCCAATAAGTCAACTTCGGCTGGTTCAAAATGCAGCAGCTAGAATTATTTTGTTATTTTGCTCTTAAACTATGGAATATCTTACTATTGTTTGGGACTCAACCACATTCTCTCAGTTTTAGGGGTTTCATCAACTAGTCGACTGTCACAACCACTAGTTGGCGCTGTTGGCCTCAGTCGACTAGTCGGAAACAAAATGATGACATATATATAGATATATATTTTTTTTTAACTATCCCTTTAAATACAAGCGGCAGTACTATATACTATAAGCACTATAAGGCGCACCTTCAATGACCTATTTTAGAACATTTTTCAAACGTTTGTCTGGGTTTGCATTATGCATCCACTAGATGTGCTAAAGGGAATGCGGCGAGTGCGCTGCGTCGGAGGTGAGGCGTTTATTTAGCAAGCGTGAGCGCGCTGGGGTGGGCACGTAACTTACATTCGCAGCCTGCTGACAGCAGTGTCTGTTCGTGTGTGTGTGTTAGAGAGAGCGCTCGTGAGCGGGAGACACACATAACCTGATTTATACGAGGTTGAACTGGCCGTGTGACAAAGCGGGCATAAGATGGACACGAGCGCGAGCAATTGATCCATATATAATGCGCTCCGCATTATAAGGCTTGAGAAAAGGCCGGATTGAGAAAATTAAAGGCTTTTAAGTGTGCTTTATACAACCCGATCTCACGACCAAGTCGTACGAATTCGACGAATGATTAAAAAGTGGCTAATTCGTAACAATTCATACGACCTCACTCGTATGAATTAATACGATTTTGCTAAATCGTACATATTTTACGAATTGGCCAATTCGTATGAATTCGTACGAATGACCTACCCCTGACCCCGCCCCTAAACCTAACCATCACGTGGGTTTAGACAAATCGTATGAATTAGTACGAGTGAGGTCGTACGAATTAGACACTTTTTAATCATGCGTCGAATTCGTACGAATTGGTCGTGAGATAGTGTTGGCTTTATAGTGCGGAAAATACGAGTACTGCTATCGCTTTTAGACCAGCACGCGACGTGTTTAATATGGACGCATATTAGCCTACACCAGATTTTCTCTCAAATGTTTGTTTTCACTTTAGACATAGCCAATTCTGTTTATGTAAACATTGTGTGTATTTAACAGTATTAGCATAATAAGACTTGAAAGATAACTTAGTCCAGTATTCAGGCGCTGTTTGACAGGCTTCTAATGCCTGTGAGCGTCGGGGATATGCCGCGCGCTCAGGAAAGCGCACGTTAGAACAGCACGTGAATTAACCGGCAAGGCTTATGCAAACAATGAACTTTTGTGAATTGCAGTGTCCCGTACCTATTCCTTAACGTGTGATCATGTGTAGGCTACGTCGCGTTGTACAGTTGAGACAGGCGCCAGAACTGATAGAATGCACTGTAACACGATACTACTACCATATTTCTTCAAAAGCAGATCATGGAGACATTTACTATTCGTGATGTTGCACACCCCTAGAATAAACCATTTAACGACTAGTCGACTAGTCGTCGACTGTTATGCAAAACTAGTCGACTAGCAAAAATCAGTAGTTGTGAAACCCCTACTCAGTTTATGTCTAGACTTTTTTTATTATTATTAATTCAATTATACCTTACAGTTAATGGATGATGTGTGTTAGTCAGGGCTTCTGGAACCAAAGACACCTCTCATATCACACTACAGCTTTAATTGAATGGTATCTACTCTAATATATCAGTCTTTTGTGCATTCCTTGCTACCCTCTGGACAGCTATCCCGAGGGTACTATAGTCTACACGATTCAACCCAGCGTGATGTGCCTGGATTGGCCTGAAAGACTTAATCCTACAGTTCCATAAATGAAGTAACATTTCTACTTAATTACTAAAAATATATTTCGACTGTATAGCCAGAGGAAAACTGTCCCCCTGATGTTTCCTTATTTCTCCCAATATTTTGCTCCTCCATTATCCAAACATCAAATGGAATTTTTCATTCCTTTCAACTGTTGCCGTTGGCTTGCACAATAGGAGACTTAAAATATTATGTACTACAATGTGTTATGTAAGTATTATGACATGACTTAAAGGGGTGATGAACTGAGAAATCAAATTTTCCTTGAGCTTTTGATATCTAAGAGGTTATCATATTATAAGAATATCCTGTAAGTTTCAGAACTGAAAACGTCCGTGTTAGTCCAATAAAAGCTTTTATTTACACCAGCCTCTGAAAACGTCTCGTTTTGAAAAGTGGGGAACTACGACGTCGAAGGGGTTAAAACACCACCCCCGCAGAAGAAGATCAACACCTACTTCAACACGGCCGGTTAAGCCCCGCCCACCGATTCGCGCATTACACGCATAGCTAAGTAGCCTAACTTACATGCCTACCTCGTGATGACAAACCGGATCGGATTGTTCTACCGAGCAATACAGAATATTGTGCAGCGCCTGATTGTGGAAGAAGACAGTCGCTGCATAAGCTTCCTCTGGATTCCAATAGGACTGCATGGATAAACTTTATTTTTAATGACGTTCCAGCTGATGAGGGTAAAACATCGTCGTCTGTTCGCTTCATTTCACTGAGGATTGTTTTGTAAACAAGACTGGATTTGCAGACCGATTAAGAGTAAAGAACGTGCTGTGCCGTCTATATTGGATCTGACAGGAATTGTGCAACACACGGACTCTGGGTCGAACATGTATGGGCGAATCCGGTTGCCATTTGACAACATTGGACGTTTTCCCCAACATACACCGACGGGTGAGTGAAACTCATTATAATATGCAAAACTGTTATCCACTCACAGCAGTGGGCGTTTATTTCCAAGTCTTCAGTGGGACACGCCCATAAAAACCGACCGTTTTTCAGGAAGGCTCACAACTTGGGTACAAAATAGCCTATTACTTATTCATTTTGATGTTTTTGAATGCAAAAACCAAGCGAACGTCTTAAGTTGACCTCAGACAACAATATAATAACATTTTAAAAGCCAGTTCATGACCCCTTTAATAATTATGCTTGTCACTACATCAAGGCAGCACATATACTAAAATTGGATCAATACAGAGAAGATTAGCGTGGCCCCTGCGAAAGGATGACACGCAAATCCGTGAAGCGCGCCATATTTTTTGGGACGGTGGTGGCGCAATTTATACGACACATACCTTTGGTGTGAGAGACCCGGGTTCGAATCCACTGCGAGACACCAATGTGTCCCTGAGCAAGACACTTAACCCCTAGTTGCTCCAGAGGCGTGCGACTTCTGACATATATAGCAATTGTAAGTCGCGTTGGATGAAAGCGTTAGCTAAATAAATATAAATGTACATCAGATTGCACTGAACAAAACCTACAGTACAATTTCATGAACCCCCTGAAAATGTGGGTCTTGGTCCATTTGTGTGGTGTAAACCAATGTTTGGATGGCAGCACTCAAACGTATTCACATGGTTGCAAGTGTGAACACACCTTTTGTATCATGAAGGGCATGTTAACACTGTGAAATGTGGTTTTCCTCCAAAAGCCCACAAGTAGCTTGTTTGGAAAGTTTTGCTTGCTTGAGCCTGGCATATCTTTTTCCACACCATGTCATGCAAGCATCCATTGGAGTTCTTCATATGCCAGGTTGTGTAACAGCTGTCATTCTACCACTCATGTGGTCCATTAGACACATTTAGCGGTGTTGGCCATCATCCATGCCAAGGAAGTCTGTTTCATCCACTACCCTGGTTGTGGCTGATGTAATGTTTTCAACATGATGTGTTTGAATAGACAATTGTTCAAGATGTGACAAAAGAAGAAGTAATAGGGCTGAACGCGTTTCCAGCATGCCAGAGAATTACATATCCACTCATTTAATTCTACATTATTGATCCTTAGTTCTTGTGCATATTATAAAATTTGTATGAGGCCAAGTATGGGACTTTCTAGACGAACCTTTAAATAATGTATGAGTATACCTAGGAGTATGTAACCATCATCATACGTGCCCAAAAACATGTATGGGAGGTTTTCTATCCACTAATGGAGTTAAGGACATCATGTATTTTGCTAAATATATTTCCCACGACATTTAGAGATTGTTCTCAATTCTGAATGTACTAAAGTATGCAAATTTGTATGCAATTAATCAGTCACAAGCAATTATACTGTACTCAATCAATCACATCAAGTGCAATGTGTACTGTATTTTTATTGCACATAACTCCATCTCAAATCAACACAATCTCGTTGTCATGCAGGGGTTGATTAAAAGACGTAAAAGAAGACCTGGATCTATTTGCAAGCAGTTTCATGAAAACAAACTCAAATGACACATCAGATTACAGATATCCAACAGAGGAGGGTGACAAGGGGCTTAGGAGGAGGACACAGAGCCGGCAGACGGGACAACCCAATGACGAGGAAGGAACCAGGGAGTTGATGGCGGGAGGATCCAGGAAATTACCCTCAATGGTGTTACTAGGGTGAAGGCCCATGTTGGAACCAATGGAGACATGGTGAAGCCTTGGTGTAGAGGCCAGACAGAACCAGGGTGACATCAGATAGAGTTGGAGATGGAGACCTGGTAACAGTAAAGGTCCTGGAGGCCAAGGCCAAGCCGTGGGGACGAGCGGACGGGGTACAGCCAGGGTACCAGAGGACTGAGGTGGAGCCAGTGGGACTGAGGACAGAGGTGGAACAGGGGGACGTACAGGTAGGAGCCAGGCAGAGTTGAAAGGGTGGAGGGATGAGGCGCGGTCGAAGGCCAAGAAATACGTGGAAAAGGCAGAGTGACGACTGACCAAGGCGGTTGCGGAGGGATGAGAAAGCCCTACGCTATCTCACGACCAATTCGTACGAGTGATTCAAAAGTGGCTAATTCGTACGACCTCACTCGTACGAATTTGTACGATTTGGCTAAACCCACGTGACGGTTATGTTTAAGGGCGGGGTCAGGGGTAGGTCATTCGTACGAATTGGCTAAATCGTAAAATATGTACGATTTAGCAAAATTGTTGTAATTCGTACGAGTGAGGTCATACGAATTGTTACGAATTAGCCACCTCGTAAAATTCGTACCAGCCAGATGGCCACTTATTTAAAATCGGAATTTCTCTGAAATAAAAAAAATATCTTTGGAGACTTTTGGGATATTGTAAGTACACAACAGCAGGAAACATATCACACTGTGCAAGTGATTTTTTGGTATTTTAAAAATTAAAACATATTGTACCTTTAATAGAAATGTACATTTTCAGGGCATGGGAAATGTCTTTCTTACTAAGTACTACTAAGAGCAAGTAGTCAAGATGTATGATTAGTGACTCTAGATATGAGCTTCAGACACAGACACAACTTTGCGTGTGACATGAACAAGATTTTATTAAATAGTACATACACATACATGCATACAGTTTAGCAAGGTCAGCAGATCAACACCTGAGCAAACCATCAGTTTAGTTCTAACACACCCTTCTTTAAACGTATTTTAGGTAGGAATTTTACAAAAAAAACTTTTTTTCCAAATTTGTTTAAACTTTCTTTATATATATATATATATATATCGACACGTAATTAAAATGTAAGTACTCTGATAAAAAGAGTATAAAAATCGAGTGACTCTAGACCGTTTAATTTGCACTAAACACAGCTCATTATTTCCAACCGGGACGAAACAAAGGATTGGCTTAGGCGACTGTCACTCTCTCGCAACCATGGCAACCACCCTTTTGCCACACAGGACCTACCCACTTGCCCGTATCCAGATCATACCTGTTCACATGCCCTTGTTTGAGCTTGAAGATGCAAAACTCGACGCAGGTCCTCTTGTCCAAGAAGTGCTACTTCGACCACCCCGTCCTCGGCCTCTAGTTGCACGGCCTCTTGCATGACCTCCTGCTTCACCCTCGACCCCGGGTCTGTCCTCGAGCTGACGATGCAGTAACATGACATCATGACTTTGGGTTCTCAAGTCTCACGCATTGGCCGTGAGACACACGCATTTCGACCGGTTCACACGCTCACACTGTGTATTTCTCACGCTGAAAAGGCAATGCCAACCAAGTTGTCCTGGCTGAAAGCTTTCTAACGTTGTATACGAGGCGCAGGCAAACAAAGTGAAGTTTCCTGCCGCCAGCGCGTATCTCCGCCAGATTGCGTTCGTTACTAGGCAACATATATGCGCGCTGCGTGCACCACTGATCTATACAATGACATGTCATTCAGTAGCGCGAACACACGGAAATGGACGGAACATCCTCGGCCACCGTACGTTCGTTACTAGGTAACCAACAACACCGCGCGAACACATGTGTCGTGATGGAGAAGAAGGTAAGTTGGAAGAAGCTCGTCTAACATTTTTAGGCTAGAACATTTAATATATAGCCCGTCGTACATTATTATTGATGCAGTCAAAAACTCTACAACTACTTTGCAACCAGGCTCAGTTTGGCTATCTTGCGTTATCTGAAACTAAGAGAAATGTTAGTGGGTATGGAAAGGAATGAAGATTTACTCATTTTATTTTAAATTATATTGTACTGTAATATTAATAGTCTTTCTAGTTACATTAAGGATGTATTACAGCAGATTGCTCTGGGTAATATTGAATCATTGTCATAATGTTGCATTTGTATTTTTCAAAGATGTCAGGAAAAAAGCAGAAAGATATTTTGTCATTTTGGGCACCAAAGGGTAAGCCCTCTAAAAAGGTTGCCAGATTAGACAGTGGAAGAGGTGGTGCACTCTAATCTGTCCATTTGTTCTCAATGTCCCACCACACAATAAATCATTCATCTAGAAGACGCATTCAAAATGCAATTTTTAATGATTTGTTTGAAACTGTTTGGAGCAATTTGTTATATTTTTGGTTAGCTATAATGCTGCATTAAAGAGTATATTTGATGTGATGAATTGCTCTGTCATTTATCAGATTTACTAATTGTTATAATTTCAATTTGTTCTGGTTAATTATGAACAATGGGTAAAATTGGGGGCGGGGATGGGTGGGGTGGGGCTTCATTATGGCTCCTCCCCTAACCGCGTGTGATCTCACTCCAAGCTTTTGCTCAAACTTGAGAACCCTGGTCCTGACGCTGCAGCTGATTTGTCCAGTTTTGGTTTGTGATATCTAACCCAGATAATAAAACCTGCTCCTGAGCAGATTGCCCGTGTAGCTCAAGTTACCATGGCAACTGACACCGCTAAAAACCAATCCACCTCCTTGAGCTTGAAAAAACTCACCCAGGTTATCAACTGAAACAGGCTTCATACAACAGGCCACAGGGAAGAAAAACACAGTAAACAGAACAACACCTATAAAACACAAGATCTGACAAAGACACTAGAGACTAAACGGGATAATTAACTAGACACAGGTGAGACAAAGGAAACAGAACTGGGCACAGTGCAAAACTAACAAGACAAAACTCAAACCAAGAACAGACATTACAATCATTATGATTTCTATCCGGCACCATCAAAAATCACATTTAAACATCACCCTGATGCACATGATTCAACTTCAGTCAAGACACATTTTTCTTTTTCTTTTTTTTTGACAAGTATCATTTTCTGTCATATGTGAAAAATAAAAGTTGCCATAAAATTAGTCCATAGATTTTGGGAGCTGTATTCCAAGTCTTACAATGTCATATGATAGCTGAGAAAGATTGAAATTCCAGACTGATCTCATGAAGTAGCGTGTGTATGACATGCCAATTCGTATTTCCATTTTTGGCGCGGTATCAAGACGCATAATCGCTTTTCAGCGCGTTTATGAACGCCGTTGACTTAACGTTATTACTGTATATATAAATATATGACTCACTGCCCAGATAGCAAACTGACATTGAATCAACGTGGAAATATGACATTGAAACAACGTTGATCTGACATTGTTTTGCTCATCGAATTAACGTTGAACCAACGTCAGACGCGTCATTCTTTCAAAACGAACGGAAAATCAACTTGAAATCAACGCGTTGTTTCAACGTTATGAAAGCAAACCAATTTTCGATTTTCATTTAGCTTTGAAGAATGTCGCGTCTGACGTTGGTTCAACGTTAATTCGATGAGCAAAATCAACGTTGTTTCAATGTCATGAGAGACGTCGTTTCCACGTTGATTCAATGTCAGTTTGCTGTCTGGGTGGGGTTAATGGCATTTATGACTGTTCCCTTACCATCCTAGGAAAAAAAAAAAAGATCGCTCCCCAGATGTAGATCTACATTTTGCTTCGTTTCGCGTGGACATTTGACGCCGTGTGCAGACGCGGATAGCTCAAAATGCGTAGAGATCATGAGAATATGTTTGAGAATATGTTTACGCAAAAGTCATGATGTCATGTTGGAAATTCACTGAAAATCTCCACTGCCAAGCCACTTTCGCATGAGGGCACCGAATTATACTTTTTTTTAACCATAATTTCTGGATTGTTTTTGTTGTTTATTTTGTTTTTTTAACAGTAAGATTTTGACCATTAGCTGGTTGTTTTATCTATTGCAATTTTCCTTGAACATGACAGACACTAAAGATTAATCCTCTGATTATAAATGGCCTGTTTGTATGATATCTGAGAACAGTTATGCTGTGATTGTCACAGATCCAGTAGAGTTCAACAGGAAATATTTATTGAAACTTGGAACAGTCACGGCAGGTAAGTAGTAGATATGAAGAGTCAACGGAAGTGAACAGGAGAATGGAATTAGTCCGGGTCTCTTATCTGTTGCAGGCGGGATGGCAAGGATCGGGACTGAAGATGGCAGACCAGTATGCAGACAGATGAACAAGGTGATGAATGGGAATCTCAGAAAAGCAGGTGAGTATCTAGCAGGTAAGAGTCTTGCAGATTAGGAGATCGTTTGAATCAGGGCGTCAAGGGTTATCTGACGAAACCAGACAGTGAACTGAGGGAACTGGTGGTGTTTATAAAGGTAAGGGTGAATGATTGCAGATCAGATGATGATGACAGGTGGAAGTGATCAGTACTCCGGGGATGTGGAACAAGTGGAGGTTGAAGTGAAGAGGTCTGGTGCTGATGTTTGTGTGTCCGTGACAGTGATAGGATGAACTTGGTAATATTCAGCAGTTGGGTTTTCTGTTTGGCTTTCTTTCTTGACTCAATAAGACGTTTTTTTTTTTTTTTTTTTTGAGAACAAAGTGTTGAAAGTGAATGAAAGTGATGTTCACGTAAGTACAGAATATTTATGTCTTAGGCAGTGTTGTAGTACTCGAGACTCGGACTCGTCTCGGTCTCGAGACCATATTTTAATGGTCTTGGTCTTGTCATGGACTCGTGTGCCTTTGGACTCGGAATTGACTCGTACTCGAACATTTTTTTTTTTAGGAGTCGGACTTATTCCCGAGTCCACTCGAGTTCAATTCAAAATATTTTTCATGATTATTAATGTATGTTAATAAAATATGTCTTTAAATTGATTGACATGCCCAGTGATTGGTGATTTTCTAGTGCGCAACTGCGCATGACAAATTGTAATAAAATTACTTTTAACACCACCTACTATGTGGCCTTTTTACCCTAAACTGATCATATTTTTTAAACTCTAAGTAAATTCAGTAAAAATAAAGAATTTCTCTAAGTAAATACAAGTAAATTAGGTAATCAACCCTCACTGGTCTCGGTCTCGACTCGGACTCGACCATCTCTGGTCTCGGACTCGACTCTCTATGGACTCGGTCTTGACTCGGACTCGACTCTCTCTGGTGTCTGTTTCGACTCGGACTCGAGTGAGGTGGTCTCGACTACAACACGGTCTTAGGGTTTTGTAATAAGTTTAACGATTAGTGCAGGCTGTGCAATTTTTGATCAACTCTCTGCCAGTTTGGAAACAGTTTTAAAATAACTGGCAACTCAGCAACCTTGTTTACCCAAGGCAGGAAGGAACTGTCAAGGGATGAGACTTAAATAAGCTATCTAAAGTTGCTACAAAAAGTGCTGTGTGGTTTCCGAATCAGGTGTTTGATTTTTTCAGTTAATCCCATTTTTCCGTCTTCTCAACTACCTCTTCCATAGCCTTCAGCAAGTCTCTGGCACCCAATGGGCTGCTGCCTGATAAGCTCTTCGAGAGGATTGTGGCTGTCATGCTGTACTAATTTATCTATCTATTGGCTTTTAAGTGAAGGTGTTGCTAAACTCAAAGAGATCTAATACCTATCCATCACTTTCTTATTCATCTCAATTGCAGTTGCTCAGAGTTCACACACAGTATCGACAATGCCCAGTGCTGGAGACTCAGACTTTTGTTGACACCTGGGGCTTGATGTATAAACAGTGAGGATGAACAAAAATTGCATAAAAATCTGCGTATGCAATTTTCTACACACATATTGAGATTTATAAAAAATTAGACGGAGTAGACGGAAGTAAACAGAATGATTCAAACATTTAGATTAAATATGTCACTTGATGGAGTTAAGCACTGAAATTTAATGAAATCATTATTCAGAAGTTTACATTTGTAGTGGATGCGCTGCTTTTGAACACTTTCCTTTGGAGTCATGTTTTAATCAGTGAGGATTGCTTGATGCATGATAATTCTGCTTTAAATTGTGTTGTAAATAGCAGAACTCATGTTCTGAAAAAATATTTTCGTGCAAATGATCAGAGAGTGGGGTAAAGTGAGACATTTTTTACATTTGCTCCCTTCTAAGCGAGCTAAAATTATATATCAGTAAAATTTACACCTTCCACATTTATTCGCGATGTTTCCTAGCAATGTAAATTATCAGAATGTATTCAGGGCAAAGGGAAGTGAAAATATGATTGTTTTTTAAAAAGTGGTCTTGTGTCTCACTAATCTGAGACGGAAGGGAAAAATCAAGGGGGTAAAGTGAACCAGCTGGGGGTAAACTGATCCACTTACTTTTTCCACTGTGAAACTAACCTAACAACACATGTTGTACTAGTTAGAATCCTGACAGCTAGATTGACAACCACACATCTAATCTCGGACTAACAGAATCATGGAGATTGGTCAATTAAGTACATATTTTTGAAGTACCTATTTTCTAAACACTTGAGAGTAACTGAACAAAATCAAATACAAAATATAATTAAAAATAGCGTTCAAATATAGAACACGGTCTTGGGGTCAGAACAGGACCCATAGCCAAAGAGCAAAGGACAATCAGAACCAGCTAGAACAGCCTGGGACTCAGAACAAATGACTGGATTAGAACATCAGCCTACTGTCATGCTCTACAATTAGGCCTACTCTACAGTCCACTCTCTCCATGTGGTTCCTCCAGGCCTATTAGGTTGAGGCACATCACTTTTAGGAACATGTGCCCCATCATTTTCCTTTATAGCAAACTATCCCACTCTTTCGTGTTTCCCTGGATTCCTCTGAGAACAAGATCGAGAACTTGATTGTACAAGTATTTCGTCATCCTCTACTTTCTCAACCATGCCAATGTAACAGACGCTCCTGTGTTTGGTCTACTACTGGTCTAAAGGAACATTGTATTTCTTTTCAGTCTATTCATTTTTCCCAGTTCACAGGTTCACAATATTACTATTAGCATTAGTTTGCCACTCAGTATCAGTCTGGTGGTCTCTAGTTTATCATGTATAGCTTAGGCTACCTGCTGTGGCTTTTGTACTTTAAAGATGCCTGTTTCATCCACATTGTATACCACGTGTGGAGGGAATGTATGCCTGTTAAAGATGAGAGGCAAGGGACGGACAGCTAAAGCCTCCATAAAACATTTGCAACTAAATGTTTAATTGCTGTATGTCACCTGTCCATCACTACAGCCAGATTGTTAAAGATCTACCCGACTGTAGATTTATTGAAGGCTGTAGCCCTTCCCAGGAATGTTGCCTCTGGAGTTCGGACAGAGAAGTGGCAACCTCTGTCCTCGAGAAGAGAGAATTTTTCCTAGGGCGAATTATTTGGATGTCTCCCTATTTAACACTAGAAAGCTAATGAGTTAAATCATGTGTTTTGATTAGTGGGACATCAAACTTTCTGGGAGGTCCTCAAGATTGGAGTTGAGAAACATTGCTCTAACATATGGTCCAATTTCAAAAACATGATTACAAGCCTCAAAAGCTAAAACCAATCGTATGGTGCGTTCATGTGCTATGGCAATTATGGTAAATACCAAACGCCGACTTGGAAAATGCACACGAACACCCCCTCATGTGGTATTTTCTACTGGGCAACTCGTAGAATATTTTGATGGACGAGTTGCCGAGATGAGATAACCTTTGAACTTTTCAAAATGGCGGAGAGCACCGTGAGAGTCAGGAATGGTAAAAATATATATTATTCATGATCTAGAAAATATATAGCGATATTATTTACCGTTTGTGTTTTGATAAATCATTTTCTTGCTGTTGCAGATGACTTAACCAATCTAAAATAGTTTTAGCTAAATAACAGGTGTGGATCTCCATCTTTACCACATTACGACAACAAAAACACTTGAACGCAACACACTGGTAAATACCAATTCACAAGTGGAAAATATCCTACTTTCCATAGCACGTGAACGCAGCATAAATTACACATTGTCTGTAAAGGAAAACTTCCATCCAAAACGACGGGCCAAATGCTACAGATGAAACGGGTTGCAGTGAACTCACATGTTGCCACTGTTCTTTGCAAAGTTATGGATTTAAGTGGAATTTCTGAAATGTAAGTAGTACACACAAGCGCACACAAACACACTAAGAGTTATTTTTCCTTTAATTGTATCTTTTTAATATTCTCTAACTGTATTTGGCTGTCTCTGACATCCCTCGATCCGTCTCTGACTGTATCATTATGTTTTGTAATGTGGCAAAGTGTGTGAGGTAGTGATGTTACGTTCGTGAACGAATCGTTCTTTTTAAACGAATCTTTTAGGTGAACGAATCATTCTCGTTCACGTTATCCATTGACTCATATTTCTCGTTCACTGAAATTCCCCCTTCTACCACTGCGCGCCGCTATTGCGCGCATGCGCAGCTCAATGAACCGTGTGGCTCTGTGGCCCGTTTCATCTGTCAAAGACAAAGAGTGACTAAACCTCGAGCCAATAGCCTTCGAGTATGATACGAGGACGGAGCATGTGATTTGTTGAATCTAGTGACCGAATACGCCCTTTATTGAGTTGCTTTGAGTTTGAACGAGTCCAATGAACTGTTACATACATCTCGTTCGTGAATGAAAGAACCAGTTGTTTGAACGTCAAGATAATAATGACGACGACGTTAACAGTGCAAGCTGATGGTTTAATTTAATAAAAGACAGCTTCAAATTTTCGTTTTTTTCCTAAAATCTACAAACTACATCAGGTAATCTGTTAACTTCAAAATGAGTGGCACCACTAGCACTGGTGTTGTTTTGTGGGCATTTTGTATTATTTATTTTTATTATTGTTGTTTTATGTTTCAACAGATTTATACTTTAAAAAATAAATATTTATATGTCATGTCATGCACTTTTGTTTGTTTAAAAACTGTAAAACATTAAAAAAAATAGAGTATTGATTATTTGCGTCACGTCATTCCAGCTCATTTGCGTCACGTGACTCACGTCAGCTAATAGCATTTCAGCTTGGGCTTAGAAGGGGCAGAGTTGGATCTACTCTGCTGAATGAGTCTGAACGAGAGAGAGATCTCCCGTTCGTGAACGAATTGAACGAATTGAACGAACTGGTTGCTAAACCCAGTTCGTGTACCAGGTCGGCCATTCTGTCAATCTAGTTCATCAATCAGCAGAAAGTGAATGCAAAGCGCAGGTATCCGTACTGTGAACGCGCAATTCATAACCTACATACAGAAAATAACTCCTCGTTTAACTCGTTATGACCAAACAAATAAAATGCTAACTAGCCTGCCTAGTATGCAAACAGATTAAAAAACACTTGTGATTTGGTCATCCGAAAAGAGTGTAATTTAAAAGATAAAAAGAGTGTTGAGACTTTGATCGCTTATTTAGACTTATTTTATCAATTTAATGAGTAGCCTAGGGCACAATTTTTAATAAAGTCAAATCAGTTTTTATTTTGTAACAAGTAAATACGTTGTTAACACATTTTGCCGCACCTGCTGCTGATGTATATGGGAAAAAAAAAACTGAACGAATCAGTGAACGAGTCTGAACGAATCATTTTGGTGAACGAACTAAAAATGAACGAGTCTCTGAAAAGAATCAAAATTTCCACAACTAGTGTGAGGGCAGCTCTACTATATATGGAATTGGGCAAAGCAATAAATTATACCCACACCCAAAACTCTGGTTGATATTATCTCCAACTATGCCACCTGAGGAATTTCACCCCAAAAATTGAACAACCTCTAACTGAAAGGCACACGCAGATTCTAATCATGGGTGGAATCAGATGTTGCTGATCCCCCGTTGTTCAGTCTCTGTCGCCAGGAATGAAGAATCACTGAGCCGGTGAGCGAATGAGAAGCTGGAAGCTGTTACCGATCCTCTGCTTTTCAGCCACTGTCACCAGAAAATGAACCACAAAGCCAACTTTTAAGACTTTTAATAAGCCAATAAAGAAACATTGTTATTTATTTTAACCTTGTCTGCCTCATGTTCCACGGTATGCTCCTCGGTGCGGTGTTTCAGTTTAGGGGTGGGTGGCCTGCCGGAGCCCACCACAACCTGTCACATAGAGACAATGGTATTTGTACAAAAAAGTTTATTAATTGTTAAGACGCAATAGTTATAAAAAGGCGTTGACCAGCAATCACTCTCATCTATTTGTTCAATTATATCGTTGGCAGCAGAGGAACCTGGGCTTACCAACAGGGGCAGTCTCAAGATATCACCCTTATGAAAATCACTCTATTCACAGTGCACACACACTAGCACACACTCAGCAACTCATGTCCATAGCTGTCAACCCTCCCGTTTTTTCCGGGTTTCTCACGTATCCCTGCTGTCTTCCCGTTTTAGTATTTTCCCGTAAAATATCCCGTATTTTTACTCTGATTGTGTGAGACGTACGAGCTCGGACTGATTCGGCTTGAAGTCGTTTATTCTCAGATGCGGCGCCGCGCGCGCTGGCCGGAGACACACTGGCTGTGTGGCGTGTCCTACCCTATCTCACGACCAATTCGTACGAATTCGTACGAGTGATTAAAAAGTGGCTAATTCGTACGAATTCGTACGACCTCACTCGTACGAATTCATACGATTTGTCTAAACCCACGTGACGGTTATGTTTAGGGGCGGGGTCAGGGGTAGGTCATTCGTACGAATTCATACGAATTGGCCAATTCGTAAAATATGTACGATTTAGCAAAAATCGTACTAATTTGTACGACTGAGGTCGTATGAATTGTTACGAATTAGCCACCTCGTAAAATTCGTACGAATTCCCGTGAGATCGGGTTGGCGTGTCCGTTTTTATTTCGGCTCCCATGTTAACAGATTAGAGCTTGCACACTCCAGAAAACGCGTGCATGCTAGAAATAGAACTGACGCCTATTTTTTCCACACGACACGCAAGCATGTTGAAAGCCTTTCCAGGCAAAAAAAATAAATAAAAAATAGGAAACGATGTTTATATGTCATACTCGAATAGCCTACATTTTAATGTTTCTATGTTTGAAAGTCAAGGTTTTTACATAAATTCAGATATCAATGTAATTTAAACAAATAATAATTATAATAATCGATTTATATTGCCATTAGTTTTGCCTAGGCTATATATAATTTAATGTCATATAACATATGAATAAAATATCTTTTCTTTTTTTTTTTTTTTTTCATTTGTTTCTTATGCTCTTAACAATCATTACACAAAGAAGAAGAAAAAACTTTTGGAAAAAACGTTCTGGGCCTATATATAAAGATGGGATAGGCTACAATAACAACAGAGTGTGTCTTCTGAGTGACGGTCCACCACCAGGCTAAATATAGGCTCTTTAAAACTACATAAAATGTGTAAATGTAATTGAAATAAACAGACAGCCCACTTCCCTATTTTGTGGGTTTTGGAAGATGTGATAACAGTTGAAATTGTTGTCGTAAAGGCAAGAGCAACACACCGCTAATCCAAATGTAGATTTTTTTTCTTTAAATGACACTAGTTTCTAGGCTAGTTATTAACTCTTTAGACTTTTAAGGATTAGTGCTTTATTTTTAAAGTTTGTGGGTAAGAATAGTGTAAAAAAAAATCTCTTTTGGATTTCTTTTGGGGAAGGATTCTGGGAAAACTCCCTTATTTTCAATGTTCAATGTTGACAGCTATGCTCGTGTCAGAGAAGACCACGACATACAGTGAGGATGCCACCACCAAAAGGTCACTCGTCTGCCACCCGGGTGCCCAGGTCCTGCCAACAAACAAGAAAAAAAGACAATAAGAGAGAGTGTTGATATGCAAAGAAAACAAAATACAAATATAACAAGTTAATACAATTCCCAGAAGGGACAAACCATTTGGTCTAGTTGCCACAAATCAAAACCCAAAGAAACAAAAGACACTGTATAAACTCAAATAAATAAAGAGTCACTAAACAAAATGATTAAGTGAATTCAGCAGTGTAGCTCAACCAAACTTATCACAATGGAAGTAAAAATAAAAATACAAATTCAAAACATACTTAACCATTGAAATCAATTAAAGCAATAAACAAAAGAAACTCCAAGCATATCACTGCATCACTGAGCCTAATACGCGATATATATATATAGCTGGATATCTAGCATGCTAGATATTTTTCTGGCCTCGGCGATGCGTCTGCGAGGTGTCTGCGAGCGTCTTTGATGCGTTGTTGGCTCTTTCATACTAACAGATTTGCAAGCGTTCATCGTCCGCTAATCCCCCGCGATTTGCACACGATAACACCCTGACCTGTCGGCGAGCTCAACGGTTTGCAAATCAGGCTTAAATCGAGCTTAAAATCCTGTAGCGTGAACTTGGCTTTAGGTAGCACGGCCATGACGGACGATGGAACTGCCGATGATCATGGTGTCGTCGCTTTCCGACTCGTGAAGAGGGGAGAAGCGGTTCTGGGTGGCGAGGGGTGGAAAGGTTCTTGCTCTGGTCCTGGCTCGTGTCTTCCACTGTGGGATCACCCGATGCCGGAGCGAATGAAGTTACTCAGTTGACCTACTGCTTTTTGCATACTAATGGACCCACTTCATAATTTCATTTGGTGTTTAATTTCATTTAATGTAATCAATGTCTAGTCTATTGTTGGGATATGGTCCCAGATAGCAAACTGACATTGAATCAACGTGGAAATATGACATCGAAACAACGTTGATCTGACATTGTTTTGCTCATCGAATGAACGTTGAACCAACGTCAGACGCGTCATTCTTTCAAAACTAACGGAAAATCCACTTGAAATCAACGCGTTGTTTCAACGTTATGAAAGCAAACCAATTTTCGATTTCATTTAGCTTTAAAGAATGCCACGTCTGACGTTGGTTCAACGTTAATTCGATGAGCAAATCAACGTTGTTTCAATGTCATGAGAGACGTCGTTTCCACGTTGATTCAATGTCAGTTTGCTGTCTGGGGCTAGACGTCTATTAAATTGTCACTGACAGTTTTAGATTGCACGTCAGGGCTGTGTTTGTATTACGGCTACTAGACGTATTTTAAATGCAAATTTGCTTGCTGGGTACTGACGCAAATGGGATTACAAAAATTATATTTGTTGTAGTTTCCGTTCACCACTAATGGCGATTTCCGCTTCTGAGAATCCTGGAAATGTAATAGGCCCATAGAGAAGTAGGCATATTCAAATGTTGGGCGCTCCTTTAGTTCTCGCTGATGATGACAGCCAAGTGGTTTCAGGTGCGGCGCATTTCCGTGAGTCATGTACCCCTACTTGGCATCTGTTCATGGTGCCGAATAACATTCTCTCTGGAGCCTAACGAGATGCTGACGAGGGCAGAGAGGGCTCACCCTACTATGCTTAAGCTAGCATACATATTTATGTGTTCCAGTTCTGAGCAGCTCCCACATCAATAAATCAACAACATGTCGTGCAAGAAGACAAATTTGCATGAAGTATGGCTTGAACATTTTCATAAAGAATTGCCGTTCCCTGGACTGCGAGGCTCCTTTCCTGTAGACATCTGGCAAATGAATCATAACATTTAAAATGTACATTTGTTTTTTTTCTTGAAATTAATGAATAATAATGATAAATATACTCCACCACATATTTTTTTTCCAGTAAAAGATTTAGAATTTATTGTAAATGTTTTTCGTTTCATAAAAAAAACATATAGAATGTCCACATAAAATTACATTTGCTGTCAAATTACATTATTTGATAAGAATTATGTCTCAGAACACATTTTTGACCAGTTGTCTGACTAATATAGGGTGTAACCTGTGACCTTAATAGAGGTGACATTGTAAGATCTGGTGCATTTTGAGGCCTGAAGGACCTTTTCAGGTTTTAATTATCTATTAACATAGATAAATGTTAAATATTTTGGTAACACTTTATAATAACTACACGCTAATAATCATTAGTTAAGCATGAGTAAACCATTAATTCATCATCCATAAAGCATTAATAGACATTAATAAGCAGTTCATAAATACAGCTATAAATGCTTTCTTCTTAATTTAAAAGCATATCTATAATTTGTTTAATAATTGTATTTTCATCCTTTTATTAATGATCAACTTATCATTTCTAAATGAAGAATCGCATTTTTTATGAACCAGTTCTTTGAGAGTTTTCAGTGGTTCATACGATTACTTAGAGCGAGTAAGTAAATGATTAATAAACTATTTAAATGTACATTCATACATTCTTATTATTCAGACATATAGTGATGGTTACTTAATGAGTTAATAAATGCTTTATTAACATGTATTATTGCTGTAATTAAGGGTTAATTTGGGTAGTTATAAAGCAGTTAGTAGTGGTCAGTTAACTATGTTTGTGAGCTCATCTAAAGTGAGGACTAGTCATGCCTTGTAAAGCATTTTTAAAGGCTGTTAAAGTTCTGTATCACTGCGTTGTGTTTGTTACATTTTACTGTTTAGAAGATTGACGAGTCTTTAAATCACCTTTATAAATGCTTTACAAAGCATGAATAGTCCTCACTTTAGATTAGGTCACAAAAATAGTTAACTGACCACTACTAAATGCTTTATAACTACCTGTATTTACTACAGATACTTACACTTTCTAAGTGATCTTATGAATGACTGACAACTCTTAAACAACTGGTTTGTAAATAATGCTATACTTCATTTAGAAATTATTAATTGATCATTAACAAAGTATGAAAATACAATCATTAAACGCATTATAGATATGCTTATAAATCAAGAAAAAAGCATGTATAGCTATATTTCTAAACTGCATATTAATGTCTATTAATGTTTTATAAATGATGAATTAACGGTTTACTCATGCTTAACTAATGATTAATACCGTGCAGTTATTATAAAGTGTTACCAATATTTTATATATATATTTGAAAATGAAGGCATGTAAGAATCCACTCAGCAATTTGCTGAGCGTACTGTATACTTTTCCAGATACATCCATCTCCTCAGGATTTCCTCAAACGCACTTTTTCCCCACACTCATCTTTTTCAGCTGCAATAAGGTGCATGAGCAACCAGATGGCTAAAGCTGCTTCTATTAAATGATAAGAAAAGTCATTTTGAAACTGATGGAATGTTCAATAATCCAATCGCCCTATGCAGTTCAGTTTTCATCTGAGCCTTAGCTTAAGGTTTTAAAAGGTCAAGTCTTTCTTGTTTTATTCTACAGATGGTGTCTGTTGAATGGTCAAGACCTTGTCCGCTACACAAAAACCCTTCTCGCACATGTAATCCACTTTCTATTTAATATACCTGTGATGGTAAATGACCTTAAGGTCAGCAAATTTAAAAACACTCTTGTACTGAATGACTGCTCTTTATTATTATTTCTTTTTTTTTTTGTAACAGCAGCACACTGTATGCTTTATTGACAAATCATGAAGTGGATTAAGAGTTCATTTTATGTTTCAAACAGCTTCTGGTGTTCTTTTATCAGTAGGACGCAGACTAAGGTTGTCACAGACCCAAAATGTTCAATATCAAGACCAATGAAACCTCACAATTCTTAATACCAAATTTGAAGAGAAATTGCTTTCTGTCAGAGTATGGTGTATAGTGTAAAATAAAGTAATAATAATTGAAACTGAAATAATTCATCATATTTATCAAATCAATTATATCAATATTTGTTGAGAAAACATCTGTTTTATATATGAAGAGTTCAGATGCAAAAGCCTCTAAGTGCCATTTGAAATTTTCTTCTGGAATGATCATTTTTATCAAGCTTGTATATTTAAGTTCAGTGATTTCACTTAAATAGCAATGATAATTACCTATTAATTGTTATTTAAGTGAAATTACTGAACTTAAATGTACAAGTTTGATAAAAATCATCATTAAAGAAGAAAATTTCAAATGGCATTTAGAGGCTTTTGCATCTGAACTCTTCATATGCATATTTCTCCAGAAGAGCAAACCATCAAATTTTGCTTTACAAGTTGCTTTAGGGTGAATGACAAGTAAGAGTGCCCACAAGTTTATATTTGGAAGTCACAACCCAAGACATTTTAAAATCTGCACTAGAATTGCCTTGTCATAAAAAAACATTGACCTTGATGCACAGTCATGCGGGTCTGAAGGTGCATGGTTTTAATTTGTATGCTACGTTTTAATTTAAGGCACCCCGTCAAGTTAAAAATAGTCCAACTGTGAAAAGGACATCTCAAGTGTGAACATTGTGAGCTTTTGACAGTTGGGCAAACCTGTTAACACAAGTCACAAGGACGTGTGTAAATGCACGTGAGAGTGAAAGTGCGTCAGTTGTACCATTCTGTGAAAAAAACACCCCTAAAACAGCATTTAACCCTTTTCTGCCAATCAAAAAACAAGCTTTTATTTAATCATGAAAACCACACAAGAAAATGCGGTGGAAATGTATCAGCAGACACGTTTTTTTTTTTTCCACCACCGTCAGCCTTGATCATGTATCACATTAGCAATGCACTAAGTTGGATCAATATGCTCCTGTACCTCTTCTGCATGTTGATACCTTTGTTCAGCACATGTTTGATCTAAATCAGTGCTAATTTATTTGTCGTCTAGGCTCTGCCAACACAAACCGATTTCACCTCATCTCGACTGGAATAGGTGGAATCGATTATACAAGCTTTCATCTTCTTTCAACAAGCAGGCGGGCATCAAAATGGGAATGGTAAATGGAAGCTGCTAATTAATTTCCACTCCCATGTTTCAAAGAACCTCTTGAAATGACTAAGAAAACCAGACATCTGGTCAAGGGTGCGCACCAGGGCATGGTGTCTTGTCAGTGGTAGATATATCGAATTGAAAATTTCTGCTGACTGTTCTTTGCTTCAAAGGGTAGTATTTGACACACCCTCTACGATCTATGGGAGAAAGTCTTTACATAGGTCACAAGTGATACCATGCAATACAATGAGGGAATGAATCGAAAGTGTGGGTGACCTGAATGACAATCATGATCTCTGGTGTTTGAACAATGCGCTTTCACCAGACACAGCTCTTTATGAAGAAGGTCACCACTTCTTCCCTTAGTCAGCTAGGGCAGAGGGCTCTCAAATGGTGGGTTGCAACCCAAAAATGCCTAAAAGTGGACAATCTATCAGAACCCAAAAGCAAACAACAAACAGTGCCAATATACACTCATGGTGTGCTGTAGTTCTATCATAAAACATGATCCTAATCTTTATCTCCTGTGTGAAATCTCATTTTGGTCATGAAGTGGTTCATTTTCTCATGAATCATAGAAATATTAGTGTCCGGGATGCCATGAGCCCGAATGCTATACTGTACACCGTGAGATTTTGAAAAGGTGTGTGTTATAAATAAATAGTGGACATAAATGGCTGTTGAAATGAAACAAAGTGGAGGCATGGACCTGGAAACAGTACTCAATTTTGTCCGGGTTAAGAATCGGATTGTCACTGGATGTCAGACAGCAAGGTTTTGGTTTATTTTTGTTTAATGAACAATTTAGCTGTTGATGTTGGTTGAAAATTGCCCTTCATGTAGTGTGTAACATAGATCTAAGTGAACGAAAACATCCAAGTTCACTGTATACAAAGTTATTGTCTCTCAAAAGTAAGAGTCGACTCTGAGTCGCTGATATGAATCGTTCGAAGAACGATGCTTTTCCTTTGACTAGTTGACATCAACTTGACAAGTTATTTGAATAAGAAACGCCCACTTATTGCGCTCGGAGACGCCAGGGAAAACCGGAAAACAATCATGTCGACGAGACGCTGTGTTTTGAGGTGCGACGCAAAAGCGAACTTTTTTCATTTGCCAAGTGAGCAGCATTTGAAGACTAAGTGGCTACAGTTCATATATACAAGTATACCACACAAGTATAGCCCAAACCTTGTTCTGTATTCACGTCATTTTGAAGATGATTGCTTCACAAACCTAAATGCTATAAAGTAACTTATGGATTCGCGAGCCGGCTGATACTGAAGGTAGGATCAGTACCGAGATTATTTGGAACAGCTTCCTTCTCAGAATCACAACCTGTAAGTATTATTAATATTAATTGTTGCTTTTATGTTTTATGTATCATGCTCAATAATTATTTGGTGTGTTGTACGCACAGCGCGCAGCTTCTAGGTCTTCAATGTCAATTGTATTGAAATATGTGAAGAATGGAGTTGTCATAAAGAATATAGCAGCTAGCTATAACGTTACTCACATGAGCACCTAAAAAAGTCGCTAATTAATTCGTCTTGATACTCACGTTACACTGAACGACATCAAAATTACTCTGATTACAGAACGTCATTTATCAGACATTAGGCTATTACTCCAATCAATTATGACCTGAATTGCCACAACTGTACATTGACACTTACCAATGGGAAAGATCCTGCTCCAGTCGTGTTTGTGTTTCTGGTTCATCTCTGGACGCCGACGTCGTATTCTGGTTCGAATTGATACGGCAATGCCATGTCTGTTCATATACTGTTTACGGTAGTTTTCAATAATAAACCGTAACCCATTTAAGGTGATGGGCGTTCTGTTTCCGACAATCTCTGCACAGAGAATACCAATCACAACTGGCTAGGGTCATCTGACCAATCACCGCAGATTAGCGTCACGCAAAGGCGGGTTTTGGAAAAAGGACTCGCTAAACGATTCATATGGGAGTCGGTAAGCAAATCAGGTGAAAATAAATGCATATTATAAGACAACAAAAGTGTTTTTTTGTCATTGCATGCTTGTAAAACTGTTGTTGGGGACTCCCAGAACAATATTAGGAACATTTTAAATGCCATAATAGGTACCCTTTAAAGACTGTCCCTGTACTGAGGACATTTGCTTACTTTTCATCTAACGTTTGATTGAATCATTCTGAGTCAAGAAAAGAGTGGTGCTAAAAGGTTAAAGTGCTCTATTGTTTTTGATAATAATGTAGGCCTACCACCTTCACTAAATCCTAAGCTAAACCTATCCAAGGTTTAGCATAGAGTTAACAAAACCAAACGTAAGATAAAACCGCAATGGCAGAAACAACCAGGCCTTTTAATCATACTTTTTTCACGTCAAATCATGCACTGTAAAAAAAATATTGTTGGTTTAACTTAAAAAAGTAAGTAACCTGGTTGACTTAAAATTTTAAGTTGATTGAACTGGAAAAAGTGAGTTAATACAATGAAGGAGATTGATTTAATCATCACAAACTCAAAATAATAAGTTATCTCAACTAAATAAATTATTTAAGTTGATTTGACAAAAGAAAAAATGTTGTGATAACAAACCTTGAAAAGATTTTTTTTACAGTGTATGGTAAAAAGTGTTTTGAGGTTGTTACAGTAGAATAATGCAAGGAACCGTGTGTGTTTTTATCGATTGTCTTGTGTTTAAAGGAATAAATGGCATTTCATTTTTAGTGTTCATTTAAAATGGAAACTGCAGTGAATTGTATATATGTTTTGGGAGCTTTCTGTGATTAATTGCATTAGGTGTGGCAAATTTTGTTTCATCATAGTCCCACACTTGAGAACCACTGGTTTAATAAAATACTATAGTGAGGGTTCTAAGACTAAACAGCCTATTCTCATCCCAAGACATCATCTAACTGACGCTTTTGACCATACGTCAACATCCGACGCTTTAGGGCACCCTTTAACATCAGCTAGATGACCCTATCTATCTAACCCTAACCCTACCCCAGACCTAAACCTACCCGTGTCATCTAACTAACGCTAAAGGTAAAGCATCAGTTGGATGACGCCCTAGGATAGCGTCATCTAACTGACATTAAAGGGTGCCGTAAAGCGTTGGATATTGACGTATGGTCAAAAGCGTCAGTTAGATGACGTCTTGGGATGTGTCGGACTTTACTAAACCGATTATTTACTAAACTGATAATTATCGTAAAAGCACAATTAAAAAAAGAAGATTTTTGGGGCATTAAATAATGGCACAAATACCAGTAAATTGACAAGTGCAATCCAAATTAAATCACATTGCATTATTCATTTATATACTCTCCTCCCATAAATTTAACTTCTGTGAGGGAAACTCCTACAAATGGATCCAAAAAAGGTCAATTGCAAAAATAACAGTGTACACACTAATTTTTCACTGCGTGACTAGTAAATTCTGGCAGTATTTTTTTTTTCTCTGGCATAAGCTGTTGGTAAATCTGGCCCTTAGTTCCTTATTAAAATAGCGTTTTGAAACTTCTTCGTAGTTAAAGATATCTAGAGGCCCTCAAGCCATTATTTGCTCTAAGTGGGCTTTTTGTAGCTTGACACATATGGCCCATTTGGCCAATATGTTGCACAGTGTGCCACCTCTAATTGTCCTCTATAAATCAACTTCACAAAGAAAACACCTCTAAGCGGCTGAGTCAACACTCTCTACCTTTCCTATTGTTATATCTAACTATGACTGCTCGAAGCTAAGGACATACCACTGCTCACTTTCAGCAAATTTTACCCAAAAACATGAAAATAAATGCTTAATGACACTTGACATAAGGTATGTGTTTACTCTTCATTCAAAATCTAGAGCCTTGTGATTAATTTGTGTAAAAAAAAGCTCCTGATTTGCCAAATAAATATGAAGTCTTTGTCAACATCTCTCAGCACCAATCAGACAAGTGGGACTTGCCTTTCAGGTGTCATTTCATGCCAACAGATCAAGTAATTGTTCACAACATAGAGGAAAAACAACAATAGTTGTATATCCAGTTGTACATAGAGGGCCGATGCTTGACATTGTAGTTCTATCTGAAGCTTGACAAAGCAGTGGCCTCAGTAGAATAACTCACGATAGGAAGCTATCTCACACAAAAAAATGTCTATTAGGTGCTCGGATGAACGGTGGCCTCTCTAGAGAATTTCCCATACAGCCAACCTGTTCTCGACTACAGATTACCACTACCCATTTTGTAAGCCGACAACTTTAAAGGGGACATATCATGCAAAAACACATTTTTAGCCCTTAAATGCATTTTGTTCTATATTTGTTGTGTTTATAAGTACAGAAAAGATTCAATTATTCTCTTAAGGTGCTTTCCCAGCTAACAGGGAACGTTCCCAGAACATTCACTAACGTTCTTTAAAAGTTGTGTAAATGTTAGGACAAAACGTTATTAAAATAATGTTTTCGGAACGTTCATATAACATTATTAACGTTCTTGTAACGTTGAGAGAAAACGTTCTTAGAACAACGTTCTTGGAACGTCTTTATCACGTTATTTGTATTTGATGAACGTTCTCATTACGTTGATAAAAAACGTTCTTAGAACAACGTTATCGGAACGTCTTTATCAGGTTATTTGTGTTTGATAAACGTTCTCATAACGTTCCAGCAACATTATGCTAACCTTAGGATAACGTTCTAACAACATTATGCTAACGTTCCAGCAACGTTCTGCAAACATTAAGACACCGTTCCAGCAACGTTAAGCAAACTGGACATTTCCACGTTTTTAAATTAACGTTCCCACAACCAAAATTGAACATTAGAAAAACGTTCTCAGAACCTAACTTTGTTGTTTATATCTTTATATTCTGTTTTGGTCATATTTTTCAACCTGTTCAGATTTTTCTGTTCTCTATGACGTTTTTTGAACAATTACGTTACAGTATTTGCAGCGGAACTGACAAATAAGGACATCGACTACCGGCCCAACACTTCGAGCAATCCGCCATTGTTATTTCTCGCTCCGATTTTGTAGTCCAAGCTCAATGATGCAGAAGTTACGAGAGGGCAAGTCTAAATGTTTGGTTGTTGGATGTAGTGACCCGAGCACTTCAAGGATTCCCACTTCAACAACCTCCGCCAGTATAGAGAAGGGTTTGCCGATCGACACAGATTTTTAGTGGTAAGATTAAAACGTAGTCATTTATCTTGTCAGTGTGCTTGTTTTAACAAGAGAAATAGTCGACTTTCACTTATAACACAATACAGTTACATACCATTGCAATACATCCATTTGAAGACGTTGTTCTGCAGGTTCGTCGTCGTCTTTTTCAAATCGCTCGCTTTGGCTCGAACATGTAAGGCTTGATGGACAAGTCTTCCATTGTTGACATTTTGTTAACGTGTGAATAAAAATGTTCTTTGAAGTTATAGTATATAGAGCCGATCTGCTTTAAAGTGTAATGGGGTGGGGCACATAGCTGAAAACTGTGTGAGAAGAAGCAAACAAACTGTCAAGGAGGATGCATCAGCGTCCATGCCACAGGAAAATGGGTTACTGTAAGCCAGGTGATGTGAGGGCAATCTATTGGCTCGACTCCCAAGGACTCTTGAAAATTGGAGGAACGAGTTTTTCGTGTTTACTTGACACAAGGAGCCAAGTCAGTACAATTACAGAACATTTCTTTAAAGAGCACTTAATAAGTGAAGCAGACGATATGCTTTCCACATCCGGTTGGCTCAAAATTACTGCTGCCAATGGTTTAGTCATGCCATACCATACCCTAATCTTGAGCTACCAGTTGAAAACATGGTTATCATCCAGCCAAACTGTGGTTTTCTAGTAGTCCAGGAAGCACAAATCTTGAGTTTTGCCAGCTCTTATCTACATGAATATTATAGGCAGATGCAGACAGTTAGTTCATGCTAAGTTCGATACCACCTTAGGAGGGGAGTTGCATTGAGGTTTTCCAGCAAACCCAAAGAGCCAGTTGACTTTTGTCAACTGAATCCAAAGAAAGAGTTTGTTGCATGGGCTAGCTGTAAAAGAGTGCACATACAGTACCTGCTTTATCAATTTCAACTCTAATGGTCAGGGGAATAAAGAGTTTATTACTTGAGGGTTAAAAACTGTTGTTAGAGCCTGGTTTACATGGGGGCTTGACTGTGGTTCCTTCCCTTGTGTCCACTGTAAAACCATTGTTTCCAGTACACATTGTAATTTCTCTCCACAGATGATTTATAGTTACAGCCTCATACCTGGCTGGGTACTCTCTGTCCTGTTGAACCCTTAAGTCCAACTGAGGGTTGTGAAGTAAAGTTGCAGAGAATCTCGGCTGGAGTGGAAGAGATAACTGGAAACACAGAAGAGAGACAGGAATACCTTAACAGACATTCTTAACAAGCTACAGTTAGGTGGTACAGTTGAGCAACAGGCCGAGCCTTAAATCTTTGCGTTTTAGGAAAACAGGATGACGCAAAGAAGATGGGAGGAGTTCCAACTGCTGGAGATCATGAGCACTCCAGCTGGCAGATTTTTTTGATTTTTTTATTTGCCAAGATGCTGAATCACTAATCAGGCCGCACAGAGACAAGGCCACGATGGACCACAAAACCATGATGGGCCGCATAGAAAAGTCATTGTACGCGCAAGGTCATGATAGACCACATAGTCATGAGGCCATGATGAACCACAAGGCCATGATCGTCCGCATATACCCCTTTTCCACCAACAAGAACCAGGTGCTGGTTCAGAGCTAGAGCTAATGTCGGTTGGGAGTTGGTTCGACTGATGAGCCTCCAAACAACCGGTTTGCTTTTCCACAGGCTAAAGAGCCAGCACAAGGCTAGGTCTTACGTCACTGTGTACGTCTCATCTTTCCCAGCAACGTTAACGCGGTGGCGCCAAACACAAACACACCATCAACAATGGCGGACGTTGCTTTGCTATTGATGTTCATGGCTTTGCGGACCTACATTGGCATCCAAACACGGCGGATCCAACGTGTTCGCACGGCTCACCTTTATTTGTACAGACAGCGATTACAAGCAAGAGTAACGGTATGTACATAGTATTTATTTTTTGTGCCAAGTTTAGCCTGAGATTTATATTTTAGCCTCATCGAGGCTAAAATATAGCCTCATGTGATAATTGATCACATTGCAGTTAAATAAAAATGTATTAAGCATTGGTTTAATACCGTTTTCCTGCACCGTTTTGTGAAACTCGTATGTATGAGTTACTGAGCTTTAAGCAAAACCACTCTCAGTAATACAACTAAATCTAGATAATCTGCAGAAAATCTCTCCACTGTCAGTGTTGTTTTATTAGGCTATAGTATGTTGTTGTTGTTTTTTTAAAATTGTATTACTGCAGCTTTAATGTGTAGCCTATTAAAAATGTCCAAATTTAGATTTATACATGGTTTTCACTGGACAAGAAGGCTATGAAAATAAGATGTCTGAAGAGACAATGTATAAACCTAAAAAGACCTTATAAATAACTATTTCCCATAAATGAAATATATATATATATTATCTTTACAGGCAATCTTGCAGCTCAAAGCAAGAAAGAGGTCACCTGTAATGTGGGCATACCCACCATCCAACCACTGGTGGGACACAATTGTTCCGGATTTCACCCCGGTGCTATTTATGTAAAATTACTGTGTATCCCCAGAATCGTTTGAGTACATCTGCAGTCAGGTCGAGCATGCCATGGGGAGAAGGAACACAAACTACCGTTTGTGTGTCCCAATCTGAAAGCGTGTGGCAATTGCCATCTGGAAACTGGCCACCTCGGTTGTGGAGATGTCTTTTGGGAGATTAAAAGGAAGATGGAGGTGCCTCCTAAAAAGAAATGACTGCAAGCTGGAGCTGAGCAAGAGGATTGCACTGACCTGCTGTGTGCTCCATAACATTTGTGAGAAACATGGTGATAATTTCACGGAAGAGCACGCAGACAGGACTCTAAACATTGAGCCTCCTGTTCCGACATTACCTGGCCATGGTATTCAGTCATCTTTTTGGGGTAGACCTAAGTACTGTGTTCAGGAATTCTGCAACACAGTCATCAAAGGTGCTCCTTCCCGTCCACATACGATTTCCTGATGCTGAAAAGTTGTTGGCCACTTTCTTTAATAATCGCTGGAGAGTTCCACAGTGTGTGGGTGCAATCGATGGCAGCCATATTCCAATAATTGCACCAGAAGACTATACACGAGACTACTTTAATCGTAAAGGCTGGCATTCTATTATTCTGCAAGCAGTTGTGGATGGCAAAGGTCTTTTTTGGGATGTTTGTGTTGGCAATTCAGGGAGCATGCATGACGCCAGAGTGCTATGACAGTCACATTTGTGGGAGGCCCAATGTGACGGGGAATTACTAGGGCAAAACAAAGTGACCCTCTCTGGCTGTGATGTTGGACGTTACCTAATCGGTGATCCGGCATACCCCATGAGAATTGGCTCATGAAGCCCCTTTCCGACTCTGGCAGACTGACCCCTGAACATCACACCTACAGGCTGAGCAGTGCACGATCGGTTGTGGAGATTAAAAGGAAGATGGAGGTGCTTCCTAAAAGGAAATGACTGCAAGCTGGAGCTGAGCAAGAGGATTGCACTGACCTGCTGTGTGCTCCATAACATTGTGAGGAACATGGTGATAATTTCACTGAAGAGCACCCAGACAGCACTTTAAACAATAAGCATCCTGTTCAGACATTACCTGAACATGCGAATACAGAAGGGGCTGACATCAGAGCTGCATTACTGATGCATTTTAACAGAGGGAACGAGTGATTCTTTTTGAATACACCAATGCCATATTTTTGTGTTTGAGGACACCTGCACTTTCATTGTATTTTCTCATCCATTGAATAAACCCTATTATCTCTAAAACTGCATTTTGGGAATAATTTCATAAGCCATTTTATTGCCCTGTAAACACTTACTTGAACAATGTATGGCCATGAGAACTACTCAATTCTTGCCTTATGGTCCTCGATCAACGACCCTTTCACACTTCTGACCGGCCATTATAGCCTTCATTCAGCCATTATAGCCTTTATTCAGGCATTATGGCTTGCCATCAACTCCACTTCAAGCCCACTATCCACCCAATATCTGAAGCCTTTCTAGAAAACAAACCAAATATTGTGAATTCTTGAAGCAAAATAAATTGTGAAATGGATATAGCTCCTGCCCGACAGGTGGATTAGAGCTACAATTAGCACCAGACTTAACTTCGCTAGCGAAAGGTCATAGCAAATATAGTTCTAGCTGTTCCCTTCCGTCTGGAAAAACTTTGCACAGAATGTCTCTGAAAATGCTAAAAGCAATTACGAATTCGTCAAATGAAAGATTACGGTGTAATCTGGGATGTGAAGTTTTCAGAAGGACTGAAACCACAGTCAACCATTTTCCTGTCAGCAGCTGGTGAAGGAAGCAGTAATGAAGACAAGTTAATGTCCTTACCTTGGATGATGTTAGCTCTTGTGGGGAGACAACATGACAGCGGCTGGTGAAACCAGCTCCTACCGAAAGACTGAATTAAAAGCTGGAGTTGCGAGTGGAGCAGGAAAATCCTGGAATGGAGTCTTAGCCGTGAGTTGACAAGCTGGCTGAGTAGAAGTCGTCGAAGGCACACTCGAGGGATCGCTTAATCCGATAGCAGGAGGACGAATGTGAGGACTTGCTGAAAGTTTGTAACTGAATTTGAACTGATGTTAGAATTGAAGAAGTAATGTTCGAATTTCGCCATCTTCGATTCGAAAACTTTAACTGTTTGGGAAAGGTTTTGAACTTGTCGAATGAGTTGTGAATTCGCTTCACCGTAGATATCCTGAAGAGATGGTGCCCATGCATGCAGTGTGGTTCTTTTAGCTGGAATAGGTGAATAGGTGCTTGTTTTGGCTGACCTGACGATTGCCCAGGGTGTTTTGGGCCAGAAGAAGCAGATCCTCTCTGGACACACCTTGGCTAATGAGTTTACCAGCTGCCCCGAGAGTGCTGATCATGTTCTCCGAAGACCCCTGTGCCAGTGTTGTAGTACTCGAGACTCGGACTCGTCTCGGACTCGGTCTCGAGACCATATTTTAATGGTCTTGGTCTTGTCATGGACTCGTGTCCATTTGGACTCGGAATTGACTCGTACTCGAACATTTTTTTTTTAGGACTCGGAATTATTCCCGAGTCCACTCGAGTTCAATTAAAAATCTTTTTCATGATTATTAATGTATGTTAATAAAATATTTCTTTAAATTGATTGACACGCCCAGTGATTGGCGATTTTCTAGTGCGCAACTGCGCATGACAAATTGTGATAAAATTACTTTTAACACCACCTATGTGGCCTTTTTTCCCTAAACTGATCATATTTTTTAAACTCTAAGTAAATTCAGTAAAAAAAAAAAAAAGTAAAAGTAAATCTTCTCTAAGTAAATAAAAGTAAATTAGGTAATCAACCCTCACTGGTCTCGGTCTCGACTCGGACTCGACCGTCTCTGGTCTCGGACTCGACTCGGACTCGACTCTCTATGGACTCGGTCTTGACTCGGACTCGACTCTCTCTGGTCTCGGTGTCGACTCGGACTCGAGTGAGGTGGTCTCGACTACAACACTGCCCTGTGCCCATAAAGAGTTTTCGTCATCGGAGTCTGAATGGACGCAAATGCGTGTCCTGAAACATTGTGGTTGGCAAGTGAGCACCAGCATTTTTGCATTTAGTTGATTTCAGATGGAAACTGCAGTGAATTGTATGTTTTGTTTAGTGTTGTAAAAATCAAGTTAGTGGCGCATTTTTCCAATGAGCCTAGGTTGGATAGTTTGTTGAGATCTGCTATATTGTTTCACTACTGTATAGGTAAAATTGGATGTGAGTATAATATTTGTTAAAGTTAGTAATTCATTTTACAGTGATTTCGAATCAGAGGAATCTGTTTGGATGTTTTGCTGTGCCTTGCTGTTTTATGTTGGGTTTTTTTAGTTGTTGTGTGTGAAGTTTAAATAGTTGCGATACCCCTGATTTCTGCTCCATGTTATGGGAACATCTGTCTTTGAATGCAAGAATCGGGCCTGTGTCAGCACCCTTGAGAAATGAGCCTAATAGCTATCTAGTGCCTATAAACCTCTGTAACTATACAGGGGTACCTAAAGACTGGTCATTCAGAAAACACTGAATATACCGTTTTCACATCCCTAACATAAAAATGCACTCCTTGTGATGCAATGAGACTTTGAACAACTTTGATGCGCCCCATATGCCACATCTGTCCTTTAGCTGCACAGAACAAAGACATTTAGTAGTGGCATTCTAGGATGGAAGAAACCCAGCTCAAAAAGGAATCAATACAAAAAGGAAATAAATGGCTAAAATACACAGATAAAGCAAAGCAGAGAGATGCAGGGTGACTATAGGTATGTGTCCAGGGGCAACAGTGAGTGAATCACACTGCTCTTTTCCTTTCTATTTCTACTCTATGCTTCCAGCAGGAGAGATAACGTTAATTCAGAATGATTGATCTTTTGTGTGCCTTTGCTGGCTGACTGGAGAGACTTTGAGCCTAGAGGCCGTTCTACATTTTCAATGTCATCGCCTAAGAAACATTCAAGAGGTATTAAAAATGAGTAAAGTGCTTAATAGAGCCAAATATATGCCAAATCTGCCCTCTGTTATTTTCCTTTGAGCAACACAACGAAATTTGGAAAACACCATTATCATGAAAGCAGTGTTGTAGCACTCGAGACTAGACTCTTGGCCCAAGCCCAAGACCATATTGTCACACTCTTGGTCTTGGATTTGGCCGCAATTGGTTACACACCAAAAGTAAGTCTTTTGTTCTTCATTTTGTTGCAAAAAATAATAATGTATTAGCTATTAACATCTTAAGCTTCAATCCCACTTTTGAAAAATCACCAGAAATGACATGAACCCTTTGCACTAAAATCACAAGTATGATCTCATTTGAAAGCTGACCCCTGGTAGTTTATTGTAAATGTAGAATTAAATTATTGTCATAATGAAAAACATTTTTAAATAGCTTCAAAGTTTTATAAAGTTATTAGAAATGTATTTTTATGAAACATCCTCATGAAAATTAAATTGAAGTTGGCGCTTTATTTAAAATCTGAAAATGATAAGTCTAAAAATCCAACACTATCTCACGACCAATTCGTACGAATTCGACGCATGATTAAAAAGTGGCTAATTCGTACGACCTCACTCGTACTAATTCGTACGATTTGTCTAAACCCACGTGATGGTTAGGTTTAGGAGCGGGGTAAGGGGTAGGTCATTCGTACGAATTCATGCGAATTGGCCAATTCGTGAAATATGTACGATTTAGCAAAATCGTATTAATTCGTACGAGTGAGGTCGTATAAATTGTTACGAATTAGCCACTTTTTAATCATTCGTCGAATTCGTACGACTTGGTCGTGAGATCGGGTTGAAAAATCTGCATTTAGTTTCATGTTTTGCAAGATCATGTCAAATTACTTTATTTTGATTAGACTCTAAAATGCAAACTGATGTTTAGTCATCTTCTAAGTCATCTATTCAGTATATTGTCTTTATTGTTTTGTGGTGCAAACGAGCCCCATTCAGTCTCAGTCTCCCCATGCACACATTCACACCTCTCCAGACTGGTTATGGCTAAAAATATGCATTTTTTGTGTGTGCATTATAGCTATATAGCTATATATTATAGCTCGGCTCTGAGATTTGCACACAAAAACAAATGGGAACCACTCAAAACCAAAATAAACAGTGTTATAACCAATCACCGACTCCACTGATACAACCTTTAATTACCTAAATTACTTGAAAGCACAAGTAGGAACTTCTCAGCATACTCATAAGTCTGGTGGAAGTTAGCCAAACTATTAACATCTCTTACAGCACCTGTGTTTACTGTGCGGCACCTGCAAGGGCTTTATTAGTATATGATGGAAGATCTTCCTCCCCTCCCCTCGTATCATCGTCGCCACGGCACTCCATTTGTCGTCTCAAAGCCCGCACTCTCTGCAGGAGCAGTTAGCTAAGAGTCAATACAGATTGCTGTGGGCGGCGTGTGATGAGGTGCAGCTGAAGTTATTACCACCTCCGTCTCTCTCAGGACCACATACACGCTCAAGGTGCCCAGGGTCCAGGCGAGATGTAATGTAGTCAGGTCACAACAGAGACGACCTGGTAAAACAATCTACAGCTTCTCTGCGCAACACATGCTTCACTTCCCAATGTGATGAGAACACCACTACCCCCGTAATATGATCACACTTCTCCCATGGACACTTTATTGCCCTTTTTTAATATATTTTGTAATAAAAGGTTCACCAGTGACCCAAACCTCACTGTATCGGTCTAAGCCCTGATGTACACATCATGCGTCGACACAACACAAGCGATGCGTTTATATTTAGCCGTTATTATCAGGTTGCTGTAAACAAGTTTTGGCACTTCCACTTCATCCAAGATGTCCATGTCTTTCTTTCTTCAGTCGAAAAGAAATTAAGGTTTCTGATGAAAACAATCCAGGATTTTTCTCCATATAAAGGTTCAAAGGTTCAAAAGATTTTATTTGTCACATACTCATGCAAGATGCGCAGTGAATGTTTTTGTGACGTACTGTACTTCTGTGCTCAATTGAAGTAGAAAATAAAAATGCAATAATAAAATAAATACAATACAATAAAGTTATAGCAGGAATTATAAATAAGTTACTTTTAAGTTATGATTAAATTATGCTTATAAAATTTTTACGTGTGCAATAGTAATGCAGTCAGTGTGCAATAGTTAGAAATAAAGAATATTATTTTATCTATAAGTTAAAACTAGACAGACAGATATGCAAATGTTAAAATTGAGTGGCTGGGTTGAAAAAAAAATGTTGAAAGTGTATTAAAAGTTAAAAATGTTCAGAGTGCAGAGTTATGACTAGAGTAGTGGTAGAGTAATGGACTTCAATGGGAACCAAACGGTTCAAGGTCCAAAAGACAGTTTCAGTGCAAACTACAAACTGTTCAAAGGGCTTTAAACGATTTCAGATGATGAATAAGGGCCTTATCAACGTCAAGCGAAACGATCGCTCATTTAAAAAAAAAACAACAAAGTTTAAGTTTTATAAGCACAAATGCTCGCCTTGCCCTGTTCTGTGATGAGCGTTCGTGACTCTCCTGTTCGAACTCGCTCATCAAAATGAACAAATCTTTTTCTGAGTCAATTTGTTCATTTCGTTCGTTGAATCAACCAAATGACACGAAAAAAGATTTGTTCATTTTGATGGACGAGTTTGAACAGGAGAGTCACGAACGCGCATCACAGAACAGAGCAAGGCGACCATTTGAGCTTATAAAACTTAAACTTTGTTATTTATTTTTAAATGAGCGATCATTTCGCTTGATAATAAGACCCTTATTCATCATCTTGAATCATTTAAAGCCCTTTGAATAGTTTGCACTGAAACTGTCTTGTGCACCTTGAACCGTTTGGTTCCCATTGAAGTCCATTATATGGAGAAAAATCATGGAATGTTTTCATCAAAAACCTTAATTTTTTTTTTCGACTGAAGAAAGAAAGACATGGACATCTTGGATGACATGGGGGTGAGTAAATTATCAGCAAAAGTTTTTTTTTGTTTGTTTTTTTTTTTAAAGTGAACTACTTTAAATGTTTATTCTCAAAAATATTGCTACTTCAATCTCATAATGTTTAAACTCTATTGTTGAAACGTTGTCACTTCATTCCCTTAAAAGACCAATTATGAGATGATTTATTCATGTTACCATGAATAACATGATGCATTTCTGATTTCCAAATCTGTAATAATAATTCACAAAGACAATGTCCTAACCATTTTATTATTTACGTTTGTTATTTAAGTAAATATATTCACTGTTTTAACACAGAGATAATTGTATCATCTTTATAAAGTAGTGACAGAGATGTTATGTTAAAGTGCTTTCTTCTATCCCAGTGTTATATGCTAAGCGATCTATTTAAAGGAGAACACCGGTCAATTTTAACATTGAGCTCATTTTTTTGTACATTTGGAGTGCTGTCGGTACAGACAAAAACGACAAAAATCGGTGTTTCCTACACCATGTTATCCTCTTTTTAAAATTCGCACCCTGTTGACTTCAATGGGGCATGTTCTAAACCTGCTTTTAGCCTCTTAACATCCTTGATTTGTTATTACGAGTGCACAGCCAGATGAGTGGTGTTATTAAGAGTGACCACGGTCAATCCGACTGCAGTAGACGTGAAAGATATTAATAAAAATTATGTAAATTCAGCCAGCTCACATACCTCTATTTGCTTCCTGTTTTCGGTCGAAGCCCACAGTAGTCGATTGTCGAACTCACGTGCGCGATCATTGGAGAATATCATCTCAAACCTCCTCCGTGTGTTCAACATCTGATTCGGATGAACTATCCATTTGAGCTGATATTCTCAGAACACCACACGGTAGCCATGTTTCCATCCACTTGTCAATCGAATTATCTGAAATTCGGTTAAAAAACTCATGCGGATAAAGCTGGTGAAAGTGTGTTTCCATCCAACGGCTTTAAAGCGAATAAAAACCTGTACGTAATGACGTCACATGCTGTTTTGCGATCAAATTGGTATATCGAATTGATTTGAGACATTTTAAGGTGTTTCCATTTATTTTCGCACTGAATCGAACAACATTCAAGCAAACTTTTGCGAACAAAGTTTTGTTAGACAAAACGGATCGCGCCATCTACCAAAAATGATCAATATTTCACAAGTTGAAGGCTAATAATGCTTATGTGCCAGCTGATAGCGACATATGAATGGGATAATGTATGCGAGGCGGTTGTTGGTTGTATTCACTATAACAACCGCCTCGCTATATATTATCCTGCTTATTAGCCTACATATAAATCAACCAAATAAATAAATAAATCAATAATTGACACAAAATATTGACTTAAAAACGAGTATTGCTTCTGCTAAAGAAAATAGTCTGTTCCGTCTCCGAACTGCGTCCATGGCAACGGTGTGTTATACTAGCAGCGCCGCAGTCTGTTAACTAGAAATAACAGACCACATTCTACATTACAATTCAACCAAGCCACGTAAAAACAAGCAAAACTAACCTAAGAAAACAGCGACGCTATAAACATTGCTATGATAATGACGATGCATGTATGCCCGACGACAGCGGAGGTGACTGTGGTTTGGGAACGAGCGCTCCATCAGTTCTGGGAGACGTGTCTTCTGACGTGTTGCAACCATAAAAGGGCATAAAACTTAATCGCAATTCATTATTTATTCGGCAAATAACGTTTCCATCAGCTTTTATCGCATTAGCCGTATAGCGATCAAGAGAAAATCCGATGAGACCGAACGTATTTCATTTGAGTCGATTTTCATGAAATTTCATCGAATTTTACTGTTTCCATAAGGCATTTTTCATTCGATATCACTTAATTCGGATAAAAACGTGTCGATGGAAACATGGCTAGTGTTGGGTTTGAGATGATATTCACCAATGATCGCACTCGTGAACTGGACAATCGACTACTGTGGGCTTCGAACGAAAACAGGAAGCAAATAAAACAAATTTATGGAATTCAGCTGGAATTCAAAAAGCATTCTTAGTTCAAACAATCCTTCCTCGAATCATGCAGCTTGTTGAGGAGAGATGTGCTACTCGTTTAGTAGGTGAAAAATACCATTTCAAAGTTCCCATGGACTGTGTTTCAGGGAAACCCTACTTTACGGGGACAAAAGATTAACCTGGCCCTAGCCAGATGAATATCGTTCCGCTTAGCTCCGCCTAGCTTCACTCACATCCATCTGGAACCTCTTCCATTGAGAGTGATTTCTCCAACCAACTTTATGGCTTAGCCAATCAGGACGCAGGCCGGGAGTTTCATAGATGTGACGTAGTGGAGAAGCGACCGTGAGACTGTTTTGATGATTCAGACAACAATGGCGGCTCGCATCGAGGAAGCAAGCATTAACATTGATGCTGCTATTTCATCCGTGTTGTCCAATCTACCTAATATTGTTTCATTAAAAGAACATCAGAGAACGGCTCTGAAGGCTTTTGTTGGTGGAAACGATGTTTTCGCCCTTCACCCGGCCGGATTTGGCAAGCGTCGCTTTTTCCTGCGTCGCTCTCATCAGCGTCACGGGTTGGCTTCGGTGTGAGTGGTTGAAATAGCACGTCGATAAAGATGACAGACAAGTGGCTTATCCAATCATATGCAAGGATTTTTGATAAGGCCCAGCCTTCTGAAACGCCATTTCAATGGATCGGTTCCAGATGGATGAGTGGAGCTAGGCGGAGCGAAATTCATCTGGCTAGGGCCAGGTTAACAAAAGATGGCAATACCCGAAATCCTTGTCCTGGAGACATTTTGGTTACGCTTCCTTTTACAGTACAGTACTTACAGTGTACTTACCTAGAAAGTACTGGCTAATACAGTCTTGTAGTACTCGAGACTCGGACTCGTCTCGGACTCGGTCTCGACACCATATTTTAATGGTCTTGGTCTTGTCATGGACTCGTGTCCATTTGGACTCGGAATTGACTCGTACTCGAACATTTTTTTTTTTAGGACTCGGAATTATTCCCGAGTCCACTCGAGTTCAATTCAAAATATTTTAATGATTATTAATGTATGTTAATAAAATATTTCTTTAAATTGATTGACACGCCCAGTGATTGGTGATTTTCTAGTGCGCAACTGCGCATGACAAATTGTAATAAAATTACTTTTAACACCACCTACTATGTGGCCTTTTTACCCTAAACTGATCATATTTTTTAAACTCAAAAAAAAAAAAAAGGATTTCTCTAAGTAAATAAAAGTAAATTAGGTAATCAACCCTCACTGGTCTCGGTCTCGACTCGGACTCGACCGTCTCTGGTCTCGGACTCGACCCTCTATGGACTCGGTCTTGACTCGGACTCGACTCTCTCTGGTCTCGATGTCGACTTGGACTCGAGTGAGGTGGTCTCGACTACAACACTGGGCTAATATAAGGTAAGTACATGGAACAGGGGTAGGTTCAGTGTTAGTACTAGTTATTATTATCCAGTAATTGTAGTTACTAAAATAAGTACATAGTATTTACATGGGTAACTGGACTGTAAAAGGAAGCGTTACCGAAATTTTTTTTTGGCCCTCAAGAGGAAAAGAGTTTATAAGTCACACTAAGTGATGCTTTTAAAAATGCAGACCGTTTTCTGTGATGGATAGGGTTCAGGGATCCAATACACAGCTTGTAGAATAAAAAAAATAAATATATGAAACCCAGTGTGTGCGTGTGTGTGTGTGTGTGTGACATCTCTTTTCGATATGACATCAATGATTTATCAACAATGATTGACTAACACACTAGAATGTATTATTGATATGTTTTAAAGTGTGATTTCGATGTACTGAAGTTTTCAGTGTCATGTCCAATATGTTCAGACACCTCTTTCTTGATCAGTGTTGTCTTACTAATGTATTTTTCATCTTCGTTTCTTCAAATCAATCTTCACACAGCAAATTGTTTAAGAAGCCTTGTAAAGACTTTTGTTCTGAAAGTGATAGACTATATATTTAATCAATACTACATTATGTTGGTCATCATTCTGTTTAACAATGCTGTCATATAATGCTTTCCGACTGCCTCTGTTTCTCTGACAAGTTGACAACCGTTCTGATTTGAAGTGAGAGATAATATGAAAATATGAACCAGTGATGTAAACTGACATCTGCAAAGGGACTAGAAGAAGTGAAAGACATGCTTTTATCCAACTTACAGGTGCTTTTATGTGAATTACATTGCATTCAAGGTATACATGTTTATCCGTCTTCATATTCCCTGGGAATGTAACGTATGACCTTAGCATTGCAAGCCTCTAATGTCAGCTACAGGAATGCAGGAATAGTAGCAGTGAGATTTGCAGGAGCGTCAGAAAAAAAAATATTTATAACTTATTTTTATTGTACAGAAGTGTATTGCATTCACTTGAAGAAAAAAAATCTACTCTGTTTTTCTGAATTAATGAGTTAATTATCTCAGAATTACGAGATAATTTTTCATGGAATTTTTTTTTTGTTCCGTTTTTCTGAATTAACGAGTTAATTATCTCAGAATTACAAGATCATTTTGTATGGAAAAACGTTTTTGAGATAATCAAGTCATTAACTCAGAAAAACAGAGCAAAAACTTTTTAAGATGAAAGATTATCTTGTAATTCTGAGATAATTAACTCGTTAATTCAGAAAAACAGAGCAAAACCTTTTTTTCATGAAAAATTATCTTGTAATTCTGAGATAATTAACTCTTTAATTCAGAAAAACAGAGCAAAACCGTTTCTTCATGAAAAATGATCTTGTAATTCTGCGATAATTAACTCGTTAATTCAGAAAAACAGAGCAAAACCTTTTTTTCATGAAAAATGATCTTGTAATTCTGCGATAATTAACTCGTTAATTCAGAAAAACAGAGCAAAACTTTTTTCCATGAAAAATTATCTTGTAATTCTGAGATAATTAACTTGTTAATTCAGAAAAACAGAGCAAAAACTTTTTCCATGAAAAATGATCTTGTAATTCTGAGATAATTAACTTGTTAATTCAGAAAAACAGAGCAAAACTTTTTTCCATGAAAAATTATCTTGTAATTCTGAGATAATTAACTTGTTAATTCAGAAAAACAGAGCAATTTTTTCCATGAAAAATGATCTTGTAATTCTGAGATAATTAACTCGTTAATTCAGAAAAACAGAGCAAAAACTTTTTTCCATGAAAAATGATCTTGTAATTCTGAGATAATTAACTTGTTAATTCAGAAAAACAGAGCAATTTTTTTCCATGAAAAATGCTCTCATAATTCTGAGATAATTAATCCGTTAATTCATAAAAGCAGAGCAAAAACTTTTTTCCATGAAAAATTATCTCGTAATTCTGAGATAATTAACTCGTTAATTAAAAAAAAACAGAGTAGAGTTTGTTTCCTCAAGTGAATGCATTACGCTTTTGTATTATGGCACTGCAAATAAAAATGTGAGTATTTTTTATGTTTAGTAAATACTGGGAGAAACTTGACCATCAGATTAGGGGACTGGAAGATACTGTTATATAAAACAAGCAGGGGTGTAAAGTAACGAATTACAAATAGGCCTACTCACGTTACTGTTATTAAGTAGTTTTTTTCAGAAATTGTACTTTCTTGAGTAAGTTTAAAATTGTGTAATTTTCATTTACTTGAGTATATTTTAAAGCAGAACTAAGTAACTTTTTTTTACCTTAACTGAACAGCTTTGGAGTCATTGTAATGTTTATATTACTGATTTCGTGTTGAATGGTGATCGTCTCGCACCCCCCTGGTGCCTGTGAGCCGCAAAACCACCCTTGCAACTTTGGGCCGGCGCCCCGCCGGCCTCAGTGTTAGGAAGTATCGTGAGATTTCAGGTCTCGCGAGGTAACGAATTGCTTTACGGCACTATACGAGCACACGCATGCGTACAAGTCCCCATCCATCCAGGAGCCGGCTAGATAAGAAAAAGGTAACGCTAGATATTGAATTCTTCAAGTTGTCGTGATGGCTGATGTAAAAGAAGAAGAAGAAAGCTCGGAAGCGTTTATCAGAGGAACAAAGAAAGAGAAAACGGACCGGCTTTTTCAGAATAGATAGAACTGAAAGAAAGCGAAGCCTGCAAAACCGATGCTGACCTGGCCTTCTTGCTGTTGCACTTGTAAGTATCTTTATAATAAACTGTGTTTAATGTTTTTATTTCTTGTAATTGTGACCTCGGGAGTCGGGATGTTTGCTATTGTCTGTTTTTTTTTTTTTTTTTTATTATGCTCGCTGTCTGTTACCGGCTTACTAGTCAGATACTGTAACTTAGATGTTAGCATTTTCATTAGCAAACAAACTTGCTTGTTTTCTGTAAGTTAGTGTTTTGTCCGTTCCTCTATCAGGGTTTATTTGTGTTTCTCAGATCGCCTATAAATCGATATGAAATTCTACAAATTATGCACTAGTTTAGCTTGTCGTCAGCCTCAGAATTAGTAACGTTATATACTGTGCTGACTTGATATAATGCATAAACCGACACGAGAGCTGCTAGCTAATAATGCAACTTTTTATATTTATTTAATCACATTTACACAAACAGAACTATAAATAAACGAGAAATTGCATTGCAACTTCACACATGCAACTCTGTGCTAGTTTGACCTTTTGTATAAATGATGTTGATAAAAGATTGATACATTTTCTTTTTCCTTTTTAGCTACAAGCGTTGGCAAGTGTCATCAACTCCGAGTAAGGGGCACTCCAGACCACCAGTACCACCGGTCTCAAGCTTCAATAATAAAATAAACAAACTTGTACTAAACAAATTAAACGTGTTTGACTTTCTTTGGTCAATCGTTACGATAGACAACTCGGATCACCAGAAAAATGATAGAAGAATGTAACGTAACATTTATTTTGATAATGCCTAATCTAAGTAGCTATAGCTGTAGGCTAAACTAAAAATAAATAAATAGCGGAAATATTTCTTATAGTATTGATTTTTAACCATAATGTTACTGATTACGTTTGGTAACACAATAAAAATATACACTATCTCAACATTTGAATAATATTGTTCTGAGAATCATACCTCAGTGGACATGGCTCGGGCGTCAGTTTGGTTTGAAATGTGCTGGGGACAGAGACGCGTTCGGAAGGGCATTTTCAAAAGTGCTGGGTAGGCTACAATAACGCATTCATTCTTCTTTTCTCTTTCGAGTAGGTCATGTTTTGAAAGACGATGTCCTAGCTTCCTGATGCACAAAAATAAGCACAATGTCCGAGTATAGTGAGTATATAGAAAATATACGCCCTTGTACAGTGATGGTCCGTCCACACTCGAATAGTTTTTTTTTTCCCCTCATCAAAACCAATAATTTTTATCAGTGGTTGAATTGATATAATGTTTATCAGTGGTTTTATATGTTTTGATGAGTGGGAAAAAATATACGAGAGAGGAATTAGAAACCATGAGAGACACGTTTGTGTGCATTTTGATTTGTGATTTCACCGGAAAGAATCTCCGCCACGGATTGAAGCGCGTTTCTGAGAAAAGGCAACACATTTCAGTGCTAGATCGCCTGTTATTTAACAAACAAATGAAACGAATGCTGTTAACTGGAGATGATCTATTTGCATTGGTACATCTGTGCCGCGAGATGTTTCAAAAGTGGTGGGGACAAAATCGACCCTGTCGTTCGCCTATGACGCCTATGTTCGCTGGCTTCTCTGAAAACAAATGCTGGTTGGAGTTGACAACGAGTTTGCGACAGTTTTCTCATATATATAACCCGAAACTGTAGGGGGAGCTCGAGAGAGAAACCTGCGAGAAAACAGCAAAGAAGTTCCCAGTCTTACTGAGCGCTGCTTTAAGTGATGTATCGGTACTTTTTCTCCGCTATTTTTCTTCTGTTTGTGGCCGTTACTCGTTACTTGTTTTAATTTTATTTTTATCCATCAACGTGATTGGATCGAGTAATCGGTCTCGTGACTGTCATCAATTCAAATTAAGCATAGAAAACTTTAACCGCCTATTCCTGCTGGTACTCGTGACTGCTGTGGAAGTGCATTCATCACGCATCAATTCAATCCAGATATCAGCGTGTTCCTCTAATATGCTAAGGTACATTTCACATTTCTGCTTAATATGATATTTATATAGGCTGGCCTGTCTACATGGCCTAACATTTGGTCTGAGGTTGGGGGAATTGCGAGACGAGTTCATAATGCGGTGAATTCCCGCTCCCATTTAGGCTACTTCACAATCACATTATAGAGAGACGCGCGTCACGATCTGTGCACTGTCGCGTCTCGCGCTCGCCATGCCGCCAGATTCAGAATCAGTGCATGTCGTTAACTTAAACTGCATTTCTTAATAAGAAATTAGCACAGCTCGTTAATAAACAACGTTTTTTGAGTGATCCATTATACGATCCGTCTTCATTTGGCAAGTACACTTCCGCAAGACTTCCGCAAAAAAACATTGTTCATGTTGAACTTTTTTTTTTTTTTGTGGATGCTGCTGATAAAACAGCTTCGCCGAGACTTCAGAGACAAAGTGTGTTTGTTTGTTTCTTTTGTAAAAGTTTCCTGGATATAACTTCCCTATTTAATGCACAATTTTCCTTACAAATGATATTATCAGCATTACAATGTGAGTAAATGTAGCCGTTTAAAATGTAAGGGATGATGCCACCCTTCTAGAACAATGTGCATTTACGTTTAAATTGTAACATATTTAATAGCATGGAATTAAAGTGTGTAATTAGTGTTAGCTCACTATCTTAGCCTTTTTCAGTGCATTAGTTGAGGTAATATGATAATATTAGTGATTCTCATTTATCAAAACACTAACATTGGTACCGTTTTGGAGAGAAATTGGGTATTTTTTAATCTCTCTATTTAACCCATCTCTTGGTGTGTGATGCTGAACTATCATATGAGTTTCTAAAGGTTTTTGAATTCTTTGCACAGTTATGAATATTGATATTTTATGTGCAACAAAAGCATGCTCAGGCCCAGTGGTTTTTCGCCCGAATTTTAAATGCTTTCCCCCCCCAAATAATATGATTTAAATGGTGATGAGTGTACTGATTTGATGCATTTTAAAAAGATTGATGATAGATATTCTTCAATCTCTCTTACAAACAACAAAATATAATGTGAATTACAGTATGTGCAATTTTTTTTAATTTATAATTTGTAGTGCACAGTGTTTATTATAAGGGGTAGAATCCACACCTCAGTACTCACTACTCATACTCGTCTTGAGTACTTTTAAATAAGCTACTTTTTTACTCTTACTCAAGTAGTTTTTTGGACAAGTACTTTTTACTCTACTCACACTACATTTTTTGGAATGTAATGGTACTTTTACTTGAGTATATTTTTTTTTAGTACTCTTTCCACCACTGAAAACAAAACAAATTAACAAAACTAATTGTGAAATTCTACCAAAGTTTGCCCTCTTTTTAAAGTCACTTTCATTCGGCCTCACCCGACATTCAACATTTGCTGTCGAACCTTTGAGGGTTCGGAGTGACATCAAAGCCTACACCGAGTGTGTTTTGGGAATGCTTCTCAAGGACGTGTAAATGGACGTGTCATGTTTCTGCTGGAGGTCTCAGCTGGGACGTCCATGTGCCATTGATGAACCCTGTTAGAGTGTTAGCACTCAGTTCTTCAAGGCTCATGTTGCACCAGCAGGATTGTAGTGTTTTGTCTTACACTGACAAACAGTTTTGAAACTTTTGAAAGATGTGCAGATACTACAAGTAATATAACACCTTTGTTTTCTTCCCTTAACCTACACACCTTTCAAAATGTATCCCAGTGATTGTCGTAGATCACTTTACAGAGACCTACACTTTATTTTGATACCCAACTTTAGGCTTTCTGATAACTATAAATGACATTGAACCTACATGTCAACTAACTCTCAGTAGAGTATTAGCATTAGGATTAGGGTTAGTGCAATAATGAGTTAGGCTTAGTATATAAGTTGACATGTACTTATAGTTCACTTTACTCATTGACATACACCATTGTCATGTTCATGAAACCAATTTGAAATGATTCGAGCTTTGTGACATGGTGCATTATCCTGCTGGAAGTAGCCATCAGAGGATGGGGACATGGTGGCCATAAAGGGATGGACATGGTCAGAAACTATGCTCAGGTAGGCCGTGGCATTTAAACGATGCCCAATTGGCACTAAGAGGTCTAAAGTGTGCCAAGAAAACATCCCCCACACCATTACACCACCATTACCAGCCTGCACAGTGGTAACAAGGCATGATGGATCCATGTTCTCATTCTGTTTACGCCAAATTCTGACTCTACCATCTGAATGTCTCAACAGAAATCGAGACTCATCAGACCAGGCAACATTTTTCCAGTCTTCAACTGTCCAATTTTGTTGAGCTCTTGCAAATTGTAGCCCCTTTTTCCTATTTGTAGTGGAGATGAGTGGTACCCGGTGGGTCTTCTGCTGTTGTAGCCCATCCGCCTCAAGGTTGTGAGGTCGTATGAATTAGTACGAATTAGCCACTTTTGAATCACTCATACGAATTGGTCGTGAGATGCATTCAAAAAAATGAACTAGGGAGGTTGTGCACTTTACATAATATATTTATATATAGTTTACTTATAATTATATTTTTTGACTTTAAATGTTTTTTTCTATTAAGGTCTATGTAATTGTGTCTCAATTTAACAGTACAAAATCCTAATGTGTTGTTGTCTAAACACAAACCATTTATGTTAAGTAAAAAAATGTGTACATCCAGAGGGTGGCAGTATAATGTGAGCTGACTGCCATTTTGCCCGAACTTAATTTTATTGTGTTTAATCTGCTTAAATCTACGAACAATTTAAGTTCACTTAATCCGTTTGTGTTGAATTACATGATTGATTTGTGTTGCATTAACTGAAACTGGGCAGTGCTTTTAGTTCCCAGCATGCTTTGCATATGGTTGAATTAAGAGACAATAAATGTTAAAATTAAGTGTTATTTTATGGTTGTTTTTTTTTTTAGAAATTTAGAAAAGGGGGAATTAAGTGCATTTTCTATTTAAACAAAGTGTCGCAGGACTAGAAAATGATAACTGCGTCGGGCTGAAACTACAGTAGCAAAAAACACGTGTGTCGTGCCTGGCGCTGCATTGCACAGGGTGTATGATCGGGCCCATAATGTCACACGTCAAACCTCAATATACTGTATATTTTATTTTACTTGCGTACAACAACTAAAACTGGTACTGTTTGGTCACACTTGATATCCAATATCAAATTTCCTCATGCAAAACCAGTTTAGATATATCCCTGCATACGTTTAAACGACTAAGCGAATTTAGTTTATGCTGATTCTAATGTCTTCTACATTCAACTTCAGCTTATCACGTTATCCAAAGGAGCAGCTGCCTGGAGGAATCACATGTCAAGTCCTGTCCAGGTGATTTCTCCAGCACCTGGGCCATGTCAGCGCAGCCGTCGGTCAGCCTGCGGGAAGCTCGCTCTGACCTCATTTATGCAGAAGAGAGAGGCTTTTTTGACAAGCCAAAGCATGTGCACTCATGCAGACAGTGATACAGACCTACTGGCTGCTTCTGAACGCTTAAAGAACCTCACCAGACCAAGAACAGGCACTCTGCAGCCAGGTTTCATCAACGCAATGCCTGGCATCAGACGTCGTTTCCACTTAGTGCATCGCTTGAGGAGTGACACGAAACCTTTTCACTTGGTAAATATAATAATTCAGAAACGAATATAGAGGGCACCGTGTTTAAATGGAGAGCATGGCTCAATGTTCCCCCAGACTCAGGTGCAAAAGTTGGTTTATTTCAGTAATTCAACTTAAAAGTGCAACGTGAGATATTTCAAGCCTTTATTTGTTATAATTTCGTTGATTATGGCTGAAAACCTTTTCACAATAATCTAATTTTGACTTCATAAGGTGTAAACCATAATCTTATCAAAATTATGCCAAATAAAGGCTTGACATAGGGGAGCACGGGGCACAACCTAAAGTTTTTCAGCGCGTTTTTTGTGTTCACACCCAAGTGATTTTCGCTGACGATGGGTCGATTGAACATGCAAATTCATTCCTTGACATTAGATGGCGCACATTTGCTCTGCAATACCACTCCATATCAGTTCTCTTTTATCAAGATGTTTGTAGTCGCAGTCACGTTTGTCATATAGTTCTTTATGTTCTAACACCAACGAGACCAGCAGCTCATTCATCCTCGCGGGGGCTGCAGCACCCCTCGTCATAGCATCAGCCCCCCCTGGTGAGGGGCTGTGGTGGTGGACTATAATAAATATTATACTTAAAAAAATGAGAAAAAACGTAAAATAGACAAAAGATACGGTGTTTGATATGCATAAGAGAGTGTATAAGATGTATATGGGCAGTGTATAAGATATAAACTAATGATTAATTATTTTAATATTTCGTGAATCGTAACTACGCCTGCGCGCGCCTCCTCCTCAGTTGCTTCCGTAACCTGACACTCGTTTGAATCTCTCTTGTTCGGAGATTCATCAGAAACACAGCAGAACCAGAACGCAAGACCATGTTTTGGTGCACTTTAAATAGAGGTAAGAAATGGTTTTAAATTACTTATAGGTCTACTCCCACCAAGCATTTTAGCTTTATTTATTTATTTCTATATTATGTTGCCTATTCATCGTCGTCCTGAGGCAAACATTGGGCAGCCCATCACGAAATAATATGCATGTATAGTGATTAAATATGACATTAGTTACATTTTTATTTTTCAGATAATTTCTGAAGAATAAAAATTTAACTGTCCTATTATTAGTTACTGTTCTCACATATTATCCATAGAGATATTATCACACCCGTTCTCCGTGGCGTTTTCTACCGGATGCCAAGGGAAGTCAGACATCCAATCTCGTCCGACAATCACTATTCTCGTAAATAAAACATTTTATTTGACACAGGAATATTTGTGTTTGGCCTCTCATTTTACGTGATTGATTATTGATGACAGCGTAGGCACAAGCTGGGTTTCGGCGCCCCCAAGTTCACGTTCAATGCAAGTGATTGTGCCAGTGCATATAATTCTGCTAGATATTTGCTTCTTATTTATTAAATAGAGGCAATTTGTTGATAACACATTGATCAAAATTAAGATATTTATATTGAACGAAAATCTTTTAAAAATAATCTTTCTACAAAACAAAACACAATGAACTGAAGTGAGTGGTTAAAATCATGTCTCTCATGATGCATCTTTCTCATGCTGCATGCTCACTTTCATAATCAACATTAAATAAAAAAAAAAAAAACATTAGTCTATAATATTTAAACAAATATGATACTAAATATATTTACTTTATTGGCTACAACACGTAACGTATACTGTACAGAGAAATTACATGTTTTTGTCATAATGACGTCATATTTTTCAACCCAGCCCTCAGCTTCCCGCGCGCCTGTCCTCATCTTATTTTTTTCCTGTCTGTGTAGACGGCGACGCTACCAGAGAATGTAGCTACTTGGCGTAGATCTTCTCTGTTACGTATGTGTGCTCGGCAAAGCCGTTTTGTGTTTGAGCGCCCCCAATTTGTGTTTTACTGTAACTTCAGAAGCGCCAATCTCATTGGTCGGATAGTTTTTGACGCGGCTTGTCAAACTAAAAAAACGAACCCGAGGTGTTTTTTTTTTTTAAATGACGCATTGGTGTGCACACTCACATTGGCGCCCTTTGTTTAGTCACGAGGCGTTAAACGTTTTTCTTTTCTTTTTCTCTTGCTGCCAGAAGACGGTCTCCCGCGAATTTGTGGAAAGTTTTGATAATATTTCGTGAAGATACTGGACAAAGAGTGTTTTGACAGTATGCAAGTAAATTTTTTCATTTTCACGTTCACGTTTCTGAGTTGGCTGTATACATTTCCAAATCTAACTTTATATTTCCGTAATCACGGTCTTGTTCGCTCAAACATAGCAGCGTTTTGAAACATGTCAGCAATTCCTAGCAACTGTTAGCTAGGCTTAATATATGTAGGAATACACTGCGGGGTTGTAGCACAGTGTTACAACTAAGCCGCCAAGTGTACAATGATAATCGAATGAAAACAGCAAGACACACAACTGTTCAGGTTTGAGTATTTATTTATACATTTAACTTTGTTGGACTTTCACTAACAATGTTGGAATTTAAAATGTTTAAAATTTAGTGTACTATGCTTTGATCACTTGTTTATTTATTAAAATATGGCCTGTTTTTAATGCAATAAACCCATTACATATTGATTTTAAGCTTACTGTTATTATTATTCATAATACTTATTTTGCATGCTGCTGCCACACTCAAATCTAATTCAATTGCAATTAAAATATTTTATTTATTATTATTTATTGCAAAACTCTGCAGCCCTTTTCTATGTCTCTCTCCGTGATATTGATCCATAATAGAAGGATGATTGGATGAGGGATGGATGTATGGCTATACAGATGCGAGATGAGTCACGAACGCGCATCAGAACAGAGCAAGGCGACCATTTGAGCTTATAAAACTTAAACTTTAAAAAATGAGCCATCATTTCGCTTGATAAGACCCTTATTCGTCGTCTGGAATCGTTTAAAGTCCTTTGAACAGTTTGTAGTTTGCGCTGAAACTCGCATTTGGACCTTGAACTGTTTGGTTCCCATTGAAGTCCATTAAATGGAGAAAATCCTGGAATGTTTTCATTAAAATCCTTAATTTCTTTTCAACTGAGGAAAGAATGACATGGATATCTTGGATGACATGCATGGGGGTGAGTAAATTATCAGCAAAAGTTTTTTAAAAGTGAACTACTCCTTTAACTAACATTAACAAAGATTGATAACCATACTGTGTGTTGTTACCGTTATTGTGCATTATCATTAATACCCCTTTCAAGCATATTTAATACAAAATGACTAACATGGAACGGGTTAATCTGTTGCCATTGATGGCTCTTGTGTACTGTTAAAAGACAGTTATTGTACCACAGTTAAAGAGTTGAGGAGCGTTTAGCATCCGGTTAGTAGAAAGTCCCCTCTCTTGAATGGAAGGAAACCCCTAGATAATGGAGAAAAAACAACTGGTGTTTTGTTATATGTTGTGTTTTTAAGGACAGGGTATTCGCTGCTCCCATTTGCGTTACAAAGGGGGTGAAATAGCATGGTTTTGGTGCACTTTAAAGTAGGTTACAGTCATAGCTGTTCATTTGTCATCCACGACAGTGTGATTAATCATGTAAGGGCCAGTGTTGAATCCCCCATTGGGCTGTGTTCACCAGGTGGCTCATCCTGAATGTCACTGCTCAGCCTCAAGGAGCTCGGCATGTCTCCGCAAAAACTGTCAATCAAATGCACTGGCTAAAATCAGTTATTCCTGTCCTGTATCTCACTTTTAAACACACTGCATGGTTTAGTTTACATTGCTGTGCCATACCTGTCAACACTCCCGTTTTTCCCGGGAGTCTCCCGTATTTCACACCCATCTCCCGTTTTGTTATTTCTCTCGGGAAACTCCAGCAATTTGTATGGCCCATTCCACTTTATATGAATAATTACATCAAAATATTTTTCCAAGGTCGTTCAGTTGCCAGATCTTTAATGAAATGCATCCTACTCACACGATTGACATATCATTCAAATGACCCCGACCTGGCAACCTACAACCCAGTTGTGCTGTCGAGATCTGCGATGGTAGACGTGGGACGTTGAAACAAGCATCACTGGTAAATGGGAGAAGAAGACTCTAATGTAGAAACTAAATATAGGCTACATGTAAATTTAACAACAGCTTGACGGAAGAATTTAATTTCGTATCTCCAAGCCATATCGACTTTTGAAAAGTGGACACACATTGCTATTATAATAACTTGTCGTGACTGATTCATGTTTATTTTTATTTTTATTAATAATTATATAGTATGTATCTATTTATATGTGTATATTTAGCTTGCACACTTGTATTGACCGAAATCGGCAATTAGCGGAAGACGGATTTCATCTCTTTTGGTACTGCACCCAAAATCTTACTGAAAGCTCATTTTTTGAGATATCCACCTCAAATTTGGAACTTAACTTGTTTAGATGTATGGCTTTGATTGTATCCCAGTTTTACAGTAAAACATGCTTTTTTTAAAAAATATATATATTTGTGTGCATTTTTCATAATAATAACGTTAACCCTTTACAATACGGGTGCACTAATAAGCATTAATTCATGCTTAACTAATGCACAGATAATACTGAATTACTGTGTAAGTAATGATTATCTAAGCTATTCATTAATGATTACCACATTAGGAACTAATTAAGAGTCTGTAAGGTTAATGTATTAGTTCATACATGAATTGTTTTTAATTAAATATTTAATTGTGGATTAATTCCATAATAACTCATTTTTTTAACTAATAGTGTTAATTAATATGTTAATTACCAGAATGAGCCAAAGCCTTGTATTTCAACTTCCAGATAATATGACAGGTACACTAATATGCATTCATACATGATTACTTACTTCATTGTTAGTGCAATTTCATGTGAAAATTACTACAATTATTACTAAATGACTAGTTAATAATGATGTGCCCCAACAAGTAAAGTCATAACATAATGATACCTTTGCAAATGATTAGCTAATGATTAATTAAAGCAGACAACTGGAAGTTGAAGTGCATAGCTTTGACTAATTGTGGTAATTAACACATTAATTGACACTATTAGTTAAGAAAATATGTTATTAAGGAATTAATACACAATGACACATTGAATTAATAGCAATTCATATATTACTTAATCTATTAATCATATAGACTCTTTATTAGTTGCTGATGCAGTAATCATTAATTAATGGTTTAGTTCTTCATGAGTTATACATTATCTGTGCATTAGTTAAGCATGAATTAATGCATATTAGTGCACCCGTATTGTAAAGTGTTACCATAATAACAATAATACATTTTAACTATAAACTTTTATAACATTTTTTGTTTAATTATTTAAAATATTTTGCAGTAATCTGCCATGTGTCTTCTCTTAAAAGAGACCAAACCAAAGTCCAAAGCGTTCAAGATTTATGACAGTTCTCAAAAAGAGGTTAACAGGTAATAAATTGTCATAACTATCCCATAAATATTATTCAGTACCAAAAAATACAAAATATTAAATAAAAATATTAATAAAATATGGAACGTTCATTTAAAAAATGTTGACCGCCATGCGATAAGGACGAACTAAAATGTAAGTTAAAACAAAATCTAAAATAAAAATCTAATTCAAAATATTAAAGTCTTAAAACCTTTTAAATCCCTTAAAACCAATCTTTGATCACCAAAATTACATGTTTAAATGTTTTTCCTTGGAAAAAAAAAAATCTTCGTGCCTTAAAATATCTTGAATGTAACTCGACACCCTTGCCTCATTTATTATGCGCGGTTCTATGAATATGCAAATGAGCCGCGCCTCCACTCACTCCCGCAGCCCAGAGATCCACTGGTTGACGATCACACGTTGATCTGATTGTTTACAAGGTCGTTAGTGACGTCAGAAACACCAGCGATTTCAAACCGTGTTTTTGAGACTGTCTTTGGTTCACTGCAGTTTTAAGCAGAAAATACTCAGCAATGCTGTCAACTCATGAATTTACACACGGTTTGTCTTAAAGCATATTAAAAACACCACATACACACATAAACAACATTGAAAGCTGGATTTTCACCACAGGGGGACATTAACAAAAACTATAACAGTATATAGTCATGAAGATCTCCTCTGTTAACGTTTCTAAATGATCAAACATTCGATTTCAAGCTGTCAAGAGTAATAAAATGAGTGGGGGGAATATGATACACACTGGGCCTAGAAACCAGAATATAATAGAGAGTTGGGGGTGGGGGGGGGGGGTTCTTTCGCCATAGAAATCACCTCAGAAACCCCACAGCTACACTCAAACCACGAACGATGCAGAACAGCAATGCACTGGTAATCACCCTCGGCTCTCTATAGTGGTGCTTAGCAAGCTAAGCTCATATTTTCATAGGTAAATGTTAAAAAAAAGCTAGTTAATAGTGCATTTGAGAGAACAAATTGGACTATTATGCACTTTTTTGTGTGTTGCACAACAATGACGCTACACTAGCAAGGTTTTTTGTTCCCTTGTTTGATTCCCATGAAATGCAAGACATGATTATTTTGAATAAGATGTAAGGTGCATTGGATAAGTGTCTGCCAAATGTGTAAATGAAAAGTATTTAATTAATTTTTTTGGCATTATTTGCAGCTCACGGGAGACAGGAACGTATTGAGACTTGTTGGATTTTCGAGCAGGTGCCATACTAAAGATACCTCTAGAAAGGAGTCTATGCCAAATATAATTTTAGCTGCTCATTAGACCGAGACCCCCCGGTAGGTTTGTTATCCTCCTATCGTGCCACAGTGGAGAGCCGTGATAATGCTGTATATTTCACTCCAAACTGCATGAACTGCAGAGATAGGTGGCACATGTGTGGGAGATCTCTCCTGAAGATCCGCGATACGGCATCAAAACTCCCACATGCTCATCACATACTGTAACATTTCCTAAGCAGAGGCTTGTCGTTAACTTTTGCTGTCATGCATTAATCAAAATGGTGACAAATAGCTATGTTTTGCCAAATGCACTAATGCCAAGTTAGGCCTACAGTTCTTAGTGACCTTTTACATGACCATTTTTTCAATGTTAATATTTGTCTTGTATGTGTGGTGAAATATGGCTTTTGGTGGCTCATTCAATCAGAATTGAGAGAATGCTTTAAGCTTTAAAGTAAATCTCTTTCTGTACTTTTGTTATGAATAACTGCACTTCATTTCGTTTTTTATTTTTTTTATAAAAATATGTATTGCCAGAAGGTTATTTCACATATAAACCATTTGTTTTATTTCGATTTTCCAAAAGGAAATGTATCATAATGCAGTTGCCATGATAAAAGGCTTTAAACATACTGCCCATGATAATCTCTTCTTTGACCCTATATGGATGCGTGGCTACACTTTATCCTTGTCAGGATGAGAATCCTTTAAGCCTTTCATTAGTTACTCTCGCATAGCGAGACCTTCATACTGACGGCAGAAGGGCTGGACTCCATCGCAGATTTCATTGGCCAGTGATGCCCAACAGGACGTCCGACCGACATGTAAAGCTACCAATCAAAGTTCTTTTAGTTCCGCTTCATGTTTGTGGGCGTGACAATGTCAAGTTGATGGCCCGACAATAACAAAATAGTGTGCAAAACTCTATTTTAAAGAGTCTAGCCCCGGGTTTCAGGAGTAGTTCACTTTTCGAAAAACTTTTGCTGATAATTTACTCACCCCCATGTCATCCAAGATGTCCACGTCTTTTTTCTTCAGTCGAAAAGAAATTAAGGTTTTTGATGAAAACATTACAGGATTTTTCTCCATATAATGGACTTCAATGGGAACCAAACGGATCAAGGTCCAAAAGACAGTTTCAGAACAAACTGCAAATGGTTCAAAAGGCTTTAAACGATTCCAGACGATAAATAAGGGTCTTATCAAGCGAAACGATCGCTCATTTAAAAAAAATAACAACAAAGTTTGAGTTTTATAAGCTCAAATGCTCGCCTTGCTCTGTTCGGTGATGTACGTTCGTGACTCACCTGTTCGAACTCGTTCATCAAAATGAATGAATCTTTGTCAATTCGTTCGTTTTGTTCTTTGAATGAACCAAATGACTCAGAAAAAGATTTGTTCATTTTGATGAACAAGTTCGAACAGGAGAGTCACAAACATGCGTCACAGAACAGAGCAAAGCGAGCATTTGAGCTTATAAAACTTAAACTTTGTTATTTATTCTTTGAATGAGCGATCGTTTTGTTAGATAAGACTCTTATTCATCGTCTGGAATCATTTAAAGCCCTTTGAACAGTTTGCAGTTTGTACTGAAAGTGTCTTTTGGACCTTGAACTGTTTGGTTCCCATTGAAGTCCATTATAAGGAGAAAAATCCTGGAATGTTTTCATCAAAATCCTTAATTTCTTTTCGACTGAAGAAAGAAAGACATGGACATCTTGGATGACATGGGGGTGAGTAAATTATCAGTAAAAGTTTTTTCAAAAGTGAACTACTCCTTTAAGCCTAGTCCTGGACTAAAATGCTCGTTTGACCTGTTGCAACTAATACATATTAAAATATGTCAGTGCCATTACTGGTGTGCATCTAGAGACAAAACAATGGCACTCACATATTTTAATATATATTAGCTACAACAGCTCAAACATGTTTCAAGGCATGTTTACAAAAGCTACTGAAATGTCCGAATTGAACTGAGGCCTAATCCTGGTTTAGTCTAAACCCTGTCTGTGAAACAAGCTTTAGTAGTCACATACTTCTCATACTTTTGCAAATCCAGTGTTTAGTTGATCCTCCGGCGAAGCGAGGCATGTCCTGAGTTTGCTTAGTTAGATGCATTCTGAGTCAATATATTTTGTTGATCCTGAAACAACATTTCTGCCCCAAAAAATTTATGCTAACGCTACCCCTAAACCTAACCCTACGCATAAGTTATCCCTAATGCCTGGTTCAGATTACATGATTTTTTTTGTCTATTACGATAGTCACTGTGTCAGATTACACGATTTTGACTCCTAAAATCTTGTTGTGTCGTGGACAAGACACGTCAGACTCGTTGCTTCCTGACCAGTCATCGCATGCGGCGCACATGATGTCATCGAGAAGGCGAAACTAGTAGCGAGTGACTTCCGGAAAATAACGTAAACAAACAATGGATGAAGAGGTGAGTGTTGTATTGGCTGTCCTGTGTTCAGAAAAAAAGTTTAAAAAAGAAAGAAAACCCGAATGGATTGCTTGAAGAAGACAGTATGGGCTGTCAATCCTCCAAAGAGAACTTGAGGTAAAATATTGTTTTCTTATCTATTTTTACTTTTAGTTTTAACGTTAGCACCATCGTCTCTCTTTCGTTTCGCCATTTTTGAAAGTTGTGTATGGAAAAGCTTCTGTGCTCCTATTGGTCAACCTCATACATGTGACGGAACCGTCTTGGACGACCGTTAAAAAAAATTAAACATGCTAGTCTTTTTGTCGGGATGTCGTGAAGCATCGCAGACGCAACGTAGGTTGTCGCCCACTAGTCCCGACGCCCGTTGTCGTTTACGAATCACCAAGACACACTACGTCAAACGGATCGTGCCAATATCGGGCTAAAATCATGTAATCTGAACCAGGCATAAAATCATAGGGAAGTGATAGATGAATAACACTGATGTAGAAGCACCCACCCTGATTCTAAGCCTAAACTTACATACCGTAAAACTTCAATTTTTAGCCGAGTCCCAAATAGACGCCTTTTACACGCCTGGTGTGGCGACAGGTTTGGATAAATAAAGGCCGGTCTCAAATTGAGGCCTGGTCGGTTTTTTAGTTTCGGGTTGTATTTAATCTTCTAAAAGCCGTCAGATCGTCTGTTTAAGCCTGTTCTACAGTGCCGATTGTGCACACAAGGGCGTGTCTGGGCGGGAGCTGTTAGCGCAAAACCGCAGGCAGACTTAGCGGAGACCGGAGAGGGAGAAGTGGAGGAGAGCGATGACAGGGACAAATTATATAGAGAGATGTCACTTCATCGATTCTCAATACAACTATATAAGGAAAACTCGTAACGCCAAAGATGGCGGTTGTATGCGTATGTCCCGCCCCTCCCACTGGAAAGCCAATCGTCTGCTTTTAACAGTCAAGCCGGGAAACATTTAAGCCTATCGTCTGGTTCCACCGACGCATGCGCACAGTCGATGTCTGCGACAGTGGAGACGAGAACTCTTGCGCATGCGCAATAAAAGTATAACCTGTGGGGAAAAGGGCGTTTTAAACCTTATTTTGGGGCAAAGTCATCAAACTTTTTCAACGATTTCTTTACATGCAGTTTTTATGTCCCGGTGACCAGTCAAAATGCAGTTCTGAGTCTCTGCCCATTCATTTAGATAGGAGCCTGGTCTTGTTAGTCTGAAATAGCTGTCCAGAGGTGTTGCCAAGATGGCGGCCGAGTCGGATTTGCCTAAAAGGACTGGCGACGAGGAGGAGGAATTCGTCAATGAACTTGAAACTTGTATTGTTCGGCCCATGGCTGTCATATCGTTTCATTGCCAATAATCTAAAGAGGGGTCGTACACCGGACGAGAAGCTCAGCGCCGCTGCGTGTCGTCTCTATGATAACTCGGGGTATTATGATATTCTCAGTTCATTCAGTTAACAGACGCTCTGAGGTAAAATGTAGCAACGATTGTATTTAATTGTACAGTACAATCATAACATCGTACAAACATTATCTTAATTCCATAATGTCCTTAAACATAACAATATTGCTGGCCATAAACTGAGAAAGTGCAGGTCCGGTGTGTGATGCCCCTTCCCAGATAGCAAACTGACATTGAATCAACGTGGAAATATGACATCGAAACAACGTTGATCTGACATTGTTTTGCTCATCGAATTAACGTTGAACCAACGTCAGACGTGTCATTCTTTCAAAACGAACGGAAAATCAACTTGAAATCAACGCGTTGTTTCAACGTTATGAAAGCAAACCAATTTTCGATTTTCATTTAGCTTTGAAGAATGCCGCGTCTGACGTTGGTTCAACGTTAATTCGATGAGCAAAATCAACGTTGTTTCAATGTCATGAGAGACGTCGTTTCCACGTTGATTCAATGTCAGTTTGCTGTCTGGGTTTACAAATAGCGCGTCAAATTCGCGCCTAGTTATACGCTTGAACACTTTGAATCCATTCGTGAATCAAGAGCCCAATTGACACTCAATTTTCGCAAACGATTTAAAAACTTTCGCTCTTGGAATCAAAACCCGCTGGCGGCCATCTTTTTATCGCCCTCATCCACCTAATCTGTCATTTATTTTTGTTTTGATGATAAATGGAGCCAGCCTCCAAAAGTGATTAACCTGTCCTGCGATTTTTTTTTTCTCTCTCACACAACACTGTCCAGACACGAACTTATGCACTATAGTATGTTGGTTGTCTTTAAAAATATTCCATAAAATCTCTAGATATGGAATAAATAGCATTCAATACAAAATGAATATGTCTCATATATTGAAATCAAGTTTTATGTGATAAAATATTTGCTTTGTTGTGCATTAGAACCACCCCAGGCATTTAGTCATATTACAAAATAGTTTATTGAAGCATCCAGATCCTTAACCATGTGACAGCAGCAAGCAGCTAGGCTCCTGATTGGTTAACATGGCGCGAATTGACGCCAAAGTTTAGATTTTTCAACTCGAGTGGTAGACACAAATTCACGTCAAACGCGTGAATGCACTTAATAAAATCATTTGCGCGTAACACGGCAGACACTCAATTCGAACTTTACGCCTGAATGAGGCGTATTCGCGTCTACCGCGCCGCAGGATTTTTTTTACGCACGTAACACGTCTTTGCATTGACATAACATTGAAATCACTCGCGCAAGACGCTCTATTCGTGTCTGGTGTGAACGCACCATTAGACAATATAGTAGGCTAATTCTTGCATTAACTGATTTGTTAGACACATTGGAATTATAAATAAAGCACCATATAATGTGGTAACCTCCTACTGTCTTGCTTTCCGTCTATCAGCCTACGATATTTGGATCGTTATCTCTAGGCCTACACTCAATGAACAACATCTCAACATTAAAGCTACACTGTGTAACTCTTTTAGTTTATTCTTAGCTAAAAACACTTAGTTCTTTCAAAAATATATGTCCTCATTAATGTATATTTACTTCGTTCAAGTAATAAAGTATTCTCGTGAGTGTATAATATGCCATTGAAAATAGATACGGGTAAGGGGTTCAAATGTCGGTCGCCATGTTGCCCCTCCATCTTGAAAGTACATTAGCCAAAGAGGGACATACCCGTTAATTCAAGCTTCGCCTTTCGCGTTTACGTTTGAGTTAACACTCATGGACGAACTAGAAGCCATGTTAATCTTGGACTACATTGGCCACCGTAGGAGTTAAAACGAAATCGCAGAAACTAATATTCACTGGACGGTCATATACCTTTTCACCGCTAGATGGGGGTAAAAATCACACAGTGTAGCTTTAAATTAAAGGCCTGTCTCAAATACAAGCCGGTGCGGCGATTTAACATGTTGCACTTGGCAGTTGCACCTCAATACAGCACATGAAATCCACGGGGAGGAGTCAGATCAAGATCCAAGGGGTGGAGATAGGTAGGATTAGGGTTGGGTTTAGGGATTAGGGGGCGGAGTTGGGTAGGTTGAGGTGTACGTAAAGTGGGAGGAGTTGGATCTGGAATAAATAATACGGCTTTCTTGTTCCATGAGGGGGTTTGGCATCACAACAGCTGTGTTTCCCAGTGGACCTTTAAATAACGCGACACACCAACCCGATCTCACGGGAATTCGTACGAATTTTACGAGGTGGCTAATTCGTAACAATTTCTACGACCTCACTCGTACGAATTAGTACGATTTAGCTAATTCGTACATATTTTACGAATTAGCGAATTCGTACGAATGACCTACCCCTGACCCCGCCCCTAAACATAACCGTCACGTGGGTTTAGACAAATCGTACAAATTTGTACGAGTGAGGTCGTATGAATTAGTACGAATTAGCCACTTTTGAATCATTCGTACGAATTCGTACGAATTGGTCGTGAGATAGGGTAGGACACACACGTCTCCCGGAAACCCTGTAGAATCCAACCAATCAAAAGATGACTTGTTCAGCCAACAATCAGTGGGAGTAGTGGACTCATAGTTGACTTAAAACTTAAAAACCCATAATGTAACTATTACTATGTCTCAAATAGTGACATTGAGCTTTCATATTATGCAGGGGAATCATACTTCATTTGAAGTCAGAATGTTTTGAAGTCATAACCTTTTACCATTATGTTCTTTTGAGAGTATTTGTGACCACAAATCAATAACCTACATTAGGCTTTATTTAATCACCCAGTTAATGGCATGTCCATCATCATCTTTAAAGTCGAGCTGATGGGTTAAACCCCATTGCATGAAATTACAAACATCTGCTATCCTTTTATTAATGCAGACATGATATGCATATACAAGTACTTTCATACCAGTACAGCTACAGTATAAGGACATTTTAAAACGCAATCTGGTATGGCAGCAACGCCATGTGAAACAGATTATTAATATAGAGGCTTTTTTATCATTATTGCGGAATATTTAAGCAATCGTGTTCTCTGCATGAGGGATCTTTGTAATTAACCTCAGTGTTTGAATGCAGTGCATCAGTGTGCTCTTTCTGCCATCTAGAGGCGTAAAACATGGACGCCATTCGACTGCGTCAAGCAGGGTTTAAAAAAAGCTTTCACGTTTTGACCCACCCTTGTTTCCATGGTGCTGCTTTACTGCCAAATGATATTGAGATTTACAGAAATAACATTTGGCTCGTTATTAAACCGGAGACGATATTAGAAACAGGGCCTCAATTTCATCAGCTTGAATATCAAACTTTTTGGCATTTATTTTAAAACAGGTAACATAGATACACTTTTCAACAACAATTTCAGAACACAGTTGATTTGAAACAATGAAGACACTTTCTGCAATACATGTAATGTGATGATATACACATATGGTTATTCTTCTTCACATCATCTTAACAGCAGTTGCACTTAAAGTCTTTTACGGTGTGTTTGGTCTGTGATGAAAACGCAAGGTGAAGCATTTTCTACAGGCTATATATAGATATAAGAAGAGCTTGACTTTAATTATATGAATTACTGGTGTTCTATAAATATAATTACATATTTGACTGCACAGAACACATTTTTATCAGGGAAGTTGGCTGGGAAAATAATTCTAGATAATGCAGCTGCTGTAATTAGGTGCTCTTTTAATGAACGGTGTTTTAAAGCCAAGCACAGATTGTGGGAATTAGTCAAGATGTACAGTCTAGCACAAGCACCGAGAAGAGGATACATCTTGATCTCTGACAGAGTTTTGTTCAACTCAACACCTCAAAAACCTGGTGCCATTTCCAGTTTGACACACTCTCAGAAAAAAAAGGCACAAAAGTTGTCACTGGGGCTGTATCTTTTCAAAAGGTACACTTTTGTACCCAAAGGTTGCATATTGGTACCTTAGTTGTACATATTAGCACCTAAAATGCACATATTAGCACCTGAAATGTACATATTAGCACCTGAAATGTACATATTAGCACCTAAAATGTACATATTAGCACCTAAAATGTACATATTAGTAACTAAATGTACATATTGCCACCTATAATGTACATATTAGGGCCTAAGATGGACATATTAGCTCCTGAAATTGACATTAGCACCTAAAATGTACATATCAACAACTAAAATGTACATATTAACACCTAAAATGTACATATTAGCACCTAAAATTTACATATTAGCACCTGAAATGTACATATTACCACCTAAAATGTACATATTAGCACCTGAAATGTACATATTAGGACCTAAAATGGACATATTAGCACCTAAAATGTACATATTAGTAACTAAATGTACATATTACCACCTAAAATGTACATATTATGACCTAAAATGTACATATTAGCTCCTGAAATTGACATTAGCACCTAAAATGTACATATCAACAACTAAAATGTACATATCAACAACTAAAATGTACATATTAACACCTAAAATGTACATATTAGCACCTAAAATTTACATATTACCACCTAAAATGTACATATTAAGACCTAAAATGGACATATTAGCCCCTGAAATGTACATATTAGCACCTAAAATGTACATATTAGTAACTAAATGTACATATTGCCACCTATAATGTACATATTAGGGCCTAAGATGGACATATTAGCCCCTGAAATGTACATATTACCACCTAAAATGTACATATCAACAACTAAAATGTACATATTAACACCTAAAATGTACATATTAGCACCTAAAATGTACATATTAGCACCTGAAATGTACATATTACCACCTAAAATGTACATATTACCACCTGAAATGTACATATTACCACCTAAAATGTACATATTACCACCTAAAATGTACATATTACCACCTAAAATGTACATATTAGGACCTAAAATGTACATATTACCACCTAAAATGTACACATTAGGACCTAAAATGGACATATTAGCCCCTGAAATGTACATAGCACCTAAAATATACATATTAGTACCTAAATGTACATAATTACCACCTAAAATGTACATATTAGGACCTAAAATGTACATATTACCACCTAAAATGTACATATTAGGACCTAAAATGGACATATTAGCCCCTGAAATGTACATACCACCTAAAATATACATATTAGTACCTAAATGTACATAATTACCACCTAAAATGTACATATTAGGGCTTAAAATGGACATTAGCCCCTGAAATGTACATATTACCACCTAAAATGTACATATTAGGACCTAAAATTAACATATTCACCCCTGAAATGTACATATTAGCACCCAAATGTACATATTACCACCTACTGTAAAATGTACATATTAGCACCTAAAATGTAGATATTAGCACCTAAAATGGACAAAAGTTTACCTTTTGAAAAGGTACAGCCCCAGTGACAGCTTTTGTACCTTTTTTTCTGAGAGTGTAAGGTGAATTTTGTATGATTTTGAAAATGTAATTGGACAATATGTGTGTATGTGCAAACTGCACGTCAAATCACTATATTTCTATGTACCTTTTGGTACACATGTACCCTAATGCAAACATTTAGACTGAACTGAAGCAAGTCAAATGTCCATAAAAACGTATCCTCATGCAGAAATAAAAGACATAAACACACATTAAAAGTTACTCCCATATATGAGGGACACAAATATAATTTAGGTTAAATGACTAATGAGTAACTCTGCTGTAATTACCAACAAAGGATTTTACAGCTAAGCCGAAAGAATTCCATGCAAAGTGTATTGACGTAAATGAACAAAATGATCGAAGTGTTTTGTCCCAATGTCCTCATCATTACCCTGGCTGCACATATTGTCAGTGTTCCTGCTTATTGACTACTATGACCACCCCCCTCAGACTGCAAGCAAACAGACATTCATCAAAACCTGTCCGATAAGTGCTGCGCATCTCTATTGTGATTCATATTCTCTCTCCCGAACTGATCCATCAGGACCGTCTCCTCCATGGTCTTCGCTCGATATCTGATTGACCGTGATTCATGTGACACTCGCCTCGCCAGCCCAATCAAACACAGCTTTCTCCAGCCGCGACTGTGAGCGAGACCTGCCAGCTTCCAGACATCTACTGGAACATTCTGCAATGACCTAGATTATATAACTGAGAATCTTCAAAGCCAAATTCACGTCGAAGGGAAATCCTGAATCAATGTGAGAACGACTAGTTTATATGTGCGTGCCTTTCTTGTCAGAGTAGGCTATCGCACTATTAGTTTAGCAACATTAAACTCTATTGAGGTCAATCGAGCTGAGCTCCCGGTGTGATCGGATAAGATTGAGGTTTGAAGTGGGATGGCATTCGGCAATGATAGAGTCATTTCCTCTCCAATGGAAACATAACCGTGCAGCTGTGCTATAGGACAATAAAACTCATTTAGCTCAAATATGATGATGAATAATTCAGTCAGCACAAATTGGGTTGCTTCAAACTGTTAATTCAGCAAGTGAAAAGACTAGCAGTTCAAAGCAGCGGAGGCACTTCTGAAGAATACGAAACACTTCAATTTGGATTCAAAATGCAATGGCTCCCCCTGTCTGTGGCTTAGAGGACTGCATGATGCCACTGCCCAGTTGCAGTTGAGTGATTTGTTAAAGAAAAGGTTCTTTCTTCTTTCTTATTTTGGAGGATCCCACCTGGGGAAAGACTAAAAGAGAAGCATAACACTTTGGGTTGACTCTCGGGTATGTTTTTCAGTTGCTTTGGGGGCCAAAGACAAGGGACAACGCCCTTGAAGTCAAAATTGACCCAGTTTATCCCTTCCTGGTGTTATTGATGGTCCATCAGTGTACATTGATACATAGAAAACATGTTTGTCTTTGACCCATCACATCACTGAAGCAAAATTAACATTTACTAAACATAATGAAATCCTGATAAAGTCTGACTAGAGAAGAGAAGTGTGCTAGTTTAACTATGTAAAGACTTTATGATAGTCATCATTATTACTGTATATGGATCATGAAATGCTATCTTTTACATTTTTATGTATTCCTTAAGCAAAGTTTTAGGCGCACATATTTTCAAAGCGTTGTTATTTTCAACGTGTCAGAAACTTTTCGGTATTGCTGCTGCACCTCCTTTAAGACTTGTCAGTAAATATCCACTTTTATATCTGGCTAATGGCAGATAAAGTAGAAACTGACCCAAAAGCAGTCAAAATCTACACTCTCAGAAAAAAAAGGTACAAAAGCCGTCACTGGGGCTGTACCTTTTCAAAAGGTACACTTTTGTACCCAAAGGCTGCATATTGGTACCTTAGTGGTACATATTAGCACCTAAAATATACATTTCAGGTTCTGAAATGTACATATTAACACTAAAAATGTACATATTAGCACCTAAAATGTACACATTAACACCTAAAATGTACATATTAGCACCTAAAATAGACATATTAGGTCCTGAAATGTACATATTAACACTAAAAATGTACATATTAGCACCTAAAATAGACATATTAGGTCCTGAAATGTACATATTAACACTAAAAATGTACATATTAGCACCTAAAATGTACACATTAACACCTAAAATGTACATATTAGAACCTAAAATAGACATGTTAGGTCCTGAAATGTACATATTAACACTAAAATTGTACACATACACCTAAAATGTGCATATTAGCACCTAAATGTACATATTAACACCTAAAATGTACATATTAACACCTAAAATGGACATATTAGCTCCTGAAATGTACATATTAACACTAAAAATGTACATATTAGCACCTAAAATGTACACATTAACACCTAAAATGTACATATTAGCACCTAAATGTACATATTAACACCTAAAATGTACATATTAGCTTCTAAAATGGACATATTCGCTCCTGAAATGTACATATTAACACTACAAATGTACATATTAGCACCTAAAATGTACACATTAACACCTAAAATGTACATATTATCACCTAAATGTACATATTAACACCTAAAATGTACATATTAGCATCTAAAATGGACATATTAGCTCCTGAAATGTACATATTAACACTAAAATGTACATATTAGCACCTAAAATGGACCAAAGTTTACCTTTTGAAAAGGTACAGCCCCAGTGACAGCTTTTGTACCTTTTTTAGTGTACATATCTACCAAAAGTGTGGAGGAAGTCGTTTTGGCAGCACTTTTTTGCAGTGAGGAGGACTGCAATGACCTCTTCTATGTCAAAATATCAATACAAATTTGATTCCTCGCGCCAAATCGCTTGAAGCAATTGGATGAACTTAAAACATTTTTTCACATCTTACCACTCACCTGTCCTACCATAACTTACTCTATTTACTTACTATACTGACATCACTTTAGATAGACAATATCTGACTGAACATGGAAGAAGGTGGTTTAGCACCTCAGCATATACAATCTGACACATTTCGGAAGGCAATGTACAACGAAGTAGAAGGACTTGCATTATGCTGTGGTCGGTGACAAGAATCTCAAAATTAAAATGCAATTCAGAGCCTTGGAAAGTGGTGCATTGCTGCAGTTGGGGGAAGGGGGAGGGAGGGCTGGGACACTGTTGCTAGGAAACACTTGTGGCATCGTTGCACACTCTCCTTGCCAATTCAAACAAACCGAGGCGCTTGAGTGAAATGCCTTGTGACCCCTCCATGGGCTTCGTCCAACATCTTCATGCTGCCCAAATGTGTGTTCAAAGTGAGCCCTTGAGTTAAGTTATTGTCTCACTCAGGCTGCTTAATCAGCGCTAACTAAAGTGTCGCCTGGTTGACACCGTAACCCTCTTCCAAATTCATTACTGGATGCCGTATCGATTTTAGACACAACTTTCTCCAATAAACACATGTGATATCAAAGCACACACTCCATAAATACATTACACTGTGCAGCCGAGGTTTCTTGTGTGTATTAACATTCAGTTTGTGCAGCACCAGAAGCCCCTGGAGTCCAAGAGAAAGACAATATCCTCCTCTCTGAATTAATACACCTGAAGCTACACATTCCCAGAACCCCCTGCAGCAGTAATCTCCTCTTTATACACACAGACACACACACACACACTTTTAAAAAGTTTGCGACAGTGGAAAGGTATTTGAAAGTTGATGCTAATGATGATATGACGCAAATATTATGTAACGGCGTATAATATTTTGAAAGACCGTACAGAAGCCAAATTGTGATTGTAGGCTACATCGTCCTGCATCATGGAGTAACAAAGGGATCAGATATGACACCAGAGTAATATTTCAAGGAAATAACCAATTCATGTTATGCCTATGAGTGTTTGGTTACACTATATACATACAAATGAATAGGTTTGTACCTTTTGAGGGGTTGAGGGCCAGTCTTGCCCACTTATCAAATTTGAACAGACTTCCATTATGGCAGCACAGATTCCCACAATCAGAATTCCTTAGGGAAGTTAATGTATGTGGGTTATTTTAGTTTACAAAACTAAAACCGTATAAAAAAAATATAGGCCTATATAAAATCAAGGTCCAATATATATACCATTGTGAATTGAGAATACAAAAACACCTTTTGGAAAAAGGATTGATAATGTATTGACTCATTACTTAAATTTAGCTAATTTTGAAAAAAAAAAAAAAAAGTAATTTAGTGTACTTATGTGTATATATACACTGTAAAAAATTGTAAAAAATTATTGTGATTTTAACGGTAAAAGACTGACGGATGATAAAAAATGATACAGTGCAAAGCTTTTGGTTAACAGAAAGCTTCCATACTATATACGGTAAATAACTGTGATATAATTTTACTGTAAAATACCGTTAAATTGAATGTTTTTTTTGTTACAGTTAATGTTAAATTAAAGTTTATTGCATTTTTCTTTTAATTTCATGTGTGTTACAATGATGGTGTTTAATGTTTGTGTGAATGACACTGTGCAGTTTATATATAACTTTCTAATGGAAGATTATTTGTGATGAGCTTTGATTGCTCATGTAACTTGTATGAGTTGATGATCGTATTACAATGGTAAAAAAACAGATATCAATTTTTCAAAAGGTTGGTATTGGTAAATCAACATTTTATCAGAATTAATTATTATGGTTTATTACTGTAAATTTTAAGCTAAGCCTGATACTAAAATAATACTGGTTAAAATAATAGTCTCTTTAACCAATCATTTGGAAAATGCATATGCTGAAATAATTGCAAATTAGATTTTGCTGGACAAAAATGATTGAGATACAAAGCAACTTTTGAATGTCCATCAATGAGGGATTAACAGATTCAATAAAACATCTATTGGCATATAAAACACATCAAAATTACTAAAACTTTACCATAAATTAAAATGAAAACTGTGTGTAAAAAAAAAAAAAAAATGTTTAATAATGTTGTTGTTGTTGTTTTATCATTTTAAGAGTGGACATCAGGTGAAAATAATAAAAAATAGTGTGATATCCCCTAAAATGTAATCCATCATTACCATTACAGAATGCCATCTAATAAATTCTGCGCTAACATTGCGGTGGGAATTATATCATGCCGTTTCAGAAAACGTACAGATTAATGTGTGTCGTATCGTACGTCCATTGTTTGATCCATTTACTCCAACAAATAATAAACTACAAAAGAAAAATCCATAAAACAGTGCATAATTTTCCATATAGATATTTCACATGGTGTTTTCTCTCTTTTTTGAATTACATAATGAATTGTGATGTTTTTAAGATGGATCCTAGCAGAAAATGACCAGTAACTAGTTTTTTACTTTTTTTGTCTTACAGTGTATTGAGAGTGTGAAATGTATTAAAAAGATTCCACATTGAAGAAATTGCCCCAATTAAAGAAACACCCTGTAACAGTCTTGGCCTTTCACAGTAGTTTTCAGTTTTCCTTTGGTATGTAAGGCTACCCTACTGCTATCTCCTAGTTATCGGTGTACAAGGAGAAAAGTCTGGTTTATGACGGATTATATCGGACTGACTCCAGCCATTGCGTTTCCAGATTTTCGTGCACTTAAAGGAGTAGATCACTTTAAAAAAAAGTGGGTTAAGTTTTTATGGAAAACATTTCAGCATTTTTCTTTGATGCGCGTTTGTGACTCTCCTGTTCAAAATTGAACGAATCTTTTTCCGAGTCAATTCGTTCGTTCCGTTTGTTGAATGAACCAAATGACTCCAAAAAATGTGTTCATTTTGATGAACGAGTTCGAACGAACGTCCATCACAGAACAGAGCAAGGCGAGCATTTGAGCTTATAAAACTTAAACTATGTTATTTATTTTTTAAACGAGCGATCGTTTCGCTTGATAAGACCCTTATTCATCGTCTGGAATCGTTTCAAGCCCTTTGAACAGTTTGCAGTTTGCACTGAAAGTGTCTTTTGGACCTCGAACCATTTGGTTCCCAATGAAGTTCATTATATGGAGAAAATCCTGGAATCTTTTCATCAAAAACCTTAATTTCTTTTCGACTGAAGAAAGAAAGACATGGACATCTTGGATGAGATGGGGGTGAGTACCAGCAAAAGTTTTTCTAAAAGTGAACTACTCCTTTATACGGAGGCGTATTGCATTCACTTGAAGAAAAAAAATCTACTCTGTTTTTCTGAATTAACGAGTAAATTTTTCATGAGAAAAAAAATTGCTCTGTTTTTCTGAATTAATGAGTTAAAATTTTTTGCTCTGTTTTTCTGAATTAACGAGTTAATTTTTCATGAGAAAAAATTTTTTTGCTCTGTTTTTCTGAATTAATGAGTTAATTTTTTTTCGTGAGCAAAAAAGTTTTTGCTCTGTTTTTCTGAATTAACTCGTTAATTCAGAAAAACAGAGCAAAAAAAAAAAAATCCATGAAAAATTAACTCGTTAATTCAGAAAAACAGAGCAAAATATTTTTTTCTCATGAAAAATGAACTCATTAATTCAGAAAAACAGAGCAAAATATTTTTTTCTCATGAAAAATTAACTCATTAATTCAGAAAAACAGAACAAATTTTTTTTTCTCATGAAAAATTAACTCGTTAATTCAGAAAAACAGAGTAGATTTTTTTTCTTCAAGTGAATGCAATATGCCTCCGTACCTTTAAGTACTATCCAGATAATAACTTTTGCACTGCTTTTGTAAATGTTGTTGATGTGTCACTTGTTCCTTCTACGTTGAAATGCTTTGACTCTGGCCATGATATGTGTGATTTCCTCTCATGTATTGATGGTGGGATGTATTATTTACCTCTTTCTTTTGTGAATGATACTCACTTTTGCATCTATTTCTTGTCTTATTGAGTATTTAGACAAACACAGAGCATAGCCGGCGGTTCCCTCCCTATAATAAATCTTGTGGCAATTAGTTTGGGTGTGAATACTAGACGAACTGTTACAACCCTTCTATGAAATTGAACTCTTCCGAGTCATAAATGACTGGAAAGAGGACAGTTATTTCCAAGTGGCATAAGATTGACTGAGGAATTAATGCAGAAATAATGCTGGGATTAATGAGATCGTTCCACTTACTGACTTCCATAATTACATACATGCTGTTGAACAAGACCAATAATAGATGTGTGCTTTGGATCATTAGACAACATATTATATAGAAATTAGTCATTAACATTTTTGAAATTCGAACCTCAGGCAAAGAAAATATTTATGAATGACTGCAGGAATAAATTGTAAGCAAGCTGGTCATTGGGTAATTGAATGTCCATCCTCTTTTCCATACAATGAAAGCATACAGCATACAATCTCCAAAAAGAAAAAGACTATTTTAAGTACTGCAAAGGTTATGTATATGACTTATGCACTGCAGGTCTTGATTTATGATTGCTTTGTGAGGAATAGACTGCCAAATACCTAAATGGGTTGCACCATGTTTCAGGTAGTGATGCCAAATGAAACGAGTTATTCTTTCTTGCATCCAAGTAGCGCTTTAGAGAGAGTATGGGGAAACATCAATGAGATTTGAGTTTTGAGGTTCCTCACACAATCCTTATAATACATCCCAATAGATTTTTTAATATGGACAACAATTGTGTGAGACAGCATGAGCGTTATGCAGATTTCTCTTGAAATGGCACTAATACAAATCAAAGCCTATTTCCATTTGAAAAAAACTGCCAGAACTTTGGATGCCTAGCTCACAGACTGCCAATTTATTCATTTCAGGCCTGTGGAAAGAAGACAATACAACTTCTCATATTTTTATATTGTGCATAATTATTGAATTTTACAGAAATATAGTTTAAGATTGGGTAACACTTTACAATACGGGTGCACTAATATGCATTAATTCATACTTAACTACTTCACAGATAGTCATGAGTTAATGTATAACTAATGAAGAACTAAACCATTAATTAATGATTACTGCATCAGCAACTAATAAAGAGTCTATATGATTAATAGATTAAGTAATACAATAATTGCTATTAATTCAATGTCTCATTGTGTATTAATTCCTTAATAACATATTTTTATTAACTAATAGTGTAAATTAATGTGTTAATTGCCACAATTAGTCAAAGCTATGCACTTCAACTTCCAGTTGTCTGCTTTAATTAATCATTAGCTAATGATTTGCAAATGTATCATTATGTTATGACTTTACTTGTTGGGGCACATCATTATTAACTAGTCAATCGGGACACTATCGCAGCCACAGCCGGTGAGTTAATATACATGCTATCTTCCTAAATTAAAAAATAAATAAATTCATAATACCCACTGAAATGGGTTGGGTTGTATGTCGTTTGATCCAGGAAGGCGTGTTAGGGGCGGGGTTTAGGGTTTAGGGCATTTCCCGGCAGTGGAAATGCAAGCCCAGTGCTTGAGGCCCGAGGCCCGAGGCCACTGGCTCGGCTCGCTGTTAGCCCTAGCCCGGCAGTGGAAACCCGGCTAATGCTCTCTTGGACAGATTTTTTTTTTCCAACACTTGACCCATTAATACTAACACTATTTTATTTCAAACACCTTGATGCACGTATTGTGCTAGACTAACAGGGACTTGCCACAGCACTTACCCTAATGTTGGTTTTTGATTGCTTCTATTGTTCTCCTCATTTGTAAGTCACTTTGGATAAAAGCATCCGCTAAATGATTAAATGTAAATGTGATGGCGTTCCCCCATAGCATCAACTCCATGACGCAGCATCTTGTTCTCCTTCTCAGGGAACCCTGGATAGATACTGTACATAACCTAGTTGTTTTTAATCATTACTCACTCTTAGAAGAAAAGGTTCTATATAGAACCTTAAAAGGTTCTATCAGCGCTACATATTTGGAACCCCTAAAAGGTTCTATACACTCTTAAAAAAGGGTTCCTCTGGGTTCCATACTTGGCCAATAGAACCTATAACCAAAAAAATGGTTCTATATAGAACCATTTTGGAGTTCCATATATGAAGCGGGGGATGGAACCATTTCTGGTTCTAAATAGAACCATTTCTTCTAAGAGTGTGGAGCCTCCTCAGCACTGCAGATTTCACCCCTGTACTAAAACGAACAATATTTGCATAAATTCTAATATTTTTCAGTAAACTTTAAAAATTATTTTATTTTAACTTGACTATATTTACAATACAACAGCTTAAATTGAAACACTGTTAAACCAGTATTTATATTGCTTCTTACAGTTTTTCCTCATTAGTATTTCCCATGAAAATGCTAAGAAAGGAAATGAAATTCAACTGACCTGATAAGAGACTGGCCGTGATTGGAAGCGGCACCCGGACTAGAGGAACCAAGTCAAGAAATGACATGGACTGCACCAGCATTGGAGGCATCTGTCGGCATTATACCTATTTTTGTAAAATCTGTAAATTTCTGTAAAATCTTGACTCTTAAGAGGAGGGGAATATTTTTATTTCAAGGTTTATAAAGAGATTGCACTTTTTGTTGACTAGTGTGCCGTTAAAGCGTAGAGAAATTAGACCTAAAGTAACACATTTGGCAGAAGATAAAAACTGGTAATGTTTTGAGAGAAGTATCATGTGCTTGAATAAAAAGGGAGTGCCCAGCTTCTAGGGGAGCAAACTGTCCTTAAAAACCTTGTGTTCCGATACTTTGAAAGAACTGGTTGGGTGAAAGAGATCGGGCAGCAATAGTAATTAATCCCATGCCCTCATCTACAACATAAAAAAAAACTGTTTATATCTGCTTGCAGAACCGTATGATGTGCAATGAATGAAATTATACATGGTCTGGAGAATAGTTATGTCCCTCTCCAAGATGATGCAGATGAAAAATGACCTAACACAGGGATCGTAACATGAGCAGAATATAAATGCTTTCAGGACCTCTACAAGAAACTCATTGTGGAAAACCTGAACTAAAAGAAGCCGAATGATTCAACCCGTAATGGACAGGTTGTGTAGTTCTTGACCATCATTAAACATTAACATGAAACATCACCATATTCAACATCCCACTCCTCAGAGCTAGATGCAGCCAACCAATGTGGAGCTGGGGAGATGAAGGCCCATGGTGGAGCCAAAAGGATGGAGGACCACAGTGAAGGTTGGAAAAGGGCGGCTAGGGCGACAAGAAAGGTTAGGGTCCAGGCCAAAACTAAGGAGTCCACCAGCCAAGGAGAGAGAGCTAGAGACATCCAGTGGGGATGTCTCTAGACACTTTTTACTGAGGGACAAGCCCCAGAGAAATACTGCTGTACCCCAATAAAATATTACTGACATGTAAATGGAACGTACACTTTACTAAAGGATTATTAGGAATTTCTCATTACTGCAATTATCCAATCAACTAATGACATGGCAGTTGCTTAAAAGTATTTAGGGGTGTGGTTCTGGTCAAGACAATCTCCTCAACTCTAAACTGAATGTCAGAATGGGAAAGAAAGGTCATTTAAGCAATTTGGAGCGTGGCATGGTTGTTGGTGTCTGAGTATTTCACAATCTGCTCAGTTACTGGGATTTTCACGCACAACCATTTTTAGGGTTTACAAAGAATGGTGTGAAAAGGGAAAAACATCCAGTATGCGGCAGTCCTGTGGGCGAAAGAGCCTTGTTGATGCTAGAGGTCAGAGGAGAATGGCCCGACTGATTCAAGCTGATAGAAGAGCAACTTTGACTGAAATAACCACTCGTTACAACCGAGGTATGCAGCAAAGCATTTGTGAAACTACAACACGCACAACCTTGAGGCGGATGGGCTACAACAGCAGAAGACCCACCGGGTACCACTCATCTCCACTACAAATAGGAAAAAGAGGCTACATTTTGCAAGAGCTCACCAAAATTGGACAGTTGATGACTGGAAAAATGTTGCCTGGTCTGATGAGTCTCGATTTCTGTTGAGACATTCAGATGGTAGAGTCAGAATTTGGTGTAAACAGAATGAGAACATGGATCCATCATGCCTTGTTATCACTGTGCAGGCTGGTGGTGGTGGTGTAATGGTGTGGGGGATGTTTTCTTGGCACACTTTAGGCCTCTTAGTGCCAATTGGGCATCGTTTAAATGCCAAAGCCTACCTGAGCATTGTTTCTGACCATGTCCATCCCTTTATGGCCACCATGTCCCCATCCTCTGATGGCTACTTCCAGCAGGATAACGCACCATGTCACAAAGCTCAAATCATTTCAAATTGGTTTCTTGAACATGACAATGAGTTGACTGTACTAAAATGGCCCCCACAGTCACCAGATCTCAACCCAATAAAGCATCTTTGGGATGTGGTGGAACGGGAGCTTCATGCCCTGGATGTGCAGCCGACAAATCTCCATCAACTGCAAGATGCTATCCTATCAATATGGGCCAACATTTCTAAGAATGCTTTCAGCACCTTGTTGAATCAATGCCACATTTAGGGCAGTTGTGAAGGTGAAAGGGGGTCAAACATGTGTTTGCAAAAAGATCTGAAATTGTTTGTGATTCAGTTTGATCACACACTGAATTGTTTGTAATAGTTTCTCACATCACAATAGAAATGGGAAACTTCATAAGAAAGCGAAAAGACGCACATATACATTGTAGGATTCAAAACGTGCAAATGTATTCTGTCATTTGTCAATGACGGTAATAATGAGAAACAAAAACAAAAATAAGAAAAAAAGAAATCTGTCCGCTTTAATAATCAACCACTGTGAAATCAAAATGCTTAAGTGACTCCTGAAGTGGCATTCTTCTGCTAAAAGTTATAGTCCCTGACATAACAGAACATGATATGCAACAAAAATATGCATGATGATATGATAAACAGGTGTTTTGTATCATGTTGTTTTAATGTTGTGGATTTTAGTTTTGCCGAAATACTCTGTTGACCAATCAGAAGCCTGGAACGAACGTACAAACGTTTATACATTAAATATTTTTCTATTTGTTTTAGCATTTTCCAGAACAGTAACTACTACTCTTAAGACGCACTAAGACACATGATTTCTCTTGTATTTTTAGTGATGGAGGTATCCACAAGGAATCAAGGTAATGGAGCACAAATAAATAAAGGACAAATGGGGTCTTCAAACGCCTCAGGTGTAAAGTTATTCGCTGTCAAAGTGACGCCAAAATGAATGGGAGACTTTTTGGGAAAGATTGGGAGTCAATGGAAATGCTAACGCAAGTGAAGTTCTGCTACGAGATGGCAGCTCCCGCGAGGCTTCAACTTCCGGTCGATGGAGTCCCCTTGACCTAAACCCACGTAATGGGGAGGTTTAGGGGCGGGGTCAGGGCTTGGTCATTAATATGAATTGACACGAAAATTTGGTAACTCGTATAAATTAGCAAAAATCTTACGAATTTTTGCGAGTGAGATCGTATGAATTCGTACAAATTAGCCACCTCGTAGCCACCTTGGCTCTGATGTTCAGAGAAAGGCCATGGTTTCCTGTTACCACAGCAGGAGAACTTCTCTGGCATCACCTCACACCTGGAACTCCAGATGAGTGATGGCTCTGATCCGTCACACTTCATATGAGACACGGTTATGCACGATTATATCAGTGATCCTAAATGTTGTTATTAGAATCATAGTGCATGGCTTTAAAACTTCAGTAAATAACACAACAAATTGACTCTTTTTACCAGATGCAATAATGTATAAAGTATTATTTATTTCATGAAAGTACCACAAGATGGCAGCACAAATCTACAGAAAAGGGGAATTAACAACAGTAATGATAATTATTATTATTAATCCTGAAATTTTTATTATTCTTAACCTATTATCTTTTTCAGATTTAATCCACACCTTCTCACACATATTCATTCACTTCCTAAAATTAATTCACTTGATTGAATGATGTGAACAGGATTGTGATCAAATGATTTACTAGTAGTTTTAATAAGAATGCATTTGATTTGAAGATAATGGCAACATGATGACAGCATCCCACCTTGTGCCATTTACCTGATCAATCTTCAATCCTTATTTGTTTGTTTGCTTAAAAAAAATATGTGCGCTCTCTCTGCCTTAAAAAAAAAAAATCATTCCCCAGAATTTATATTTTGTGTGGCAGTGCTAATCTGTTGCACATATAACTACACACGTTGTTATGGTAACTCTTTTGCAGGCATCCCACGGAAGGAAAAAAAAAACATGATGCAGCATAATTGTGAATAAACAATATGGAGGTGGGGGACATGTTGTGGCAGATCTTGTGCTATGTATTCCTGCACACACTTCATGTTCACTGCAACAACAAAAAAGGTAAAATATTTGCTACATTTTTGCCGTGAGCTATATGCACAGAGGGTAAAAATGACATTTGTATCAAATTATTGTGCGCTTTCCCTTTAAGTGATCCCACTGGGTTGGTCTCATATGAGAACTAAATGACGAATCATACTATGGCGAAGGATTAATTCATGAATATAAATATAGTCGTACTTGCATTCCCAGTAATCGTCTAGGCACGTAATCTAATTAATATGTATAAGGCAACCTTCACCATATTTGGAATAAACAATTCGGAAGCTGGCGAACGCTCGCTTACCAATGGCTACCCTTCAGCCAATCAGTGAGGGTTGTTGGGCGAACGTCGCGGTACGTATTTAATATTCATGAGCCAAGGAATCCCATAGTAGGTTTTGTGAATACGGTGGGCTTTAATTAAATTAGAGTCGGTGAGCTGGGATAGGCTGGGAGTTCACTCGGTCCAGACTGCAGGAAATCCGACGTGGACTATAAACCCGCAGAAACGGATAGACAAACAAGCGAATGACTATAAATCCATGCGGAAAACTTTATCCGATTTTCTGCTGTGGCTCTGAGGTTTTCGTGTATCTGTTTTTAGTCTGAGAGAGTGTTACAACATGCCACGGCGGACTGTACTAGAAGTAACTGTTCAAGACGTGCAAAAGAGGAGAAACCCCAACAAACACTATGTAAGTTGACACCGATTGACATCTCTAAATACTTGTAACGAACTTTTCCTAATGTTTTTTCTCCTAATGAAAGTGTTCAGGGATGTATTTTACGAATGTTTCTCTGGTTGGTCTGAACAAAGAGGCTGGAGATGTGATCAGGAGGATCAAGTTACACACCAGCACAACACGCTCAAAGAGTTGATCTTTTACATGTATCTCTTTATTTCTGTTAGTGTTGCACAGTATTAAACTCCTCAAGTGTCAAGTAAAGTCTCCTGACAGCTGTGGGTAGTAAGGCATCTATACTGCAGTGATAGGGTCAATCCAGATGTTTTCATATCTGCATAAATATAACAAAGACACTTATTAGTCTATTAACTTGGACTGTATCTGTTTATATATATATATATATATATATATATATATATATATATATACATACATATATATGTGTGTGTAAAACTTGTCCTGTTCACCACACCCTTAAAGTTCTGAACACCCCATAACCTCCTGCTATTGAATGCTGCCATTGGTTCGGCTTTTCCAGTCCAACAAAGCCAAAGTTTTGTGTATTTAAAAAAAAAAAAATCTTTTTCAACTTAAGTTGGTATTATGTTTTGCTAAAATTTGTGTTTTTAATCTTTTGGCTGAATAAACTTGCTTATTTTACCGCTCACTTGACACATTTTTAAAAGCTACTTAAAATGCATGTCAATCTGACCAACTCTGCTCTATAGCTCAAGGTTATCAGTTTGATTTATCATGTAGTTATATTCCCCAGATTTAGACCCTTTTGCTTTCTGTGATTTGATACAGGGGTGAATTTCACTTAAAGGAGTAGTTCAGTTTTTAAAAAAAACTTTTGCTGATAATTTACTCACCCCCATGTCATCCAAGATGTCCATGGTTTTTGATGAAAACATTCCAGGATTTTCTCTATATAATGGACTTCAATGGGGTCCAAATGAGAGTTTCAGTGCAGCTTCAAAGGGCTTTAAACGACACCAGACGATGAATAAGGGTCTTATATAGGACCCTTTGCGTCATGACTCGAAAAAAGATTTTGATGAACAGGAGTCATGAACGCATATCACAGTACAGAGCAAGGCGAGCATTTGAGCTTATAAAACTTAAACTTTTATTTATTTTTGAAATGACCGGTGGTTTCGCTTGATAAGACCCTTATTCATCGTCTGGTGTCGTTTAAAGCCATTTGAAGCTGCACTGAAACTCTCATTTGGACCTTGAACCGTTTGGTTCCCATTGAAGTCCATTATATGGAGAAAAATCCTGGAACGTTTTCATCAAAAACCTTAATTTCTTTTCGACTGAAGAAAGAAAGACATGGACATCTTGGATGAAATGGGGGTGAGTAAATTATCAGCAAAAGTTTATATATATATATATATGAAGAGTTCAGATGCAAAAGCCTCTAAATGCCATTTGAAATTTTCTTCTTTAATAATGCTTTTTATCGAAATTGTATATTTAAGTTCAGTAATTTCACTTAAATAACTATTAATAAGTAATTATCATTCCCATTTAAGTGAAATCACTGAACTTAAATATACAAGCTTGATAGAAATGATCATTCTAGAAGAAAATTTCAAATGGCACTTAGAGGCTTTTGCATCTGAACTCTTCATATATAAAGTGAACTTCTCCTTTAATTTGTCAAATTGTCAAAGTCATATTTCACTCCAAATATGAAAGTTATTTATCTAAAATGAAATCTCTAAGAATATTTCAGTAGTTGATATTTATACATTATGGTTTTATTTGTTAAAAATGCTAAAAAAAAAACATTTATATTACAATTAGTTGTTTCCTATATGACAGTAAAATGACTGTAAATAATGAGTAGCTAATTAGAATCCCATATTGTGAATGTTAAGAATAAATAATGTTAATTTTATGTGATATTTATCTTCGTCATGTTTTCAAAATTTTAATGCATGTATGTGTAAATATTTAGACAACGTAGGAAAAATAGTTTAATCATATAAAACGAACAGTAAAATATAGAAAAATAGCCCATTTGTTTAAACTAAACTAACTACGGTTTTAACTATTAACTTGTTGACTACTGATTTATTTTTATGGTTTGTAGGCCCCAAGCTGTCAAACATTCATTTAAACACATTTAATCCATTTATCCTGTTAAATTTGTCTTCACTTAATCTTAGTCCAGAGTAAGTCGTATTGTAACGCACACCGTTGAAAATAAAATCTACAACACAATAAAACTGAAATTTGTTTTGGTGTGATGAAAGAGTGGTGGCAGTGACAGCGCTGACTATAATAATCACGTCAAGGACAGTATTAGCTAGTAAAACTGTTGGCAAAAAAACATAATATTAATCTAGTTATTCACGTTCTACTCTGTAATGCATGTTTTTATATGTCGAAAACTTATTTCACTATCTATTGACAGAAATGAATCCTGTGTGACCTAAATAATTAAGGGATAAAACCTATCCCTATACTGGGGATGAAATAAATGTGGAGGCAGGGAAATCCCACTACTCCCGCATGTATGCATTTGATTTGACTGTCATTTTTACTCATAGTGAATTACTGTACATTTTAAAGGGATAGTTCACCCAAAAATGAAATTTATCCCATGATTTACTCACCCTCAATCCATCCTTAGGTGAAAATAAGTTTCTTCTTTCCGCCAAACACAATCAGAGTTATATATAAATTAGGGCTGTCTAACGATTAATTGCGATCAATTGCATCCAAAATAAAAGTTTGAGTTTACATAATATATGTGGGTGCTCTGTGTATAATTATTTTGTATATATATATATATATATATATATAAATACACACACACACACATGCATGTATATTTAAGATTTTTTATTTATGTATATATAAAATATAGATTATATATAAATCTATATACAGTATATACATGAAAATATTTCTTAAATATATACTAGCATGTGTGTGTATTTATATATATAAAATAATTATACACAGTGCACCCACATAAACACAAACTTTTATTTTGGATGCGATTAATCGCAAATTTGACAGCCCTAATAAAAATATATCCTGGCTCTTCCAAGCTTTATAATCGGAGTGAATGGTACCTTAGATTATGAAGGCCAAAGTGCATCCATCCATCATAAAAGTAATCCGTATGACTCCAGCAAAACCATGCGTTTTTTTAGAAAAACAGCCATAACTTTATAAACAAATCACTGGCTTCATGTAACGTCTGTACATGAGTCTACTTCCGGCGGAAGAGTGACCTCTGACCTGACGCATCCCATAGGATGTAGGAGTAGCGTACGCTTCTCTCGCGGTTCAAACAAACTCGAGCTCCTGCCAAACTTCTCTTTAAAAAATCTTAATTCTTGACCAGTGTTTTATACGTCATGGTGGGGTCATAGGTCACTCTCCTGCTGGAACTAGACTCGTGTATGGCCGTCTGTCGGAAGCCAGTGATTATAGTTCATAAAGTTATAAATATGGATATTTTTCTTACACATGCACTCTTATTAAGTCGTATGGATTACTTTTATGATGTGGATGGATGCACTTTTTTGGGCTTCAAAATTTAAGGCACCATTTACTGCCATTATAAAGCTTGGAAGAGCCAGGATATTTTCTAATATAACTGATTGTGTTTGTCTGAAAGAAGAAACTCTAGGATATACCTAGGAGGATAGCTTGAGAATGAGTAAATTATGGGATAATTTAAATTTTGGCTGAACTAACCCTTTAAGTCTACATTTTGCCAGTAAATGTGCTCCCTGGTAATAAAACCCATGACCTTGATCTGTTTTGAGCATGTTGTACCAGTCGAGCTCCGGGGACACAAGTTAGTTTGTCATTTAAAGGAAAGTTAGAAGTTATTTTAGTCTTAGATTTACATTTGACTTGTACTCATTTAGCAGATGCTTTTATCAAAAGTGGCTTACAAAAGAGGAGAACAATAAAATAAATTAAAACAACATATAAGTGATGTGAGAAGTCCCAGTTAGTCTAGCACAGTTCACAAAGCAAGTCTTTAATTAATAGAATATAAAGGGTTATTATTAATGGGTCACTTTTCATTTCGGTTCTGCATTTGTGTTACTGCAATTTCTAGTTGGTATGAGTCACTAATTTTAAAAATAATGGAGCAGGCTTTACGTCATTCAGAACAAAACCACATGAACGCAACAGCTGCCCATGTGCAAGCAGAGTTGTGTACAATCTGATGGCATCCTCAGTAGCGTTTCTCTGAACAGCATGATCTAGGAAGCCACAATCGAAATCAGTGTTGTGAAGAGCCATTATAGACACCAGTTACCCTGAGAAAACTCTTAGCTAGTGTTGAATGCAAGTCGATTACTATAAACGCCTCTAATACCCTGCGGCACACGCTCTATAAAACACTGTATCGAGTTACTGATACTGATCAATAAAGGGTGTGTGGAAAATCAACATTATTATAAATAAATATAGCTGCAAGCAGCAATACCAGGGCCAAGCACAAAAAAGACGACAAAACATGCCAACATGTGTCAGACCAACTGCAGCAAGGAGCAATTGAAGACATTTAAAGATGAATTTAGGCAAAATGGCTTAAATTATAAATACAGTAACTTAAAATGATTTAATGGTTTATCACTTTCGAACAATAGGTGGCGCAGTTATGAAATCGATACATTGTGATCAGAGTGAGGTGACAATGACATACAAAGTTTGGTGTCAAAATGTGAAGGCATTGCAGAGATAAAGCCTAATAGTCATTTTGGCAGCATGCCTCAAATTTGATGCTGTGGTATACGAGAACGGTTTCGTCTATCGTCACGAAATCCATCACTTTTAGTCGGCACGGTCTGGAGATGATATGATTCCATTTTGGTTAAAATCGGACCAATGGTCTAGGAGAAGTTCGAAAAAGAAGGTTTTTTTAAAAAAAATAAAGATGGTGGACAGGAAGTTTGGCTGATTATGGCAAACCTGTTATCTATGTTTTCAGCATAACCCAAGAAATCTATTAAGATCAGTGTCATTACAATAGGCAAATTTATTCAAAAGTTATCAGCATTTTTGGAAATTAATTATAACTTTTGACCAACAGGTGGCGCTGTCTCAAAATCTTTAGAGTACCTTCAGAGCATGCTGCTTATGGCACACACTGAGTTTCGTAATGTTAGACCAATGCATTTGTTAAGTATAGCATTTAAATCACAATACGGTATTGAATTCAATGGGAATTTCACGTTTTGTTACATTATAGTCCCAACATTTTTTTTGTGTGTCCCCATACACGTGTCTGCCAAATTTGGTGAAAATATCTCAATTTGCTTCAGAGTTATAGACGTTAATGTGAAAAAAACACGTAAAAAATGACTGACACGTGACCTTGATTGAATTTTACTACCTGTTAATATCAATATTTGGCATTTGGGCATTAGTTTTTAGCCAGCGACCTGTGATTCCAAACTTCTGACAGTGGTTTCGTCTCGATCGGACTAGCGGTTTTGAAGATATCGCCAAATGTTTTTTAAGCGCTAAATCGCAACGCTACACAAACCGTAAGACAAAACCTAGCAGGTTTGGTATCTGTGGACTCGGCAACAATTCAGGAACTCAACGAGATGACTCCCGCGAAAATAAGTCAACCACAGCCAGAGTTATAAGTATTTGAAAAATAAATTTCAGCACTAGGTGGTGCTGTATTTCTATATTGCTCAGAGAAGCATGATAGGTAGGAAGGCAGGACGTTTCTGGAGGATAGAGATCGAGTTACACATCACCACAACATGCTGACAGAGTTGATCTTTTAGTCTTTATTTCTGTTTTACTGTCGTATAACATTTGTCAATGTCAAATTGTCGATGTCGTTTGTCAAATGTCGATACGCAAAATCAAATATTTTTCCATGAATCTGTTTTTAGTGCCCTCAAATCTTAATGCATGTAAAAATCTGTTTTGACAATATATTTTTGTTCCGTCTATTGGTTGGTATTTCAATCATTGTAATTTTGAGAGTGAATCCTGCATTTGCATGTGGTTGTGACTTTTGAAACTTCGCAGAAAAACAAAACTATTATTCAAATTCTGAATGGATTATAAAGCTTGCAAAGAGCACTCTGTAACATATCTAAGTTTATCGCTGAACGATTGAAAGATTTTAAAAGCTGTAACATATCCAAGGTTATCACGGAAAGATATGTATTTCACTTATCTTCACTGTAAAAAAAAATAATCCTGTAAAAAAAAAACGGTTAACTACTGGCATCTGTGGTTGCCAGCATCATACCATAACAATACGGTGTGTTACTGTTTTTAAAATTAACAGCTAAATATCGTATTGTCAGCTACTGTACACTGTAAAAAATAATACTTAAAAAAACGGTAAACTACTGGAAGCTGTGGTTGCCAGCATCATACCGTAACTATATGGTGTGTTACTGTTTTTGTGTTAGAGCATATAGCCGTTAAATTAAAGTTTTATATTGTAGCTGACAATACGGTATTTAGCTGTTTATTTCAAAAACAGTAACACACCGTATTTTTATTTTCATGGTATGATGCTGGCAACCACTGCTGCCAGTAGTTTACCGTTTTTTTTTTTAAACAGGATTATTTTTTACAGTAAACTTTAATTTAACAGCTATATGCTGTAACACAAAACAGTAACACACCGTATTGTTATGGTATGATCCTGGCAACCACAGCTGGCAGTAGGTTACCGTTTTTTTACAGGATTAAACCAGGGAGATAGAATTTAGTAGGGACGCAAGGGACATGTCCCCATAGATATCCGTAATAAAGGCTAGATGTCTTACAGCGGAGTCTCTATCGTCATTACCGTCGGCCATCTTGTCACAGGCAAGCTGATGTAAGATGAGTGATCAGCACGAACACAAATACTCTTATCTCGTTGAAATCTTGACAGATTTACAAACGGTTTGGTTTCTACTAACGTTATTAACGTGGCTATAATTCTGGATGATTATTTATATACACTTATTATTCATAAGTGTGCAGTGTTATACCTACATCTTTGACGTTTTTAACAAACCAACCCGTTTGAAAAAACCTCCAGTTGGCTGTTAACCACTGCAACCAACTCAAATCAGTGAGTGAATTAGTCTGATTCATGAACCGATCGTTTAGATTTGGGTCACACCAAAGACACATTCAGTGTGTGATGACTTAGTTTTAGTCAAAGCTGTCACATGGCTTCAGATTGAATGTATTGCACAGGTTGTTGGAGACACTTTTTAATCCATAAACTGTTAATGTGGGTTAACTCTCATTTTCTTTCCTTTTTTACTGTAGGTTTACATTATCAAGGTGGCTTGGTCTGATGGCAGCACTGAGAATATTTTCAGGCGCTACAGTAAATTCTTCGACCTTCAGGTGAGTTGTGTACTAGTTCTAGTACTAGTTAGGCCTACAGTATACTAACGTGATCATAAACATGTGAATGAAAATATAATGAGTCCAAATATTAGCATCCTCTTTGCTAACATTAAGCATAATGGAAAGCTTGATGGCATGTGCAGAACTAAAAGCTTAGTAGTTGGAGAGATCAACATGGATTTCACTGATGGCCACCCAATTGCTGAAGTTTATGTGGCAGGAATTCAGTGGTGCAACAGGAAAAGCCATCATCATATTCATGGCTCTGTTCGAGATAACAGTGTAGAAACTTACTTACGATATAGGCTAATTTGAGTATGCTTATGCGGCAAGACCGGTGAACTGGATTTTGGCCTATTGGTGGAAGTCTGCCCTTTCCAATATGGCGGTATCAGCATTTAAATCGTGGCGTTTACCTTTTGTTTGTTAGGTTTTCCGCTTCAGGTAAACTGCAGCAGATTGTTTGCATGTTGGTCATTTGGTTTATGGTAAGATTGGCTACATTTAGATCCTGACAGGCTATGTACCAGTATTTCAGACATCATCAAAATTAAAGTTAACTTGAAGAAATTGTGACTGAAATATACTACTTTTGTACAGTAGAATGTACTAATAAAAGTAATAATAGTAATATTAAAACATTTTGGGTATTACAATCATGAATTTTGATTAATGTACACTGTCCCTTCTTTAAACAAATAATACAAATTACTTAAATAACTTTATTAGGAATATCACACACTTTGCCAAAAAAAATTTACTAGGTAAATTAAATCGTTAAGTTTTTATGCCTACATTTGATTGCCAATGTTTTTGATAATACATAGCCTACTGTATGTAGGCCTATTAAATCATAAATCCATAAAAAGTAAAACAGACAACACAGAATGTCTGAAAAAAAAAAGTTTCATTGGGCCTTAAAATAATTGGCACACTGAATGTTTTGATTCATAAGGAACTTCATGAGTTGTGCAATGACATCTCGTCCAAACTCACATTGTCCTCTTAAAGAAAATAAATGCCATGACTAAGAGGCCAAAGACTTTTTAAGCCCCAATGAAACTTTTTTTTCAGACATTCTGTGTTGTCTGTTTTATTTTTTATGGATGTATGATTTAATAGGCCTACATATGTATTATCAAAAACGTATGAAGTTCCTTATGTGACTCAAAACATTCAGTGTGCTGTACATTTAAGACCGTCTTAAAGGGGTGGTGGATTATGATTTCACTTTTTTAACTTTAATTACTGTGTACTGTTTGAGCATAGACAACATCTGCAAAGTTACGAAGCTCAAAGTTAAAAGGAAAGGAAGATATTTGCTTATAAAGAAATCGTGATGGTAGGACAAACGGCTGGTAGGGACCACACGACATTCCTCCCAGGTTAGTGACATAACCAACCATAAAATTTACATAAACCCCGCCCTCAGGAATGCGATTTACAGATTATTATAATAGAATATGCTAATCAACGACTAGAAGATAACTACACATAATAAGCTAAATAAATTCATCAACTAACCATTCAGAAATGTCCTGTTGCATTCTGCTTCTTGAGTCTCTCCATTATTGTCTGACTCATTGTCTGACTCTCCAACATTGAAATTTTCAGTGCATGTCTGTGTGAGGTAAAAGGACACAAGCTGTGGTAGCTCCGCCCCCTGTGCTGGGAGCAGCAGCTCATTTGCATTTAAAGGGACTGATACAAAAACTGTGCGTTTTTGTTCGCCCTCAAAAGTGACTATTTGAACATGCTATATAAAAATATCTAAATACAAATAACATTTTGAGCTAAAACCTCACATACTTCACATACATCTTGTGAAAAGGGCATTATACCACCACTTTAACAAAGAGGCTAAGTTTAAGGTCCAAAGACTGCACGTGTACCTGAATAATAGACTATATTAATACTAATATCTAAAATCTGAACTTCTTTTTGCTGGTGTACATATGTGTTGACACTTCTTCTCTCCAACTATAGGAGCCAAAAACTTGCAAACAGTTTATCACGGAAACCCTCTATTATTAGAAGCACTTACCACAACTGAAGCTACTCACTAAATTTGGACAATTGGTCAGAAATCCCCACTGGGAGGTTTGCCACAGCTTCCTGAAAATGTTACTGGATCTTTTTCCTGATGGGCAATTCCACAGAAATGTGACCCATACCATGGAGAAATCAGATTTTTAGCAAATGAATAAAAGCCCTTCAAATAATTCATAGGTCTGAAAATGTTAACTGTAGTGGTATAATGGATTACATTTTTTTTATATTGTAATATTATAATACTTTATTCACCACAAGAGCTGTGCATCAATATTAATTTCTATAGAACCATGTTTTCATAAGTAACATTTATAAAAAGCTAAGTTAAATGAAGTTCCCTTTCGAGGGAACTCAACACCACGTCAGATTGGCGCTATGGGAACGCCTCTGCGTGGGCCAGTGTCTGAAGCGTGTGTGCCAACAAACCAATGAAATTGACCTTGAAATAGTCAGGTCACGAATGGTAATCGAGTCAGTGAGGCTATAAATAGACGTTCAAACATGTGTCATCATCTTCTTCGTCTTTAGGAAGCCTCTTTGTTTGATGTGTGTGTGTGTGTCATTGTTTGTCCTTAGATTCCATCGGTTAGGAGTACTTATGGCAAGTAAAGCATTTAAAAGATGTGTGCCTCCTTGCACACACTTTCTGACAGAGGACGATACACACGATTTGTGTTTTGGGACACACAACCTTTGTTTGGGAGAGGTCTGATCTCTTGAGAGAGGTGGCTGCCCATATTGTGAGTGTTTTACCCTAAAAAAACCTCTGCTCTTGCTGGGATCTCTTTGATGATGATGGAAGCCTGTGGTTTAGGTCCTGCGGATGCTAAGGCAGGTCAAGCTCTGAGTTCTGAAAGATCTGAGACGGGAATTCCCATTTCTCAGTCGGCACCCGCTAACTCAGGAGTTGTCAGGGCAGACGTGAAAGCCTGCTCTGTGGCTTCTTCCAGTCTGCCTGAGAACATAATAATGGCCCGAACTGACTTCGAGGAGTCTAATGTGTTTGAAGTTGAGGTGGAAACAATTCCTTCTTTAGCTCGAAGTGCCACCAAACGGCCGGTGTTATTGGCGTTCTATGGTTGAACCTTTCGGGGATCAGGGAGAGAGATAAAATGACTCTTCTGGACTGCCTGGTTTTGCCATTTGGCCTCTTTGGCACTGCAGTTGAGAGTAGCCAAGAGGTTCAATTGGCTGCATTCAATATGTATGTCCTCATGATGGCTACAAAAGAGCCTCCAGACCCCAACCTAGCACCAGAGTTTGAAGAAATGGTCAGCAGGCTATCTTCCAGGAGGGATCCGAGAGAGTCTTAGATATAAAGAGATGGACCTCATCTTGAGATGTTTTATGGCCCCCATTGGGGTGGAGGTGACAATTGGACGTAGACATACAGGGGTTGGACAATGAAACTGAAACACCTGGTTTTACAACACAATAATTTGTTAGAATGGTGAGGGCCTCATTTTGCATCCAAATACAGCACCAATTCATCTTGGGAATGACAGATAGAAGTCCTTCACAGTGACCAGAGGGATTATGAGCCGTTCCTCTTCCAGAACAGTGTCCAGGTCACTATATGATGCTGGTGGACTCGCTCCTCCAAAACACCTCAATAATATTTAGATCTGGTGACTGTGCATGTTCAACGTCACTTTCATCTTCATCAAACCCTTCTGTCACAAGTCTTGCTGTGTGTGTTGGTGCATGATCATGCTGATACACGGTTTGAGCATCAGGTGCTCATGATCCTCCAGAAGGGTTTGGTAGTCCTCGGCAGTGTCGTGTCCATCAAATACAATCAGGATTGTCATGATATTGGAGCTCAAACCATCACTGATCCACCCGTGCTTCACTCTGAAGATTGGCCGCCAGGCATATAGATGTGAAACATCCAACATTGGCCAGTGTTTCAGTTTCATTGCCAACCCCTGTAGCTTGTTGCAGAATTTTTCCAGTGCTGGAGGAAAAGGGTGGATTAATAAGCAGAGAGATGGGAGAATCCTCATTTAGTTTTTTGACTGCCTCCTCAGGACTGTGCTTGAGGTGAGAGTGTACACTTCCTTGTTGCCTTTGTTGTACGCTCCTTTTCGGAGTGGCGACAGAGTTAAGATAATCGATTGAGAACCTGGAGATAGTAGCGGTGCAATAGCCAGTTGGGAGATCCCATGGTTTTAATCATGTTAGTAGTTTTTTTATTTATTCTTTTGCCTCCCTGCTTTCGGAAATGAGTACAGTCCGAGGATGGTAGAGCCATAAGTAACCCACTTCCATGGAAGCTGTTGGCCTGATGTATGTATAGCTGAGGCCTCTCTAGCTCCCGATAAAGTAAGTTCCAGCACTGGAGCTTGAAGTGAGAGTATGAATGTAGAAGCATCAATTTCAATGCCCTTCCTCCGAGCTGGCAAGGGACTGCGTAGACAAATAGGTACAATGCCATACAGCTTGTCCCTTAAAGGCCGGAGGTATGAGCCTTTAAGATGACGCCCCAGTGAAGGGAATGGATAAGTAGAGAACGCTACTCTTCTTTTTGCCCCTCCGACAGGTCTAGCTCGGAGGTGATCGTGCAGGCTGGGTTCGGCTCGGTTGCAAGAATACCTGCCCTCTTCCATTGAAGTTGTTAGAGATGCACCAATATGAACATTTTGGCCAAAACCGATAACCGATAATTCTTTATATTTCAAAGCCGATAACCGATATATTGGCCGATAAATCTAAATTTAAATTTGTATATAATTTTTGAGATCCTGGGGCCAGTTGTTCAAAACATTTAATCTGGATCAAAATGATCCGGATTTGGAAATCCCATCTTTTCCTATCCAGGATCAGGCAATCCGTCTTACTTCTACCGGTTTTTCAAAGCAACTTTGGACTGGATCACCCTGATCCAGATTCACAGTTTTCAAGATTACCAAATCCGGATTACCAGTGCTGTAAATGGGACAACATATCACAATGTGGGCTACCAGCTATGCAAAGAACAGGTAGAAGAGCCAACATTGGGGTCACTGTACGTGTTTCTTATTTTGAGGCAAAGCACAAATGGGGACAAGATAATTTGTATTTTATTTTTACTTTACTGCACTGAATAGCTTAATTGTTAGCCTATGTCTACTTTATCACTGTTACAACGGTTACACAAGTCAAGTGCAAAATATAAATAAAAGTATATACACTAAATGATACAAATCTATTATTTGACCAATTTTAAAGTTTTCCTACATTTTCTTACTGAAATCCACCTTGAAATCCTACCCCCTGTTGGGATCAGGATAATCCTGTTTTTTTTTTTTTTGGATCAAAGTTATCCAAATCCCAATGACAAGTTTTGAACAACACAAACTGAAGGTTTGATCCAGATTAAAACTAGGATTGGATTCTCTGATCTAATCTGATTTCAGATTCCTTCTTTCCCTTTTGAACAACCCATTTTCAAGATTTGATCCAATCCGATAACCAAAATCCGATCAGCTTACCTTTGAACAACTGGCCCCTGGTTACAAAAACAAACGTCACCATTAAAAGCCTTGTCCCCGGCACATAATTGTAATGATGTTCTCATTATAATTTTATGTAGCCTATATGTCAGACTAGCATGTTGCACTTAACCGTATTTTCCTTTTTGAAGGGATTCCAATCATATTTAAAGCAATTAAACACCATCATGTTGAACAGTGCACATCTGAAGTGTCTCAGCTGAAGGAAATAATCCATTATGTATTGGCTTTAATATATCGGCCAAATTTTCTTATCGGGCCGATAACGATAACACTTTTAAAGAACATATATCGGTACCGATATGGTGGCCGATATATCATGTATCTCTAGAAGTTGTTGGTGGTCGAGTTCCACTTCCTCTGCTGTCCTCTTCAGCATTGTGATCAGGCTGGAGGTGAAGGTGAACAGCAGTAGAGTTCGAGGTGTTGCAGTTTAGTCTGAGTACAGTAGCAACCTGCACTTTTCTATTGAAGTTGTTGACGGTCGTGATTTTGGTGTTGTTTCCTCTCGGTTTAGCGGTTAGATGTGTTTATCTATGTAAGGATTGGATTTTATTAATGACCCCCATAATGAAGAAAAGGGAACTATCCTTTCCTTCCTGGACTTAGAATGTGCTTATTCACATACTTTGGGCAGGCATTTGGCAGTATGGTGGCATTGGTATTGACGTTCCCATAGCAATCTGGTGCAGTGTTGAATTCCCTTGAAAGAGAAGGTTTTAGGGTTATGGATGGATGTAACGCCGGTTCCCTGAGAAACGGAATGATACCATACAGTTTTTGTGGAAATCGGTATTTTACTAAAATGCTATAGATAGAGCTTGACGTCTACTGTACCCAGCATATTCAAGGTTAAGTTTGGTGGTGTTCCTTCTTTATGTTAAATGGACAATACACTTACAGTCACTTCATATTAAATCACATGGTTATGATGAAGTGGAGAAATAAATAAAAAAATCTCATTTATTTACCAAGATGATTCATTTAAATACCTAACCACTGAAATAAATAATAATTAGGGCTGTCAAACGATTAATCGCGATTAATCGCATCCAAAATAAAAGTTTGTGTTTACATAATATATGTGGGTGCACTGTGTATAATTATTTTGTAAATATATATATAAATACACACACATGCATGTATATTAAAAAATATAAAAAATATTATTTATATATAAAATATTTATATTTATATAATATAAATTATATATAAATCTATATACAGTATATACATGAAAATATTTCTTAAATACATACAAGCATATGTGTGTATTTATATATATATACAGTATATACCGGTATATAATAATTATATAATAATTAAAAATAATAATTATTACACTGTGCACCCACATATATTATGTAAGAACAAACTTTTATTTTGGATGCAATTAATTGTTTGACAGCCTAATAATAATAAATTAAACTTAAAGTAAAATAATTTTTCATGATCATTTTGTCACAGATTGTGATTTAGAAATGCAATATAATAATATAGTTAACTTCATCCTATCTTCAGTACTGCATTTAAACAAGTGGTGTTTGAATATAAACAAATAGTTGTCATTTACTGCCATGGGCTGACTCATTTTTATTCCTTCCTTTTTGTCTCTATCATATGACGCATGTAACTGCTTTGGTGACGATTTCCTCAACTTTCCCTCATTGCTCTCACTCTCTGGCGCTTATCTTTCTTCCATGGAGAAGCATGAGTTGTTAAGAAACTAGTGCTGATGCAGCACATAGCAGTGATGAGGAGAGTAAATACGACAACCACTAATGTATTTCAGTAGTGAATCAAATCGGATGATAGTCGTCTGAATGTGGTTACGCTGTTTCAGTTTTTTCTCTGTATTTGGTGGTTTTGCAAATGGTGGAACATACATTTTTATTCATACCACAATGTTTGGGATTAATTTTAAATCAATTTTATCAGATAACATCAGTTCAGGACACAGAGTATTCTTTAGCATACTTTTAAAAAAGTTTAAGATAATTTAGTTAAGAATTTCAGTAAGTGCTAAACGAATGTAATGTTTTCCGAGACTCAGTTGCATGCTATTTACAATTACATTCAAATTTATTATAGAATGCGAGTAGTTCAATCCACTTAAGCAGGACTTGAGTGCATCTATATGTCATTTGTACTTCCATTGTCTTTGAAATATGGTTAAAGTTTGTTCTGACGAATGTACTGACGAGCATTAAGGGTGAACTAAAATTACTTATGCTCAATATAAACTAGAAAATATATAAATCACGTAAACACACATCGAGTTGCAATTCGCTACAATTAAGACACTCACATACATTACAGTTAAAATTAAACAACACATCAAAATCATTTTTGAAGCATGAGTCATTATGACAAAGGATTATGTTTTAAAAGGTTCTCTAAAGGAAAAACTGTAATTTGACATTACCATGTGCTCTTTTTAAGTGTGTTAAGAAATATAGGCTCACTTTATTTTACAGTGTCTATCTACTATTGAAATAACAATTTATGCTTAATTACATGCAACTAACCCTGAATCAAATCCTAACCCTGTGCTAATTAATATTACCCCGTATTTAAATGTATAGTTGCACTGTAACGTGAACACTTTAAAATAAATTGTAACCAAACATAGTCATGAAAGTCTACTGTTTAAATACCTATAAGTGGCCTTTTATTTCTTTAATATTATATTATCTGCAATTACTTTTAAGATTTAAAGTACACAAGTGGATTGGGTTTCTGGTAAATTTATGCAAAAGATGGTAGAAGTAAAGTAAATGTAAGGTTTATCGATCAGTAATTCTGATGAGTATAATTAGACCTATTTGTGTTTCAAATGTACTAGGTACCTCCTCCTATTTTGTTCATTGTATGTTATTTATTTATTTATTTATTATTATTATTATTATCTGTGGGGTTTTTTTCGTTGTTGACATAAAATTCTAAAAAAATGAAAGTTTAAAAGTACACAAGTGCACTTTGAATTCAATTAAGTGCACATCTTTTTCACAAGGGACACTTGCAGTAAAAATCTACTCGTTCTTAATTATAACGTTCTCCACATTTTAGAATAGTGGGCCAGTTGTTCAAAGGTAAGCTGATCGGATTTTGGTTATCGGATTGGATCAAATCTTGAAAATGGGTTGTTCAAAAGGGAAAGAAGGAATCTGAAATCAGATTAGATCAGAGAATCCAATCCTAGTTTTAATCTGGATCAAACCTTCAGTTTGTGTTGTTCAAAACTTGTCATTGGGATTTGGATAACTTTGATCCAAAAAAACAGGATTATCCTGATCCCAACAGGGGGTAGGATTTCAAGGTGGATTTCAGTAAGAAAATGTAGGAAAACTTTAAAATTGGTCAAATAATACATTTGTATCATTTAGTGCATACTTTTATTTATATTTTGCACTTGACTTGTGTAACCGTTGTAAAAGTGATAAAGTAGACATAGGCTAACAATTAAGCTATTCAGTGCAGTAAAGTAAAAATAAAATACAAATTATCTTGTCCCCATTTGTGCTTTGCCTCAAAATAAGAAACACTTACAGTGACCCCAATGTTGGCTCTTCTACCTGTTCTTTGCATAGCTGGTTGCCCACATTGTGATATGTTGTGCCATTTAGAGCACTGGTAATCCGGATTTGGTAATCTTGAAAACTGTGAATCTGGATTGATCCAGTCCAATGTTGCTTTGAAAAACCGGCATAAAAGTAAGTCGGATTGCCTGATCCTGGATAGGAAAAAGTGGGATTTCCAAATCTGGATCATTTTGATCCAGATTAAATGTTTTGAACAACTGGCCCAGTATTATAAATATTACGAAATGCCAGAAATAGAGGTTAGGGTTGTTATGTTGTGAACAAAAAGTTCTAACAGACTCAAACCTATAGTATATTTAAGCTGCGTTTGTATAGCTCTGCACAATCTGGACACCATACCTACCAACCAGTTTTGTAAAAGAAATGTGTTGACACATTTTATGTTTGCCCACAAAACTCACTTTAAAGCATTTGAAGTTTTTGAGATCATGATAAACATGAATTCCTCTGTATGTCAGCAGCTTACTTGTCCAAACAGCTCAAGTTGTGCTGAAGACTAGCTCAGGCGTGGCTCTCAGACATATGGATGTGATTAGCATATGTGAACTCCTGAGAGACGCATTTCTGCTCTTCACATCAGATAGACGCCTGTCATGTGGGACGGGGGGTTTCTCTTTGTTCAGCTGAGGAAGGACTGATTGTATGGATTTATCATAAAGGAATTTCAGTTCCTCCTATAAACAACATTTACTGGAGTCATGTTCTTGGCAGCTTTTACTTTACTTGTTCTCTTGTCAGTTCCTCGCATCCACTGCTGTTACATTTTACATTTACATTTATTCATTTAGCTGACGCTTTTATCCAAAACGACTTTCAATTTCTATATATGTCAGAAGTGGCACGCCTCTGGAGCAACTAGGGGTTAAGTGTGTTGCTCAGAGACACATTGGTGTCTCACAGTGGATTCGAACCTGGGTCTCTCACACCAAAGGCATGTGTCTTATGTGTCTTAGCGTTTGTATAATTTTCAAATTCATTAAAATCGAAGCCATTTCTATGACTCTCAGGCCTGCTGAAGTCTAATGCACTGTGTCGGCGACCATGGTCTACCAAATCCTTTGCATTATGAAGCTTTCAAGTCGTATATTTGAAACGGTTATGTGGAGCCGTAAAATGAAATCTCAGAAGACGCAGACACTGCTCTGTAATGGAGCTCATTTGTCTGTGCGAAAGAGAAAATAAAGAGGTTTATCCATGCGCCGTCATTCAGATGGTGCTGAGTCACAGTAGAAGACATTGTGCCTTCGCTTAATGAATTGGCCAACGACAGTAAAAGCTTTGTCTGGCAGAATGACAGTCTCTCTCTGCTTCCTCATTAGTCTCGAAAAGACACGAGTGAGAACTGCGACTCTATTAATGTTTAACTTCTAAATGTGTCACGGCATTCCTTTAGTTAGTGCGAAAGTCTATGTTAAAAAATAGTGAAGCTTTCGATTTTCATTACATCTGTTGTTTTTATTTGCTCATTTAGACTTACATGATGCAGTTCCCCTCAGACATTTGCAACTCATTACACATGCTGTATAAGTCATCATTATATTTATTACACAACAGAATTATGTGATCTGAAATGCCAAACTTAGGCTCATTGGAAAAACCTGCCTCTACATAGACTTTTGTAAAAACTCAATAACATACCTATGCATACAGTTTCAGTCTTTGTCACACAAATTAAGATTACAGAGGTAGATTTTTGAATAAACTATATTCATGCTGTTCATTACACAATACTGTGAAATGGCCTCAAAACACTTTTATCTAGGAATTAAATTTTACCGATATTTGGCCGATACCGATAATTCTTAGTATTTTAAAGCCGATAAATCTAAATACAAAGTTTTATATAATTTTGAGATTACAAAAATAAAAGTCTCATCATTAAAAGCAATGTCCCAAGCACAATTATAATGATGATCTTATAATTTTATGTAGCCGATATGTAGGGTTGGGTATCGAGAATCGAGTATCGATTGGAACCGGGACTAACTTTTCGTTTTTCCCGGAATCGTTCAAAAGTTAAAATTTCGATTCCTAGTTTCGATATTCACAACAAAAAAAAAAGTTTCGATATTCACAGTCCGCCGAGCGGAAGAAGAAACTGCTGAACAACACCAACGAAGAAGCGTCTACCAGAAGTGTTGGCATAACCACGCGAGTCAAACATGAGTACCTTGCGTTGGCGATCCAAAGTGTGGATTCACTTTTCTAAAAATAACGAAATCTCGGCAAAATGCAAAATTTGTGACAAAAGGAGTATTTTTACAGAAGGAGTATTTCCTTCAGAAAGGCCGTTGGTTAGCAAGGTTAGCTAAACTTTTTTGACCCTGCCTCTTAAAAGAATCGGAATCGAGAATCGTTAGGAACCGGAATCGAAACAAGGAATCGGAATCGGAATCAGAATCGTTCAAATTCAAACGATACCCAACCCTACCGATATGACAGACTTGCATTGCACTGTGTACACTTCACTGTATTTTCCTTTTTAAAGTGATTATAATCGTATTTCGTATTTGTGTTGAACATCTGAAGTGTCTCAGCTGGAGGAAATAACACATTATTTATCAGCTTTAACCCTTTACCTCTCACCCCCCTTTTTGAAAATTGACATTAAAATGCACTATACAAACTTAAATGGTTGTAATTCAAGAATGCTTTGGAATATAGACCTAAGTTTGGTCTTGTTTTAAAGAAAACAAACAGCAGGTTATTATTAAATTGAAAGCACTTAAAATTAAAAATTTAACTATGAAAAAGTTATGGAAGTTATAATTTACAGTAAATCAAATATACTTTATTAATATATTTTTTTAATATGAAATATATACTTTACAAAATACGTTTTACTATAAAATGAAAGCTATATATCGAACCAAGTTGTGTTCCAAATTTGAAGTTGATATCACAAAAATTGAAGTTCCCATGAGATTTTGTTTAGGCGTAGTACCAAAAATAGCCACCGGATGCCATTGAATTCCATTGAATTTAATTGTATGCATTTTGCCATAACAAATTAATAAATTTCTATCCAAATATCACTTCTGTCACTAAATATGGAACCTTGAGACTCAGACCTTTCTGACAATATGTGTTTTGTCAAGATTAGAAAAGGTTTTCATAATAAATTATGAAAGATGATGCCCAAAAGGGGAGGGGCCTAATAAAAAAAATACCGTTTCTATGGTAACTCAACGTCCAATTTCAAAACGGTTTTCACAGGATGAATTCTGAGTTCGTAAGCTTTCAAATGATACCTAATTTATGATAACTACTAAAATATGTGATATAATAATAATAAAAAAATTATATTTTATATATATATATAATATATTATACTTTTTAGAGGACTTCTTACCTTACTTTTTAAAATATAATTTTATCTTTTTTTGTTGACAAATACTAAATATGTTTTATTATGAAGTTTTAGCACTAAGAACCAAAGTTTCAATTATTAAAAGTGTGTGCGTCAACTTTTTGTGACAAAGGTCAGAAACTCCTGTAATGACGTCGATTTTTTTTTTGAGGCGCACTCTTGTCATATATTCATATATTACTGTTCATTCATAATTTGTAAGAAAAAAAAAACAGACCTAAAATATCTATTTAGGAGTCTTAGACCTTTCCAACGATATATAGTTTGTCATGACAAGATTAGGATTTAATAGTAATATAGTTGAATTTAATTGTATGCATTTTGCCATAACAAATTAATAAATTTCTATCCAAATATCACTTCTGTCACTAAATATGGAACCTTGAGACTCAGACCTTTCTGACAATATGTGTTTTGTCAAGATTAGAAAAGGTTTTCATAATAAATTATGAAAGATGATGCCCAAAAGGGGAGGGGCCTAATAAAAAAATACCGTTTCTATGGTAACGCAACGTCCAATTTCAAAACGGTTTTCACAGGATGAATTCTGAGTTCGTAAGCTTTCAAATGATACCTAATTTATGATAACTACTAAAATATGTGATATAATAATAATAATAAAAAATTATATTTTTATATAAAAAATATATTATACTTTTTAGAGGACTTCTTACCTTACTTTTTAAAATATAATTTTATCTTTTTTTTTTTTTTGACAAATACTAATTATGTTTTATTATGAAGTTTTAGCACTAAAAACTAAAGGTTCAATTATTAAAAGTGTGTGCTTCAACTTTTTGTGACAAAGGTCAGAAACTCTTGAAATTTTTTTGAGGCGCACTCTTGTCATAAATTCATATATTACTGTTCATTCATAATTTGTAAGAAAAAAAAACAGACCTAAAATATCTATTTAGGAGTCTTAGACCTTTCCAACGATATATAGTTTGTCATGACAAGATTAGGATTTAATAGTAATATAGTGAAGTAAAGTTAGGTTGCCCGTATACGGGCAAGTGACAGTTAAGGGTTAATATATCGGCCAAAATTTCTTATCAGGTTGATAACGATAACATTAAAAATGAACATATATCGGCCGATGCTGATATTTCATGCATCCCTACTTTTATCATAGAGCATGATATGCAAGAAGCAACGTAATATAATTTTGCAGAAATCTCATCACAGGCCCGTATTTCCAATGATCCTGGTTTGAAGATGACAGCTATTTCTTCACTGGTTAGCTTTACGTTGGGTATTGCATTAGAAGTAAAGTGTAGGGCCTTGCATAGTTCAGAACTGCTGTGCTGGAAGACGTTGCTCAGCTGATGAATTCAAGCTCTGCTATAGTCATTAGTGAATGAATGTGTAAAATGCACATATGACCTACTTTAACATACTTTGGAAAGGCACAGGTGTGATTTCATTGGTCCGCAGCTGCTTTTGGACTGGAATAAGGGCCTGTTACCAAATCTCTACAGATCGGAGGAAAATGTTAATTGGTGCCAGCAAAGAAAAATAACATATAGCTGTAAGTGATCATCACAGGGTATGGATGTGAGTATTAACGGAGGGAGGTGTTGAGTATAAAAATGTGTTGACCATTTGTTGAATATCGGATTATAATCAGCGTCCTCCATATCCAGTCAAATCCCTAATTGATTCATTCAAGTCCTGCCTTACATTTTTCATCCATGAACTAACATGAGTTGTCTTTTCACATTGACGTTAAGTTTCTCTCTATTGTTTTCCAGATGGAGCTTCTGGATAAATTCCCTGTGGAAGGTGGACAGAAGGATCCTAAACGCAGAATCATTCCCTTTTTACCAGGTAAACAAGTCATATACTACAGAAAGACACCGATCTCTGTTTTATATTTGCTTCTTGGAATCGCTTTGCTGCCGCTTCTTGCTTTCATATAGGAAATGCTGTAAACTTGTAATTTCCTTTTTCACTATGGATATGTGTGGTTATCTGCAGTTTCTGCTAAAGTACTGATCACTTTTCTAAGAGAAGACACAGAGAATCTGCCAGCATTTGACATTTGGTGCCACTGTGCATTTTTATATGTTTATTCTGACAACATTATCGAAATATTTCAGCTCTTTTTTTTCACATTCCTGTTCCGCATGTCAAGTCAAGTCACATTTATTTATATAGCGCTTTTCACAATACAGATTGTTTCAAAGCAGCTTCACAGTGATAACATGAAAGTAGTACAACACAGATCAATAATATTGTTAAATATTAAATATTAAATAACCCCAACTGAGCAAGCCAAAAGCAAGACGACAGTGGCAAGGAACCAAAACTCCATCAGATTGGATGGAGAAAAAACCTTGGGAGAACCCAGGCTCAGTCGGGGGCCAGTTCTCCTCTGGCTTACATTCATATTGTTTATATATAAATATTAAATATAAATATTGTTTATATATAAAACGGCGCCATAACATATCGCAGGCGTTGAGTCGTCTCTTCACAGGCGTTGGTCTTCTCATCACAGGCGTTGGGGCATCCGAAATCCCCGTGAGAGGCTGGATACAAAACTGGACCTGACGAACGCCATTTTTCTCGGGACAAGCGTCCCGCAATAACAGCAGAAAGGCAGATGGGAAATAATTAGCATAGCTGATGTTCATAATGATTTCCATTATACGGGAGTCGGTGTTAGAAAACCACTATCTCACAAACTCTCCGTAACCCAACCATACGCGCCGACCCGTTTGACTAAGGCTGTCGAGCCCCACTGTCGCAGAAATGCGTTTCAGTGGCAAACGGTTCCGGTATGGCATAACAGAGGACTAAAAGGTAAGCATTATGTGAATGCTTGACTAAAGAGAAGCGTCTTTAATCTAGTTTTAAACTGTGTCAGCGAGTCAGAGCCTCGGACCGTATCGGGAAGGCTATTCCAGAGTTTTGGAGCTAAATGCGAGAACGCCCTCCCTCCTTTAGTGGACTTAGATATCCTAGGAATGACCAGAAGCCTTGAATTTAGTGATCGTAAGGAATGGATTGTAGGGCGAAAGAAGGTCCGTTAAGTACAAATGAGCTAAACCATTTAGGGCTTTATAGGTCAGTAGTAGTATTTTGTAGTTGATACGGAACTTAATAGGTAACCAGTGTAGAGATGATAAAATCGGTGTTATATGATCATATTTCCTTGACCTAGTAAGAACTCTAGCAGCTGCATTTTGGACTTACTGTAGCTTGTTTATTGAGGATGCAGGACAACCGGCTAATAAAGCATTACAGTAATCTAGTCTCGAGGTCATGAATGCGTGAACTAATTTTTCTGGATCAGAAACAGATAGCATGTTACGTAGCTTAGCAATGAACTAAGCATGTACATACTATTTATAGCAATTGCAGTAACTGGGTTATAAATACGTACTAACCCTGAACTCATTAACCCATGTCGTAACTGTAAGTACACATACTGTCAATAAATAAAATAATAAGCCCAATTTTTGTTAAAAGGTGTAACCGTAGTCTTTGAGGACACAATTAGTTTACGCATTTTTATTTTCCATTGCAGTAATAGTTATTAAACCAAAAGTATACTTTCTTTAACTAAACGTATCGTACTTAGTTTACTCACGTTGTGGAAGAATTGTTGATAAAACCAGCCTAATGTTTATCTGTTTCTGGGTTATTAACACTGTGTATAAAAAGGTTCTGGTTCAGATCCACCCATGTACTGTCTGGCCTGGGTATACTTCATTTTCTGTTCTGTTTATAGTCGCCAAACTCGGTCCTGGTTTTTATTTGAATGGATGTCAATGGAGTAGAGGCTTCACTAAGCTGAATAAACCAGTTTTGTGATGAAATAGCTTATAATTTATAATTCAGGGTTGGAGCGAAATTCTGCAGGACAGTGTTTGCCCATACCTGGTATAAGCCAATTATACTTAAGTCAAATTTATTAGTCCCAATGAAATTAAAATTGAAAGGTTTGGCTTTTAGTATGAATATATTAACCTTATTGTTATCTGTAAGCTAGTTTGCTCTAAAACAATGTCAAAGTTCACATTTTAGAAGATATAAGACCTCAAAACTTACAGTTTCTCACTTCCGCCATTATGGAGCAATGATTTTGATGATATCACTCAGCTTCTCATCATAGATTCTGTCCAATCAAATTCTATCTATAATCTGAAGCACCGCCCCCAACATTAGGATTAGACGCTGAATCACACATTTAACCCTCAATCGGGTCATGAGGTCTATACGACCCCAATCGACTTTTATTTTATTAAGAAGAAAACAGGTTCCCTTCATCTCAGTGGAATAAGATTTTGTGACTTTTCATACATTATCTATCTATCTATACACACACACACAAAAACTGGACTCGGTTGTTCTGAATGTATTTAAATACAATGTTTACACTTCTGGTCTTTGGGTCAATATGACCCCACATTGAAATGAATGGGAAATGTGAAAAAACTAAATATATTTTCTTCATGTGTCAAAAAAAAGAACAAATCCGGCATAAATCTGAAAATTTTAACACAGAAATGAAGGCCTAGTACTAGAGCATAAATGCAATGTATTATAAAAAAATAATTATTCATATGCAAGCTAATGGTGTAGTTGAGGAATTGTGTGGTATATAGATACAAAAGTACTTTATATATCCAAAAACACAGCAATAATGAATAGATGAGAAGTAAACAAAAAAAATATATATTATTTGTGTGATTAAAAATGTATAATTTTTGTACAATTACTCAATCAATTGTTGGGGTCGTATAGACCCCAAAGCCCAGAAGTGTAAACAGGAAACAAAGACCATTTGAAGGTTAATATTCCCTACATGGCGAATGGCACATAGTGCACTATGGGATAGGGAACGATTTAGACAGTGTAACTATGCTTTCCATTGGGGCGAATGAAGTCTGGTTTCATGTTAGTGTCACTCGAACCACCGCATGAAAGCACAGAGCGGATCATATCGCCAATCACATGGAGGAGATTAGGTGGAAACTGCGGCTTTATCGAGCTCAACGGCTGTGGCTGAACCGTGATATAAACTAAACGCTATTGGTTATTTTAAAAAGGGGAGGAGCTGTTTGATATGTCCCGTCCTGGCTTCTTGTTTCATTAGAAATTGTGTTAACAATAATGCTGTGCGTTTAAAGGCACTTCATTGGGCCTTTAAGTACATCTCTAATAAGTACATAATTATTGATCAAAATAATGAGGGCAAATTAAAATAATAGCAGATGTCTTGGTTTAAAAAAAAAAGTAACTTCAGTAAGAAATGTACTTTTGCTATGGTTTTATAATTGTTCAGTGACCTCTTCCAAACATTTTTGAATTGTGACACAATTTTTTGTCTATGTAGCCTAGTGTTGACATGTTAACTAGTAAATACGCTAAGTTTCGTCATGCTAGCATGTAGAGCCCGACCGATAAAGGATTTTGAAGGCCGATACCGATACAAATATTTTTTTGTTTTAAAATCCGATATTCCGATATATCAGCCGATAAAAACCGTTATAAAACCGATATTTTTTTATTTTTTTTTATTTCAGAAACGCGCAACAAAACATTAGCAGATTTCCCTAACATTAATTATTTGTAGTTATTTATGAGTTTTAACTAAACTAATGTGATAATAAAAGAAACAAGTTTCTTTTTAAAATGCATTGTCACAACAGAACAGACTGATGATAGTGGCATTAGCTAACTTTATGGTTAGCTAGTCTATAATGAGCCATAATTTAGCAATGGATAACGTCATACTGCAAATTGTAAAACATACATTTTCAATATAACAGGCCAAGGAGAGATGATGCGTCTCATTGCTATAACTGTCACGCGCTATTAAAGAAATACTTCAGTCACATTGTCAAAAGTTAAAAGGACAGTCAGTCAACTACACTGTAACAACGTAACGTAACTATTGCTAGCTAATTCCGCTTCACTCTCGGCTTATTTAACAGCAGCAAAACTGGACAAGATAGTCACAAATTTTGTCATGCTTATTTGAGTTAAGAGAACTGATGGGGATGGTCTTTTAATTGTTATTCAAGCAATGTATGTCTCGTGACCAACTCAACGAGTGTTGCCAACAGGAACGGTGTAGAGTGCCCTCTGGTGGACAAACTATACAACTCCAACACTCATGACATGGTTCAAGCGTGTTTCCTCCGTTTTTATTTTATTTTTGAAATATTCATTTATCGGCCATTATAACTGCTGATACCGATAGTTTGGAAAATGACTAATATCGGCCGATATATCGGTCTGGCTCTACTAGCATGTGTGTTGCAACTAGCCCCACGTTAGGTTGTGGCCCGCTCACCCCAGAGTACTAGCTCAACAGCATTTACAGCAAGTTCAGAATGCGACAGTTAATTTGTTTAGAATGAACATCTGGCTGTAATTAAGCAGGCTGGAAGGTTTGTTTGCTTGGGAATCAGACAGTCTACAAGCACCTGAATGTTGTCTTACATACCAGCTCTTTACAACCGTTTAACAAGTGTCTGGGCTTACTGACACAGCACTTTGTCACCAATCTACACAGAAACTCCTGTAATTAGCTGAGCATCATGTACACACACTCAACATCTATTTGTGAGCTTTGTAAACACACTCATGGCACCATTATTCTGAACCTGTCTGTCCCATGGATGAGTGGGGGAAGGAAAAAAAGGTAATTTTAATTAAAAAGCTTTAACTTTCTGATACTTATATTTTTCCTAGTGCTTGGTTAAATGTGTATATATATATATATATATAATGCCACAATTATGTTCTATTTAGTGTCTGGATGAGTTCTTGCTAGTTACTATGGTTTCTGATTAGCAGTTCCTGTTTAGTGTCCTCATATACTATGTGTATTTATACTCGGTTATTTTTTTATCAGTGTTATCGGTGTTTGCTATTGGATTAAAGACTTAAATGCATTTTTCTCCTTCGTTGTGCTCTTTCTAAGCCACCATAAACATGGCAATAGTGGATTATCACGCTTCCGGGTTTCATGGGCGGGATTTGTCAACGTTGTGCATGTCCACTTCCGACTAGGGTTGGGTATCGAGAATCAAGTATCGATTGGAACCGGGACTAACTTTTCGTTTTTCCCGGAATCGTTCAAAAGTTAAAATTTCGATTCCTAGTTTCGATATTCACAGTCCGCCGAACGGAAGAAGAAACCGCTGAACAACACCAACGAAGAAGCGTCTACCGGAAGTGTTGGCATAACCTTGCGAGTCGAACATGAGTAGCTTACGTCGGCGATCCAAAGTGTGGCTTCACTTTTCTAAAAATAACGAAATCTCGGCAAAATGCAAAATTTGTGACAAAAGGAGTATTTTTACAGAAGGAGTATTTCCTTCAGAAAGGCCGTTGGTTAGCAAGGTTAGCTAAACTTTTTTGACCCTGCCTCTTAGAAGAATCGGAATCGAGAATCGTTAGGAACCGGAATCGAAACAAGGAATCGGAATCAGAATCGTTCAAATTCAAACGATACCCAACCCTACTTCCGACGCAGTTCAACAATGCCTGAGACGAATGCTATTTATGTCACTGCTCTGTTCCACTTTGTAAATCTAACCAACAACGCCAACCCTACGTAAGTTTTCATGGATTCCCGACTGAATTGAGTATAAGGAAGAAGTGGATTAAAACTTTAAAATAAAACAAGGTAGCACGTTTGTTTGCAGCCGGCACTTTAGTGAATCAGACTAATTTACCAGGGATGCCGTATAAATAAACTTAGTGCAGTCCGTCATCAGTTCGCCAGTGAGATCGGTGATTCAACGGAAGTGGCAGTGCACAAAGATCACAAAATTCGGAAGTACTACGTATCAGCGTGATAATCCCCTATAACCGACCCTCTGGGAAACGAGTAAACCATGACCTCACCAGCATTGCGCCATCTCCTTTTCCTCCTCCTCCCCGAGAACCGAAGGTTGCTGAGGTATTTGAGCTGGATGCTCTGGGATGACGGCCTCTCCCTCACAGCCAGCGAGCCCGAGGCACCCATGAAGCTCGTCCAGGAACCAGATCCGGATACCATCAATGCCCTGGTAATGAAGTCTAAGCGCCCTGATCAGTCCACCCCAAATATGGTCCTGAACCTGATAGATATGTGTCCTGCGGATCCACTTCCCACCCAGATCCACGACCTCGAATTCTCGCCTTCTTCGCCGGTCCCGCCCGGATATTTGGATGCCCTGCTCGTGCTTAACTTCTCTGGTCCCATCTCCCACGCTGGTCATCAGGATCCGTCAGTGACACTGGAGTCGTCTAGCTCCCAGACTCTGCTCCTTCACTTGCTCCGTGCGGATCGTTAGCTTTGCTTCGGGCTTGAGCCGAATTCCCCGGCTACACATCAGGCCTCCAGTCCCAGGTCCTCATCTCGACCTGTCAGCCCATCAACCTCGCTTCGGCGCTATGCCTCCTCGTCGCCTCCGTGGCCCGTCTGCCCTGAGACTCCGCTGGGCTCACTCGTCCCTCCAAGTCTGCCTCCGGTGGTCGTCGCTCATTTTCCGGGATTCCAGAAGTCCCTACTCCC